>JAJAGP010000154.1:34774-687005 GCA_025084515.1 Ancistrus triradiatus | reverse complement strand
TTGAAAAAGGTAAAGGTGATGTTAGAGTCAGGTGTTTTCAATCAATGGGATGACAGCCAGGTGTGAGTAGGCACCCTGTTGTACTTAAAGAACAGGGATCTATCAAAGTCTGATCTCCGTAACATGTTTGTGGAAGTGTATCATGGCACAAACAAAGTAGCATTCTGAAGACCTCAGAAAAGTTATTGTTCTCATCATTATTGACACTCATCAGGCTGGAAAAGGTTACAAAACCACCTCTAAAAAGTTTGGATTCCAACAATCCAAAGTCAGGCAGACTGTGTACAAATTGAGGAAATTCAAGACCACTGTTACTCAGTCGACTAAGAAAGATTACTCAAAGAGCAAGGTATGTAATACAACCCCAAATCAGAAAAAGTTGGGATGTTATGGAAAATGCAAATTTAAAAAAATGCAGTGTTTCTTACATTTACTTTTATTTCATTGCAAACAGTATGAACCCAAAATATTTCATGTTTTTTTTGGTCAACTTCACTTCATTTGTAAATAAACATCCATTCCTGCATTTTAGGCCCTGCAACACATTCCAAAAAAAATGGGACGGGGCAATTTAGGGCTATGATGTGTTTAAACATTTCAGTAATTTTCTGACACATTTGTTGACAAACTGGAGAGCCTCTGCACATCTTTGCTCCCCAGAGACTCAGATTTTTGTGGATACTGCTTTTGTACCAAATCATGATTATAATCACCTGTTGACATAACCTGTTTTAAATCACATCATAAATTTAGTTTTAAACCTCATTACTAACCCTAAATTGCCACCGTCCCAACTTTTTTAATAATGTGTTGCAGGTCCGAAATGCAGGAACGGATGTTTATTAACAAATAACATCAGGTTGATCAGACAAAACATTAAATATCCTGGATTCATACTGTCTGCAATGTAATAAAAGTCAAAGTAAATGTAAGGAGCCCTGTGTTTTTTTAATGTTTGCATTTTCCATACCGTCACAAGTTTTTCTGATTTGGGTTTGTACACTGTGACATCACAAAGGAATCCAGGATAACTTTAAGCAACTAAAGGCCTCTCTCACTGTTAATGTTCATGAACACACTATATGGAGAACACTGAACAACTATGGTGTGAATGGCAGGGTTGAAAAGAATATGCTATTGCTCTCCAACAAACACAATGATGCCATGTGGCACATGGACAATCCAGAAGGATATAGAAAAAATATTTTGTGAACGGATGAGAAGTATTTGGTTTAAATTAGATGCATTATGTCTAGAGATAGAAGCCTTATCCAATCTGTGAAACAAGGTGGTGGTAGTATTATGGCTTGGGCCTGCTTTGCTGCATCTGGGTCAGGCTGAGCTGCCATCATTGCTTGAGTAAAGAAGTAAATATTAGACCAGAAAATTCTAAAGGAAAAATGCCAAGACATCTGTCCGTGAAATGAATCTTAAGAGAATGTGGATCATGCCTCAACAGAATGCCATTATGTACACAAGTCCTTCTACCAAAAATTGGTTAAAGAAGACTTGTTAATGCACACAATTCATATGAGGAAACCCACCAACATCTCAGAGCTGTAGCTGTACCTACAGCTTCGAATACCTAAAAGTCCATGTGTAGGACAGGTACATGAAACTTTTAGTTGCAGTTATTGTATATATTACTGTATAAGGGGGTCACATCAGATACTGAAAGCAAAGGTTCACACTCACAGGCATGTAATATTGGGTCATTTTCCTCAATTAAAAATACCAAACATAATAATATTCATCTCATTTGTTTATTGGCATTCTCTATGCCTACTTTTTAATTTTAGGTGAAAATCTAATGATGTTGTTGGTCATATTTATGCAGAATTAAAAACAATTCTAATGGTTTCACACGCTTTCAAGCACCACAGTTTTCGAATTTACAGTTCTTGACATGACATACAGTAACTGTAATGTTAACCCGCCAAGAATGCTAAGTAAGGGCGGTATAAGAAAAATTATTCCAACGGATGATCTGTGAATGATCATCGGGCATTTCAGAAGGCCTTGGAATGGGCCATACTTCAGTCAATAAGATATGCAGAAGCTAAAATATTTAGCGCCTTTAAATATCATTAGCAGGATATTTAGTCAATGCAGCACTTAACAGGGAACTAGTGTAAGCTGAACAACATGGGAGGGTTATGCGATGTGACTTTCTTTACTGGTAAGCACACAAGATGCTGCATTTGGTGAACAGCTTAAGCTTATTTAAAAAAATAGTGGTTTAATGTAAAGATTTTTAGCTGTCTTTAAAGGATTAAAATACTCTTCATTTTGTGTGTCACAAATTAGGCTTGGCAATATAGCAAATGAAGATTTACAATTAGCTCCAGAGTTATTACACTGTTTTTAAAAATGGGAAGATAAGATAAGATAAGATAAGATAATGAAGCATGTCTCTGTCCTATGCAATTAGTTTATAATCACACTGGACCTTTAATTGGAATGAAACACTATTACACCAGTTAGACTGGTTTATATCTGATATTTTCTGATGTAGCTGTCAGTATATAATTGATGTTTACAGTGCATGTATACTAAGTTTATTGCAGTATGTGTTGTACCTGTAATACCCTTGCCCTTAATGGTGTGGGCAATAATGGCAGTGGGTTGGTTGTGTGACTGGCACAGAACCTTACACAGTTCCTCCACACTGTGGCCATCCACTATGACAGCATGCCACCTACAAACACACAGGACATGTATGTTATAGATAGGAAAACACCGAGTAGTGAGTAGCTACAGTCTTTCAGTACAGAACCTCTCCATCTTGAGCACACATCCATTCATCCATCTTCAGTAAAAACTCTGTCCTCGTTAGTACGTCCAAAATTCTCACAATCAACAACTGTTTTCCCTTGGGCTCCATTATTTGTAGTGCACTGGCATTTTTAATGTTAATTTCTTGATTTGAATTTCTAGATTTCTTTTGTTAAGGTCATTAGTGTACAATACTGTGCAAAAGTCTTAGGCCACCATTAGATCTACTGTTTTAGCAATGGTATAATGACCATATAGAACTTAGTGTTGATGACTGCACCCAAAAGTTTCAAACTTTTGAGCTTTAGCATATCTTAGCCTTTTTACCCTGTTCCCCTTCCGGAAATTTGGTTTCTTAGCTGCTACACTTCCAAAAAGATCATTTCTGATCAAGCTTCTTCAGGTAAGACAGATAGGTAGGAACAAGATTATTGCTAGTACGTCTCTAGAGTCTTTAATTTTGGGGCAGGCATCATATAGGTTCCTTAAATAGTGCACACCAATCCCCTGTGTCATCTGCAGCACTGACAGATCGATTCTTAAATATATTAGTGATTCAAATTTAAATGTCTTATTTTAAGCATAAACATACTTACCCAAATGCCTCACAGCGTTTCTTGTATTTCTCCACGTCATGCTGCAATGGCGCTGGATCGCTCTGACCCAGACGGTTGATATCCAGAATGGCCACCAAGTTGTCCAACTGATAGAAGGACGCGAAGGACATGGCCTCCCACACAGAGCCCTCTGACATCTCGCCATCACCCAGCAAACAGTATACACGGTAACTACACATCAGAAAGTGAAAGATATACTGAAGGTTGGGGATTGTTTAATGAGTCCAGTTAGGTCTCTGTATAGGTGACAGACAGAATGAAGCTCTCATACAAGAGAAAAAGTAAACAATTAAATAATGCAAAAGAAAGAGGTTAACACGCAGAAATTGACAGGAGAATGCTGAACATGGAGAACAGTTTCTAGCATGAGCCAGTGAGATGCTAGAGAGCAAGAGAATAGAGAATGTAGAAGGAACTGGATTTCTCTGAACACTGCTTATTAGAGCAGAACTGTCAAACCAGAGGGGACAGAGAAGACAGCAGAGCATGAAGAAGAGACATAAGGCAGCAAATGTAAGAAAGTTTACAGTCATGCTTAAAAGTTTGTGAACCCTTTAGAATTTTTGATATTTCTGATAAATATGACCTAAAACATCATCCGGATTTTACACAAGTCATAGAAGTAGATTAAAGAAAAACAGTTAAACAATTGAGACACAAAAGATTATACTTGATCTTTATGTATGAGGAAAATGATCCAATATTACATATTAGTGAGTGGCAAAAGTATGTGAACCTCTAGGATAAGCAGGTAATTTGAAGGTGAAATTAGAGTCAGGTGTTTTCAATCAGTGGGATGACAATCAGGTGTGAGTGGGCACCCTGTTTCATTTAAAGAACAGGGATCTATCAAAGTCTGCTCTTCACAACACATGTTTGTGGAAGTGTATCATGGGACAAATAAAAGAGATTTCGAAGAACCTCAGCAAAAGAGTTGTTGATGCTCATCAGTCTGCAAAAGGTTACAAAACCATCTCTAAAGAGTTTGGACTCCACCAATCCACAGTCAGACAGATTGTGTACAAATGGAAGAAATTCAAGACCATTGTTACCCTCTCCAGGAGTGGTCGATCAATAAAGATCACTCCAAGAGCAAGATGTGTAATAGTTGGCGAGGTCACAAAGGACCCCAGGGTAACTTCTAAGCAACTGAAGGCCTCTCTCACATTGGCTAATGTTAATGTTCATGAGTCCACCATCAGAAGCACACTGAACAATAATGATGTGTATGGCAGGGTTGCAAGGAGAAAGTCACTGCTTTCCAAAAAAAGAGCATTATTGCTCTTCTACAGTTTGCTAAAGATCACATGGACAAGTCAGAAGGCTATTGGAAGAATGTTCTGTGGATGGATGAGACCAAAGTAGAACTTTTTGGTTTAAAAGAAAAGCGTTATGTTTGGAGAAAAGAAAACACTGCATTCCAGCATAAGAACCTTCTCCCATCTGTGAAACATGGTGGTGGTAGTGTCATGGTGTGGGCCTGTTTTGCTGCATCTGGGCCAGGACAACTTGCCATTCTGAATTATATCAGAGAATTCTAAAGGAAAATATCAGGACATCTGTCCGTGAACTGAATCTCAAGAGAAGGTGGGTCATGCAGCAAGACAACGACCCTAAGCACACAAGTTGTTCTACCAAAGAATGGTTACAGAAGAATAAAGTTCATGTTTTGGAATGGCCAAGTCCTGACCTTAATCCAATCAAAATGTTGTGGAAGGACTTTGAAGCGGCAGTTAATGTGAGGGAACCCACAACATCCCAGAGGTGAGCGGTTTGTACAGAGGGAAATGGGCTAAAATTCCTCCACGGCCGGTGTGCAGGACTGATCAACTTCTTGAATAGGTTCACATACTTTTGCCACTCACTAATATGTAATATTGGATCACTTTCCTCAATAAATAAATGACCAAATGTAATATTTTGTCTCATTTGTTTAACTGGGTTCTCTTTATCTACTTTTAATACTTGTGTGAAAGTCTGATGATGTTTTAGGTCATATTTATGCAGAAATATAGAAAATTCTAAAGGGTTCACAAACTTTCAAGCACACTGTACATGTGTAAAAAGAATTATTTATCTTTGCCTGAGCACAGGATTTGCAGTTCTACATTATATGTTGCTTAATTAGGTGTTCTACCTGGCTTTGTCGAAGTATTTTCCAGTGTAGGCCATCCCACAGGCAGCACCAAGCCCCTGCCCAAGAGAACCAGTGGCCACGTCTACAAACTGCTGTTTCTATGAAACACACATACAATTTGGTTAAAACCTTTAACTCCTGTATCTATATGACCACAGAGCCACATGTGATTTCAGAAGACGAATACATATCTGGAGAGGGTGAATTGCAGAGCTAATGCATCTCAAGCAGAAGGCAAATTAATGGAATGATTAAGCAGACTGCGTACAATCAGAGCCCACCCCAGTGAACAAATGGTGCAGAAGTAAGCATGCCCTGGAAGGAGTTGCTGTTACAGCACCAGCATATGATCCCCTAGCTAGCCTTATCTTCCTTAAACACAGCCAACTGTGCCTATATGTAATGCCCGACCTGGCTGGTAGGCACTTGTGCACTTGTCAACATCATTCAATTTACAACTCTGTCATTACTATGGATATAAACTAGCGTGACTGAAAGGTCACCAGGCAGAATGAAAGTTAAGTATTTGTGGGTCATACACAAAAAAATATTACACAAACTAAAATGCACACGTATGTATTTTGTAGGCAAATGCTGTCTTGTTTTTTAACTGTACTACTTTCTATAATCTCTGAACCGAGCACAAACTGGTGACAATGCCATTACTGTACAGATTACACAGATATTATATGTAGTACATATTCTCTATGAGAAGAGTATGTGTACTATATATAACTGTATTTGCGGACAGATTGAGGAGATAAAAAGGAAGAAAATGAAAGATAAAAATCTATGAATTAGTAATTGGAATGTTTTTATTTGGAGCCGTGCTCCCTCGCGGCTCGACGCGTGGGACTGTGGTAGCCTAAGGTACTAGACTATGGACCAGAAGGTCCAGGATTCAAATCGCACCTCTGCCAAGCTGCCACTGTTGGGACCTTGAGCAAGGCCCTTAACCCACAATTCCTTGGATTGTAAGATTGTATCAATTGTAAGTTGCTCTGGATAAGGGCGTCTGCTAAATGCTGTAAATGTAAATGACGCTAGAGGGCAGCCCCAGCACGCACACATCAACATCGCTCAGCCAGCGCACTCTCCTACAGCCGTAAATAGGCTCACCTGTCCCTCTGGCCATATAAGGCAGTCCCAAAGCGGTGCACGCTGTAGCACCCTCAGCTCATGTTAGGTGTACGACTGTCACACTGGTTAGCTCTGTTGGTTAGCGCATCACACCGCACGTCTTGTGCGTTACGCTGCTTTCCGTTGGCTTCGGTTCAGGAAGAGAGGTATGCCCTTCCCGTTAAGGCGGAGGGTAATGTACAGTCAGGAGGCCGGAGGTAAAGTTAGAGCTTAGCACGCTAGGCTTGGGTCAGATCCTACTGTTGAACGCTCCCTACGTCACCCTCCTCGGTTCGTCCGATCCTTCTAGCGGCCTTGGCTCGGTCGCCGTGGCAACACGAACCTCCACATTCCCACATCTCCTCAGCCATTGATAGTACTCTGTTTGCATGAGTTTTTTTCCCGCGATCGGGTGTTGTATCTCTCCCTGCTTTGTTCCGCCACCTACTTCGCTTCTCGCTTCCGCGATTTGCATAGCTTCGGTATTAGGCCAGAGGCTCCTGAAGCAGTTCCATTAGCGTTACGATCTCAAATTGGCTCCCCTCATGTTTCAGGCAAATTTGAGCAAGCGTCGAAATCCCCCGAAGCAACTCCGATGAGCGATTTGCCCTCGCTTGTTCGCAGCGTTCGCCACAGCGCTTTTTTGAGCACTGTGGTTTTTGTTCTGCCTCCAAGCCCAGTTATGTCAACATGGTTAATATAATGATTCTTTTTGCACATTAAAGTTTTAAGTTTTTTTTTTACATTTTTTGAATGTAACTCGGTATTGTAGTGCTTGACAAAGGTTGTTGATGCAGTGTCATCTTAGGCATCGAAGATCACGGGTCTTCAGCTTAAGCTTGCGCCCTTTGGCCTGTATGCACTGAAATACCACCAGATTCCCTGAATCGTTTAATTAAACACTGTTTTTAAAAATATCAACAATTTTCTACAAAACTGGAGGCAAACTGTAGACCTCTGCCCATCTTTGTTCCTCAGAGACTGAAACTTTTCTGGCTAACTGCTTTTGTAACCAAATCAGATTACGTCACCTGTTTGAAATCACATAATTATTTAGTTTTTACCTAATTATAGACCTACATACCCCAATCCAATCTTTTTTGGAAGGTGTGCGGCATCAAATGCAGGCATGGATGAATATTAAGAAATTAAAATGTAGACCAGACATTAAAATGTTACCTTGGGTTCATACTGTCTTGCAGTGAAACAGAAGTCATAGAAGTCATAGAAGTATATACAAGACACACTACGTATTGTTTTATCTGAATTGTCCATACTGTCTCAACTTTTCCTTATTTGGGATTGTACATGCTGAAAAAGTCAAATGTAAAAGAATAGCTAAAATGTGCTGGAATGTACTGGAATCAAGGGGGCATAATGCTATCTGCCACTGTCAAACTTCCTGGTTAATGAGCAACATTAGTATTGTGTCACAAAATGCGCTAGCACGGTAAATTATGTAAGAAAAGTAGTAGTCTGTAGGTCATGAGTGTATGAGCTTACTGGAACTGGGTGACCCTCCAGGATGGAGTCAATCTTCCGCAGGTTGATCAGTTCACTTTCTTTAATGTAACCTGCTTCTGCCCATGCAGCATAAAGCACTGGAGCAGCATGGCCCTTCAAACACACACACAGTTATAGAGTGTACATGTGCAGAGACTTTCAACCAACCATGATATATTTTACTATATATAGTTCTTTTTATTTATTCTTTGTATTAAAAAGTAAAAAGTTGGTACTGTAACATTCTAGTAGACTTTGTGGATTCTGTGTAGATTGTGTGTCAGCCGTGCTGGGTAGCTGTCTTGCACTCTTTGAACTGCACTGTAAATACACTGCCTGGCCAAAGAATGGTCACCCACTCTAATATTTCACTGGATGAACTTTTGCTTTGATTACAGCTCACATTCACAGAGTCACTGTTTTGACAACCTCACAACATTTGTTTCTGTCCAGAGGTAAACTCTTCTTTAGCACATCCCAAAGACTTTCAAAGTGCTTACTGTCAGGACTCTGTAGTGGCCAATTCATGTGTGAAAATGACTGCTTGTGCACTCAGAACCATGCTTTCACAATCTGAGCCCAGTCATCCTAGAATGCCTGTGTAGTCAAGGAACAAAACATTAATTAATGAAATAACCTGTTCATTCAGTACAATCAGGTAGTCAGCTAACTTGATTTTGTTGCCACATATCATAGCTTAGCCTAGACCTATCCAGCTGAAGCAACCCCAGATCATAAAACTGCTTCCAGAGGCTTGTACAGTGAGCACTTTGCATGATGGGTGCATTACTGCATCCGCTTCCCTTTTTACCCTGATGCAACCTGGTAAGGGGTAAATCTGGACTCATCAGACCACATGACCTTTTTTCATTGTCTCCATTGTCCAATCTTTATGCTCCCTAGCAAATATGAATGTTATTTTCAGATTAGCCTCACTAATAACGGTTTAATCATAATCCTGTAAGTTCTTTACGCACTGTGCATGTGGAAACGCTCTTTCTACATAGCCGTGAGTTCTCCAGTTGATTTTTTACGATTCAGCTTCACTGGGCATTTAAACACCAAGCATGGTGTTTTCTGGCTTGGTCAGACATCATGTACAGTGACTGCTGGGTGAGGGAAGTGAGACTGCTTGGAATCATCTCCAGACTGCCTGTCCTGTGATCAACTGACCTGTCCAGGGCACTCTTGCACCTGTACCCTGACCAGGACCCCAAAAACCCTGACCAGGAAAAGTGTGGTCATTTTTTGTTTGTTCATTTGGTTTATTTAACATCACTGTCAGCATCAATGTCCATTTCACCGACACACATAAGGTTACATCAAGACTAGTCATATACAGTGGTGCTTGTAAGTTTGTGAACCCATTAGAAGTTTCTTAATTTCTGCATAAATATGACCTAAAACATCATCAGATTTTCACACTAGTCCTAAAAGTAGATAAATAGAACCTAGTTAAACAAATGAGACAAAAATATTATACTTGGTCATTTATATATTGAGGAAAATGATCAAATATTACATATTAGTGAGTGGCAAAAGTATGTGAACCTCTAGGATTAGCAGTTCATTTGAAGGTGAAATTAGAGTCAGGTGTTTTCAATCAATGGGATGACAATCAGGTGTGAGTGGAGGACAGAAGAGCTTCTTAAAGAAGTTACAGTTCTGTGAGATTCAGAAATCCTCCTTGTTTGTGGGTGACCAAATACCTATTTTCCACCATGATTAACAGTTAAATTGTTTAAAAATCCTACAATGTGATTTCCTGGATTTTTTTTTCTCATAGTTGAAGTGTACCTATGATGAAACTTACAGACCTCTCTCATCTTTCTAAGAAGGAGAACTTGTACAATCAGTGGTTTGCCCCATTGTATGTGGTATCTTTGTTTCAACACAACTAAATCAAAATGACCTGATAATTACTAATTTACTTAGACATGCTACGTCAACCCCCCCATCCCCACAATAAATTAAAAGTTAAATGCTTAAAATATGCAGAAAAACAGGTACCAGATTTATCTTTACCAAACACAAACCAAAATGAACTTTTAAATTACAAAGACAACGTGTAAGACACTAATTGAACCTGAAAGCTTATTTTACTGCTCATGTTGTTAAGGTTATTCTATTTAGTTTAGTGCACAGCAATTACATCTTATTGCAACGTAGTAATCTGCTGTGCTCTATGTTGTGGACAGTAACAGTAGATTAAAAAAATAATTCAAGTTTCATATTCAAATTTTCTTGTGCGTAGGACTTTTCATAATTTTCCATTCTGGGTTATATCATGGTGGATATGATCATATCAGTAATCACTGTTATGGAGGCATAAGTTTCAGCTCTAGAAAGAAGTCTACTAACTAGTGCATCCTGAACACAGTTACCTATTGACCTTATCATATAAAAACCAAATTATATAGCAATTTAACTTTTCATCAGTTTATTCATCAAACAAACTGTCATTAGGTTAATTATCACTTCTTATGTATGGATCATGAGATGTGGACTAGTTTAGCTATCACAGCCAAGATGTGAAGCTACCAATGTCAGGCCTGAATCTGAACAATGGGTAAAACAGAAACCCAGTACTTTTACTGGCATTAGCTTTATTACATGGATGTGATCCTATTAAGGAACAGCTTCATTAGGACTCCTTAGATGGTTAGATGGTAATTTCTGGGTAATTTGAACCTAAGCCTGAACAGTAATACTGTTATTGTAACATTATACGTTCATGTGTCATCATCATACCAATACACAAATGTATACTCACTTGAACACTTATTGGGTACATTATCAATGGCTCATTAACGTAAATATCTAATCAGTCAAATTACATGGCAGAAGCTCAATGCATATTAAGCAAGGTCGACATGGCCAAGACGACTGCTGAAGTTCAAACCTGGCAGCAGAAAGAGGAAGCAAGGTGATTTAATTGAATTTGAAAAAACATGACATGGCTTTGGTGATGAATAAAAAAAAAACTGCTGATTCATTGGTACTGTAATGCACAGCCATTTCTAGGATTTACAGAGAATGGTCCGAAATAGAAATGACAGAGGTCAGAGGAGAATGGCCAGACTAGTTCAAGATGATAGAAAGGCAACAGTAACTCAAATAACCACTCATTACAACTGAGGTATGCAGAAGAGCATCTCTGAATGCACAATGCCTTGAAGCAGATGGGCTACTGCAGCAGAAGACCACACCGGGTGCCACCGCTGTCAGCTAAGCACTGGCAATTGAGGCAACAATTCACACAGGTTCACCAAAATCAGACAAAAGAAAATTAGAAAAATGTTTCTTGGTCTGATGAGTCTTGATTTCTGCTGCGACATTTGGATGGTATGGTAAGAATCCTGCATTCTGAAATACATAGACCATCTAGCACCAACAACCATGCCACGTTCCAAGTCACTTACAACACTTTTCTTCCACAGTCTGTTGCATTCTGTAGGGTCAGAACAGGGCCATCTCAGTCCCTGATCTAAACCCCATAGAAATCCTGTTGGGTGAGCTAAAATGGAGAGAGCACAAGAGAGGATCTAGGACCCTGAGTGATCTGGAGAGATTCTGGAATAGTCTCAAATTCCCTGCTCTGTAATCTTCATCCTTACTAGATCTTACATAAAAAGACTTAAAGTGCTGTTTTATTGGGTGCAACTAATATAGGCACATGTAGTCAAGTCAAGTCAGATTTATTTATACAGTGATGCTTGAAGGTTTGTGAACCCTTTAGAATTTTCTATATTTCTGCATAAATGTGACCTAAAACATCATCAGATTTTCACACAAGTCCTAAAAGTAGATAAAGAGAACCCAGTTAAACAAATGCGACACAAATATTATACTTGGTCATTTTTTTATTGAAGAAAATGATCCAATATTACATATTAGTGAGTGGCAAAAGTATGTGAACCTCTAGGATTAGCAGTTAATTTGAAGGTGAAATTAGAGTCAGGTGTTTTGGATCAATGGGATGACAATCAAGTGTGAGTGGGCACCCTGTTTTATTTAAAGAACAGGGATCTATTGAAGTCTGCTCTTCACAACACATTTCTGGAAGTGCATCATGGCACGAGCAAAGGAGATTTCTGAGGACCTCAGAAAATAGTTGTTGATGCTCATCAGGCTGTTAAAGGTTACAAAACCAAGCTGTTCTGTACGGAGGAATGGGCTAAAATTCCTCCAAGCCGGTGTGCAGGACTGATCAACAGTTACAGGAAATGTTTAGTTGCAGTTATTGCTGCACAGGGGGGTCACACCAGATACTGAGCAAGGGTTCACATACTTTTGCCACTCGCTAATATGTAATATTTGATCATTTTCCTCAATAAATAAATGACAGTATAATATTTCAGTCTCATTTGTTAAACCGGTTTCTCTTTATTTTCTCTTTTAGGACTTGTGTGAAAATCTGATGATGTTTTAGGTCATATTTATGCAGAAATATAGAAAATTCGAAAGGGTTCACAAACTTTCAAGCAACACTGTATAGCGATTATTACAATGGAGCATTGTCTCAAAGCAATTTTACAATTTTAGATTATCTTCTAATATCTACAGCCAATCCCAAATTGAGCAAGCCTAGGGCGACAGTGGCAAGGAAAAAACTCCCTAAGCGTTATGAGGAAGAAACCTTGGGTTTTATTAACATTGGTAGTTTTACTAACAATAATTATTTTCTTGATGAGTGATTTTTTTCTCAGAATAAATTCACTTCAATTAAAGGATGGATTTTCAGTTTGAGTTTAAGCTAATTCACCAAACTTTACTCACCTGTACTAGCAGTACCAACATTTGTGGAGGGGACTGTATTTTTTTACATATCTTAAATTAACCATGGGACAATATTATACTGAAGTAAGAACGGGTTTTTCACAAATGGGTGGCACAAGGTAGGTAACACACAATTGTCTACAATGTCAAAGGATGCCAAAACATTAGAATTTCCCTACAGTGGATAAAAGGGCCCCACATAAAATTATGTATTCCAATAGGTAGCATTCTTGCAGCATCTCCTAAACCCAGACTTGTCCACCTGACTTCCAGAAGCATGATTCATAACAAGAGAAAATGTGATTTATAACATTGTGTTCTCCAGTGGTAGTGTGCCATATGTGCCATTGGCATTGTACAGAATCATGATCATGAAATCCTAATCCAACAAACTCCCAGTGAACAGTTCCTGTTATAATGTTGCTTCTAGGGGCCGTTCTAGCTGTAAGCCTGATTTTATTACATTGCGTGTATATTTACTCTAGCTGAACTGTGTGCCTGTTGTGTGTTTGATACCTTGGACAAAACAAAGCGATCATTGTTGGGATTGCGTGGCTCCTGTGTTTTGTTCTTCATGGTGTGGAAAAAGAGCACAGACATGATCTCTGCCACACTGCAACATGATGTTGGATGACTACCAAACAAAAAACATGCAGAGATTAAATACAGATTTCCACCAGGTTCAAACACAATCACACTTAAACATGAACTGTTCAAAAACATACACATGCTCATACGTAAAGAGTACAACATACAAAGAAACAAATTAATGCATAAAAATTAAGTAGAGTTTAATAACATGCAAGTATAATAGATGGTTGGTTAACACAATGGAACAGTTAAGCATAAGCAGAATGTGCTCAAATGTGTTGAAAGATTTTCTCACAGCATTTGTCGTTTGCCTTTGCAAAATTTTGACATTTGTCCTGAATATCCACAGTTAAAACATGTAGACAGGTACAGAAAATGCCACTTACAGTGGTTCTTGAAAGTTTGTGAACCCTTTAGAATTTTCTATATTTCTGAATAAATATGATCTGAAAATTCATCAGATTTTCACACAAGTTCTAAAAGTAGATAAGGAGATCCCAGTTTCACAAATGAGACAAAACTATTATACTTGGCCACTTATTTATTGAGGAAAATGATCCAATATTACATATTAGTGAGTGGCAAAAGTATGTGAACCTTTGCTTTCAGCATCTGGTATGACCCCCTGTGCAGCAATAACTGCAACTAAACATTTCCTGTAACTGTTGATCAGTCCTGCACACCGGCTTGGAGGAATTTTAGCCCATTCCTCCGTACAGAACAGCTTCAGCTCTGGGATGTTGGTGGGTTTCCTCACATTAACTGCTTGCTTCAGGTCCTTCCACAACATTTCGATTGGATTAAGGTCAGGACTTTGACTTGGCCATTCAAAAACATTACCTTTATTTTTCTCTAACCATTCTTTGATAGAACGACTTGTGTGCTTAGGGTCGTTGTCTTGCTGCATGACCCACCTTCTCTTGAGATTCAGTTCATGGACAGATGTCCTGACATTTTCCTTTAGAATGCTCTGATATAATTCAGAATTCATTGTTCCTTTGATGATGGCAAGCCGTCCTGGCCCAGATGCAGCAAAACAGGCCCAAACCATGATACTACCATGTTTAACAGATGGGATGAGGTTTTTATGCTGGAATGCAGTGCTTTCCTTTCTCCAAACATAATGATTTTCTTTTAAATCAAGAAGTTCTATTTTGGTCTCATACAAAACATTCTTCCAATAGCCTTCTGGCTTGTCCACATGATCTTTAGCAAACTGTAGTAATGTTCTTTTTGGAGAGCAGTGGCTTTCTCCTTGCAACCCTGCCATGCACACCATTGTTGTTCAGTGTTCTTCTGATGGTGGACTCCTGAACATTAACATTAGCCAATGTGAGAGAGGTCTTCATTTGCTTAGAAGTTACCCTGGGGTCCTTTGTGACCTCGCCAACTATTACACGCCTTGCTCTTGGAGTGATCTTTGTTGGGCGACCACTCCTGGGGAGGGTAACAATGGTCTTGAATTTCCTCCATTTGTACACAATCTGTCTGACTGTGGATTGGTGGAGTCCAAACTCTTTAGAGATGGTTTTGTAACCTTTTCCAGCCTGATGAGCATCAACAACTCTTTTTCTAAAGTCCTCAGAAATCTCCTTTGTTTGTGCCGTGATACACTTCCACAAACGTGTTGTGAAGAGCAGACTTTGATAGATCCTTGTTCTTTAAATAAAACAGGGTGCCCACTCACACCTGACTGTCATCCCATTGATGGAAAACACCTGACTCTAATTTCACCTTCACATTAACTGCTAATCCTAGAGGTTCACATACTTTTGCCACTCATTAGTATGTAATTTAGGAAAATTTTCCTAAATAATTAAATAACTAAGTATAATATCGTTTTTCTCATTTGTTTAACTGGGTTCTCTTTATCTACTTTTAGGACTTGTGTGAAAATCTGATGTTGTTTTAGGTCATATTTATGCAGAAAAATAGAAAATTCTAAAGGGCTCACAAACTTCCAAGCACCACTGTATCTAGTGGTATGCAGAATTCACTAAAATCATCTCAAACAGGTTTTTTGAACATGACAATGTTCTCAAGTGGCCTCCACAATTACCAGACATTTACATTTTACATTTACAGCATTTAGCAGACGCCCTTATCCAGAGCGACTTACAATTGATACAGTCTTACAATCCAAGCAATTGTGGGTTAAGGGCCTTGCTCAAGGACCCAACAGTGGAAGCTTGGCAGAGATGGGATTTGAACCCTGGACCTTCTGGTGCAGAGTCCAGTACCTTAACCGCTAGGCTACCGCAGTCCCGGTAAAAAAAAAAAAAAAAAAAAAAAAAAAAAAAAAAAAAAAATGCTGTAAATGTTAGAACATATGACATGCGATCAATATACCTCATCCTACAGTTTTGAGTCAATGCCTCTGTAAACCTGCATCTTTCTGAAATGGAATGATGAAGTTGCATATGATCATGTGGAAAAATATTTTAACATTAAGAAATTTGTGAAATACATGTTGGGCAAAAAATACATACAAGTATATCAAGTAAAGAAGAAGGATCCAATGAGCTTAACTACTATTTAAGAAGAAGTACGGTTAAAATATTACTGCTTATTCTATAGCAGTTAGCATATAATACAAGAGCCATCGTTTACTATGAGTTCATTCTATCAACCTATTGTTTAGTTGAATCTGGTCCATCTTTAGCTCACCCCCAGACCTTAATCGACCAATAGCTCGTTAGAATTGCGTTAGTGTCGCCCATCTTATTAGCATGGACTGAAGGAAGAAATCCATAAATAAATGTATAAATAAATAAATAAATAAATAAATAAAAGCAAAAAGAAGTAAATACTCATTTATTTATTTTGGTATTTCTGCTCATAAGTACACGTATTCATTTATGCATCTCTAAATCATTTACTTACAGTCATACCTCAGTACTCAACTACAAGTCAAGTCAGGTTTATTTATATAGCGCTTTTTACAATGGAGCATTGTCTCAAAGCAACTTTGCAATTTTAGATTATCTTGTCCAATGTCCAATCCCAAATTGAGCAATCCTAGGGCAACAGTGGCAAGGAAAAACTGTTATGAGGAAGAAACCTTGGGAGGACCAAGACTCAAAAAGGGACCCATCCTCCTTGGGCAGCGTAGATGATAAATCTAAGAATGAAACCAACTTATCTAAACTAATATGTCATGGTGTCATAGTTCAAGTAAAATGTAAAATATGCACATCGGCATTAAGTAGTCCGATACACAGAGGCACTCCAGGATCTTGAGTCTAACACGAATTCGGTTCTTGATGCGTTTTGACGAGCAAAAATTGTCTTGCCAATCGTCGTTTGTTCGGCACTCAGCGCACTTACTAGTACTTGTATGAATCAAGGCACCTATGCCCTTTCCAGTAGAAACATAGGAGCACATCAGTCTCACACTTGCTCTCACTCAATACAAGAGCTCAATGCTACATTCCGCTGTAAACTTTCTTGTGTGTGTTTCTTTACATATATTCTTAGTCCAAAAAAGGTTAGCGATAACAGCCAACCAAAAAGAAAAACAGTGAAAACCATAATGGCACTTAGTGTATTTGCTTATATTTCATCTAATTATGTGTTTTTTTTTACTTTTGTCTGTGTATATGTAGTGTTTAAGTATACAATACTGCTCTAACTTATATAATTCCTAATACAATGTGGATTTTCGGAGGATCTGGAACGGATTCAGTTTACATTATTCCTTAAAATTATCTCGATACTCATCGTTTTTACTTGAGGTGGCACGGTGGCTCGGTGGGTAGTATCGCTACCTCACAGCAAGAAGGTCCTGGGTTCAATCCCAGGGTGAAGGGGCCTGGGTCCTTTCTGTGTGGAGTCTGCATATCCTCCCTGTTTATGCCGGGTTCTCCGGTTTCCTCCCACAGTCCAAAGTTAAGCAAGTAAGGTTAACTGATTACACTAAAATTGGCCTGGTTTGAGTGTGGTCTCTGGAGACAGACGAAGCGACGTGTTGGCTAGAGTATTCTCGGTTGCATTGAGTAGCGGTGGGCGGACCCCGCATTCGGTTTTCACTTGACCTGGCTTCTGGAACGAATTACCAACGAGCACTGAGGTACCACTGTATTTATTTTTTTGTTGCACATATCTACGTCCAATCCCAAATTGAGAAAGCCTAGGGCGACAGTGGCAAGGAAAAAAACTCCCTAAGTGTTATGAGGAAGAAACCTTGACCGAGACTCAAAAAGGGACCCAACCTCCTTGGGAGGCGTAGATGATAAATCTAAGAATTTACCGAGTACCGAGGTGCCACTGTATTTATTTTTCTGTTGCATATATGTATTGATTCATTTATTTATGTTTTGATTAATGTATTGATTTGTCACCCGTCTAACTTCAGCACAGTATAGGTTAAGAGTAAATGGATCCCTGTGTTACACGCGGAGTGACGCTCGAGCGTTCTACGCATGCGCATTGCCTGTAACAGCCTCAGCACGCAATACTGAAGATGAAGCTTGTTAACCTGAATAAACTGACTTGCTTAAAATGTACAAGTCAGTGCAAGCTTAAGACTTATACATTTCATCCACCTAAACTAAATAAACGAAACTGGTCGAGCTTCCAAACTTTCAACAATCGATCTTATTCAATGCTTTATAATATTTCGTAGTGTACATGACGTTTTATATCTGAGGGTGCGCGCTTCTTTAGTTCAAATCGATTATTTATTGTACAAGTAAAATAAATGGCTGTATTTTAAGATTCAAATGTAGAACCGTTTTGTTTGTAGTTCTTTAGTGTTACTGTAAGGTGCTCATAACTACGCACCAATAAAGAAGAATGCATTTCCTCGGCTCTTACCCGCTGCCGGCTGCCGTTGTAGCCTTGATGGAATTGATGCGCAGCCGGTTGGCTATATCCCGCAGAGACTGAAGGGTTTGTTGATCGGGTTTGTGATACTGCTCCATAGCGAACAACTGTCAAAATCCCGCACAGCTTTCATAAGTGCACTACGAAACTATGCAACTCTATACGATACCTACTCAGTTAGACTCTATACCGCCATCTAGTGCTACAAACACCACTTCAAAGTTGTGTTCATTCAACAAGAGATGGCGCTAATCTAGAGCTGCTATATCTGACACTCTGACATAAATGTAAAAATGTAGCAGGATTGGGTCACGTTACATTTCCAAAACGAGAAAGACTGCATGAGAAAAAACGCTGAGTTTGAGACGTGCCCGTGTAGTACTGCATTGTCTCATGATTATAAGCAATATATACTATCCTAGGGTGTATAATATAGTATACATGTGGTCATAAAGCGTTGGACATAGACAATACTCAGGCAGGCTGTGGTGTTTAAACAATGCTCATTTGGTATTAAGTGGCCCAAGATGCGCCAAAATAATGTAACTCACACTATTACACCACCACCAGAAGCCGAAACCTTTGATACAAGGCAAGCTGGAACAATGGTTCCATGGTTCCATGTTTCCATGTATTCACTGTAGTTGTTCTACTGTCTCATCACCAAACTCATCGTCACTCTTTATCATGTTTTTTGGAGGTTTTGGCATAGGTAATTCCTGACTGAGGTACTGGTCTCATAGGAGACATTAGCTACAGTCGTATGAAAAAGTTTGGGCACCCCTGATAATTTTCATGATTTTAGTTTATAAATCATTGGTTGTTCAGATCAGCAACTTGAGTTAAATATATCATATAGCAGATGAACACAGTGATATTTGAGAAGTGAAATGAAGTTTATAGGCATTTACAGAAAGTGTGCAGTAATTATTCAAACTAAATTAGGCAGGTGCATAAATTGGGGCCCCACCCCAACAGAAAAAAATGACATCAATATTTAGTAGATCCTCCTTTTGTAGAAATAACAGCCGCTAAAACCACTTCCTACAGCTGCCAGTCTGGATTCTGGTTGAAGGTGCTTTGGACCATTCTTCTTTAGAAACATCTCCAGTTTCAGTCAGGTTTGATGGTTTCCGAGCATGGACAGCCCACATTTTCAGTAATATTCATGTCTGGGGACTGAGATGGCCAGTTCCAGAACGTTGTACTGGTTCCTCTGCATGAATGCTTTTGTAGATTTTGAGCAGGGTTTGGGGTCGTTGGCCTCGGTGCAACTTTGTCACTGATTCTTGAAACATTGTTCTCAAGAATCTGGAGATATTAACTGGAATCCCATGCGACCCCTCAACTTTAACAAGATTCCTAGTACCTGCACTGGACACACAGTCCCACAGCATGAATGGAACCCGCCACCCAAATTTTACTGTGTGGTAGCAAGTGTTTGTCTTGGGATGCTGTGTTCTTTTTTCCGCTCCTTGTTATGGTCCAAATAACTCAATTTTTAGTTTCATCAGTACACAGCAACTTTATTCAGCAAAATGAAGCTGGCATTGTCCAAATGTGCTGTAGCACACCTCAAGTGACTGTTTGTGGGCGTGTCTGCAGAAAAGGCTTTATTCTGCATTACTCTCCCATACAGCCTCTCCTTGTGCAAAAGTGCGCTGTATAGTTGAACGATGAACAGTGACGCCATCTTCAGCAAGATGAGGTTGTAGGTCTTTGGAGGTGGTCTGTGGCTTGACTATGACTGTTCTCACCATCCTTCGCCTCTGCCTATCTGAGATTTTTTCTTGGTCTGTGCCACTTTCGGGAGTTCCTTAACTAGAACTGTGCCTGTGGTTCCTTCCCATTGCCTCACTATGTTCCTCACAGTGGAAACTGACAGCTGAAATCTCTGAGAGAGCTTTTCCCTTTCCCTGAACCATGGATGTTGAACAACCCTTTGTTTTTCAGGCCATTTGAGAGTGGTTTTGAGGGCTCCCATGTTGCCACTCTTCAGAGAAGATGGATTGCAAAGAGGTAGAAAAAACTTCCAATTGGCCACCTTAAAAACACTTTCCTCATAGTTGGATTCACTTGTGTATGTAGATCAAGGGTCAATGAGCTTACAAACCAAATTTTGTGTTCCAATAATTAGTGCTAAAGGTATTCAAATGACAAGGGTGCCCAAATTTATGCACCTGCCTAATTTTGTTTGAATAATTACTGCACCTTTCTGTAAAACCTATAAACTTCATTTCACTTCTCAAATATCACGGTGTTCATCTGCTATATGATATATTTACCTGAAATTGCTGAGCTGGACAACCAATGATTTATAAAGAAAAATCATGAAAATTATCAGGGGTTCCCAAACCTTTTCATACGACTGTAGTATGAGAGGTCAGAAAGGAACCCAGGGTAACATCTAAGCAGCTAAAGTCCTCTCTCTTATCAGCTAATGTTGATGAATCCACCATCAGAAGAACTTTGACCAACATTAGTGCGCATGGCAGGGTTACAAGGAGAACATACCGCTGCCCAAATATAGTTGGATCACAAAGATCACATGAACAAGTAGGTGGTATTGTAAGCATTTTGGTTTAGGTTAGAAGTGTTATGTCTGGACAGAGGAAAACACTGCATTGCTGCATAAGAACCTTATCCCTTATGTGAAACATGGTGGTGGTAGTATCATGGTTTGGTACTGTTTTGCTGCAGCTAGGTCACACCAGATAAAGAAATCAAAAGTTGACATACTTCTGCCACTCACAGATATGTAGTCAAGAATTTTCTCAAAGTGTACCATTTTTGTCTCATTTGTATAACTGGATTCTCTTTATCTACTTTTAGGACTTCTGATAATCATTTAGGTCATTTTTATGCAGAAATATAGAAAATTCTACAGGGTTCACAGTTTAAACACCACTGAATGTTCCACTGCTCTACAGCATTTGAAATAAAAAAGGTTTAACAAACACAGCTATTTTCATTGTCCGTCAAGTGCAATAGCTTCTTTTTCAAAGCACAAGCCTAGATAGATGAGTCATCAGGGGCATGCAGAAATGACTGGACATGCTGGGACATGCAGTCAGTGTCTACTTTTGAATAGCAGTTCCCTGTCAGTTGCAGGCTAGAACTAGAATGTATAAACATCTCTGGTGCATTGTTCAACTGTATAGCAGTTGTGATTTTCGTGTATTTAATTGTATTTAATGCTGATACCATAATACTGCCAGAAAACTGTGTAATAATCCAAATTCTTTTTGCTACATCTGCAGTGAATTGACATTCAAATCACAAAGACTTTATTTTTCTCCTGTCATTAAAAATGCTACAAAAATTACTTTGTTTGGAACGTGGGTGACCAGGATGAAAGATGAGCCGCTCATATTTCTTTGGTCACATGCTTCTCTCAGCATGGGTAAAAGGTTCATGCCTTAAACCTTTTGTCATTAATATGGTTTAGAGTTTCAGATTGCTACTTCTGCCTCACAGATATAAACTGTAACATCAAAACTGGCAGTGCGGTGGTGCAGCGGTTAGCAAAGGCACCTCACAGCTCCAGCAATCATGACCTTGGACTCCACCTGTGTGGAGTTTGTATGTCCTCCCCGTGTCTGCTTTGGTTTTCTCCAGGTACTCCAGTTTCCTCCCACATTCCAAACACATGCGTTTTAAGTTACATGGTGTTTCTAAAGTGCCATTAGTGTGTGAGTCTGTAAATTAGTGTGTGATTGTATGTGCCCTATGATAGACTGGTGTTTTGTCTACGGTTCCTTTTTTGCACCCTGTGCCACTGGCTAGGCATCACCTTAAACCCCTGACAAGGATTAAGTGGATAAAAAAATGAATGAATGAATGAATGAATAACATCAAAATCCCAACATACTGTTAAATATCATAATATACAGTCGTATGAAAAAGTTTGGGCACCCCTGATAATTTTCATGATTTTTCTTTATAAATCATTGGTTGTCCAGCTCAGCAATTTCAGGTAAATATATCATATAGCAGATGAACACCGTGATATTTGAGAAGTGAAATGAAGTTTATAGGTTTTACAGAAAGTGTGGCAGTAATTATTCAAAACAAAATTAGGCAGGTGCATAAATTTGGGCACCCCTTGTCATTTGAATACCTTTAGCACTAATTATTGGAACACAAAATTTGTTTTGTAAGCTCATTGACCCTTGATCTACATACACAAGTGAATCCAACTATGAGAAAGTGTTAAGGTGGCCATTGGAAGTTTTTCTCCTCTTGCATTGCATCTTCTCTGAAGAGTGGCCAACATGGGAGCCTCAAAAACAACTCTCAAATGGCCTGAAAACAAGGTTGTTCACATCATGGTTCAGGGAAAGGGAAAAGCTCTCTCAAGAGATTTCAGCTGTCCAGTTTCCACTGTGAGGAACATAGTGAGGCAATGGAAGACCACAGGCACAGTTCTAGTTAAGGAACGCTCCCGAAGTGGCAGACCAAGAAAAATCTCAGATAGGCAGAGGCGAAGGATGGTGAGAACAGTCATAGTCAAGCCACAGACCCCCCTCCAAAGAACCTACAAACCTCATCTTGCTGCAGATGGTGTCACTGTTCATCGTTCAACTATACAACGCGCACTTTGCACAAGGAGAGGCTGTATGGGAGAGTAATAAATGCAGAAGAATGAAGAAGCTTTTTCTGCAGACACGCCACAAACAGAGTCAACTTGAGGTGTGCTACAGCACATTTGGGGACAATCCAGCTTCATTTTGGAATAAAGTGCTGTGTAACTGATGAAACTAAAAATTGAGTTATTTGGACCATAACAAGGAGCGGAAAAAGAACACAGCATCCCAAGACAAACACTTGCTACCCACAGTAAAAATTTGGGTGGCGGTTCCATCATGGCTGTGGGACTGTGTGTCCAGTGCAGGTTTGTTTACTAGGAATCTTGTTAAAGTTGAGGGTCGCATGGATTCCAGTTTAATATCTCCAGATTTCTTGAGAACAATGTTCAAGAATCAGTGACAAAGTTGCCCGAGGCCAACGACCCCAAACCCTGCTCAAAATCTACTAAGGCATTTTCATGAGAGGAGGAACCAGTACAACGTTCTGGAAATGGCCATCTCAGTCCCCAGACATGAATATTACTGAAAATGTTGGGCTTTGTCATGCTCGGAAACCATCAAACCTGACTGAACTGGAGATGTTTCTAAAGAAGAATGGTCCAAAGCACACCTTCAACCAGGAATCCAGGACTGGAAGCTGTAGGAAGCGTTTAGCGGCTGTTATTTCTACAAAAGGAGGATCTACTACTAAATATTGATGTCATTTTTCTGTTGGGGTGCCCAAATTTATTATGCACCTGCCTAATTTAGTTTGAATAATTATTACTGGCACACTTTTCTGTCTGTAAATCCTATAAACTTCAATTTCACTTCAATTCTCAAATCACATCACTGTGTTCATCTGCTATATTTTTTATATTTTTTTAACTCAAGTTGCTTGATCCTGAACAACAAATGATTTATAAACTAAAATCATGAAAATTATTAGGGGTGCCCAAACTTTTTCATACGACTGTATAACACACCTTGCTCTTGGAGGGTTCTTTGTTGGTCAAACACTTTTGGGGAGTGTAACAATGGTCTCATTTGAATTTTCTCAATGTCCATAATGTGAGACTCGATTGGCAGGGTCCAAACTCCAGATATGGCGTTTATACACTGCTCAAAAAAATAAAGGGAACACTCAAACAACACGTCCTCGATCTGAATGAATGAAATATTCTCATTGAATACTTTGTTCTGTACAAAGTTGAATGTGCTGACAACAAAATCACACAAAATAACCAATGGAGGCCTGGATTTGGAGTCACACACAAAATTAAAGTGGAAAAACACACTAGAGGATGATCCAACTTTGATGTAATGTCCTTAAAACAAGTCAAAATGAGGCATGCTCCTGATGAGGTGGCAGATGGTCTTCTGAGGGATCTCCTCCCAGATCTGGACTAAAGCATCCGCCAACTCCTGGACAGTCTGTGGTGCAACGTGACGTTGGTGGATGGAGCGAGACATGCTGTCCCAGATGTGCTCAATCGGTTGCAGGTCTGGGGAACGGGCGAGCCAGTCCATAGCTTCAATGCCTTCATCTTGCAGGAACTGCTGACACACTCCAGTCACATGAGGTCTAGCATTGTGTTGCATGAGCTGCACTACCTGAGCCACTTGTGTGGGTTGTAGAGTCCATCTCATGCTACCACGAGTGTGAAAGCAGCACCAACATTCAAAAGTGACCAAAACATCAGCCAGAAAGAAAGCATACGTACTGAGAAGTGGTCTGTGGTCCCCACCTGCAGAACCACTCCTTTTATTGAGTTTGTCTTGCTAATTGCTAAAAATTTCCACCTGTTGTCTATTCCATTTGCACAACAGCATGTGGAATTGATTGTCAATCAGTGTTGCTTCCTAAGTGGAGAGTTTGATTTCACAGAAGTTTGAGTTACTTGGAGTTATATTGTGTTGTTTAATATTTGTTTGTTTGACTGACTTATTCTGTTTTTGTGTAGATTTGCACTGTTCTGGAGCAACAATCCTAATTTCACTGGATAATGTACAATGGCAATAAAGACATTATCTTAACTTATCTTACTGTAGTTTCACCATATATTCAATAACCAGGGGGAAACATTCTTTATGATGTCTAAAGAATACCAATTCAAAGTAATGTTCACTTTTCATGTATAAAAAGTTAAACAAAAAGAAACTAGTCCTCTACAATTAAAATTAATTAGGATTCTCACTGAGAACGGGACATGCGCCTGGGTATGACTATGGAATGTAATTGCATTCAATCGAGGATTTATAAACCAATTAGACAAGATGATGGACATTGTCCCATCATTTCATTCGCGTGCATCGTTACACCCCAACCAAGTATATTTGTTCCATTTGTGTAATTGGGTATATCTACTTTCATGTTCTAGACCATACTTATGCAGACATAGAGAAACTTTCAAGCACCACTGACTATACTATACGTTATGATAAAAGCTATGGGTCATGGAAAAATTCTGAAAACATATTTGGCAGCATGCAAAAATACATAAATAGCTTTTTTTGCATGGTTTGCTGTTTATTTAACATCAGCTTCAATGGCTATTCACGAAAGGAGCAACATTACACTTCTACTAGTCAGATGCATTCATACTCGGCCAATTTAGAGCAGTTAACCTAATGCACTTCTTTGGATTGTGGGAGGAAACCAGAGTACCTGGAGTAAACCCATACAGACATAGGGAGGATATGCAAATTCTACATAAATGGAGCCCAAGGTCAGGATCAAACTGCGGACCGGTGGGGCGATGAGGCCACCGTGCCGCCCTTTTTGGCATGGACAAAAATCATAAGTGTTAATGTATTTACATGCACACTAATGCGTACATAGACAGTTTATAAAAATGACCAAGAAGTAACAGAACAGTTTTATTTGACATCACACCAGCTTAACAGACCTGTCATGATGACAATTGAAAGAGAATGATGGTAAATATCCCCTCAGATATTTGTTCATACTATAGTAACACAAAGCAGAATTTGCCTTCATAGCTAGCACATTTCTGACAAGGCTGTTCTAATAGCTGCTTGTAAATTTTTTTTGGGGGGAGGGGGGAGACAACAGAATAAGGAAATGCACTGAAAAACTGAGAAAAACAAACAGCTGGCACTATAGTCAATACAAAAGAAATGCAATGACTGACCACTGGTGTACCAATGCAGGCCATATCATTACAAGACCTTTAAAAAGTCTTTAAATAAAGGAAAAACAACTTGAGTGTTAAAGCTGCTCGTGGTTGGTGCCACGTATTAAGAACTAAATTCAGATTTATTCCTCATGCATTCTCTGGACCAAAGTGTGGCTCATCACTGAATGTCATGACTACATCTGCCAGTAATACGAACAAACAAAGCGAGACAATATTGTACAGGTAAAATACTTCCATATAAAATAACATTATCCTTTTATAAATTCTTACAGAATTTCACGTCACGATACCAAAGCCAGATTTTGCAAATCCAACCATATATGGGTCACACAGTGGATCCATAACATCACTGACAAAATATGACTACATGCAGACGTCTACTTAAATCTAAATGATCCGTTTGGCATTTGATCATTAAAAGGGAAAATCCGTAATGATTATTCAGCTCCAATCTATATAAAATCTCTCCTTCTCTTGATATTATCTTGTAATCTCCATTAATAAATCAACTTCAAGGCAAAATGATTTTAATGGGCCCAAATGATCAAAGATGAAGATGTATATAATGGCTCAGTACAACTCATTGCATCTGATTTATAATCAAACTAATTATTAACTAAATAATGAGTTCTACTTATCTTCTCCTGTGCAAATAAAGCTTTATGCAGTACACACTACTGCAAACATTACACACCAGCTTACTTTAATCCATTAAGGCAGAAGATCTGGGTTCATACACCACTTCAGGGAAAACGTGCAGGTATAGATTCAGCCCGTTCCATATGAATCGAAAAGGAAAACTGACCATACAACCCATGGATACCATCAGTACACAAAAGGCAAGGCCTTTTAGAATGGCATGTGCTTACACATTTGCTAGCAGGTAGTGCAAGGTAGAGAGATTGGAAGCATGTGGGAGTTGGAATGATAGCTACGGAGATGAACGAATGCGACAGGACAGGACGACACAGGTCAAGGAAGACAAACTGAGGCAGCTCTATCTGTGGCTGAGACCAGTGGAAGCATCACTGCACGTGCCGAGGAGAGTTGGGGCTCAACTGAAGGCGTTGTCATGGCAATAATCCAGAGTTCTCAAGTTCTTGCAGTACAGTGCTATATGAAAGCAGTGGCTAGCCCAACAATTGTGGTGGTTCTGTCCTAAATAAAGCTCATCAAGTGTTCGCCCCCAGGGCTGCTAATTACAGAGTTCAGTCCAGAAGTTCACAGTCACTGGTTATAGCTTGACATTATTGAGGTCTTTGGAGAGGGTCTGCAAGTACGCCTCGTGGATGGTGTTGAGGAATCGGGCATCGTTCTGCAAGAGACATATGAAAAAGAAAACATCTGAAGGAATATTCCGCTATATTACACCCAATAACCACAACTGTCAAGTTCATCTGTCATCGCTCTTAAGGGAAGTCTAAGGGCAGTTTTTGATAGCGATACACCAAACTAAAAATTCTTGCCCAAAACAGAGAAGCGAAAAGGGTTGTTTTTTATTTTGATTGGCATTTTAATTGGTGTTTTTTGAAAGACGCATCATACATTTGAATAAGGATTACAGATCACTTTAAGGTCTCTGAATACTGTGAAATGATTCCATATGGGTGCTGTCTTTGCTGTGGATCTGTTACCGCTCCAAGCTGCTGTCTGGTGCAGGTGTGTGATTGAATGAAACAGCATCTTTAATTGCTTTTGAATTTTATCACCATTAAAATCATCTTATGGCCATCCCATTCTCCGGAGTATTTATGGAGTATTTATTTATCTCACTTGTCCTACATTTCCTTAATCACATCCTTTGCCATTGAAAATCCTAAAAGCAGTCAAAGGTCCATGTTTTCAGAGGTCAAGTCTTTGTTTCCCAAGCTCCATTTGTTTGCCATCTGCATTCTAGGTGACAAGTAGAACCCCTCAAACTAAACTTCATCTTCTTGAGGCATAAAAAGAACATTACATCTCTCAGCCAGAGGGAATGAGAGGGGTAACTAATAAGAATTCTTCATCTTGCTAACAGAGCAAAGGCTATGGAATCCAATTCTACACAGCCCCAGTGGGCTGTCTGTATGAACACCAAAAAATAGACAATAAAGGGCAAAATTAGCAAATAAAAGGAACTGACTGGCATTTATTAAAGACTGTGGAAAAATCAGAACACATAAAATCCCTAAATATCTCCCAACTTACAACATGACCAAAACTTATGATACAATGTCGCCGGGTGCAGCGAGGACAACTACAACTAAGCTCAGGGTGACTTTGGGCTAACTTAGCATTACACATATATGCCCTGTGAACCACCTTCAGTTGTATTAAGTTTAATCTGGCACAAGAGGATGAAGAATTAGCTCTAGCCAGAACTTCAGTCCAGCAGTCCTCCTCAAGCTCGAAACCGAACTCTCCTTCCCACTTGGCCTTGGCTCCAGAACCCTGTACCTTACTAAGGATAACATTTTATTAAATAAAACTGAAATAACCCTTCTTTCAGTTTGCAATATATAAATAAAAATGAATAAATAAAAAAGATTTTCCAAGGAAGAGCTGGAAGATTCCAGAAACAAGGTAAAAGGGCATTCAGCACATTTAAAAAAAAAAAAAAAACAAGCCTGTTTTAGGGAGATTAAATTTAGGTAACATGGCAAAAGGCTTCCTCATAGAAATCCTTCAAGTGCTGATGCCCATCCTCTCCCAAATCGTGAATCTAAGGTCTAAAGCCGCAGGTTTGAACCAGGAAGGACATCTTTGTATAATTAAATATTCAGCGAAACTGGACCCAAATCTTTAAGGGGTACATATCTAGCAGATTGGGAGAAAAACAAGAGCACTATATGCACTCTTTGCCACTCTCTGGCCCAACCTGATATTAAGCTTTTTTTCTGGTCAAATTTTGTGGTGTTGGAAAGTTTGATATAAACAGATACAGTAAGACCATGTCTGTCATGAACGTTTGCACATTGAATTGCATGTTGGTTTTACTATAATGATTGTTTTATGTTCCTGGAAGCACTTGTATAAACATTACAGATTAGGAGCAATCAGTAACCAGGATATGAACATTAACTCTCCCGTGTTTGTGTACCTTTATCAAATGTATGAGAACCTCTTGTAACTGTGTCTTGCTGTACACTGCTGTTGGCAGGTCTCCACCAGACAGAGAGGCAGGGGGCGATGGAGGAGGAAGGGCGTTTCGCTGTTGTTCTGTTGTCTTTGTAATAGACTGCTGGAAGGCACTGGGGGAAAGCAGAAGAGAATGCTCCTCCCCAGGCACCACTAACCCCGCCTTCATTGTCTAAGTCAAGACAACCAAATAATTATTCAAAAACATACTGAAATCCTTTTTAGGTACAGAGAAATGTGGTGAAATTATATGGTGAATGCAAGTTATAAATTCAGTATGTAACATTGGAACTGCAAAAGTTATTTAAATTCGTTGAAAGTCTTGTATATACACACTAAATCTTAATAGTATATACAAGTAGTATAGTACAAATCTTAAATATACTCACTGGAATGGGTTTGACAAGGCTCTGGGTTTGCGCTTGTGCAAAAGTATCTGCTTCTATAGTCTTCAGAGTAAGTGTGACAAGCAAAGGAATACACAGGTAGTTCATTAAATTAACAATGAAATACTAAAATCAGAAACAGCCCAGGACTAGATCACCTTTAAGCATTACCTGTGCAGATGTTGTGTTGATGCTGGTGAAAGCTGTTGGCGGCTTGGGTGTTGGCTCTCTGAAACTCTGTGGTGTGACTAACGCACTGGGTAGGAAGCCTGGCACTGCTACTGGCTTGGGGAGCCCATGACCGTCATTTTTGAGTGGGTTAATATATGGAGGTGTTGCCTGAGATCCAGTCTGCACACAGTGTCCTCCAAGTAGTGGTACATTCTCAGCCCCACTTGAAGCCATTAGCCCAGGAGAAATGGAGTGCTGTGGGAGGAGGGGATTGGCTGAGAGATGTGATGTGAGTAGGGGCTCCAGAGGGAGGGGAGGAGGACCGTAGCTCAAACCGCGCCGGAAAGTCTCGCCCGGAAGAGGCTCGGCCAGAGGTGGTGGGTCCTTGGGCAAGGAGCTGCCAAATAGCTCCTCAACTGTGATCTGCTTCACCACACCATGGGTTTGCTGCAGACAAAGTACCAGATGGCAAAATTAAAGGGAAATAAAGATTACTATGGACTTAACCAAAAGATTTGAACCAACACAAACTACTTAATTCTGACTGGGGTTGTCTGTAAACCCTGAAGCAAAATGCTGAAATGCTTTATTCACATGGGGCCCAAAGAGTCTTTTGTCCAGTGTCTAGGTACTACCTACTAACGAGAAGTGTAGTATTAGTAATAGTAATTTAAATGCCATTACTGCTCATGGATTATTTTCATGGCAGCTATGGTTCTGAAGGGGGATTAGTTACAGGGCATAGTTTCACTGGATAGTTGTGTCTGTTTACTAGGTGGCAGTGAGATGTGTTTTTAACTTTGTTAGTGACAAGGATTTAAGCAGTGACTCTGCTTTAAAGCGACTGAATATTTATTTGATGGTTGGTGTTGTGGTTAGTTTCTCTGTCTCGTGGCAGTTAGCAAATGCTTGACTGTTAGTGGGGTTTGGCATGATTCCAAGAGGTGTAAAAAATGTCTATATTTTCACATAAATATGACCTAAAACATCATCATATTTTCACAGAAGTCCTAAAAGTAGATAAGGAGAACCCAGTTACACAAATGAGACAAAAATATTATACTTGGTCTCTTATTGATTGAGGAAAAAGATCCAATATTACATATTAGTGAGTGGCAAAAGTATGTGAACCTCTAGGATTAGCAGTTTATTTGAAGGTGAAATTAGAGTCAGGTGTTTTCAATCAATGGGATGACAATCAGGTGTGAGTGGGCACCCTGTTTTATTAAAAGAACAGATGTCTATCAAAGTCTGCTCTTCACAACACATGTTTGCGGAAGTGTATCATGGCACAAACAAAGGAGATTTCTGAGGACCTCAGAAAAAAAAGAGTTGTTGATGCTCATCAGGCTGGAAAAGGTTACAAAACCATCTCTAAAGAGTTTGGACTCCACCAATCCACAGTCAGACAGATTGTATACAAATGGAAGAAATTCAAGACCATTGTTACTGGGTTCTCTTTATCTACTTTATGATTTGTTTGAAAATATGATGTTGTTTTTGCTCATATTTATGCTGAAATATAGAAAATTCTAAAAGGGTTCACAAACTTTCAAGCACCACTGTATGCAAGTCCTTCTTAAATTTAATTATCATAAACCAAGGAGTTTAATATATACTGTATGTATCAGAGTAGACCACTCAAACTTAAAACACGATCGCAACCGGCTTTTATTCACTACATACCTATGACTCCTGCCACATGACACCCTACGTCACACACTGCCGAGTGCTGGAGAGTATTGTGGGCAGCATACTTTAAACATGCTTAAAACACTTACATTTAAACTACAGTTGGCCAAAGTCATTAACATTTCATATGTCATGTAATTTATTTAATAATGTGAAAAAAGTGAAAAACAAACAAGAATTATTGCGTGACCACAGCTTTTCCTCACTACACTTCCTCAGAGTGCGGGAGAGTACTGCGCTATGTATTGCTTGCCCAAGAAAAAAATCGAATCTCTAAATTCAGAGTACGGTTTTTACTGAACATATATGTATGTTTATTATTGGATTCACACTGTAAAGTCGAAATATCTTAACTGTATAAAATTGATTTAGACTAAAAATACAGCACATACCTTTAGCCAAAGTGTAAATTTGCCTAAACTGACTTAACTATGATCCTACATAGTTTCAGTTTCATGGTTTCGACATTTTGGTGTGGAACCAGTAAAGAGGTTTATGTTCCAATGTTAGTACACTCTCTATAATACTTCTAATGCAAGAATATTCAGCCATACCTTCTCCTGAGGAGTTCCAATAACTATGGGCTTTGTGCTCTCCACTTTAACTGGGTCTGAAGTCTTTGGAACTTCGGAGGTCACCTGTAAATCCGTTTCATTAGACTACAGAGACACACACATGCATATATACACATATGCACACACATTACTTAAGCATACCATCAGCAAATAGACAGTGGAGCAAAAAAAGTATTTAGTCAGCCACTGATTGAGCAAGTTCTCTTACTTAGAAACATGAGAGAGGTCTGTAATTTTAGGTACACTTCAACTATGAGAGACAAAATGAGAAAAAAAAAAATCCAGGGAATCACATTTTAGGATTTTTAAAAAATTTAATAGTAAATCATGGTGGAAAATAAGTATTTGGTCACCCACAAACAACCAAGATTTCTGGCTCTCACAGACGTGTAACTTCTTAAGAAGCTCTTCTGTCCTCCACTCGTTACCTGTATTAATGGCACCTGTTTTACCTCGTTATCTGTATAAAAGACACCTGTCCACAGCCTCAAACAATCAGACTCCAAACTCAACCATGGTCAAGACCAAAGAGCTGTCGGAGGACACCAGGAAGAAAATTGTAAACCTGCACCAGGCTGGGAAGAGTGAATCTACAATAGGCAAGCAGGTTGGTGTGAATAAATCAACTGTGGGAGCAATTGTAAGAAAATGGAAGACATACAAGACCATTGATAATCTCCCTCGATCTGGGGCTCCACGCAAGATCTCACCCCGTGGGGTCAAAATGATCATGAGAACGGTGAGCAAAAATCCCAGAACTACACGGAAGGACCTGATGGATGTCCTGCAGAGAGCTGGGACCATCAGAAACACACTACGCTGAGAGGGACTCAGATCCTGCAGTGCCAGGCGTATCCACCTGCTTAAGCCAGTACATGTCCAGGCCCGTCTGAAGTTTGCCAGAGAGCATATGGATGATCCAGAAGAGGATGGGGAGAATATCATGTGGTCAGATGAAACCAAAATAGAACTTTTTTTGGTAAAAACTCAACTTTGTCGTGTTTGGAGGAAGAAGAATGCTGAGTTGATCCCAAGAACACCATACCTACTGGGGCTGTTTTTCTGCACAGGGGACAGGACGACTGATCTGTGTTAAGGGAAGAATGAACGGGGCCATGTATCATGAGATTTTAAGCCAAAACTTCCTTCCATCTGTGAGAGCATTGAAGATGAAACGTGACTGGGTCTTCCAGCATGACAATGATCCCAAACACACCGCTCGGGCAACGAAGGAGTGGCTCCATAAAAAGCATCTCAAGCTCCTGGAGTGGCCTAGCCAGTCTCCAGACCTCAACCCCATAGAAAATTTGTGGAGGGAGTTGAAAGTCCGTGTTGCCCAGCAACAGCCCCAAAACATCACTGCTCTAGAGGAGATATGCATGGAGGAATGGGCCAAAATACCAGCTACAGTCTGTGCAAACCTGGTGAACCTCTGTCATTGCCAACAAAGGTTATGTCACAAAGTACTGAGTTCAACTTTTGTTATTGACCAAATACTTATTTTCCACTATAATTTACAATTAAATTCTTTAAAAAAAAATTCCAATGCGATTTCCTCGATTTTTTTTCCTCATTTTGTCTCTCACAGCTGAAGTGGACCTATGATGTACATTACAGACCTCTCTCATCTTTACAAGTAGAAGAACTTGCACAATCAGTGGCTGACTAAATCCTTTTTTGCCCCACTGTAACTGGTTGAAATCAAAACAATTACATTGTAATTACATGACTAAAAACTCTGGATGCTTTCCGGTTCTGATTAAAAAAAATTTGACCTGGATAGTCACTAGCCTACCCTGTGGTATTCCTCTTTGGCTTTGCTGAGAAGCTCCAGGATGTCCATCGGTCTTGGCTCCACACAACCATTCGTTCTGCCTCGATCTGGGGAAGCCTGCTGAGCTCTCAGTGCCTCCTGCTTTACTATCCTAAGACAAACAAAGAGGTTGTTCTGAAAATGAGACTGTATATCATCATCACAAACTAAACAACACCATAATAATACATTGTAGATTGCCACATAATGAACACTTTAAATTTCACTGTTTAAAGTGATATATTAAATAACATTATCCTCACCTCGTGTCCTTAATGATCTTTGTTTTTGTTTGTTTGTTTATTTAACGTCCCTTTTGGCAAGTATGGCTATTCGAAACAGGAACAAGCTTACACTGAAACTACTTCCTGAAGATATGTCCAAAATAAATCCTTAAACCCTCTTTAGTATCCCTACTCCCTCACTAGTATTGCGCTACATATGCCTAGAGAGACTATTAAGTAGCACTAAAAACACAACAGAAATCTACCACTTCAACATAATAAACAAACATGCGAGCAGCTGAGCTGTGTTTAAATATCCGTACACACATTAACTGAATTCTGAATTCAAGCCAGTGAAAGCACTGTGCTGTTCATGTATGGCTGTGCTTGTGCCACTGTAGCCATCGTGCTCTGCACAAGTTAAATGTGACCAGAACATAAATTAGAGGACAAGTCACCAGCTGATCAATCGGTGCATGTCTACAAACACCTTGCCAATTTAGCATAGTGAATGAACCTAATGCACGTCTTTGTTAAATAGCTAAACATTCTGGATTGGTGAAGTATACATCAAACAAATTATTATTAAAATATTTTCATTCATGTCATATTTTTTTCCCAGACAAGGTATATGAGAAAAAAGTAAGTTAGTACTTTGTAGCTCTTACTTGGGCATTTATGACAGCCTGAATTTTTACTAATGACAAAGAATATTCCACATCAAGCTGGCCTCATCTTTCTCAAATATAGGTTAGTAGATGAACTTTGCAGCATGGAGCCTTGTCACTTCACCACATGACGGGGTTAAAAAAATGCAGGAAAGGTTGTGTCATGCATAGAATAGAATAAGGGCAGAGCTGGGGGTTCATAGTCATAAAAGAGTCTTATGGTGATCAGAGACGTTGGGTTGCTGTCTTCTGCCGCTCGTGGGGTTGCCAATGTCTCATGTGATCCCTCTTGGCTGTGTTTTCCTTCCAGTTTCTCCTCTTTCTAGCTTTCTAGCTATGCTGCTATAGCTAATGCTGCCGGGGTCTCATGCTACACTTGGCATCAGTGATTGACATGGCATCAGTGATTGTTAATAGGACACTGTGCTCTTAATCAATAACTAATTACATTTTCTGTTTTCCTCTCCGAGCTGTGTTCCGGCAGTTCCGGCCCCACACATGATGTACATCTGATGGAGCTCCACTGTGCATAATTCACATTTTAATATTCGAGCATGACTCCCATGACTTTAGTTTCGCTCTTAGATTTTATCATCATAACCCGGGCACTTAATGTCGATGTGCATACTTCACATTCTATTCGAACTTTGACTCCATGACTTTAGTTCGCCCTTAGATTTATCATCTACGCCGCCCAAGGAGGTTGGGTCCCTTTTTGAGTCTTGGTCCTCCCAAGGTTTCTTCCTAGAACTAGGGAGTTTTTTCCTTGCCACTGTCGCCCTAGGCTCGCTCAATTTGGGATTGGACGTAGTTATTAGGAGATAATCTAAACTTGTAAAGTTGCTTTGAGACAATGCTCCATTGTAAAAAGTGCTATATAAATAAATCTGACTTGACTTGACTTGACTCATGCCTTTACTTGGCATATTTACAAACTATAAGGTATACAAAGTTTGTATAATTCAGTGTCTGAAGTTGATAACAGCTGTTCTTCATGTGTATACACATATATACAAGGATGGACAGCATAAAAGTGTCCAGAAATAAGTCAACAGGAAAGAACCGACTATTTATTTTTGACAAATGACAGTTTTCTTCACTGTGACATTTGAAACATTTCACATGTCCCTAAAAGGAAGTCAGTGAAGTAGTCTCTTATCTTTTGCCTCTAAACTTCTGGCTAGAAATAAACAAGCACAAATGTCAGATGTGGGCCACTGTTTTAGTAAACACCAGATTATATACTGTAAGTATGATGTACATTACTTGCTGAAGTGCACTGAATAGCTGCCCTAAAACATTAGATGTCAATAGTGTATTTCTCAGGTACACACAGTCAGCTCTAGAAGTAAAGTGGGGCAAAAAGTATTTAGTCAGCCACTGATTGTGCAAGTTCTCCTACTCAGAAAGATGATGTGTCTGTAATTTTCATCATAAGTACACTTCAACTATGAGAGACAAAATGAGAAAAAAAAATTCCAGGAAATCACATTGTAGGATTTTTAAAGAATTTAATTGTAAATCATGGTGGAAAATAAGTACTTGGTCACCCACAAACAAGCAAGATTTCTGGCTCTCACAGACCTGTAACAACTTCTTTAATAAGCTCTTCTGTCCTCCACTCGTTACCTGTATTAATGGCACCTGTCCACAGCCTCAAACAGTCAGGCTCCAAACTCAACCATGGCCAAGACCAAAGAGCTGTCGAAGGACACCAGGAAGAAAATTGTACCAGGCTGGGAAGAGTGAATCTACAATAGGCAAGCAGGTTGGTGTGAATAAATCAACTGGGGGAGCAATTGTAAGAACATGGAAGACATACAAGACCATTGATGATCTCCCTTGATCTGGTGCCCCACGCAAGATCTCATCCCGTGGAGTAAAAATGATCATGAGAACGGTTAGCAAAAATCCCAAAACTATTCGGAGGGACCTGATGAATGACCTGCAGAGAGCTGGGACCAAAGTAACGAATCCTCCCATCAGTACCACACTATGCAGAGGGGGACTCAGATCCTGCAGTGCCCGGCGTGTCCCCCTGCTTAAGCCAGTACATGTCCAGGCCCGTCTGAAATTTGCCAGAGAGCATATGGATGATCCAGAAGAGGTTTGGGAGAAAATCATCAGATGAAACCAAAATAGAACTTTTTGGTAAAAACTCTACTCGTCGTGTTTGGGGGAAAAAGAATGCTGAGTTGCATCCCAAGAACACCATACCCACTGTGAAGCATGGGGGTGGAAACATCATGCTTTGGGGCTATTTTTCTGCAAAAGGGACAGGACGACTTAAGGGAACAGTGAACGGAGCCATGTATCGTGAGATTTTAAGCCAAAACCTCCTTCCATCAGTGAGAGCATTGAAGATGGAACATGGCTGGGTCTTCCAGCATGACAATGATCCCAAACACATCTCTCGGGCAATGAAGGAGTGGCTCTGTAAAAAGCATTTCAAGGTCCTGGAGTGGCCTAGCCAGTCTCCAGACCTCAATCCCATAGAAAATTTGTGGAGGGAGTTGAAAGTCCGTGTTGCCCAGTGACAGCCTCAAAACATCACTGCTCTAGAGGAGATCTGCATGGAGGAATGGGCCAAAATACCAGCTACAGTGTGTGCAAACCTAATGAAGACTTATGTACTCACATGTACTCACACTAGGCAATTCGTTTTGCTAGTGTGAGCGCTCCCAATCGCACCGGGGCGCGATTCACGTATCACACAGCACACTTCATTGTTGTACATATGTGATCGGGTAATAACATACTTCTGTGCCTTTCTTTGGTTTCGTTTTGTTCGCGCTGACACACAGCCCTAATACGCCTTATAAAAATGCATCGATTATGCAGCTCATGGTGTTCCGACTTCTTATGCTGCACAGCGGACTCTATACTTATACATGGCTTTTTTATTTCTGTTTGTTCGCGCTGACACACAGCCCTAATAAGCCTTCTAATACGTGTATTGACAATGCAGCACATTGTATTTCAGCTTATTATGCTGCACAGCGGACTCTCTGCTTATACATGCCTTTTTCTTTCACTTTGTGCGCGCGGACACACAGCCCTAATAAGCCTTATAATAAATGTACTGATGATGAACTATTTTTCGGCATCTGGTGCTTACGGAGGCAGCTGCACAGCGCGCACAAAACGAAAGCAAAGAACGGCATAAACGTATGTGATTACCCGATCATATGTACAACCATGAAGTGTGCTGCGCGAGCGAGCATGGTGATGACGAAAGCATGACGAAAGCGCGCCCGAGCGCATTTCTATGTGAGGCTAGTGTGAGTGCGGGCCATAGCACGTGTGTCCCCCCTCCCAATTCGTGCTCTGGCCCGGTTCAGGAAAAAAATAGTTCATCATTAGTACATTTATTATAAGGCTTATTAGGGCTGTGTGTCAGCGCGAACAAACAGAAATAAAAAAGCCATTTATAAGTATAAGCACAGAGTTCGCTGTGCAGCATAAGAAGTCGGAACACAATGCGCTGCATAATCAATGCACTTATTATAAGGCGTATTAGGGCTGTGTGTCAGCATGAACAAAACAAAACAAAACCAAAGGCACAGAAGTATGTTATTACCCGATCACATATGTACAACAATGAAGTGTGAGCGCCTATGCATCTATTTCAATCGCACCCCTGCGCGATTGGGAGCACTCACACTAGCAAAATGAACTGCGCTCGGGTACCAAATGCGCCCGGGCGCGGTTCGAATTGCCTAGTGTGAATACACCCTTACAGGAAACGTTTGACCTCTGTCATTGCCAACAAAGGTTTCCACCATAATTTAAAATTAAATTCTTTAAAAATCCTACAATGTGATTTCCTTTTCTCATTTTGTCTCTCACAGTTGAAGTGTACCTATGACAAAAAATTAGACCTCTCTCATCTTTCTAAGTAGAAAAACTTGCACAATCAGTGGCTGACTAAATACTTTTTGCCACACTGTATTGTCTTCCTGAATAAGGATGGGTTAAAAGTGCTTAAAAATGTAAAACCCTTATTGGACAACAGAAGATAAGAAAAATGTTGCCTGGTCTGATGAGTCTCAGTATCTGCTGCAACATTCTGATGGTAGGGTCAGAATTTGGCATAAACAGCATATTGTCTTGGCACATTTTAGGCCCCTTGAGCCTAGGTAAACAAATACCAAATGAGCATCATTTAAACCCTACACAACTCAAGTATTGTTGTTGACCATGAACATCCCTTTATGACCACAGTGTACCTGCTGATGGCTACTTCCATATGGATAATACACCAGGTCACAAAGCTCAAACCATCTCAAACTTGTTTCTTGAACATGACACTGAGTTCACTATTACCAAATGACCTCTACAGTCACGATATATCAATCCCATAGAGCACCTTTGGGATGTGGTTGATCAAGAGATTTGCATCATGGATGTGCAGCCGACAAATCTGCAGCAACTGCGTGGTATATATATATATATATATATATATAAACCCTGATAATTTATATTTGTCTTCTGTGGAGGACAAGAGTACACAGAATATTTCAATAACCAAATAATCTACAGAGCTAAAAACTGATGCGCCATCTAGAGGACATCCTGGCCTTTACACTGATATATCATATGTGGGGGTGTGTCATTTGCAACTAGAGATCCGCTTTTTTCAAAATATTATGTATTAATGATTTCTAAAGCCTATAATTTACATGTTTTACGCAGAAAACAATTTTAGCTAAATTTCAAAGAAGTTTTTTACTGATTTTCACTTATGTTTAACCACTTAAAAGTGTACTTTTTAAATGTCCTCTGTAGTGGCCATTGGGACTTACTTTAATCTTAATGCAGAAGGGACACACAAAATACATAAAGACAATTACTATACCATGTCCTGTTGTCCCTTATAAAGGACATTCAATAAAAAAATTAACAAATTGTTTTTGGAAAAAAAAAATCCATCTCATAGACTTACTTTAAAGTTTGATAAGTTCAGTAATTTTGAAATAGTTTTCCTGGGTCTCAGGAGGATATACGTGTACATACATTTCAATGCACAAATGTATACACATATACACACAAAAATTACTATGAGGAAACACATGGACATCTGAATAGTACAAGTTCCTAAAATGCTAGGTGCTTGCTTTATTTACCTTTGCTTAAAAGAGTTGTGTAGGAAAAATCTAATAACAGTTTTCCTTTTTTAAAATAGATTCAGTTAATACAGATTATATTTCTCTCGTTTTCAGTGTAAAGTAATGATCACAATCAAGTAATGATCAAGTAAGTGATCACAATTCTTCATAAGGTTTAGTATTATAAAACTGTCAAGAGATTAACAGAAAGGGTTGTCCAATTTAAAAGACAATGAAACAGACAAGTATTAACATCATATCAAGACTAGGACTGAGTTTACGAACAGAGTGCTACATATACTCACCATGAAGCTTCATTAGGTGAACTTCTGGAATCTGACCTTACAAAGCAGTGCTTATAAAGAGTGGACCAAATTGGTTTAGAATTGTATGCATTACACCTATTAAGTTAGGTACTCAATTTGTTGTTTTCATAGCCAAAATCAGTGCCTCCTCACACCCAGATGGTACATGTGAGTGAACCTGGTCACTATGGTAACTTGCATCCCATAGCAACAAGCTGTTGCTAGGCTCCCATGTGGGTTCCGCTGCGAGTGGATGACTGAGTGTGACTGCTTTATCCAAGCACTTGTTTGCACATGGCAGTGCACGTCACATTTAATTAATGACACCATGCAAATCATGAGTGTTTGATACTTACTGTACCATCAGTTGTGCAATGCGCTGGCAGTCTGCTTTGTCATAGAACCAGATACTGTAGATGCCCACTGCAGAAACATAGAATAAGTGTGAAATATCAGAGCTGTCCATCTTTCAGACCTAAAAAAAAAAAACCCTTTAAAACATCTATTTCCATCAATCTAACTGACTTGATGGCTGTGTGTGTTCTCCAGCTGAGCTTTACACCTGATAACCTCTGATAACCTCCCTAAAAAAAACTTCCTGAATCAGGAAAGTGAGGAATTCTGTCCTGCCTTCCTTCAGTCTGACAGCTCTGAGAATTTCTTCCTGCATATGCTGGTCTGAGAACGTAAACGTGTCACTTTGCCTCTCTGTGGAATAACGCAAAGCCTTGGGGACTCATTCCCTCAGCCCTATTCCTCCTCCTTTCCTCCTCCCTCAAGTGCTTTCTCAAACTACACACGATCAAGAGACAAAGCTAAACGCACCAAGGACGAAAGTCTGTGCCATTCTCCAGACAACATTGTTCTTCAGTGACCTAATATTATAGTGCGGTCAGTAGATCATGATGGATATCTGCCTTTGAACTTGAAGGGTGACAGGCTCAATCTCAGGTGCTGAATGAAGCCAGACACCACAAGGAACTTTACCATATTATAAAGGACATGCTTCATGTGCAGGAGGATGGATCTCACCCAACGTGAATGCATCGAGAGGATGCTTCTGCTTGGGGTGGCCTCAAGACCTCACCATGACCTCCGCCACAAGGGAAAGGTTGTCTTCCAGAAGACACTTGGACGATGCTTCAGTGGTTCAGACAGAGGTAAGGCATTTGCAAATACAGGCTGGAATTTTTGTGAACACAGTAAACATCATGACATACCATCTTAAAAACTAATCTTAGGCACAAACTAGAGCACACGTGCAGCACTTGGCATTCTGGTTCTGCACGAGCCATTAATAATGCACAGCACAGACTATAAAATATGGATACCATTAAAAGACAATTCATGAAATAAATGCCTTGGAGATGTGTTTATCGTGGATGTCTTTTTTATTTGATTACCATTTAACAGAGTGCACTGTTCACAATGACAGCTGTCATTACCTCATCACACTTTTAAACTGAATTTCAGTACTGTATATAGTACTGTGTGCCAGTTTTTTTTTTTTGTTTGGCTATATATATATATATATATATATACACACACACACACACACACACACACATACACACACACACACATACACACACACACAGACAGACACACACACACACAGACACACTCTCTCATATCAATGCCAATTTAGTGGAATCAATTAACCGAACATGCATGCCTTTGGACTGTGGGAAGAACACCCGAGTACCCGGAGTAAACCCACGCAGACATGGGGGGGAAATGCAGACTCCATACAAAAAAGGACCCAGGCTGCTCCACCCTGGGATTGAACCCAGGACCTTCTTGCTGTGAGGTGGCATACTGAACACACAAAACTATATTTATATATATATATATATATATATATATATATAAAAAACCATATACAGTGGTTGAAGGTTTGTGAATATTAGTGAGTGATAAAAGTATGTGAACCTCTAGGATTAGCAATTAATTTGAAGGTGAACTTACTCAGGTGATTTCAATCAATGGGATGACAATCAGGTGTGAGTGGACACCCTGTTTTATTTAAAGAACAGGGATCTATCAAAGTCTGCTCTTCACAACACGTTTGTGTAAGTGTGTCATGGCACAAACAAAGGAGATTTCTGAGGACCTCAGAAAAAGAGCGGTTGATGCTCATGAGGCTGGAAGAGGTTACAAAACCACCTCTAAAGAGTTTGGACTCCACTAATCCACAGTCAGATAGACTGTGTACAAATGGAGGAAATCCAAGACCATTGTTACTCTCCCCAGGAATGGTCGACCAACAAAGATCACTCCAAGAGCAAGGCGTGTAATAGCTGGCGAGGTCACAAAGGACCCAAGGGTATCTTCTCATTGGCTAATGTTAATGTTCATGTGTCCGCCATCAGAAGAACACTGAACAACAATGGTGTGCATTGCAGGGTTGCAAGGAGAAAGACACTGCTCTCCAAAAAGAACATTGCTGCTCATCTGCAGTTTGCTAAAGATCACATGGACAAGCCAGAAGGCTATTAGAAGAATGTTTTGTGGACGGATGAGACCAAAATAGAACTTTTTGGTTTAAAAGAAAAGCGTTATGTTTGGAGAAAGGAAAACACTAGCATTCTAGCATAAGAACCTTATTCCATCTGTGAAACATGGTGGTGGTAGTATCATGGTTTGGGCCTGTTTTGCTGCATCTGGGCTTGCCGTTATTGATGGAACAATGAATACTGAATTATATCAGAGAATTCTAAAGGAAAATGTCAGGACATCTGTCCATGAACTGAATCTCAAGAGAAGGTGGGTCATGCAGCAAGACAACGACCCTAAGCACACAAGTCGTTCTACCAAAGGATGCTTAAAGAAGAATGAAGTTAATGGCTGTGTCTGAAATCGCACCCTATTTACCATTTAGTGTGTCAGCCATTTTGTAGGGTTGCCCGAATTCTCAGTGGACAAATCGATTCCCTATATAGTACACTACTTTGTTACCCATAATGCACGGTACATATAGTGGACAACCGATGTACACTACTTACGGACTAACGTTCCACAATGCATAGCGGTGACGGATAAATCCAAAACCACTGGAGTGACGAATTTCGTGTACAAATGTAAGTACAAAACATTATTTAATGACTATTAAACCACAAACAGTTAATAATAATGTGTTTACTTGTGAAAATAGTGCATTTAATATTTACGTATTCATCATGGTTTTAGTTCGTCAGACAAACGAGAGGAGTTTTATGTTTGACAAGCAGCATTGTGAGCTAAATTAAAACATCGCTAAACTGTATTACTCAAGACTTGTGACAGCACCGGCAGGCTTGTTGATGTTTATATTGATTTATGTGACGAAAGGTCAAGGTAATTTGTATCCGGCATTAGTAAGCGTTGTCTGAATTCCCTCGTTTGTGTCGCTCACTGCTCTGCTATTTAGTGTACTAAACAGCACACACCATATAGGGATTAGTGAATGAGTAAACGAGTGGACCATTTCAGACATGGCCAATGTTTTGGAACGGCCAAGTCAAAGTCCTGACCTTAATCCAATCAAAATGTTGTGGAAGGACCTGAAGCGAGCAGTTAATGTGAGGAAACCCACCAACATCCCAGAGTTGTAGCTGTTCTGTACGGAGGAATGGGCTAAAATTCCTCCAAGCCGGTGTGCAGGACTGATCAACAGTTACAGGAAACGTGTAGTTGCAGTTATTGCTGCACAGGGGGGTCACACCAGATACTGAAGCAATAGTTCACATACTTTTGCCACTCATTAATATGTATTATTGGATCATTTTTCTCAATAAATAAATTACCAAATATAATATTTTTGTCTCATTTGTTTAACTGGGTTCTCTTTGTCTACTTTTGCGACTTGTGTGAAGATCTGATGTTTTAGGTCATATTTATGCAGAAATATAGAAAATTCTAAAGGGTTCACAAACTTTCAAGCACCACTGTATATAATAGAAGGGGAACATACATAATCTTTTTCTTGCAAAGGTTCAACTTCTACTTAAACTTATAACTCCTATAATAGAATTTGTAATGAAAATATTCTATTAAGTGTGAGAAAAATGCTAAATAGGAGCTCTGTCCACTTAGTGGGCTCAGACTTTTGCCCCCACTCTGTATGGTCAGAGGTGGTTCTGTAGTCGTCCCTTTCTGTTAATATACTGGAAACAGAGTTTGTAGTCTAGACTCTATAAACAATGTTTACAGACATGACATGAAATAGATCATCAATGTAAACTGAGGATGCAGGTAATGTCCTTACATAGGACTTGTGTAACTTGTCTGAAGACTGCTACTTCAGTTACTGTGAGGTCCAACTGGTAACTACTACTAGCTGATATGCCAAGATTTTATATTGTTGCCCTATGGAAAAAGGTGGTTCAGGATACACAAGAACCACTTTTCTAGGTAAACAAATTATAGCCAATCCATTAACCTGCTAGATAAATTAGCTGTTTAAAGGAGTATTTTGGTTTGTTTTATCAATCTTACAGCTTAGACACTGTTATAAATATGGAGGCTTTGTGTATTCTGTGTGTTTGTACACAGCCAGGCAGCTCTCAACCTGGAAGTTCAAATAATAGAATATTGTACACTGATTTTGCTTCTGAAATGCGTTTCTCTAGAATTACAACTAGGAGCATTCCAAATCAATTCTAAAAGCTACTAAGAAGCATTTAGCAATAGCATGACTGACTGATTGGTCAGTATTTAATGCCATGGCAACCTGCAGGTCCTATTAAGGACAATGACTATCATGGGTAGCCATGCTCATGATTCATTTTTAGAAGGAAAAATTCTTTGCAACCTCAAAAAACAAACAAACCAAAAAAAAAAAAAAAAAAAAAAAAAAAAAAAAACACTATACCTATACTTGGTTGGGGGAGTTAATATCGCTCAGCCTACTTATATACCTGGTTTTCTAAATCATTTCCTGGAATATGTTCTGAACCTTAAGCATGATAAATGATGCCCTCCTTTCCCTTAGAGTAATTCTGTATAATTCTGAGTAATAGTGTCATCAAAACAGGTCTTTTCAAAAAATATCTAACAATTTTAAAGTACTTTAGTTTCCCAAAAGCTCTTTATAATTTAGAAGACGGGAAGAAAATATCATGACTTGACTACCATTAAGATTTAATATGGAAATAATAGAGGTTCTAATGGACTCAGTGTTCAAGCAAGAAATTTCAGGTTACATAAATGTTATGTACAGTTCATACATTCATACATCCTTCATGGCACAGTCAAGCAGACTAAAAACGACAAAGGGCAATAACTGAAAGTGCAACACAAACTTGGTGATTAAGTGTCATCTAACTTGTATATTAAAAACAACAGAGCAACCAGCTTTTAATCTGGATGACTGGCGCTGCAACAAAGTGAGCTTGGGTATTTTTGCTTATTTGGTTTATTTAACATCACTGTCAGCATCACTGGCTATTAACCACAGACACAACGTTATATTGATACACAAGGTTACTTCGAAATTAGTCATACATACTCAGATCAGGCCAATTTAGCATAACCAATTAACCTAAGGCATGTCTTTGGACTGTGAGACGAAACCAGAGCACCCGGAGTAATGGACATGACGAGGACAAGGGCTCGGGGATCTACAGTAATACAGGTTCTATAGAAAATCCTTATATTCTGTCATATTACACGCCAAAAAACATAGAAGTGAATCTACCTTATTGCAACGTGGATGTGCAACGTAGCAGCAATACATAACCAAATCAGGAAATGAGTGAATAAAGTGAGGTGCGTTCAATTTCGGCAAACAGTGAACGTTTGTGGCAAACGTGTTCTCCATGAACATTTAAATTTGAATGATTGGGTGTAACCCTTCCATTTTCAGCTTCGTCCAGCTCCCCTGTGTATTTGTGGTGAACTGTCTCCTGAAACTTTGTGCGAGGCTTCGCAAAAGTTCACAGAGAACTCAGGGCAAACAGGTTCTCCTTTTTCGCCGAATCTGAACGCACCCGAGACCTCAACGTTAAGACAACGATGCAATGTTTAAAACTGTAAACGTTACCTGGAATGTGAACAGACTCGTCATGAATAATAATTGCATCTCCATTCCAACTCCATTAACAATTCAAGAGCCCTTGCATTTCGAAAGAGAAATTGTTACAGCTCATACCATGAAATAGGACGGCTTTTAATATTAGCTAGCTAGCTAGCTTACTAGCACAACTAACTTCCTGAGATGAATCGTCTTCTGAGTGAGCTGACATGTTTGCTCTTTAGATGCTTCAACAAGGAGGATGTGCTTCCAACAAAGGCAAGATTTACAAATATTGTAGTACAACTGACAACCTTTTTCCCACCAGAATGAAGTGTGAAATGCTCCCACAATTGAGGATCTTCTTCCTGAGGCTGCCCTCATGCTTTAATTAACTCTCCAGTAACCACTAATTTAACAACATTCCTAGTTAGAGCATGAAACGTGTAGAGGTTACCAACTAATCGACTATTAAATTAGTTGGCATCAATTTGGTCCTCGATTTCAGTCAACTACATCGATTAATCATTGCACCCCTAATGTGGATATATTTAATAGACTACCACACTATATGACTAAAGTGGAAGACTTACAGCTGGCGTTCCTGTACAGCAGAAAGGGATCCTGAAGCTGAAACTCCAAATCTTTATTGATGGGCTCCACCAAGTTATCAGTGCTCAAACGATTCATAATGGTAAATCCATGATGGGGTGAAGCTGACCTGCAGAAAGAACAGGTTATGCTATAGTAGTCTCACTTACGCTGCTGAACACATAGACATAAATGAAACCCTTGACATTTGAGAAGTGTTCAAGTGATTAAGGATGGATGAGACGGCATGCATATTATCATGGAGTATTGGAACAACACAGACAATTCAAATGATTTAATGTTATGTAGTTTCACTAATAAACTGCCACCACATATGGAGACAGAGCTGCTTTTATTTAACCTTTTTTGAGCGCTTAGCAGGAGGCACAAGAGTTTGCCACATCATTGGGAATTTGAGTGTCTGAATGCCAAAGTCTCTGAGAAAGGGATTCAGAGAGCATAACTGGGCCTGCTTCAATCATTTTACCAGTTCCACTTACCATATAGATGCACCTTATAGTTCCAAAATTACAGATTGCAGTTAATCTGTTTCTCTACATACTTTGTTAGTGTCTTTTTTTCTGTTTTCTAATGGTCAGGACCACCACAGATCAGGTACTATTTGGGTGGTGGCTCATTCTCAGCACTGCTGTAACACTGATGTGGTTGTGGCAGGGTGTTTTGCTGGTATGAGTGGATCAGACACAGCAATGCTGCTGGAGTTTTTAACTGTGTTCACTCACTGAGCACTCTGTCAGACATCTACCTTATTGCTCCACCTTGTATATGTAAAGTCAGAGACAGCAGCTCATCTGTTGTTATAAAGTTTCTGGCAACCACTAATCTTTCATCAGTCCTCACAGGATACCGGTAGCTGGACATTTTGGGTGGTGGACTACTTTCAGTCCAGCCATTACACTGAGGTATTCCAAAAACTCCAGCAGCACTGCTGTCTCTGATTCACTCATCACAGAGTAAAGGGAAAGCAAAGTTATGTAAAGAAACAGAAGGACTACAGTCTGTAATTGTAGAACTACAAAATGCAACTACGTTAAGTGGAACTGATAAAATGGACAATGAGTGTAGAAACAAGCAGGTGTACATAGTAAAGTGATCGTGAGTGTATAAGCTAAACATATATTTCGAGTGAACACCCTCGTTAGTATACTCAAAATAAACACCTTTAGCCTCAGTTCAGATATTGAGGTAGGTCAAAAATTAAAAGGAACTGTAAGACTTTAGACATTCTAGTTAGTGCAACAGCTCACAACCTCAGCTGTAGTTTGGATCCCAAATCACTTCATACTGGCTACAAGGCATACCAGGAAGGTGGAGTTGCTGGTTTATTTATTTAACATCACACCAGCATCAATGGTTTTTCATGATGTATATTGTATAAATGTATAATGATACTAGTCAGACACACTCACACTGGGGATAAATTAGAGAAACCAGTTAATCTAATGCACGTCTTGTGAATGTGGGAGGAAACTGGAGTACCCAGAATAAACCCAAGCAGACACAGGGAGGACATGCAAACTCCACAATGGAGTCTGAGTTTGGGAACAAATCCTATGCAACAACGACACTGTAGTACCATACCATATGTGGTGTGTAGTTGTAGAAAGAGGAAAATAATTTGGAATTCACAGCAACTTTTTTTTAGGAAAATGAGTATGCAAAATGTAACCTGTATTTTTACCTTGTCCAGATAAACAATACAATTTTCCATTCTGACGTGGAGCAGTTTAGTTTTACAACTATACACTAATTAGTCAGGTTTGTAACATATTTTTGGAATCTTTATGTTTAGAAGTTGTTAAAGCTGGTTTTACGTATTCATTTACATTTACAGCATTTAGCAGACGCCCTTATCCACAGCGACTTACAATTGGTACAGTCTTACAATCCAAGCAATTGTGGGTTAAGGGTCTTGCTCAAGGACCCAACAGTGGCAGCTTGGCAGAGGTGGGATTTGAACCCTGGACCTTCTGGTCCAGCGTCCAGTACCTTATCCACTGGGCTACCACAGTATTCACTGACAAAAAAAAAAAACGCACCAAGGGGTTGTTGGGATTGAATGAAACTGTGCGTGTGTGAATGTAATGACGATACACGTACATGATTAGAATATTGTAGAGAAAGGGTAAGTTTATTGAGGAAAACTGTACAATTGAAAGGAGGCTCTAATACCCTGTTAGACCACCTCTAGCATGAATATAAGATGAGATATGATTGGGCATGGAATCATAGCAGTGTGGCACATTTTTCCACAGATGTTGCAGCTAGGCGTGCAGATTCTGCACAGATTCAGTAGGTTGCCGAACCTGGTGTCCCAGCTGGTCCCATAAATGATTGTTTGGCAATAAATCTGGCAACCGGGCAGACCAAGCAATTGCTGCAATCTACAGCGAGAACTTGCAAGGGAAACCCTTGCTATATGTGTCCTGCTGAAAAATGCCAGTTGGAAGATCCATCATGAGAGGCAATACATGTGGTGGCAGGATGTCCTGCAAACATCACTGAGCACTTAGTGTTATGGTTGCTATGATTGCAGACAGCGCCAAGGGACCATCTATAAAGTACACGGCTGCAAAGTCCAAGTGACTTTGTTTGTTTATTTAACGTCACATCAGCATCAGTGGCTATCCATGACAGGAACAAGGTTACATCTATACTAGTCAAACACTTTCATAAAGGGTCAATTTAAAGCAACCAAATAACCTGCTGTATGTCTTTGAAATGTGAACGGAAACCAGAGTACCCAGAGTAAACCCACACTTGGTGATGTAAGGCTTAGATGCAGCCATGCAAACCCATGCAGCTCCTGGCACACAGTTTAGGTGCTGGAGTTAATGCCAGGAGGTTTGGAACTCTGCAGTTATTGAGTCAGCACAGCGTTGGCGACTTTTATGCACTAAGACACTAAGTTGCTGAGGTTACCAAATTGTTCCACTTTTCAATAACACCCACAGTTGATTGTGGAAGAGCTAAGAGGGAAGAAATGTCACAAACTGTCTTTTTGCACCGATGGCATCCTACTGCAGTACCACATTCGAATTCAGTGAGCTGTTTAGTATGAACCACTCCTTCGCAAATGTTTGTAAAGGTTGACTGCATGGCTAGGTGCTTGATTTTAAATACCTGTATAAACAGGAATAAATAAAACAACATAATTCAGTGACCAAGAGGTGTGTCCCAATACTTTTGTCCATATAGTGTACATTTCAAAAACATCAGACTGCTCATAATTTGTGATTTGCTAAAAGGTCTGTTGAGGCTCACAACCCATGAAGTCACTTGGATAATGCCATAGTGTAGTTTGTCCCTTAGCATTCACAGCAACCCATAGACTTTAAAGTGCTGGCAAGAAGGGCAAACATTTCCCGATGTAAAACAAGTTGGAGCTGCTTGTGCTGGATAATAATACGTATAATTTGCAAGTATTAACCCTTTTACATGAAGCACTAAAAATCTATTGAAGAAAAAAAAATCAAAATATACTAACATAAAACCAACTTTACCGCAGGTAGTTGCAGCAACTCAGTGACATAATAAATAACTGAAATATTTACCTGGCATACACAAATAAAGTCCCTTCAATATCCGTTTTCTCCTGGAAAAAAGATGATTACAAATTAGCATAGTGTAATTGTACTGAAATGTTTGTATGTAAATACAACAAGGTCTAAATAAACTTCTGAAACAGTTGCGACTGACGACAGCAATGCGATTGACTAGCAACATTTAATTATAAATAAAACTAAACATTTTATTCATACTGTTTGGTATCTAGTAACCGTAATGTAAACGTTATAACCACATATATTTAATCATACTTAAGATATACCTAGTGCTGCAATAACAGCTTTCCTATCACTATAATGCTCGGCACAAATATATCACACTGTTTACTCCTTATAAACAAACGGCAGTAAACATGACTGTCCTAAATGACTTTTACTCTTACACGTAGTGCCCTACGCAGGGTCCATACGACGTTATATTACACCCTACGTAGGTCACTAACGTAATAGGGTAGGGATTAATTTGAGATTATCCCCGCACCTGAATAGCAGGCGAGCTAACGACAGCACAGAGAGAATTAGAGAAGCAATGGCTGACATTAAACAGACACACTGACTCACCCATTCGTTGGCTTTAGAGTTGAACTTATAGAGCGCGACCTGTCCGGTCAGATCGAGTAGTTTATTAATGTAAGGATCATGCTGCTGTAACGCCGCCAGACTCATCTGATGCCCAGCTTTGTTCACCGACTCCATCTTGAACGCTAACATGCAGCAGCACGGAGCCAATTCTAAGAGCACACCCGATTCGTTTTTCTCTCCGGGTAGTACCGAAACACAAAACGATGATTCCTTGCTCGCAATGCTGTTCTTGTTTATGTAAAATCAAGAGATAGGCTGTATCAATCAGTGGTAATATTTTTTTTCATTTGCAAGTATTTTCAAGAAAAATCTGTTGTTTTGTTTGTGTCTGAGACATTATGAGATTTATTCTCGTTTCTTCATCACTTTATTAGGTGCACTGCTTACTTTATTAGGTGCACGTCTTTGTTTGTACACTCACTGTCCATTTGATCAGTGTCATTGACCATATACAGATACACTTACAAACTGTAGTCCATTTGTTTCTCTTTATACTTTGCTAGTCACCTTTACTATGTTCTGTAATTGTCAGGATCCCCACAGATCATGTACTGTTTGGGTGGTGGATCATACTGACACTGATGTGGTGGTGGTGTGTTAGTGTGTGTTTTGCTGGTACAAGTGGATCAGACACAGCAGTGCTCTTGGAGTTTTTAAACACCTCAGTGTCACTGCTGGACTGGAAAACATCTGTCCAGCCACCAACATCCTGTGAGCACTGATGACGGATGAGGATGACTAACACAAACTGTGCAGCAACAGATGAGCTACTGTCTCTGACTTTGCATCTACCAGGTGGAGCAATATGGTAGATGTATCAAATAGAGTGCACAGTGTTTAAAAACAGCAGCTCTGCTGTGTTTGATCTAATAGTACCAGCAAAACACACACCAATACACCACCACCCAAATAATACCTAACCTGTGGTGGTCCAGTGGGAGTCCTGACCATTCCTGACCATTAAAGAACAGAGTAAAGGGGACTAACAAAGTGAGAAACAGATGAACTTCAGGAACTGTAACGTCACCTCAGCATCCATGGCTATTGCCAACAGGTGAAAGGCTACATCAAGACACCTTCATACTGGGAAAAATTTGGAGTGACCGGTTTACCTAACACATGTCATTGGAACGTGGGAGGAAACCAGAGTGCCTGTAGTAAACCCACATGGACACACGGAGGACCTTTATACTCCACACAGGCCAAGGCCTATGTGAACCTTAACCAGTGATGTCTGGAGAAGTAAGGCAACTGTTTGCGTCCATTTAAATGAGAAAAAAACAATGCAAAATAGCATTTTCACCAGTTTCAGACCACTGTATGCCTGTATAGTTCTAATCAACTTCAGTTTTGCATTCAGTATGATTAATCCCACAAAGCTGTTCTCCAAGGACATGGAGGTGAACTGGATTTTTTTAAAGCCACTGAACGCAGGTCATTAGGTTAAAGAACATAATCTTCAAGTCCTGTGACTTAGCACAGGAGCACAGGGTTCTGTTCTCTCCTCACTTATTTTCCCTGCACTCTATGAATATTACATCAATAAACAGCCCTCAAATATTACTGGTGATCTGTCCCAAAATGATGGTCATTGGTAATCGCCTGAACACTTCAAGTGAATGCGTAAAGAATAGGTTACTTTTATAATAATGTAGGCTATTAGAAAATAAGACATCAACCTACCACAAGATGTCACTGTGAAGCACAGTGTTTATTATTTCAGATCAATTTTCTTACATACACAGAATTTATACTGAGGTAATATCTTTCATCAGAAAGATCGTGTCTATTAAGTGTACAACATTACAAAGTGCATGAGAACTAGTGTTTAAACATCATATCCATACGTTCTTGGTCAACATCTCCAAAACCATGGATATTCATGTGGAGATTTCTGCTAATATGGAGTTCTTTCCGTTATTCTGGTAGAGTCTCCACTGTTCGGATAAGGTTTTTCACTCGATTCTGAAATACGGTTTCTGAAAATTGTGCCAATTCATTCAAAAGTCTATTTACTGAAGTCAGGCACTGGTATTTGGTGATAAAAGACATGGCTCACAGTAGTCATGACAATTGATCTCAAAGGTGTTGGGTCTAGTTGAGTTCAGGATTCTGTGTAGACCAGTCAACTGATTTCAAGATCATTTTTATGAAGAGAGCATTGCCATGCTTAATCCTTCCCCTTACTGTCTCCACAAAGTTGGGAGAACAAAGCAAACTAGAATGTCATTGCACATTGTAGCAGTAAAATTTCCAATTGGAGCTAAACCATAAAAAACTGAATTAGTCCTTAATTCCCCCTTTACCGTATGTCCAGTTGGTGCAATGCTTTCAGTGTGATCCAGTAAAATTACTCTTGACGGAATTCAGTAATTTGTGGATCAAATGTCTTACATTTAGTATTGCACTGTTCCTTCATTAAACTAAAACTCCTCCCAGTGCACAGTGCCATGTTCAGCATCTGCTTTGAAGCCCCAGGCACATACCTAATAGAGACTCATTGATGCTAGTGCTTCTCTGGGAGTCTATGGTGCGTTATCGTTGCTGCTGTTTTGAATGGGATGAAAGAGTATGCTCATTGGACAAAGGGCTTTGGAAAAATTAAGAGACCACTGCAAATTTTCTTAAAATCAACATATCCACATGTATGGCAGCAGTTCTATTCCAGTATCTGATCTGAACCAAATCTTATTTATTGAGGGAGAGTACAAGACACATGAAAGTTGAGATTGAAATACTGATTTCCTATGTTATAACATTAGTACTGTTTTGTTAAATATAATATAATATAATATAATATTTGTATTATTAATTTGAGGTCTTTTAATTTTAATTGTATCTTCATTGTTACTTTGATTGTTACTTTTGTCAATTAAAGTTAATAAATGTTTCTTGTCATTGCTGCAAAATAAATATTTTTATAGGGAATTTGTCAGTATTAGAATTAATCACTTATAGAATGAAAACAAAAATGTTCCATTTCACTCAAACACAGGCAATACTTACAAACAGTAAAACCAGAGAAACTGATACTTTTTGCAGTGGTTTCTTAATTTTTTTCCAGAGCTGTTTGTTTATCTTGTATTATTTAATATGTGCGCTTTTATCACAACTCCATACACATCCAGCCTACCTTTAAAGACCCTTTGAAGTCAAATAAAGACCTCCCACTTGGAGGAGCCTGTTGCTGTTTGAAATCATCCTATGAGGTCCTGGTCTGCACAGATGCATATCCTACTTCTGATGAATTATAATAGTCATAGTGTTATAGGTCATTGAAAATATTTCTGTTATCATGTAGTTGCCATAATACAAATTCTTGTGATCGTGTGTATTAGTGTTCTTGGCATTTTAATAATTTTATCCAATTGAATTTGCTTTATTAGTTATTATTTTTAACCTTATATCTTAGATAGGTCAGTGACACTCCCCAGTAAGGATTATTACTGGATTATCAGCGTGTACCTGTTAGAGCAGGTGATTCATGCGTGCAGGCTAAATGCAGGCTCTCCACTATACTATCAGTACTATCTCCACTAGATTATTCTTCCATGCTTCATTACAAGAGTTGGAAAACTAATGTTGTCCTTTGGTTGCAAACCATCATCAGGTGAATGGCGTTTATACCTTGGAGACCAGGGCATAGAGGTAAGAGTACTTGGATTATAAATCATCATGTTATGGCTTATTGGAGCCATTATGGCTCCTTGAATAAACAACCAGCCTATAAAACATATTGTTGTTCATCTTGAATATTGAAAGGAATTGCTCATTGTGGTGCTGGATAATTTGCTTCTAAATATAACTACAAATCTTTTAAGCTACTACCCTTGTCCTCAGCACACAGACAAAGAAAGAGTAAACTGTTTCCCAAACACCTTCTCAGTCTTTGAAGCTGAATAGTCAACAGTTTGAAGCTTATGAAATACATTTAAATAATTTAAAGGACAAAACAGTTCTAGATTTAGTTTACATTTATTGCAAGCTAATGAAGGCATGTTTCAACAGAAAAGTGATTTAAATCACTGTATGAACGGGTGGGTCAGGCAGGTAAAGATACCTTAGAACTTGTTACCATTTCATATGGTGCTAAGTGTCATTTATTGATTGACTGATTGATTTACTGATTGATAAAGTAATAAAGTAATACAAAAATAACTGATTTGTACAGTCTTGTTTGTGAATATATCCTGTAGCATGATCTATTAGAATTTCCATACCAAATAAGATGTACCATGTTTGGTTACTTGAAGTCCCATAAATACTTGAATCCGCCCCATAAGGTTTATACTAAAAGACTAGTTTGTAGCAAATGTATTTAGTGTATACATACAGTCTTCTGCAAAAGTTGGTGCAACCCTGGTCATATGTTATCTTTTAGCATCTTCGTTGATATTTAGGACTAGGAATTGAACAAATTAGAATGCCATGAATTATGAGTGTTCTGAAATCTGTACTAATATGTGTACGTTAACTTAGTGTGTTAATTCATTAAAAATATAGAAGACTGTAGTCTTTATTGTAGACCATAGACTTTATACTTGGCCATTTATATTTATTTAGAAAAATGATCCCAATGTTACATATCTGTGAGTGCCAAAAGAATGTGAACCTCTAAGATTGGAAGGTGAAGTTAGAGTCAGGTGTTTTTAATCTTTGCCATGACATTCAGATGTGAAAGAGCACCCTGTTGTATTTAAAGAACAAGGATTTATCACAGTCTGATCTACACAACATATGTTTGTGAGTGTATCACAGCTGCACATGCAGAGTTTGCATATTCTTCCCATGTCCGCTTGCATTTACTTTGGATACCCTGGGTTTACTTAGATTTCATGTAATATTCCAAAGGCAAGGTTTAGGTTAACTGGTCACTATAAACTGCCCAAGTGTGAGTGTATCTGACTTGTTGATGTAATCTTACTCCTGTTGTGAATAGCCATTGATGTTGAGATTAAATAAACAAATAAATAAATAACTCTTCCAAGGAATGGTCAACCAGTCCACAAAGTCACAGCAGTTAAAGTTCTAGAGGCCATCATGAGGAGGACAATGAACAACAATGGTGTGTATGGCAGTGTTGCAAGGAGAAAGCTGCTGCTCTCCCAAAAGGACATTGCTTCGAGACAGATGTCACCAAAAATCATTTTGGTTTAAATTAGAAGCGTCATATCTGGAGAAATTGCCTTTTTTTCTGCATCTGGTCCAGAATGACTTGCCATCATTAATGGAACAATGAATTCTGAATTATAATGGCAAATTTTAAATGAATATGTCAGTGCAACTGATCATTAACTGAATATCAAGAGAATGTAACTAATATTGCAAGACATAATCCCTAAACACACAAGTTGTTCTAACAAAAAATGGTCAAAAAAGTCAAAAGTTAAAGTTTTGAAACGGTCAAGTCAAAGTTCTGACTGTTATCCAACAGAAATGTAGAAGAACTGGTTTAGGTGAGAAAATGCACCGACATCCCAGAGATGAAGCTGTTTTGTATGAGGAATGGGCTAAAATTCCTCCAAGCTGATTTGCGGGACTGATCAATGGAAAGATTTAGTTGCATTTATTGTTACACAAACGGGATACACCAGGTACTAAAAACCTAGGTTACCATACTTTTGCCACACACATATATATGTAATATTGGATCATTTTCCTCAAGTATGTATGGTCCTGTGTAATATTTTGTTTCATTTGATTAACTGGGTTCTCATATATCTACTTTTTGGACTTGGGTGAAAATCTGATAATGGCTAGATGTCAGAAAAGTGTGGTTGTTATCAAAGAGGTTAATATGTCTAGGGTAAGCTTAGGCACGCCACTGTAGACTTCCTGCTATCAGGAAACAGGCAAATGTTATCATGGGGATTTTGGCAGAACTATGTATGTTGTATCTATTATTTTAATTGTATTTTTGAATATGTTATTTGATATGCTTGCTTTTGGCACCATCAATTACTGTGACTCAGAGCTAAGAGCCAGCTGCTGGAAATAGTTGTTCAATAGTGAGGACCTTGGTTTGAACCATGTGCTGGGCTTGCAGCGTGAAGATCTGGTGGTGCTGTAACAGAACCCTGCGATGAACTGGTTCTCTGTTAGTGCACTGTCTGTGCACAGTAAATTTCAGCAGGTGTGGACCTCCCCCAGCAACCCTGACCAGCGTAAATGAATATACAAAATTATACCTTGCTTTTTGCCTGCAAATTCAGTCCATACACTTCAAGTGAGGATTTGTGAGAGAAACAATCGTTACATTTTCCTTGTAATAATATAATGGTCATAAACCTTAAAACAGTACACAGGGAACCATAAAGGTTCTTTTACGACACTCAAAAGTAGGGAAAAAAAGTCTGAGAGCTCTAGTGAAAATGATTGTCTTTATTTTTGTGGAGAATGATTTGTACTGCAGCAAGGTAATGACCCAAAACACACCTCAAGGCTTTACAACAACTTCTTGAAGACCAAAGAAGATCAAGAAGTGCTGACTGTCATTGAATTTCTTCCACAGTCACCTAAAGCCCTCTTAGCATTTATGGGAGCACATGAAGACACAGAAAGCAAAGGATTCAGTAATATTACAAGATGATGTTTGGATTATTGTGAAATTATGACTGATAACACAGATTTTTTCAAAGATTCAACTTTTCACACAAATTGTGTAGCTGAGTTTATGATTTGCAAGAAAAACACTGTGTCTGAAAACAATAGAAAATAGAAGCATTTTTCACTGGTGCTTTCTGACTTTTGGACCTCACTGTGTGACACCTTTTTTTCTCCTAGACCATACTCATTATCATTAAAGTACCACTGGGAACCTTAAGGAGCCATATGTAAATCAAAAGACCATAAAGGTGTTTTATATAACCGAAAGGTTTATTCTATATGATCTATAAGGCAACCACACAAATTGATCACTCAAAGCTTTTTATCATTTTATTAGGTAAACCTGCTTGTTTCTTCACTCGTTGTCCATTTCATCAGTCCCACTTATGATATAGAAGCACTGTGTAGTGCTAAAATTACAGACTGTAGTCCATATGTTTGTAAGTCCCCCTTACTGTTCTCTGATGGTCAGGACTACCACAGATCAGGTACTATTTGGAAGGTGGATCGTTGTCAGCACTCTAGTGACACTGACGTGGTGGTGTGTTATGTATGTTATGTATGAGTGTATCAGACACAGCACCAAAATAGTCCACCAATCAAAAATGACCAGCCACCAACATCCTATAGTCAGCTTCCTGTGAGCACTGATGATGGTTAACACAAACTGTGCAACAACAGATAAGCTGTCTCTGATGTTACATCTAAAAGGTGGGGCAACATGGTAGATGTGTCTAACAGAGTGCACAGTGAGTGAACACAGTGTTTAAAAACTCCAGCAGCACTACTATGTCTGATCCAATCGCACCAGCCAAACACACATTAACACACCACCACATCGGTGTCACTGCAGTGCTGAAAATTATTCACCACCCAAGTAGTACCTGATCTGTAGGGGTCCTGACCATTAGGGAAGAGTAAAGGGGACTAACAAAATGAAAAAAAGATGGACTACAGGAATTATATACCTACAATGTACTTCTATATGGTTAGTTGACCTGATAAAATGGAGTGTAGAAACAAGGAGGAGGAGATCTAGCAAAGTGATCGGGGAGTGTAGATAGCGTACATATACTCTTTTAAAACAGCATTAGGAGATCCTGAATGTAGGGAAGCAGGATTAAATGGACATGTGTGGTGACGTTCCGGTGAGGAACCGCGGCGCTGTAGCTCACATCCCTCAGGAACTGTTGCTTCTCGCTGACATAGCACCGATCGTATAGTTGTAGTAATTGCAGACTGTTTGAATGAATTTGAACTCACTTTTATAACTAAGCACGACAAGATCTATGCCGTAATCGTTCTGTAACGCGCGGATGAGAAGAAGTGGAGATGTGAGCAGAACATCACCCGGATGTTGCGCTCCATGGCGCTCAGGGAACTGCGCGAAGCACTTTCGAATGCCGAATGAAAGGCATGAACAACGATTAAACGCGACTTTATTCATTCCTGTGAAGAAACTGGTATCTAAAAAGGACTTTCAATGTGGAGGAAGGAATGGAAGAGCCAGGGGAACCGACTGAAGGTAAATGAGAGCCGGGTGCGCGGATTTTGCGTAGGGATGCTTGAGCGCTCGCTCTCTGAATCCGTTTTTTTCCATTCTTTATCACTTATTGCTTAAATATAAAATCTTAACTATTATTTAAGCGTTTTATAGACACTGTTTGCTAGGTTTCTGTTTCTGCAAAAATGTTATAAAGTAAGTAGAAATAAAGCGCTTCCAACACGACCTAGCGTAAGAACTGCTGTGTCAATGGCATGGCAGTAAAACCGTCTTACTTTTTGCACTACAAACACAAAAATCTGATTTTCGAATGCATATTTCTTGTATCATTACAACAGAATGTACACTCTTCATGTTTTCCACAAAGTGACTCAAAACCAGTAATTTCTTACAATCCTCAAGCCAAAGATGTAACACTCATTTTCTATGAGACTACATAATGTCTGAAAAAAACTATATGTAATATTCCTTTTAAAAAATATTTTTCTGATTTGAAAAGTGGCGTTTGATTTCTTTTAGTATAGTCTGCATAATACAAATATGTTGTAGTGTAGCACCATTTGTGCAGCTGGTAACAATTTCATCCCCACTAAATATTTCTAGATATTAAAATACATTTACAACATACAGTCCAAGCAATTATGAATTATGGCCTTGTTCGGTGACTACTTGGCAGTGCTGGGGTTTGAACCCTGGACTGTCTGCTCTGTATGCAAGTATCCTAATGAAATGTATCACTACAATCAGTAACGCTGTAAGTGCATTACTTATATTTGAATGAATGCAGTTCTGTTTGCTGGCCGGTTAAATGAACGCTGTGTTACAGTTGTGTCATCCATCTTCATGCAATTTTTGATATTGTGACCTACTTCTCATGGCCAGAATTACAAAAGTATGGGTGCTACGACAGATATAGTCCACTTAGAGACAAATGTGACTGATTAAATTGATTTTGATGTGCAGGTATGTGCCGTTAACATCCATCCGATCAACATCCATTTGCTGTAACGCCCACGGTCTTAAGAATTATAAAAGGGAATAGAAATCTGTCTTATATATATCTAATTCACATCTGAATGACAGAAAATGAGTACGAACGAACCCTTGCAACACCCCCTGACAGAAAAGAGAATCACAGTCTTGAAGGCAGAAAAAACATGGTAATGTTTCTTTTGTTTACGTTATCAGTGTTTCAAAATTTGTAAAAGATACAAAGATAAGAATTAGTGTATTGTACAGTACTGTACTAAATGTTTTTATATTGTGTTTTAATTAATGTTATTATTTAAAATAAAACAGTATGTGCAAAGTAAATAAACTACTGTGTGACGATGGTAATGTTTGGTCAAAGTCCATTTTGGTCAATGTCCTGTTTCACAGAAGGTAATGTGGACATTACCAGCCCACACCTGTAGTAATAAGGACTAAGAGAAGCCAATTACTTGTCTGTGAAAAGGCTTACTATTGGCCTGTGCTATCTGTTAACTTTTGTGGCAATACTGTGGTCAGGTGTAGACTGTAAATTCTATGCTGCCATCTGCCATCATGTCATTTCCAATGCGGTGGGCATAGACAATATTATATTGCAAACAGATGATGCTACTCATCCACGTCATCAGCTGTCTTCCAAGACTGTTTGTCTTCATTGAAATGCAGTAGGAGACGTTTACCTTAATATTTCTTTTGGAATATGATAGAATTTGACCATGCAGATGCATGTCCAGCCTTGACTTGAGTTATGTCTTCTGTCAGACTATGTGGAGTTTAGCATGTTCTCCTGTGTCTGTGTGAGTTTTTTTTGGGTACTCCATTTAACTCATACAGTGGTGCTTGACAGTTTGTGAACCCTTTAGAATTTTCTATATGTCTGCCTAAATATGAACTAAAACACCATCAGATTTTCACACAAGTCCTACAATTAGATAAAGAGAACCCAGTTAAACAAATGAGACAAAAATATTATACTTGGTCATTTATTTATTGAGGAAAATGATCCAATATTACATATTAGTGAGTGGCAAAAGTATGTGAACCTTTGGTTTCAGTATCTGGTGTGACCGCCCTGAGCAGCAATAACTGCAACTAAATGTTTCCTGTAACTGTTCATCAGTCCTGCACACCGGCTTGGAGGAAATTTAGCCCTTTCCTCCGTACAGAACAGCTTCAACTCTGGGATGTTGGTGGGTTTTCTCATATTAACTGCTCGTTTCAGGTCCTTCCACAACATTTTGATTGGATTAAGGTCAGGACTTTGACTTGGCCATCCCAAAACATTTTCCTTTATTCTTCTTTACCATTCTTTTGGTAGAAACACTTGTGTGCTTTAGGTTCGTCGCTGCTGACCCACTCTTCGCTTGAGCTTCAAGGTTCATGGGCAGATGTCCCTGAACATTTTTCCCTTAGAATGCTTGTTATATATCAGAATCATTGTTCCTCCTTTATGATGGCAAGCCGTCCTGGCCCAGATGCCAGCAAAACAGGCCCAAACCATGTTACTACTACCACCACCATGTTTCACAGATGGGATAAGGTTCTTATGCTGGAAAGCAGTATTTTCCTTTCTCCAAACATAATGCTTTTCTTTTAAACCAAAAAGTTCTATTTTGGTCTCATCCGTCCACAAAATCTTCTTCCAATAGCCTTCTGGCTTGTCCACGTGATCTTTAGCAAACTGCAGATAAGTAGAAATGTTCTTTTGGAGAGCAGTGGCTTTCTCCTTGCAACCCTGCAATGCACACCATTGTTGTTCAGTGTTCTGGTGAATTCATTTCAATTTAGCCAAGGTGAGAGAGGGCTTCAGTTGATTAGAAGTTACCCTGTGGTCTTTTGTGAACTCACCAACTATTGCACACCTTGCTTTTGGAGTGATCTTTGTTGGCTGACCACTTTTGGGGAGGATAAAAATGGTCTTGAAGTTTCTCCATTTGTACACAATCTGTCTGACTGTGGATTGGTGGAGTCTAAACTTTTTAAGGATGGTTTAGTAACCTCTTCCAGCCTGATGAGTATCAACAACTCTTTTTTTGAAGTCTTCAGAAATCTCCCTTGTTCATTCCATGATACACTTCCACAAACGTGTGTTGTGGAAACTTTGATAGAACCCTGTTCTTTAAATAAAACAGGATGCCCACATCATCCTATTGATTGAAAATACCTGACTCTAATTTCATCTTCAAATGAACTGCTAATCCTAGAGGTTCACATACTTTTGCCACTCACTAATATGTAATATTGGATCATTTTCCTCAATAAATAAAAGACCAAGTATAATATTTTTGTCTCATTTGTTTAACTGGGTGCTCTTTATCTACTTTTAGGACTTGTGTGACTTGTGTGAAAATCTGATGATATTTTAGGTCACAAACTTTCAAGCATCACGTTACCTGTCAAAATATGCCATTGTGTAGACTGGCTTCTTTAAAGTGATGCGCGGTGTTGGCGATTATGAAAAAGTAAGAGTTTATGATGCCCTGTGGTGAACTGTAGAACTGATTGGTGTATTTCAGCTTGACATAATCAGTGAGTATTACTTATATATTTAAATAAGTATACTTATATATTTAAATAATGTTCTTATAGTTTCTAGGCCTTCCTAGGTTATTTTCAATATCAAGCACTAGCACTGATTCTAATTAAACAGTACTCCAAATGATTAGGTATTTGCCTTAAGAGCCACAAGTAGAAATTCTGGGCATTGTGGGTTTCTCTGGGTTAGCTGGTGTCTCCAAAATTATCCCAGTGTCAGTGAGCAAGAGTACACTAATCAGCCAAAACATTAAAACCACCCACAGACCAAATAACTTAATATTCTTGTTATAATACCACATTATGCTCTGGGATATCTTAGACAGTACGTGAAAAGTTGATTCTCATAGTCAACATGTTGAATGTGGGAAAAATGTTTAGGCGTAAAGATCTCAGTGACTTCAACAAGGGCCGAATCGATATGGCCAGATGCCTGGGTTGGAGCATCTCCTAAATAACACAGCTTGTGAAGTGCTCCACAGTCCTGTTTTCTTTTCCATCATGTGGACGGTCAGGTACGTGTGTACCAATTACTTGGGGAAGTGATGACACTAGGATGCACTGTGGGAAGAAGACAAGTCAATGGAGGGAGTGTAATGCTCAGGGCAATGTTCAGCTGGGAAGGCTTCAGGCATTGATGTGGACGTTAATTTGAAGTGTAACACATAAAATATCCTTACAGAGAAGGTGCTTTTATTGGTTTGGCTGATTTGTGTAAATGTGTGTGTGTGTAAATGTCTGTGATGGATTGGCTTCTTGCCTAGGTTTGGTTCATGCTAGCGTGCACCGAATATTTGGCCACCGAAAACATCCATATGAAAATGGCCAAAAACTGAAAAGATCGAATAATTTATACTGATCAATGATGTTTTTGATGACACAATCAAATTGCAGCCAGCATGGAGAGAGGCAGCTTTGTAAAAGCAGCAAACATGTTGGCTTTGTGGAAGCATCAATAACCCAAAAATGGCTGTTTACAGACGTTGTTCTGCTGAATTGTCATGAGGGGGTACAGCATTCAGTGTTCAATAAATATTTTTAAATTGTACGTTTGTAATTGTTTTTTCTTTGAAAAGCAAAACAGATACTACATAACAATAAATTCAAGCCTTAATTAATGCCACTAATTAATGGTTTTTGTTTCACCCAAATATTTTCATTTCAGTCACCTGACCTAAACTTAAACAAGCATGTATGGGCCATATATTGACAGAACATCATTAATTGCTGTTTTTAATACGGTACATCCCCTAGATGTGAACCTTTGACTAACAAACTTTCAAAGATACGAAAGTGTGTGTGCAGTAGATTGAAAATTATTTAAATACAGTGGGGCAAAAAAGTATTTAGTCAGCCACTGATTGTGCAAGTTCTCCTACTTAGAAATATGAGAGATCTGTAATTTTCATCATAGGTACACTTCAACTATGAGAGAAAAAAATCACATTGTAGGATTTTTAAAGAGTTTAATTTTAAATTATGGTGGAAAATAAGTATTTGGTCAATAACAAAAGTTCAGTTCAATACTGACATAACCGTTGTTGGCTATGGCAGGGGTCAAACGTTTCCTGTAAGTCTTCACCAGGTTTGCACACACTGTTGCTGGTATTTTGGCCCATTCCTCCATGCAGATCTCCTCTAGAGCAGTGATGTTTTGGGGCTGTCGCTGGGCAACACGGACTTTCAACTCCCTTCACAAATTTTCTATGGGGTTGAGGTCCGGAGCCACGGCTTCGTTGCCCGAGCGGTGTGTTTGGGATCATTGTAATGCTGGAAGACCCAGCCATGTTCCGTCTTCAATGCTCTCACTGATGGAAGGAGGTTTTGGCTTAAAATCTCACGATACATGGCCCTGTTCATTCTTGCTTTAACACGGATCAGTCGTCCTGTCCCCTTTGCAGAAAAACAGCCCCAAAGCATGATGTTTCCACCCCCATGCTTCACAGTAGGTATGGTGTTCTTGGGATGCAACTCAGCATTCTTCTTCCTCCAAACACGAGTTGAGTTTTTACCAAAAAGTTCTATTTTGGTTTCATCTGATCACATGATATTCTCCCAATCCTCTTCTGAATCATACATATGCTCTCTGGCAAACTTCAGACGGGCCTGGACATGTACTGGCTTAAGCAGGGGGACACGCTTGGCACTGCAGGATCTGAGTCCCTTTCGGCGTAGTGTGTTACTGATGCTCAACATTCTCATTATCATTTTGACCCCACGGGATGAGATCTTGCGTGAAGTCCCAGATCGAGGGAGATTATGAATGGTCTTGTATGTCTGCCATTTTCTTACAATTGCTCCCACAGTTGATTCACACCAACATGCTTGCCTATTGTAGATTCACTCTTCCTAGCCTGCTGCACGTCTACAATTTTCCTTCTGGTGTCCTTCGACAACTCTTTGGTCTTGGCCATGGTTGAGTTTGGAGTCTGACTGTTTGAGGCTGTGGACAGGTGTCTTTTATACAGATAACGAGGTCAAACAGGTGCCATTAATATAGGTAACAAGTGGAGGACAGAAGAGCTTCTTAAAGAAGAAGTTGCAGCTCTCTGAGAGCCAGAAATCTTGCTTGTTAGTGGGTGACCAAATACTTATTTTCCACCATGATTTACAATTAAATTTTTAAGAAAATCCTACAGTGTGATTTCCTGTATTCTCATTTTGTCTCTCATAGTTGAAGTGTACATATGATGAAACTTACAGACCTCTCTCATGTTTCTAAGTAACTTGCACAATCAGTGGCTGACTAAATACTTTTTTTGCCCCACTGTTCAAAATTCAAAACTGTGGCGGAATTTCAAGTTGTGTGTCAACATGGTAAGTTAGTTCAGCTCTATGGTGCGTTGAGGAGATGAGCAGAACGTTGTTGTTTACTTGGTCTCAGTCTGATCAGGCTTTATCAAGAAGTGATTGTGTTACCAACTGTCATGCTTGGGCAGAAAGAGGGAGATGAACACTAGAAGCCGGTTCAGAGCAGAGCTTTATTAAGAAACTGAAAAACATTGGAGAACTGAGTGGGCCTGCGACCTGAGCATAGGGAGTCTACAACCACTCCAAAATGTAGCAAACAGGAATAGCATGATGCACGTGCAAGGAAATAGGAGACCAAGTAGGGGACGAAACCGTAACAGCGTGAACCTTTCACAAGTGACACGTACTCAATTTGCACCAAAAAAGGCCAAACTAAATGAGACAGAAACTAAACAGCTGAAGTAAATCAGGAATACAGAACGTAAACAAAGGTGATGCACTGCGCAGGGATGATGTGGAAGGAGCAATGGACACTGGGAAGTGTACTCCAGGTGGACCAATGTAAGCAAGATCAGGTGTTGGCTCACAAGCTGGATACTTAGGCTAAATATGTTGGACATTTGATTTTTATGACATGCAAACCCACTCTGAATGGAACTGGTTCATATCTAGGGGACTTACTGTATTGTGAAGTCATGCTGGGATAACATGGATTATCAGATTTTAAATTTCTGAAATTTATGATTTCTTCTTCTCAAATTTCACACTTCTCTCTCAAACGTTTATGTTAATTATATGATTTGTAATATAAAACATTGTATTAATGAGAGAAAAATAGATAATAAAAGCCTCTCACTACTGCTCTCGTACATTTGTTCCCCACTGTACCTGGTAAACATTGCATTGCTATTGTTTACATCCCTTGAAATGTTTTTACTTTTAATATGCGGCAGGTGTGACATCTCCCAGCTCAGCAAATAACACAACTAGAATTTTAAAATAAGATTAACCATCATTTCTGATAGCAAGCAGTCTGACATAGCTTAATCTAGCATACCATGACATCAAAAGAAGATTTACACTTTTTATGTTTTGGACAAAAATGTTATGACATTTTATAATTTATTTTTACATTTACATTTGCATTTGCATTTAAATGTGGTTCTTTGATTCTAATTTCTGAATTCACTTTCATTGTAGCAGCTGTAAATAATCACCTACATTCAGTTTGCTCTTATTTTCTCAGTAAGCTATACCATCAGGTTTTACTGTCACATTTTAAAATGAGATCTTTCTTAAACTAGATTGAATGATGTGGAGCTTCTGTCAATTTAAGATGCGCCTTAATTATTATAGAAATTCTAAAAATAGACTATACGCATCCATTCATTCATTCATTCATTCTCTATCTTATCCGCCTAATCCTTGACAGGGTCGCAGTCGAGCTGGTGCCTAGCCAGCAGCAAGGGGGGGGGTGGCAGGAACAACCCCAGACAGGGCGATAATCCATCGTAGTATTCACGTCCATATATACTTCATTTGCCAAAATTATGTAGACTCCCTTTCTAATTTGTGATCTTTGTTATTTCAGCCACATTCACTGATATAAATGAAATGAAACATACAGGCATGTTTCCAGCTCCCCATCAAATTATTTAGTCACCTAGCAGGCACCCCTATCCAGACCAACTTACAACTGATACAATCTAAGCACTCAGGGGTTAACCCTCGCTCAAGGGCTCACCAGTGGCAGATCCTGGAACTTCAGGTCCATAGTTAAGTACTTTAACCCCAGGCCACCACAGATCCAACAAGCCAGTTCATCAGTATTCTGCTTGTGATCTCATAAAACATAGTGGGTGAAAAAATGATTTGCCAGTCTTGTTGGAGAACTTGGCAGATCTCCCTGATCTTAACGTCATCAGACCTTCAGCTTTGACATGAGCTGGAATCCCAGAAGCTGTACAATACTGTACAATACATAACTGACACAGGCCTATTCCAGATAATGTCACTATAGTGAAAACTAATGTTTTATGGCAGAAAAATGACTGGACCCAGGATAATTTTAATTCACCATGTTATATTATTTCAGTCCCTTTGATCTCTTTGAGATAGAGGGTGGCTGTTTGTGCTGTTGTCAAGGAGATTTACTTTGTCTAAACATTTCTTGTGAGATGATATTAATAGCATGCTCTTCTGTGCGTGCCAAGTACATTTCATGTGAAGTGTTTCTTGATTTGATTTACTTCATAATGTGTTCCTGAGATGAGGTATACTAGTCTGCACACTGTGCTGTCTTCACAGAAATAGTACCTAAATAAGCATTATGCTTGCCTACCAGCAAGTTATATTCAGACAATATGATCTTTGCAATTAAACACCTTGAAGATGTTTTTTCAAATATAGGCAATGAAGCAGGAATTGGCAGAACAAGTGACCTAGAAAGTGCACTGCCACATGACAGCATATTGATTCTCTCTTTCTATCTCACAGTCTCAGTTTAACCTGCTTTAAAAGACTGCTTTATATACAGTCAACTGCAGAATGATTGGCACCCTTGGTTAAAACGGTTATGAGAATGCCTGTGGTGAAATAGCTTATTCAGAAATGGTACATATAAGAAAGAGCTAACCTTTCATTTAAATCAATAAAAAGTTAATTAAAAGCACTTATAGATTTACTAAGGAAAACCAAAGTACAGGCTGTCCTGTGTTTAGTACTTTGTGCAACCTCCTTAATCCCTAATATCTGTGTTATTATGTCGTTTAGTTAATAAGAGTAGTCATTAGAATGGTAGGTGTTAGAATTAAATAGCAAATTATTCTTAGAATTTCTTCTTCTTCGTAATCTCTGCTGTTTTCATGGTATTTTCAAGGTATGACAAGAGTACATTTTGTCTATGTATATGCAAAAATAAGCAAATAGAAAATATATACGTATTTACAGAATACTCAATTTAATTTATAGTTCTTTACTTAGCAAAAGTACTAATCTAATAAAAAAATATTCAGGTAAAAGTTGAAATATAGCTTATGTATTATATTTAAGTAGAATTATAAAAGTACATGCTACATAAAAAGTAAAAGTAGTTCTTTAAATAGATCAACTCAACTCAACTTTTTGAAACAGGATGTTTTCTTACTGAGGGCAAGAGGTAAACAGCCATGACATTGAGGGTACATAATGGTTTGTACTACTTCATGAATCATCCACAAAAATCATACAAATGACATGATCATCTTTAGCAGACGACAGCAAAAAAAAAAAAGTATTCAGTAATGCAGTATATCATGATATTTAACCCAAATAATAGGCACCATTGACTCTTTGAAACACTGTCAGTTTATTTTACTCAAACTGTAGCATGATCAGTTATTGGAGCAGTTCTTCTTTTAAACACTCCACTACTTAATTAAAAACTGTTTAAATATTATATACAGTGGTTCTTGAAAGTTTGTGAACCTTTTGATTTTTTTATATTTCTTGCATAAACTATGAACCTAAAACAAAACATTCATCGGAATTGTCCATAATCCTACAAAAGTAGATAAGAGAACCCATTTAAACAAAATTAATTCAAAGAAATGAGCAAAAATATTAGACTTGTTCCATTATTTATTGTTTGAAGGGATGAGATCCATATTATGTATTAGTGAGTGGGGCAAAACAAACATTCGTACTACGTGAACATTTGCTCTTCGGTATCTGGGGGTGTGACCCCCTGTGCAGCAATAGACGCACTAAATTTTCCTGTAACTGGTTGATCAGTTCCTGCACCGCTGGCTTGGAGGATAAGTTTAGCCCATATCCCTTCCTTCCTGTCCTCCGTACAGAAAGCTTCAGTTTCTGGGATGTTTTGGGTTTTCCTCCTCCGTTCCACACCTTAACTGCTTGCTCAAGTCCTTCATCCAACATATTTCGAATGGATTAAGTCGACTTGACTTGGCCATTCCAAAAACTATGGACTTTTTATGCACCCTTCTTTAAACCAGTGTTTGGTAGAACGACTTGTTGTGCTTAGGGTCGTATGTCTTTCTACTGACTATCCACCTTCTCTTGAGATTCAGTATCATGGAACAGATGTCCTGAACACTTTTCTTTAGATTCGTCTGATATATTCAGAATTCATTGTTCCATCAATGATGGCATGTTCCGTTCCATGCCCTATGCCCAAACCTGATACTACCACCGATTTTACTATGTTTGCATCACAGATGGCAATAAACTTCTTATTGCTAGAATGCAGTGTATTGTTTCATTGTCATTCTTTTCTCCCAAACATAACATTTGGTCTTTTTTAAATTTTGGTCGCATCTGTCCACAAACATTGTCTCTCCAAGCGCCTTCTGGCTTGTCCACGTGATCTTAGCAAACTGCAGATGCAGCAAATGTTCTATTTGGACAGCATTGACTTTCTTCTTGAACCCTGCCATGCACAGCCATTGTGGTTGTTTGTTTCTTTGCTGATGGTGGAACTCATGAAAACATTAAACATTTAGCCCATGTGAAGAGGCCTCTCAGTTGCTTATAAGTTACACATTTACCCAGTCCCAGTGGTCCTGTGTGACCCTCCCACTTTTACGATGCCTTCCTCTCTATGAGTGATCTTATGTTGGGTTCGAAACCACTCCTGGGGAGGGTAACAATGGGCTTGAACTTACACAAATATTTGTTCTACTGTGGATTGGTTTGGGAATCCAAAGAGTGGTTTTTTTGTAACTTTTTCTCAGCCTGAATGAGCGTCAGCACTTTTTTTTTCTTAGGTACACATCAGAATATCTCCTTTAGTCGTGCTTTACACTTCCACCAACCTGAACGTGTTGTGAAGGCTACTTGATAGATCCCAATTATGTTTCTTTAATAAAACAGGGCTGTCCCACTCAACAACACTGATTGGTCCATCCCATTGATTGAAAACAACCTGACCTAATTTCATTCACCTTCAAAATTAACTGCCGTACTTTTGTCATCACTATTATGTATCTAAATCCTTTTCCTCAATAAATAATGACCAACCATCATATTTTTGCTTATTTGTTTAACTGGCTTATCTTTATCTACTTTTAAAACTTGTGTGAAAATCTGATGAAAGGTTATTAGTTTCTAGGTCATTTTTATGCAGAAATCGAAATTCTCAAAGGTTCACACCCTTTCAAGCAACGTCACTGTTTTTTGGGAATAGAATGCATACATCTGAATCATTAAGAAGTTTCCAGACACACTCAAAAGTTTTATTATGGATTCAAGTTGTCCACGCACCACTCAGACGATCTGATGCGAATGCATGGGCATAGTTCTGATACTAACTTCCGTTGGGTTGCAGTATTCTATAATTTTTAGCTCATCTGAAGTAATGTCTGTGATCTTCTTGTAGCCGTATCATATAAAATACCTTTAAAGGTGTAACCTGCTCTTCAAGTTACAAAAACTGAGAGGTGCCATGACCAGCATCACGGCGGCCAAAGTCACCATGATTGTGTCCATTTTTTGTGTGGTGCACCCTCGCTTCACCAGTGCAAAGTATAGACCCTGAGGTAGTTGGCAAAAATAAATAAGAAAAATAAATAGTAAGATAAAATAGATACAGACATAGATTAAAAAAGCTAAAGTAACATCACTGTTTGAGTAACAGTAACAACATTTTTTTGTTTTTTCTTTTGAAATGTAAGGTAAAATTGAAGTATTAAATTTATCTGAAATAATCAAGAAAGTACAGATACACATAAAAAATTACTTAATACCTGTACTTTTGTAATGAGTACTGTTGTTACTGTACTTTCGTATTTTATTAGGTATCTTGTCTATTTACTTTGATTCTGCTGTCAGTAACAATTCTTTTTTAGTTGTTAGCTACCTCGGGTAATGGGATAATGGGTTGACCCTAATTGTGATGTAAAAACCACCACAGTTGCGGCAAAAAAGTATTTTTCAGCCACTGAGTTTTGCAAGATCTACTACTACTTTAGAAAAGATGACGAGGGTCCTGTAATTTTTCACATAGTACACTTTCAAAACTATGATGAGACAAAGAGAAAAATAAAATCCAGGAAATTCACAATTTTACGATTTTGAAAAAATTATTTGTAAATCACTGTGGCAAGCCATAATTGTTAAAGAAAATGGAAGACATAACAAGACAAAAATTGAATGATCGCCCCTCCCTTCGATCATTGGGCCCCCCCAACGCAAGATCTCATCCTGTGAGGGCAAATGGTACATTCTGAACGGTGAGCAAAAATCCCAGAACTACACGGAGGGACCTGGATGAATGTCCCGCAGAGAGCTGGGACCAAATAACAAGGCTACCATCAGTACCATCACTACGAGCCGAGAGGGACGCAGATCCTGCAGATGCCAGGCGTGTCCCCCTGCTAGTGCCAGTACAAGTCCAGCGCCCTTCTGAAGTGTTGGCCAATAGCATATTAAGTGAATCCAGACAGAGGATTGGCGAAATATCATGTGGCAGATAAAAAAAAATATAGAACTTTTTGGTCAAAACTCAATTCGTTTTGGAGGAAGAAGAATTCTGAGTTGCATCCCAAGAACACCATACCTACTGTGAAGCATGGGGGTGGAAACATCATGCTTTGGGGCTGTTTTTCTGCAAAAGGGACAGAACGACTGATTCGTGTTAAAGCAAGAATGAACGGGGCCATGTATCGTGAGATTTTCAGCCAAAACCTCCTTCCATCAGTGAGAGCATTGAAGATGGAACATGGCTGGGTCTTCCAGCATGACAATGATCCCAAAAACACAGCTCGGGCAATGAAGGAGTGGCTCCGTAAAAAGATTTCAAAGTATCAAGGTCCTGGAGTGGCCTAACCAGTCTCCAGATCTCAACCTCATAGAAAATGTGTGGCGGGAGTTGAAAGTTCGTGTTGCCCAGCGACAGCCACAAAACATCACTGCTCTAGAGGAGATCTGCATGGAGGAATGGGCCAAAATATCAGCTACAGTCTGTGCAAACCTGGTGAAGACTTACAGGAAAAGTTTGACCTCTGTCATTGCCAACAAAGGTTATGTTACAAAGTACTGAGCTGAATTTTTGTTATTGACCAAATACTTATTTTCCACCATGATTCACAATTACATTCTTTAAAAATCCTACAATGTGATTCCTGGATTTTTTTTTTCTCATTTGTGTCCTCTCATCAGTTGAGTAAAATATACCTATTAATGAAATTACAGACCATCCTCAATCATTGCTAAGTAGGAAGAACTCCTTTTTTTTGCCAATCAGTGAGCCCTTTGACTATAATACTTTTTTTTGCCACCACTGTATACTAATGGCCAGGTACAGTAAACAGCGTTGACAAGCATTTCCAACAAAGCCAAGTGAGGCTTCTCTCAAATTATGCATAGATTCCACAGTGCCTTTATGTCATATTGTGTATAGTAAACAAAGCTAATAAAAAGCCCTTTGGAATTTAAAATGAACTACGGAAAGCCTACGCCACTCATGGAACGGTAGGAGGTTCTTAGCTGTATATCAAACAAAGAGATGAGTATTAAACAGGCATTAGCAATTGCATGTTGTGTTGTATTTTATTTTTCAGTTTAGGACGATATGCTTCAAATGTACATCTTGTCTTAGCAGTAGAGTTGATGCACCACCTACTCCTGCTGACACAACTTTAAGAAAGTGGTCATTTACTATGGCTGTTGGTGGCATACTCAGGAGCTTTTGTTTGGGAGAATAACTCTTACTAAGGGCTTCATGTGGGGTGCAAGTAAACATAATCCAGTCTTGGAACCTGGCAGATTTTTTAATTTGTTCCCACAAAATTGCAAACTCAATGTTTTAATGCATTTAAACAGTGACCTTAGTTCACCAGCAGTCTAGTAATGAAACCTTACATTGACCATCATGCTGTAAAATCCATTGTTGTAAAAAAAAACCAAATATGTTTATAATATTGAGTAATCAATTTCTATTTTATAAAAAAAAGAGCACTAAGCAAATAATCAAAACTAGAATAAAAAACTAGAAATGCTCATCACATGTAGTTACTTACTGTCTTTGATGCTGTAAAATGTCCTCTACTATCCTTTTCAAGATAAGGACTTTACGAATCTTTCTCCAATCCACAGGGGCAAACTATGTTCTCGGCACGAGGGCCCCTGCCTCTGGTGACGCTCCTCCCCTGTGGTCTGGAAGCCCTTCTCACTCCAGTCAGTCACTCCCCCAGTCTGGTGCACTGTCCTGGCAAGCTGCAATCCATGCTGCGAGGCACGCCAGGGGTGATGCCTTACAGACCGTGAGTGGACATTTGGCAGCAGAGACAGCTCCTGTGGGTTCGCTGTCGCAGAGAAAGAGGCAACAGTATGCAAAGAGCAAGAAACAGGGTAGTGCCACCAACAGCAGGCCTCCACGGGCTCTGTTCTGCCTCACCCTCAACAACCCCATACGCAGAGCCTGCATCAGTCTGGTGGAATGGAAGTATCCTTCTACAGGTGGTAGTTTTCTGAAGGTTGTAAGTGATACTTCACCATATAATGCGTAGTTAAGTAATGTGTATTAATTTATTAATTACCGGTAGTCATTAATTAGTTATGTAAACATGAGCTTTTGCCTAAACTGCAAATCTTTTAACTTATTATTATTAGTGACTTTTATTATTATTATTATTCACTTATTAGTATCAGTGAACAACGGTGGTTAGTTGAGGTTAATAAAAATTATACTCACTTTTCTATTCTCAGTCTTCCATTAAAAATTGATTGACAGTATAACACTTCTTCAGACAAAAGGTTGGTTGTGTTATGCTTTCTGATTAGTGGTGTTTTTTTACACTGAATGTTGAGTACAGTCAAACCCTACTATCCGAATTCCCACTGTTCAGGTTATTGATAGCCCCCATGAACCACAGCTCCTGTGGCCCAGAAGTAAGCTGCTGAAAACAGCTGTTCATGAGGACCTGGGATCAATCCCTGGGTTAAACTTGCAAAGTAATCGTTGGTTGGTGCGACCCTGTCCATGGTCTGTCTGTGCTCAGTGAATTCTGATCAACAATCTACAATGGTGAAACTTTGTGAACTGGTTAGAATTTTCTAAATTTCAGCATAAATATGACCTAAAACAACATCAGATTTACAAACACGTCCTAAATGTAGACAAAGAGAACCCAGTTGAGAACACAGTTGAGACAAAATATATACAGGTACGTTATACTTAATCAGATTTTTAACTGAAGAAAATGATCAAGTATTTCATATCTTTGAGGTCAAAAGTGTGTGGAACTTTGCTTTCAGTATCTGGTGTGACGCCCTTATGAAGCAATAACTGCAACTACACATTTACAGTAACTGTTGACCAGTTCAGCACATTGGCTTGGAGGAATTTTAGTCCATTTAGTTCCTTCCTTGCAGAACTGCTTCAACTCTGGGATGTTGGTGGGTTTTCTTACAGGAATTGATAGCTTTCAGGTCAGTCCACAACATTTATATTGGATTAAGGTCAGGTCCTTGACTTGGTCATTCCAAATCATTAACGAAATGATTCTTTAACCATTTTTTGGTAGATATACAGTGGGGAAAAAATGTATTTAGTCACTGATTGTGCAAGTTCTCCATCTTAGAAAGATGAGAGAGGTCTGTCATCAGAGGTCTGATGAAAAAAATCCAGGAAATCACATTGTAGTATTTTTTAAGAATTTAAATGTAAATCATGGTGGAAAATAAGTATTTGGTCACCCACAAACAAGCAAGATTTCTGGCTCTCACAGAGCTGTAACTTCTTCTTTAAGAAAGCTCTTCTGTCCTCCACTCGTTGCCTGTATCAATGGCACCTGTTTGACCTCATTACCTGTATAAAATACACCTGTCCACAGCCTCAAACAGTCAGACTCCAAAGTCAATCATGGCCAAGACCAAAGAGCTGTCGAAGGACACCAGAAAGAAAATTGTAGACCTGCACCAGGCTGGGAAGAGTGAATCTACAATAGGCAAGCCGGTTGGTGTGAATAAATCAATTGTGGGAGCAATTGTAAGAAATACAAGACTATTAATAATCTCCCTCGATCTGGGGCCCCACGCAAGATCTCATCCTGTGGGGTCAAAATGATCATGAGAACGGTGAGCAAAAATCCAAGAACTACACGGAGGGACCTGATGAATCATCTGCAGAGAGCTGGGACCAAAGTAAAAAGGCTACAATCAGTAACACACTACGCCAAGAGTGACCCAGATCCTGCAGTGCCAGGCGTGTCCCCCTGCTTAATTACATGTCCAGGCCCATCTGAAGTTTGCCAGAGAGCATATGGATGATCCAGAAGAGGATTGGGAGAATATCATGTGGTCAGATGAAACTAAAATAGAACTTTTTGGTCAAAACTCAACTCGCCGTGTTTGGAGGAAGAAGAATTCTGAGTTGCGCCATGCCTACTGTGAAGCATGGGGGTGGAAACATTATGCTTTGGGGCTGTTTTTCTGCAAAGGGGACAGGATGACTGATCCATCTTAAGGGAAGAATGAACGCGGCCATGTATCGTGAGATTTTAAACCAGAAACCTCCTTCCATCGGTGAGAGGATTGAAGATGGGACAATGATCCCAAACACACCGCTCGGGCAACGAAGGAGTGGCTCCGTTAAAAGCCTTTCAAGGTCCTGGAGTGGCCTAGCCAGTCTCCAGACCTCAAACCCATAGAAAATTTGTGGAAAAAACGGCTCTAGGGGAGATCTGCATGGAGGAATGAGCCAAAATACCAGCTACAGTGTGTGCAAACCTGGTGAAGACTTACAGGAAAAGTTTCACCTCTGTCATTGCCAACAAAGGTTATGTTACACAGTATTGAGTTGAACCAAATTTATTGACCAAATACGTATTTTCCACCATAATTTACAATTAAATTCTTTAAAAATCCTGGAATGTGATTTCCTGGATTTTTTTTCTCTCATTTTGTCTCTCATAGTTGAAGTGTATCTATGATGAAAATTTCAGACCTCTCCCATCTTTCTAAGTCGGAGAATTTGCACAATCAGTGACTGACTAAATACTTTTTTGCCCCACTGTACTTGTGCGCATATGGTCAAAGTCTTCTTGCTGCATGACCCACATTTCTTTGAGATTTAGTTCATGGACAAATGTCCTGACATTTTCCATTAGTTCCATCAATAATGGCAAGCTGTTATAGCCCAGATGCAGGCCAATTTCACAGATGGGATAAGGTTCTCAAGTTGGATTGCAGTGTTATTGTTGGAGACAGCAGCTTTCTCCTTCTAACCCTGCCATGGACATCACTGTTGATCAGTGTTTTCCTGATGGTGTACTCATGAACATTACCCAAAGTTGAAGAGGACTTAAGGTACTTTGAAGTTACACTGGATTTGTTGGTCACTTCGCAGACTATTCCTGCGACCACTCTTGCGGAGGGTATCAGTTCTATTAAATTTCCTCCATTTTTGCACAAAAATACAGCAGGGCATCTATACTCGCACCTGATGGTCAACCCATTGCTTGAAAACACCTGACTCTAATTTAACCTTCAATTCCTAATCCTGGAGGTCCACATAGTTTTGCTGAGCACAGATATGTAATATTGGATCATTTTCCTCAATAAATTAGTGGCTAAGTATAATATTTTTGTCTCATTTGTTTGACTGGGTTCTCTTTTATCTACGTTTAGAACTTTTGAGAAAATCAGATGTGTGTTAGGATAGTCAGATAGTGTTAGGTCATATTCATGCAGAAATGTAAAATAATTCACAAACGGGTTCACAAACTTTCAAGCACTACTGTGTATCAACTATGATTTATTGTTGTCATTTAAATAAGAAAGTACTTGTTGTTTGTATAAAGTGTTGGGACTTTTGCCAAGTTCCAAATATCTGATTTTTGACCACATTAGCAAGCGTTTGTAGTCGGATGAAAAGACAAATGTTAGATCTTGGAAGAAATAATCGTTATGATTTCTGTCTTACAATCTGTTGAACGACATTACTGTTAACTATTAAAGTGCAGATCACAATATGCTACTATTCATATCATTATACAATATGATATAAAGATCATTATAGTTCCCATACGATCCTTAACTCTGTGTTTCCAGACCTTTTGATATCTTTATATTGCTCTCTATTTTTGCCAACTGTGTGGCCTTAGCTGTTTACATCCCTTTCCCTGAAGATGATTCTAATTCAACTAATCATGATCTGGTGAGTACTGCTGCTCGTACTGCTGCTTTCTGACACAGCATCATGTTTCAGCCAGTTGACAGTCATCAGAGAAATTGTTCTTAGTAGACTGATTTATTATATTGCAAACACATTAAGTAGCCCTTATAGTTTACTGTAGACATAAAAACTACAGGGGTTATTTAATTTTTTCAACGCCTCTGTGGTTGTATTTACTGAGCTCTTATCACTGGTTCATTGTTCTAGTGTTTGGCTGTGACTGGGTGTAGGCCTGTACTCCCAGTGCCATTACTTTTCTTTTGTTTGGGCAATATTGTAGCTTGTATTCACTATGCAGCTTTGTTTACCACTATAATCCAATATATATAATATTGGAAGGACAATTTCCTTCAAAAGTCAGTATCAACCTGTAAGTCACAGTGACCTTAATTACAGTTCTGCTAAATTATATTAGCCTAGAAGCTAAATAAAACCTTCTCTGATAGAGAGAAAGAGATAGAGAGACAGAGGGATTGAGAGATAGAGTTGGTGCTTAGTGTTTAAGACCCTGGCCCACTAGTTGGAAGGTTGTAAATTCAAATCCTGGTTTTTTAAAGCTTCTTGAACAAGGTTGTTATGGTTCAACTTCTTAGCTCGGTTGAATCTAGACAAGAGTATCTGCTCAATTATGGCAGGCTATTTGCTGCAGTTACAAATTTATGCAATTTGCATTATGCTTGGGGGCCAATTTTTAAGAGCCAGCTGCTGCAAATGGCAGTTCATGAGGCACTTGATTTGAATCCTGGGTGGAGCTTGAAATGTATAGCTAGGGTGTTGTGTAGTGATGGGAAATCCAGCTCTTTTCAGAGAGCCGGCTCTTTTGGCTCGGTTCACTAAAAAGAGCAGACTCTTTCGGTTCCCAAGTGGCTCTTTAGATTTTTTGTAGCTTAATTTATTACCAAATTATGTGTAAAATTAATTACTAATGTATAAACTCATAATATCCAATGTTTGTTATTATTAATATGTTTTTTATTTATATACTCACAATGGAGCACAGTAAAATAAAATACAAAAACGAAGACCCATCTCAATTACAGGTCCAATCTGGTCTCAGGTCTCTGACTATGTGTATTATTTGTAAATTTGCAACTATATACAGGGAAACAAGACATCATCAACAAAACATCACTCCACAAAATATAAATAAAAATGTGCAAAAAAAGAAAATGTAGCATCCAGGTTACAGTTTTTAATGAAGACTGGCATTCAGAAAAACCAAGGATCTCATCTTTGAGGGGTTGATCATATATGATCATTACACATGTACAAGTACAGCGCAACGAAACGTAGTTTAGCATCTAACTAGAAGTGCAATAAGCAGCAAAGTGTCGGAATGTACAATAAATTAACAAATATATAAATCGGCTCACAATCAGGAGCCGGCTCCCGTCGTTCATTTCAAAGAGCCGGCTCTTAGAGCCGGATCGGTTGCGACCGACACATCACTAATCACTAGTGTTGTGTTTATGGAGTACTGCGATCAAGCTGTTATGCAATGCAATGAAGTACTAACACTTTGTTACAGTACTTAAGTATATTTTTGGAGTATCTGTACTTTACTTGAGTTTTTAAAACTCTGTCAAATTTCACTTTTACTCCAATACATTCCCTGAATAAAACGCATAGTTTTACTCCAAGACATTTGACCTCTTTGTCAAATGGATCTTTGTTACCACATTTGTGACCCTTACTTGCAAGTTAGATCATTGGCTGGATAAACATATTAATGTGTAAGTGCAAACGAGCTCTCAAAGCTGTGGATAAATTTTGATTTCCATTCAAGTTCAGGCATGTCAAATGGTAGCGACGACATATGTTGTATTCCACTTGATAAAACTGATTTCTTGATGGAAGCAGAAATAGACTGCACCTTCTACTTCAGTGAAAACGACAGTGGGGATGAACACCTGTGGCCATATTTGCAAGAAATTTTTCTATTTTTTTTAATGTTGGTGTGAAAACATTTTCCCCGGTCTGATCCCAACATCGGACTCCGACTGTCAGGCTCCTGTTAGATTAACTGGTGTGTCTAAATTGCCCGTAGTGTGAGTGTGTGTTTGAGTGTGTGAGTTTGTTTGCTTTACGATGGACTAGCACCCTGTCTAGGGTTGTTCCTGCCCTTGTCAGCTAGGCACTCGCTCTCCTATGACCCTGACCAGGATTAAGTGGATAAGACAATGAATGAATGAGTGAATGAATGAAAGATTATTCGTATCTGATGAAGTGTCTCTTAAGCTTAACCAAAGATAAGGAAATATTGGCATTTAAAATCCCTGTCAAACCTCAAGAAACGCATTGACATAAGATACAAGTTGCAACATTAGATGCAACATTAATGTTATTTATCAGAATTAGCATTACGCTTGTTCAGGTAACATTTCTGATTATGAAAACCTTGTTTTTTCTTATAGGGAAATAGGGAAACCTATTTAGGGAAGTAAAAAGGTTTGCAGAGGGATGCTGGTAGGGCTACGACTGAGGTAACCTTGTTTGTTAGGGTCAGATTCCGGTGCGACTGGCTCTTCATTTTCGTCGAGTGCATGGGTGTTACTTCCTCCTTATTGACTCGTGAGCTTGCTCAAGCGAATGCTTGTTTCTTTTTCCCCCGTTTTCTGCGCTGCTAGAGCTGGATTGTTACCAGCGTTAACTTTCGTTGTTAAAGCCCGGCTCGCCACTTCCGGGAGCCTCGGGGCTCTGATTCGTTCACTGGTGTCGACTCAGGCTTTTACAGCCCGAGCCAGCGAATGTGTACTCTGCTTGTTCGGCTTTGTTAGTAGCGTTTCAGTTTGTCGATATACGCAGCGTGTTTTTGGCAGCTTGTTTTCCTGCCGTTTAACGTTAAGCCTAACTTAACTGCTTATAGTCTCTGAAAGCCTGCACTTGGGTCCATAACAGTATATGCTGACTTTTCAGCATTTGATTTCGTTTTTCAGTTGTTATCACTAATTTGGTACTCCCAGTTCCCCTGTCAATGTTCCTTGCTGTTTGCTGAACCCATTGCCAAGGAGTCATCCTTCAGCCACTGACCACTTTTTCACTGGCAGGCAGCGGATTTCAACGGTCAGAGCAAGTACTCACAGAGTAGTGTGGAACGCTTGCCACATGCATCTGCAATCTTTGCCAGTGTGTCCGACAGCCATCAGCTGCCATGGTTGCAAATACCCATATACCCTCATCTGACCTTCCCTCCCTTAGACATGATCAACAGGGTCCGTTATTTCTGTTCATTGCCCTTTTGGAGGTTATAGTGGTATTCCATTATATTGATAATTCTGTAGACTTCAGACAGTTTTGAGCATTTCCAGTTGTGTAGTTTGTTTTCCCCATCTTAATTACTCTTAGCTTTAAGTAGGTTATATATACAGCAGGGCAAAAACGTATTTAGTCAGCCACTGACTGTGCAAGTTCTCCTATGTAGAAAAATGAGAGAGGTCTATAATTTTCATCATAGGTACACGTCAACTATGAGAGTCAAAATGAGAAAAAAATCCAGGAAATCACATCACATTGTCCAGGAAATCACATTGTAGGATTTTTAAAGAATTTAATTGTAAATCATGGTGAAAAATAAGTATTTGGTCACCGACAAACAAGCTAGATTTCTGGCTCTCACAGACCTGTAACAACTTCTTTAAGAAGCTCTTCTGTCCTCCACTCTTTACCTGTATTAATGGCACTGATTTGACCTCGTTATCTGCATAAAAGACACCTGTCCACAGCCTCAAACAGTCAGACTCAAAACAGCTGCCGAAAAACACCAGGACGAAAATTGTAGACCTGCACCAGGCTGGGAAGAGTGAATCTACAACAGGAAAGCAGGTTGTGTGAATAAATTCAAACTGGGGGAGCAATGTGTAAAAAGAAAATGGAAGGACACTACCAAAAGACCATTGATAAGCTCCCTCGGTCTGGGGCCCAATGCAAGATTCATCCCCTGGGATTCAAAATGATCATGAGAACATGTGAGCAAAAAATCGCAGAAAACTACAGAGGGACCTGATGAAGACCTGCAGAGAAGCTGGGACCACAGTAACAAGGCGTACCATCCTAATACACTATGCCGAGAGGGGACTCAGATCCTGCCGTGCATGGTGTGTCCCCTTTCTGCTTAAGCCAGTAAATGTCCAGGCTCGTCTGGAAGTTTGCCAGGAGAGCTAGTGATCCAGAAGAGGGATTGGGAGAATATATGTGGTCAGAAAAACAAAATAGAACTTTTTGGTTAAAGCTCAACTCGCCGTTGTTTGGAGGAAGAAGAATGCTGAGGTGCGCCATACCGATGTGAAGCATGGGGTGGAAACATCGTGTTTGGGGCTGTTTTTCTGCAAAGGGGACAGGACGAATGAAACATGGCCAGTTAGTGAACTTTAAGCCAAAACCTACTTCAATCAGTGAGAGCCTGACGATGGAACGTGGCTGGTCTTCCAAGCATGACAATGATCCCAAAAAAACACCGCTCGGGCCAATGAAGTTTAAAAGCATTTCAAGGTCTGGGTGGCCTAGCCAGTCTCCAGACCTAAACCCCATAGAAAATTGTGGAGGGAGTTGAAAGTCAGTTGTTGCCCCAAAAACATCACGCTTTAGAGGAGATCTGCATGGAGGAAGGGCAAAATACAGAGTTACAGTGTGGCAAAACACGGGGTGAAGACTTACAGGAAACGTTTACTCTGTCATTGCAACAAAGTTATGTCACAAAGTATGAGTTCAACCAAGTTTATTGACCAAATACTTATTTTCAAACATAATTTACAATTAAATTCTTTAAAAATCCTTCAATGTGATTTCCTGGTTTTTTTTTTCTCATTTTGTCTCTCATAGTTGAAGTGTACCTATGATGAAAATTTCAGACCTCTCTCATCTTTCTAAGAAGGAGAACTTGCACAATCAGTGACTGACTAAATACTTTTTTGCCCCACTGTATATATAGCCTGATGGTTGTAACAGCATAGCCCAGGTCCAGAAAGTTTTATTAAACATATGCGGCATCAGCTTGAGGAGAGTGGCGCTGCACTCCTTATAAGCACCGAGATAATCATGAGCAGGTGTTACATTTACATTTACGTCATTTAGTAGATGCCCTTATCCAGAGCGATTTAGTTTACCTATGATGAAAATTACAGTCCTCTCTCATCTTTTTAAGTAGGAGAACTTACACAATCAGTGGCTGACAAAATACTTTTTTGCTTTTTTGCCCCACTGTATATATATATATATATAAAATTTATATTATAGGGTTCACACGGATACTTACTGCATTGGTGATTATGTTTCAGCTGGAAACAAGTTATTTAACCATAACTGATGCAGTGAGTAGCTTCTCATTTGTTAAACAACCATGTTGAAAGACACATTCTGTGGTCATGGTTTCAGAAATGTCAAATTGTGAAAGAGTGGTTCAGGGAGCAGGAGACATCATTTTCACACATGGATTGGCCACTACAGAGTCCAGACTTGAACCCCATTGAGAATCTTTGTGATGTGCCGGAGAAGACTTTATGTAGTGTTCCAAATCTATAATATAGTGTTCAGACAACATCCAGCCATTTCACAGAACGTATTGTGGACGTTATACTGTACTTAGCAGAAATTTAGTTTTGGTTTTAACACATGGAGCTGGTATACTTACACTGAATTGGTATAAGGTTTTGTGACAAACCCTATAAATGAACAGGCTGTAGAATTTATGCATGTGAGGAGTCATATTAAGAAATCTTTTGGGCAGTCCTTAATACAGTGAAGGAAAAGTAGTGTTTATAGGAAAGCCTTCACACATACAGTACACGAACACACACACACACACACACACACACACACACACACACACACACACACACACACACACACACACACACACACACACACACACTCCACAGAGAAGGCAGCTTGCGTCATCAGCTCATCAGTGATTACGTCTGCTGTCACAGTGGTATTAGTAATGAAACATGGTTGCATCTCTGTGTTTATATATCTATTACATATACTTTATGTTTCAGTCTATGATACGTTCTATGTGATTTTTGCGTTGCAGGGACCCCAAGGAGTAAATTAGCCATTGATAATAACTATCAAGACATTATGGTAGATTTATGTTATATATGTACTGTACTATGGATGTAAATGCGATCTGACTTTGCCCAAATGGACATTTAGTGGTGCATATCTGTATTTTGAGTCTAATGTGGGATCTCTGTATGTTGATAATTAAACCTAGATATATCCTTTACTATTACTTTGACCAATGATTACTAAAATACTCTCAGACTTTTCATACAAGGTTTGGTCATCAGCAGCTGCACCTGCCTTACGCAATTGGTTACATCATCCAAATAGTAAAGACAGATTGAATGTCTTGGTGTGCATGTCTGTTGCTGGGGTTCTGTTGCTGCTCCTACTGCTAGCTAGTGGATTAAATATTGCTGTGGATTAACAGTCAGTCGAAAGGAGGGGGTGGTGCACGGTCTAATGTGTGTCATGCAGCTGTCGCTAGTTTAATGGTACAACACCTTCATGTTTCTGAATCACCATGTTAAATAATAAAGGTGACCTTGTCTTGTGATTTTGACAGCCCTGTACAGATGTAGAGGTTCTCTAAAAACATCTTGTTGCATCTTGAGGCAGCTGAATTCACACTCTGTGTAAGCACTGGTGAATCACACATGCAGACACAGAGCAAATGTTAATTGCTGATCTAAAAAGGAATTTATGTTTACTGTTTATGTAGAGTTGTTTTATGAAACAGATGCAATAATGAAAATAAAAAAAGGAGACAGAGCCAGCATGGTTGCCATGGTGGCTCAGGCTATTGACCTGGGTGCAAGCTAACAAGGTACATGATAGGCACTTTCACACCAAACAGCTCTATTAATTTGGGAGGAACTACCCTTTGGAGCTCCCCCGAGGACTACTTTCATTCCAGGGCCTTTTTTGGTTGCATTTGCACTGCCAGTAGGATCGCTGTAGTTGGATATCGAAACCCAGTTCCAATTCGGAACTGTTTCCAAAATTCCAAGAACCGAACATCTGGTAAGAAAATAGAATTTTGATTTCACTTATCAGTTCCTGATAATGCATTTAATGCTTTAAAAACAAGGGCGCAATTTGTGCAAAAATATGTCCGTATTAAGGAAGCATCTGTCTGCCAGGACCAGTGTGTCATGTCATCACGTACGTCATCACATAGTTTTGGTGTGGTCCGCTATAGCATTAGCGTAATATTGGAGCTCAAAAGCGCTCAAAAGTTTAGCTCCACTTTCAGAGAAAATGCTAAATGCAGTATGTGGGGGAAAGCTGATCTGTTGTAAAGGAAGTTTCACCTCAAAAATGGCAAAGTATCTTAAGCAGCAGCATGAAATGCTTCAGCATTATTCCACGTTTGACCAACTGCAGTCTCCTAGCGCAAGTGCTGCGTTAGCCGGAACAGTCTAAAACTCTTAATATGAACAAAGCTTTACTTGGCTTAATGTACTCAAACAATGACCTAGGAAAACAAAACTTCTCTCAGTTACTGCTATTGATAAGTAATCTCTACTACTGAAATGACAAACATGTGATCCAAAAAGAAAGTAATCATTTTTATGTTAAGCTTTTTTCTTCCCATGAAATCCTATTTTACTTATCAAGTACATAATTTCAGCAGTAGAGATTCATAAGGCCAGTAGTAATTGAGAGAAATTTGATTTTCCAAGGTCACTGCTTTAGTACATTAAGCCACTTTAAGCTTTTTACTTCTAAAATGTTTTAATGGAAAGAAAAACGCTTAATGTAAAGCGATTACTTCTGAAGTTGTAATAATTAGTAATTGTAATATATAATATATATCAGAATCGGAATCAATAAAATGCAAACGATACCCAACCCTATGTTGAAGCGATGTAATTCACAACTTTGCTTGACTCAAATTTGTGCTGTAACTCCTCCATCAGATATAGACTCAGTAAATCTTCGAATTCAGTGTCGGTCCATTTGTCCAGGGATTTTTTTTTTTTCATTTTAAGCGATTGTTTAAAAATTATTTCCTTAATTGATTAATTAATTTATTTTGCATGGAAATAATGGAAATCTGCAAATATTTAAAAGAAAGCTAGCCATGCTGCAGGAAAGGTAATGACAACTCATAGTTTTAGTTATGTCTAGCCACTTATAACTGTAATAAACTACCATAAACAATAGGCTAGTAGCCACTAAAGCAAAGACATTCATTTAATAGCAAACGGCATCAGTGTGTTCTTCATCTTCGTCTTCATTTATCAATCATGGCGTCTAAGAACCCGTTAGGGGTAAGGTCTATTGGTTGCATAACAGGCTTTTTTTTATGACACAGTTGTGTCCATATTGACTGGACAGGCGAAACAGTGGGGTACTGCTGTGCGCTTTCTAAATTCTCTGTGTCCCCAGTATATCAAAGTAGTCTAGGAAACGCAACGTTTGGCCTAATGACTATACACTTCTGACGGCTACGTTTGACCAAATTGGCATGCTCTTATGTTGGACCCAATCACCGCAAACTTACGTCATAGGGTTCCTAGGCCCGATGAGAAAAGACCTTACCTATAAGACATATAAATGGTGTTCAAGCCACTACAATAGTCCCCATTTTTGTGGTAAAACGGTGGTTCAGTTCTAAGAAACTATGAAAAAAAATCCCTCTGGGATGCCGAATCGGCTCATGGCAGACTTAGCTCATGTTTGTTCATGGTTCTTAGTCGGGGGGGACTATAATACAAAAACTATCTACTACTTTCATAAGCTTCACTTCCAAAAACTGATATATGCAGTGGGCTTGAACGTTTGTGAACCTTTAGAATTTTCTTATATTTCTGCATAAAATATGACCTAAAGAGCAAATTTTCACACAAGTTCTAACTAAAAGTAGATAAAGAGAGCCCGTTAACAAATGACACAGAAATATTATACGTGGTCATTTATTTATGAGGAAAATTATACAATATTAATATTAGTGAGTGGCAAAAAAGTATGTGAACTTTGGTTTTTGCGTATCTGGTTGACCCCCCCCTGTGGAGCAAAACTGACAAACTAAAAATTTCCTGTAAAACTGTGATCAGTCCTGAAACACCGGCTGGGAGGAATTTAGCCCATTCCTCCGTACAGAACAGCTTCAGCTCTGGGATGGGTGGTGTTGTTCCTTCACATTAAATGCTCACTTCAGGTCTTACCAAACTATTTCAGATTGGATTAAGGTCAGGACTTGACTTGGGCTATTTCAAAACATGAACTTTATTCTTTTTTAACCATTCTTTTGGTAGAACGACTTGTGTGTCTTAGGGTCATTGTCTTGCTGACATGACTCACCTTCTCTTCTTGAGATTCCAGTTCAGAGACAGACTCTGTCCTGACATTTGTCCTTTAGAACTCTTGATATAATTCAGAAATCATTGTTCATCAATGATCTGGCTCAGATGCAGGCAAAAAACAGGCCCAAACCATGATACTACCACCACCATGTTTCAAAGCAGATGGATGAGTTCGTTAGGTGGAATGCAGTGTTTTCTTTCTTTCAATATAAAACACCTTTACCAAAAGTTCTATTTTGCGTCTCATCGTTCCACAAAACATTTTCCAATAGCCTTCTGCTTGTCCAGTGATCTTTAGCAAAACTGCTGCAATGCAAATGAGCAGCTTGAAATGTTCTTTTAGGAGAGCAGTGGCTTTTCTCCTTGGCCACCCGCAATGCACACCATGTTGATCATTGTTTTTCTGATGGGTGGAATCTTGAACATAAAATTAGCCAATGTGAGAGAGCCCTTCATTGCCCTTAGCAGTTAACATGGGGTACTTTGTGAACCTCACAACGATTACACGCCTTTGCCTCTTGAATGATCTCCAGAAAACTCGGGGAGGGGTAACAATGTCTTGAATTTCCTTTTTTTTTCCATTGTACACAATTCTGTCTGGACGTGGATGGTGGAGTCCAAAACTCTTTAGAGCTGGTTTATAACCTCTTCCAGCTGATGAGCACAACAAACTCTTTTCGAGGGTCCTGCAGAAATCTCCTTTGTTCGTGCCTATACACTTCCAACAAAAGTGTGGTGTGAAGAGCAGCTTTGATAGATCCTGTTCTTTAAAATTAAAACAGGGTATGGGCCCACTCACACCTGATTGGCATCCCATGATTGAAAAACACCGCTGACTCTGATTTCACCTTCAAATGAACTGCTAAATCAGAAGTTCACATAATTTTAGCCACCCACTAAATATGTAAGATTGGATCTTTTCTCAATAAATAAATGACCAAGTATAATATTTTTTGTTCTTCGTTGTTTAACTGGGTTCTCTTTGTCTAGTTTAGGACTTGTGTGAAAAAATCTGATTATGTTTTTAAGTCATATTTGATGCAGAATATAGAAAATTCGAAAGGGTCAACAAAACTTTCAAAAAACCACTGTAAATAGTATACATTTGACTTGATCTTGTTCTAATGTTATAACAATCACTGATTCATTAATTCAATAATCTTTTTTATTTTTCAAAAATAAATAAGACATGTTGGTGCATTAGAGTCAACATTTCTGATTATAAAAACCAAACCTAATACCGCAGCTTGCTTTTATACTGAGCTGCTACACTTTATTTGCTGGAGCAGCTTATAACAGTAGTGAGTGTGCGTCTAAACCTTAAAGAAAGTTCTCCTACTAAAACTGACCTCGCACTGGACAAGATTTTAGCAATGATCCTGTACACCTAACTTGCTATGTTTTTTAATAGAAAATGATGATTTGTCCTAAAACTCTAGAAACGACCACAAAATACGAATAATAAAAATGTAATAGAAACACATGAAGATTTTATTTTTGATGCATGTAGACAATCTGTTACGACACTAATTTGATGTTTTAAAAAGAAATGATTTAACTGTCTGCGTTCCTTGAAAACCATTGCTTTTTTATGTTTTGTCAGATAGAACCTTATAATTCCAAGGAGAAAGTGAGTTCTTAGGATTAGAAGGTTCTTAGAAGGTTAGGATTTGAACTGTTCCAAAAACAAAAAACATTTACAAATTTAGTAGGATTTTGATATTGCACAATTAGAATACATTTAAGGTGTCTGTGATTTTTCATGTACGAAAGAGACGTGTTCCACATTTAAGTTTTGCTTTTTAGAATTCAAAATCTTTGAAGCTCAATATCTCAGTACTACTCAGAACATAGGTAGAACCTTATAATTTCAAGAGGACGACATGCGCACCACTAGATGAAGCCTAACTCAAGCTGTCTGTGGTGTGTTATTGTTTCTCGCTTGAGATTATTTCTCACCAGTATTTTTAGGGGTGGTTGAAATGTAAATATAACCAGCAATTAAAAAGTTTGGAAGATTATGCTTCCCTATTTGTGCTTGTTACTGCATTAACAGACAATTAACAGACAAATTTATTTTTTCATGGCTCTAAAATTTTTCAAACTGAAACAATAAATACTATTATTTCAAGCTTATTATGTCTTATTTGGGATACAGAACACTGGTTTTACCAAAACAAAGGCAATCTATAAAAAGTGGAACGCTATAAATATCAGGATTTATAGGCACTTATCGAGTAGTTAAGTTAGAGTTGGTATCGGTAGTGGTATTCGGTATTGGACGATGCTTGAATTTCAGGTATTCGTATCAGTATCAGAAGGAAAAAAGTAGTATATATATATACAATATGTCTAGATAAAGAATAATACCGTTATTATTATGACAATGAACCACTTAACTGGAATACTGTTGTAATGACACACATAACAGTGTAGACTCTAGTGCAGAAAGTTTTATTGAACACAAAGTAGAAACATGAGCAAGATAACACATGCGGCCATCTGGGTGGCAAGCAGCAGAGTGATTAGAAGCAGCTTCAACTGAATCCGTGAGAGGAGAGGGGGGTCAGTGTGCATCATCATGTGTTAGCATGGAACAAAATGAATCAGCAAGATGAGTTGGTGAGTGTGCACAGGAACAGACTGAGTACTGAGCAACCTTTGGCTCACATTATGCTCCTTATAAGTACTGAGATGATGAGCCGCAGGTGTTACAACTCAGGTGAATTAAGTGTGCTGGATCTTGCACTCCATTGTGGAGTAACTCATGAGACGGGTTCAGAGTAATGATTAACCCACTGAATTCAGGGTATTTCTTCATGGGACTAAAATACTTAAGCCAAAAGAAGGCACATCTCTTTTTTTTAAGTTCTGTTTTTAATACGGTGCAGATTGCACAATAAAAACTCTGTACATTCGGGGACTGCTTCATGCATTCTGATTTACGTAATGTTGTGGGGCCAAGTAAACCCTGTAGTAATCAAAGTCTTCATTATATACATAAATATAATGGATTTGGTCGGTTTTCAGCGTGATTGGCTTCAACCGGTGATCGGGTGATCAGTCTCATGTAACAGATTCTGTGCCAGTCAACCACACATAAACAGCAAAGTGCTTTTACAAACTTTAATTCATAATTTAGTTCGGGTGTGTGCTGTGTGCAATTCAGACCAGTGCTGACATGTACAGTGCTGCAAAAAAGTATTTAGTCAGCGACTGATTGTGCAAGTTCTCGAACTTAGAAAGATGAGAGTATTAGGAGTCGCTATCTGGCCACTAGTGGCCAGTAGTTGACCCGGTCTGGCAGCGTGAGCAGCCACAGAGCTTTTGTATGCGTCGCTGCATTGATTCTCCATGCATTCCATGCGCTGCCACATGACTTCATGCACCCGGCTTTGATTGACGCACTCACGCACTCGCTGCTGCCTGCATGCTTAGACGGCTTCTTTTGTTTCTTTATTATATTTCTTTGATCAGGGACACAGGTATGTTCTGGGGGTGTCAAGACCCTCAGACGGGGGCTACCAGGAGGCAGTTCGATAAAGCTAGGGCCCTAGATAGGGTAGGGTCAGTCTTTTGTTCATTTCTTTTTTTTTGTTCATTTCTCTGAGCCTCGCTCTCGCCGTCTCCTGTTCACGCCATCGCCCACCCTTGCCACGCTTAGAAGAGGATGCTGAGCGTAAAGCCTCGTCCTCGTCACCCCCCGCATCCGTACCACACACCTGCTGCCGCTTATCGTTATTTTTAGTGTGGCACGCGATCACGGAGGCTCCGTTCCGGAATTCCGCGCACTGCACATGCGCGGACCCGAAGCGCCTATTGCGCAATCGGAGGCATGCCGTAAGTGTGCTGTGAATAGGAGTGCACACGCTTACGGCATGCATTATTTTTTATTTAGTTGTATTCGTTCGTATTACCTTCGGCTTCATTTCCTTTTATTTATTTAGTTTCATTTCAGTTATAATTACCAACTGGAGCTAACTGCACTTGGGTCTCAACTCATTCATATATTGTTTTACACGGTTCGTCATAGTTTTTAGATGGCGAACCGTAACAGAGAGAGGTCAGAAATTTGCACCATAGGTACACTTCAACTATGAGAGACAAAATGAGAAAAAAAAATCCAGGAAATCACATTGTAGGATTTTTAAAGAATTTAATTGTAAATTATGGTGGAAAATAAGTATTTGGTCAATAAATTTGGTTCAACTCAATACTTTGTAACATAACCATTGTTGGCAATGACAGAGGTCAAACGTTCCCTATATATATATATATACACACACATACATACATACAGTAATAATAGTAGTATTTTTGTTGGTAGATTTGTTATTATGTTATGATCATATTTATTTTGCTGAATGTGTTACGTGGAAAAAAGCTTAGTGGTAAACCTACTCACTTTTCTGCTCATACAAGCTTTGTAAATGCTCTAAGCCAGAGGTTTTCAACCTGTAGCATGTGAGACAGGGTAGTGTGAGCTATGCTGTCTGTCTTAGGCCTTTATTATTGTACATTAATGCAATTCTTCGTCTGCTATAGCCCGATATTGACCCAGATGATAAAAAGAGGTGAGAACCTGTTACATGTGTGTTGGGGACGCACAAAAAAAAGGACTGAATGTGGTACGTGAACAAGCTGTCAATTCTGAAGAGTATGTTTTCACGTGGCAATTGAAACATAAAAAAAAATCTTAATTGAAAGATAGTTGAAAGGGAGTTGTACATAAAAGAAACCACACCATCTTACTAATATCTGTCCTTTTTATAAAATGAAAAAAGATGTATTTTTACCCATCATTCTCTTCTGATATTTTAATTGCACATAAGCTACACTAGCTTGCCCTCTGATGATTCAGTTTGTCTGTATAAGCTATTAAGTCAAACATTTGTATTACCTAATAGTGCAATAACATTTATTGATTTTCCTGGGATATGGTCTGTGTGTAGTTGTTAATGGTAGCTCGGGTTGTGCTTTCCTGTAGACATGGGAATGAAATCATTTGAGTCTGGTCACTTTATAATATCTTTTTTTTCCTTTTACACGTTTTAGAAATGAGAGAATTTAACACATGCTCATATACAGATGGACATAACATGATTGGTTTGTTTTTATGTATTGATTTTATTTAACTATATGCAGTGTTGGCAGTATTTGCTGCCCGTCAGGATGCATGTGAAGAAATCCTTTGTCAGGTTCCATTTGAAATGTTTAGCTATTAGCCATGGTTCGAAACTGCTTTGACTATGGGGAGAACAGTAAAACATATGTTGAGGGCATGGCTTTTCTTAGTCAAGTGATGAAGGCTAGATCTATATCCATCATGATCACTGTAGGTTGAGTGCAGCATCAGCAATAATGTGGTTGCTGTACTGGACCATAGTGGTGAAGAAGGATCTGAGCCATAAATCAAAACTCTCAATTTACTAGTTGATCTATGTCCCCACCCTCACCTATGGTCATGAGGTTTGGGTAATTGGGAAAGAACGAGATTGCAGATACAAGCAGCCAAAATGAGCTTTCTTTGGCAGGCTGCTGGGCATGTCCGGGTGAGGAGCTCAGAGTGGTAGCTGGGTAGGCATCTGCGTAAGGATTGCCTCCGGACCACATATCGCTGGAGTTATGCCACAGGGGCTGCAGGTGTGACATCAGGGCAGGGACCGCTGGGTTAAAACAGGACTAACCCATGGGGGACTCAGTAACAACCCTTAATCTGTTTCAGCCGTGATGGGTTTATGTAAACCCCTCCCAAGAATGTATACAAGGTGTGTTTCAACCATTGTGAAGTCTAACAACCTGTTGCAAAGAGGAGATACTTTCATTATACCAAACTAGCAATAGATATAAGAAGATATCTGATTATCGGAATATTTCACCAGTCACTATATTAGGAACACTTCCTTGTTTCTACACCCATTGTCCATTTTATCAGTTCCACTTACAACATAGATGCAGTGTGTAGTTCTACAGTTACAGACTGTAGTCCATCTGTTTCTCTTCATACTTCATACTGTGAGTGTGCTTTACTCTAATGGTCAGGACCTCCACAGGGCCACTAAAGATCAGGTACTATTTAGGTGGTGCAAAAATATCCAGCCACTAGCATTCTGTAGGGATTACAGGATGACTAACACAAACTGTTCAACAACAGATTCGCTGACTTTACATCGACAAGGTGGAGCATTATGGTAGATGTGTAGTATGGTAGATGGTAGAGTGCACAGTTGGTAAACACAATGCATAGATGAGAATGGTCCACCACCCAAATTGTATCTGATTTGTGGTGGTCATGTGGGGGTCCTTACCATTAGAGAACAGAGCACATGGGACTAACAACGTATGAAGAGACACAGATGGACTACAGACTGTAATTATAGAACTAAGGTGCTCTTACATAGTAAGTGAACTGATAAAATAATTGTAGAAACAAGGAGGTGTATCTAATAAAGTGATCTGTGAGTGTACATATATTAAAACGGTATTTGCAAAATTTGGACTTAGTAGTCATAACCAGTAAATCTTCTGCTGGTAAAAAAAACACCCTGTATTATAACAGTCATACTTGTATTTCACCTTATTTAGCAACAAGCTTACTAGCGAGGTAATGATTTAATTTTGCATATATTGTGGGGAACACATTTTGCAATGTCTGGTGTTTGGGGACATTTGACAATGTATATTTAAAAACTTTTAAAAGAAGACTAGCTGATGCGTGATCATTACAACAAGGCAATTCTAAGGTTCCACAGAGATAAGTCATTTAAACATAAAATGGCATCACACCCCCTATACCTTTAATGCAGCATTTTTACTAGACCAATGAAAGTGTCACAACTTCATTCTTTCAGTCTCATTTCTGCCCAACATAGACTCATAAACGACTCTGAGTGGATGTGTGCTCCTGAAAGCCCTTACCATTGTCTAAAGCTGCTTTCCAGTTTGTAAACCCTTGCTATGTGAATGCTTAATCTTTGTATTTTTTGCTCCCAAATATGCGACATATGAAACAAAAGCATGCAGCAATCCTTACAGAATATTTGATCCATGGAGTTCGCATGGAGTAGCTAACAGAGGCAGCTGTGGTAACTTCAGTTTTTGGTCCGTCATAAGGCCTAGTTTTGTTAAATATAAAATTAATAAACGAATAAACTAACAAAATGAAATGGCACAAAGTAATGAAAAACTGCTTGCTTTTGGCTTTGGTAGGAGCATAGCATGAAACTGGTAGGGGAGGGGGGCACTGCACGCCCATATGGAAGTAAATGATTGGAGAAGACTTCACATAAATAGCATTAATGACAGCAACATAAACCATTAAGTGAATAGCAGTGGTTACTTTATAACCTGATAATAGACGTCAGTACTAATGCCATAAAAATATTTCTGGCACCATGGTGATGAATCCATGATGCATGGAACATTGTGGTGTTTGTTTGACTTTTTCTAATCTCTTAATGAACTGCATGGAGTAAAGGAAAATGATTATTTGTCTTTGGGTAGCCATAAATCAACAGTACATTATACCTTGAACGTATCTTAGCCTTAAATTCCCACCCGATGTCATAAAACTTATTTTAAATAGAAATATAATTTTAAAAGCTTCAGATTGCTAAGTTTTAAGTTTTAAAAATGGAGCAAGGTGTAATGCAGAATCGGGATATCACTGTTTAAGCATCGCAGCTTTGTGCCACTCACATCCAGTATACAAATTATTAGAAAATAACATCCAGAGAATATTTATAGTCAGTTTATTAACAAGACAGTGTTAATGTGCTAACTTTAACTACCTAGATTACTAATACTACATGTGTGGCTAATATTAAATACATATGCACAGCTTTCAGTTTTTCTCCTTAGACTCAAGAGCCATTTACGTCCCATATAGAGGCATATGCTGCTCTCCCTTGTAGATGTAAAGTCAGAGACAGTGCTCATCTGTTGTTGCACAGTTTGTGTTAGACATCCTCTAATCCGTTATCAGTGCTCACAGGATGCTGTCTACAGAATGCTGGGGGATGGAAATTTTTGGTTGGTGGACTATTTGGACACTGAAGTGTTTAAAAACTCCAGCAGCACTGCTGTGAGTGATCCACTCATACCAGCGCAACATACAATAACATACCACCACCACATCAGTGTCACTGCAGTGCTGAGAATGATTCACGATCCAGGGTGTGGTCAGGGTGTCCTGACTATTAGAGAACAGAGTATAGGGGACTAACAAAGTATGTAGAGAAACAGATGGACTACACTTTGTATTTTTAGAACTACAAAGTGCATCTGTATGGTAAGTGGAACTGATAACATGGGCAGTGAGTGTAGAAAGAGGAGGTGTACATAAAAAATTGGTGGGTGAGTGTATGTGAGTGGCAAATGTATGTGAAACTTTGCTTTCAGTATCTGGTGTGATCCCTTGTACAGCAATAACTGCAACTAAACATTTCCGGTAACTGCTAACCAGCCCTGCGCAGCTGCTAAGAGAAATTAATCTGTATAGAATGGCTTGAACTCTGGATTATTTGTGAGTTAACAACAAACAAAAGATGTATCTCAAATGGTGTATCATGTACGTGTGTTAGAATAGTAATGACACCACTGAGTGTACTAATTTGGCATGCTACAGACGTGCTTGAAAGTTTGTGAACCCTTTAAAATGTTCTGCATTTCTGCATAAATATGACCTAAAACATCATCAGATTTTCACACAAGTCGGTGTGTGAAAACACAAACCATGATACTACCACCACCATGTTTCACAGATGGGATAAGGTTTGTATGCTAGAATCCAGTGTTTTCTTTTCTCCAAACATAACACTTTTCTTTTAAACCAAGATTCTATTTTGGTCTCATCCGTCCACAAAACATTCTTCCAATAGCCTTCTGGCTTGTCCACGTAATCTTTAGCAAACTGCAGACGAGCATCAATGTTCTTTTTGGAGAGCAGTGGCTTTCTCCTTGTAACCCTGCCATGCACACCATTGTTGTTCAGTCTTCTTCTGATGGTGGACTCATGAACATTAAAATTAGCCAATGTGAGAGAGGCCTTCAGTTACTTAGAAGTTACCTGGGGTTCTTTGTGACCTCGCCAGCAATTTACATTACACAACGCCTTGCTCTTGAAGTGTCTTTGTTGGTCGACCACTCCTGGGGAGGTAACAGTGGTCTGAATTTCCTCCATTTGTACACAATCTGTCTGACTGTGGATTGTTGGAATCCAAACTCTTTAGAGATGGTTTTGTAACCTTTTACAGCCTGATGACATCAACAACTTTTTTTTCTGAGGTCCTCAAGAAATCTCCTTTGTTTGGCGCCATGATACACTTCCACAAACATGTGTTGTGAAGAGCAGACTTTGTTTTCGATCTCTGTTCTTTAAATTAAAACAGGGTGCCCACTCCACCTGATTTGTCATCCCATTGATTGAAAACACCGGACTCTAATTTCACCTTCAAAGTAACTTCTAATCCTAGAGGTTCACATACTTTTGCCACTCACTAATATGTAATATTGGATCATTTTCCTCAATAAATAAATGACCAAAGTATACTACTTTTGCTTCATTTGTTTAAAACTGGGTTCTGTTTATCTACTTTTAGGACTTGTGTGAAAATCTGATGATTTTTTTAGGTCATATTTATGCAGAAAAATAGAAAATTCTAAAGGGTTCACAAACTTTCAAGCACCACTATATTTGGTAAAGTAGTATGAGGTTCAGGGTGCAGCTGATATTCAGGATAAAAACTATTACTCAACAAAAAGAAGGTTATTGTCTGGATGGCATGGAGAGAGCATGCTCTGCTCACATGACCTCTTCCTGCTATTTAAGATTATTTATTCCTTTCACTGGATTCTTTTGAATTCATGTCACAACCTGTGTTGTAACTTAAGAATTAAAAAAAAACATTCACAGTAATCATCATTTTATCCTAAAATGCTGTGTTATGCATTTGTTTGATTTATTTCCGAACTTAATCTGTAAGCTTTTACAGACCTGCTTTCAGGACACACACAGACCTGATCCTACACACTGCATTCAGCCATGATATTCTGACATTTGGTAACTCAAGCATCAAAAATAAAAAATAATTTAGTAAAAATAAAAGTGCTCCCTACAGATGTGTAAAATAAACAACTATTCCAAATTAAAATTAGGAACTGAATTATTTTGTAAATCGACTTAAAGAAATGTAGTGTATCACTACCTAACTGTGCTGATGTTTATTTTTAAATGTGTGTAGATCTGCTTTTGTTTGTCTGTATAAATATATAATTTAAAACATAACTATACAAATTAATATTCAGGTTAAGGATCCCTGTTAAGGATATCTTATATTGGTAGGTTCTGGAAGGTTTAACTGTAAAAGTTTAATTTCACTATATTACCTGCTTAGGTACTTTTATCCTCTTTTCTAAACTAGGATGACAGTAAACAGCTAACACATTCCCCGTCTGTCTGTCTCTTTTGGTCTTTTTCTCTAACACTACATGAGAGATCCGTCACTGAGGGACTGTGTGTGGGTTTTTCAAGTGGGTGTGTGAAAGCAAGGGGTGATCTCTTATTAATACAGACTAACGCGCAAACACACACACACACACACACACAGAGTTACCAGCAAAGCATTCCTGGTTGTCCTGCCTGGGGCTATTTAAAACGGAAACAGTGTTTTTTGTAAACAGGTCATCAACTGTCAATATAACATGCACATGGGAGGGAAGTGTTCCCAAATCTGTACTATATCAAATTCCTTTCTTCCTTTCCTTTTAACACTGCTTTTCAGCCCTGCACTCCAGTGGGGAGAACACAGGGTGCAGGAATGGCCTGAATGGGATGCCAGTTCACCAGAAGGCTGGGCAGGGGTGCTGTTGAAGCACCAAGGGACCTACTGACTGGCTACCTCTTCTTGAGACACAGCCAGTTGTGTCTGAATGTAACGCAAGGACTTGAACTAGTGTATTAGACCTCTGCACCACTTAAGCTCTGTTGTTGAGCTGAATGTTGAGTGTGGTTTGTTTCAAATTACCTTTGCATTAATGTGTCTGAAAAAGGTCTGATATTACCTTTTTAAACATTCAATTACCAAAAACGTGGATTGTTTATATTTAACTGTAGAAACTGCATTTCTGATATAACAAAATGTATTTTAGAGTCTAGGCATGCAGCTCTGTGAGTGTTTACTGTTCCAGCTGCTTCTGTTGTTGAGGATTGTGGTGGTAATGACTGCCCATGCATAATATTGATTTGATCTACTGCTCTTTATTATTTAGACCTTTTTCTTATATCTTTAATTTACATATTTAGTTTCATGTGCTTTTTTGCATAATACTATAAGTGCCAGCTGAAAGTTTACTGGCTTGATGGTCGGAATCATTCCTAGAAAGCATATATAAAGCAAGTTTTTTTGTAATAGACAACAATAATTTACTTAGAGTTTTTAAATAATTAATCAAAAATGAGATTCCACACGATCTGTGTACAATCCAGTATTTTTCTACAGGTATATATAATCATATTTACAATTTGCTTTAGTAACTCATCTAGCCTATATACTGTACAGTGGGGGTCAAAAGTCTGAGAGCACAAGAGAAAATGCTTGTTTTTATATTTGTAGAGAAGGATTCATGCTGTAGCAGTAAAGATCACTCCAATAGAAAGGCGTGTAATAGTTGGTGAAGTCACAAAGGACCCAAGGTAACTTCTAAGCAACTGAAGGCCTCTCTCACATTGGTTAATGTTAATGTTCATGAGTCTTAATAACTGTCCTATATTAACCTTAGCTGTCATTGGCTTGATTATCCTCTATTTTATAGAAGAAACGTTTGTCAAGTATACTAATTGCACTCTTATTTTGCAGTATTTTTAAGCAGTAAACGAGTAGAAAACTCATCTGTGCTTGAATCCAAAATAGATAGAGCTCCTTCACACTATTCTGCTTAACAAAGGCAACACACCACAGTTACAGCTCTGATTCAAAAATAGTCACATACACCAACAAAAGCCATCCTGCAGCAAGGTCTTCTGCCATTTCAACTAATAACAATGTAATTATGGAAACTGTGTTTTTTACAGTTATCATTTCTGTTTTATTCAGCCAATTCAAATGGAATGTATTTCTTAACCATTATTGTTTGTGCATCCCATGGAGCACATAAGCTTCCTTTGTAAGCACACTCCACAACTCAGTGTAGTGCATAACTGAATATCAGCATGGAAAAAGTGCTTGTATTAACATTGTTCCTTTGGCTGATTGGCTGTTTGGTTAACCTTTTTGGTTAGCTGTAAATTTCACAGTTGCAGCAGGTGCAGCAGATGTAGAAAATATGACAAAAACAAATAAAAAATATCATGGATGATAAATATGCCTGTGAAGATGGGATTCTATAGGTTCAGTAGACGTATTTGTTTGTACTGTGTTTGTGTAGGTTGAAAAATGAAACAGTGGTGACCAGTGGAAAAAGCACAGCATCAGGTTTCTGGTACAAAACATGAATTCAGTTAAGTGTGTGCAATATTGACAAAAAATTATATCACAATATTTTATGGGACTTGTCTGTAACAATAACAATAATTAGACAATACTTTGTCAGTGTATATCTTGGGTTTAATGTATTTAAAAGTTGTTTGAATCTCTCTAAACCCCCTGAATTTCCATGCCTTTTGCGGTGTAATTGGTGACAGCATTTGATCTGCCTTGCAATCTGTTGCTTTTCTTGCTATAAGGCACTTTTTTTTGCAGATTGACTCCACTAAGGTTTGCTGCGTGTGTTTTTGTGCTGGTACCTTGGCTAGTTTAAACCTGTCATGGACAGCTGACTCCCAAAGTTTGTCAAAATCTTCATATTCTGCATAATGATTAGTTTGCAGATGGTTGAATAAGTTAGTTGAACTGTTTTTAATGGCAACCAATTTCCGACAAAGTTTGCAGATTGATGTCTTTTGAGCAACATCTGTCTTTTCAAAGCCAATCCATCTCCATGAGCGTGAGGATGAGCCATGTCTAATAAATGAAATCTAAAAACATATATTGTGAGGCTGGTGGTGCCTATATTTTGTCTTCTGGCACAGTCTGTTCACTCATTTTTAACTTCAGTCATGTGCTGTTAGGTAGCTTGATTTGTGGGGCTAGCACGCTGCATGCACGTGAACAGTAGTCTATCCTACATGATGCAGTGGAAAAAGGAACTCTTAAGGTGTGTTTTTGATTGTTTTTTTGCAAAGTGAGTGACATATTCAATAATGTCAGGTCGCACATTGTTAAAACAACAATTAAGGTATTATCGTAGATGATATATATCACACACACCTAAAAGCAGTCATTCATTTATTTTTCATACCCATTCAATCCAATTCAGGGTCACGGGGAGACGAAATCCAAAGATTTTTTGATTCAAATCGATCTTCAGTTGAATGACCTGATATTGATTCAAACTTAGCCTATTTTCCCTTTGTATGTGTAAGATCTAGTCTGCATCAGTTAAGCATGGTTGGAGCTCAAGTGAAGGTGCCCCAGCATCTGAAAGCAGATGTCTGGTTACATTTTGCATTGACTTTAGGGAAAAACTGGACAAAAGCAAAGCCGTATGTAAGCCGTGCAACATGGAGGTGAAATATTGTGCGAATATGACGAATCTGAGAAACTATGCAGCAAGACAGAACTCTGATATTCAAAAAATGCCAGACACCTACAGTTTTTCTCCAGTATTTTTTTCAGCAGTGGTGGCAGGCACTGAGGTTTTCTGTAGTCTCAGTTATGGCTTTAATTTGATGTAGTACTGCCAAAATGCGGCACAATGATGAACTGAACATTGCTTGGAGTCATGAAACACCAGCATGTGTGTGCTCGGTGCCAGTTACGAATGTTCTTTTCAACTGTAATATCTATCTAAACTTAACTAGTTCATCTACCTTTCTCTCTTTCATTCACCTTCTACCTTTGGTGTCATTGTGCTTCACTTTTGTTTCGCTCTCCATCTGTAATTTCAAATTAAAAGCCCTCTGCAGAATTTTGCAATTTCATGACATTTCATGAAGTTTTGAGGCAGTGGAAACCCTGCCTAAACAATCTAATAGAGAAGGCATTTGCGATGAAATTACCTTCAAGCTCTCCTTATGCCAAAAAAAATAACTGAGGCTTTGGTAACTTGTATATTGGAGAAATATGTCCATACAGCACTGATGAAAATGCACATAACATAACCATAACATAACAACAGCTCCACCAACAAAATACTACCATTATTACTATAATGCTAGCTTGCAGGCTCCTGATCAACATGGTCATTACAGTCATTCCACAGTGTACATGTTAAATGAAATAATGAATGAATGGCTGAGATATGTAAATGTGGCATGTGTGTCAACTGACCTTTTGTAAGTATAGATGTGTCATACATTAAATGTTACCTGAATATATACTTGGTTGGAAGGCCTGTGTTTATGTACAGTGGTTCTTGAACCCTTTAAAATTTTCTTTATTTTGGCATAAATATGACCTAAAACATCATCAGATTTTCACACAAGTTCTAAAAGTAGATAAAGAGAACCCACTTAAACAAATGAAAAAAAAAATTATACTTAGTCATTTATTTATTGAGGAAAATGATCCAATATTCCATATTAGTGAGTGTAAAAGTATGTGAACCTCTAGGATTAGAAGTTACTTTGAAGGTGAAATTAGAGTCAGGTGTTTTCAATCAATGGTATGACAGCCAGTCGGATAATGTTACAAAACCATCTGTAAAGAGTTTGGACTCCAACAATCCACAGTCAGACAGATTGTGTACAAATGGAGGAAGTTCAAGACCACTGTTACCCACCCCAGGAGTGGTCGACCAACAAAGATCACTCCAAGAGCAAGGCGTGTAATAGTTGGCGAGGTCACAAAGGACCCCAGGGTAACTTCTAAGCAAGTGAAGACCTCTCTCACGTTGACTAATGTTAATGTTCATGGGTCCACCATCAGAAGAAGACTGAACAACAATGGTGTGCATGTCAGGGTTGCAAGGAGAAAGCCACTGCTCTCCAAAAAGAACATAAAAAAGAGCTGCTCGTCTGCAGTTTGCTAAAGATCACGTGGACAAGCCAGAAGGCTATTGGAAGAATGTTTTGTGGATGGATGAGACCAAAATAGAACTTTTTAAGTCTAAAACAAAAGCGTTATGTTTGGAGAAAGAACCTCATCCCATCGATGAAACATGGTGGCAGTAGTATCTTGGTTTGGGCCTGTTTTGCTGCATCTGGGCCAGGACGACTTGCCATTATTGATGGCACAATGAATTCTGAAATATATCAGAGAGTTCTAAAGGAAAATGTCAGGACATCTGTCCATGAGGTGAATCTCAAGAGAAGGTGGGTCATGCAGCAAGACAATGACCCTAAGCACATAAGCCGTTCTACCAAAGAATGGTTAAAGAAGAATGAAATTAATGTTTTGGAATGACCAAGTCAAAGTCTTGACCTTAATCCAATCAAAATGTTGTGGAAGGACCTGAAGCGAGCAGCTAATGTGAGGAAACCCACCAACATTCCAGAGCTGAAGCAGAGTCAGGGTCACACCAGATACTGAAGCAAATGTTCACATACTTTTGCCACTCATTAATATGTAATATTGGATCATTTTCCTCCATAAATAAATGAACTAGTATAATATTTATGACTCATTTGTGGGTTCTCTTTATCTACTTTTAGAACTTGTTTGAAAATCTGATGATGTTTTAGGTCATATTTATGCAGAACTTTCAAGCACCACTGTATATGTGCACAGTGACACTGTACACACAGACATGTCTTTGGAATGAGGGATATGCCCATATTGGCATATCCAATATGGATCATATTGCCCTGAGGATACTCACTCAGACATTGGAAGAACATGCATATTCCACACAGGTGGAAGCCAGGCTGGGAATCAAATCGAGGATCTTGTGTGAGATGTTAGGTGATAGCACAAACCACTGCACCACTGTACCACCCAAAAACCATTCTGCAGTAGAAAGATTATTTAATTAACTAAGTGACATTATTGAATGCAGCAACATTTGAAGTAAGCTTATCTGTGTTGCTCCTCTCTGGAAGCTACTCAGTAGAAGCTCACATTGGTAAATGTTAGGTCACCAATAGCAAAGTTTAACTAGCTGTTTGTTTTTCTGCTTCCTCTAAAGCACTCTCAGCTCCTGCACACCCTGGTCACGCTTATGTTGTGTGTTTAAGACGTCAGTAAAGGCCCATCATGCTGCATGAGTGTGGATCCATGTGTGTATGGATCTGTGGTCGTGTGACAGTGTGTGTATTTAGATTAGATGAAAAGTCAACAGCTTTTCGTCACACGTGAATCAAAAGCACCAGGCCTCGAGAGACGTCAACAGGCGCTGATCTCACAGGTGTGTACGTGTTTGTATGTGCGCATGCATGTGTGTGTGTTTGAACTATATGAAATGTCAACAGAGGGGTTGACAGACCTAAGGCTGCTTTACAATTTGTTCAAATTGCACATAGATAAAAAAGCAGAAGAATTAATGCTTAGCTCAGACCAATCTTTAGTTTAGGTTGGTGTTTTTATGTAGCCAGTCTTTGCTTTAACTATTCAAACATGTTCACTACTGCTTTATCCATGATGTCATCCATCCATCCATTAACCCATCTGGTGCTTTCCATTTGCTCTTAACTCCGCAGTGTGGATATGTGTTTGCAGGCTTACTAGCACTTAAGTCAATGTTCAGACAAAATGCAGGCTGTCACTTGTTTGTGTTCCATACTATTGGTCATGTCCTCCAAGCGAAAAAGCGGATCACTTCCACTTAAACAGACCAGAGCAAGAAAACAGTCACTGGTGGACAAAGACCAAAGTCACACCTGAGTATTTAGCTCTATAACATACGTTTCCCCCCGTATAGACCTTTGCCAATAGCTACACTTTTTTCTTTTAAAGAAATAGCAATTTTTCTCTTTTATTTTTTGTTTGTGCACAGTCTGACTGAAAAACACCCAATGTTAAATTAACTAAGGGTGTTAAAAGTCTGTATCATCAGATGGAGGAGGTGTGTTATTATCTAAATGAGATAAATCATATTAGTATTCTTTGTAGCACGTCTTATTAAAATACTAATACACCATGTAGCCAAAAGTTTGTGTACATTCAAAGTTACAAGTTCTGTGATATTTATGGGGGAGCCACACTATCTTTATTTATATATAGTGTATAAATATACTATATTTATTAGAGCCTCTCGGTAAATTTATCAGTGTAATGAAAATGCTATATTATATTCAATTGTTCATCATTTTAACTAGTTTAAAGAGCTATTTGTAATTGTCTTTAGTAGTGCAACATACAGTAATTATGTTTATTGGTGCATCAATTGAATATTACGTACTATGCTGAAACGAGGCTTATCTCTAATTAACAAACAGCTGTTAAATTTACTCTTTAATTTAAGATTTGAATTGAAATTATCCAGATGTTTAGCTACATTACTTACTTAATTGCACTAATGCCATATACAGTGGTGCTTAGAATATTCTATATTTCTGCATACATATGACCTACAACATCAACAGCTTTTCGCACAAGTCCTAAAAAGTAGACACAGAGACCTTGGTTAAACAAATAAAAAATTATAAAAAAAATATTATACTTGGTCATTTATTTATTGAGGAAAATGTGAGTGGCAAAGGTATGCAAACCTTTGATTTCAGCATTTGGTATGACTGGTGTGGCTCTGATCACAGGGGATTTCTTTGGATTGGTTAGTCTGACTTTGATCAAGAGGAGATGAATATGGATATTGGTTATTGCGTTTCTGCTTAAGAGGGGATGGCTATGAAGTGGTTATTGCAGGTCTGATTAACAGAGTATTCCCATGGATTGGTTAGCTTGTCTCTGACCAGTAGGGGTGGCTTTGGATTGGTTAGTGTGGCTCTGATCAACAGCCGATGGTTATGAATTGGTTAGTGTGGCACTGACTACAGGGGGTGGCTATGGATTGGTAGGTGTGTCTTGGATCAACAGGGGATCAGCAGGGCATCAACAGGGGACTTTGGATTTGTTATTGTGGCTGCGATTAGCAGGGTATGGTTCTGGATTAGTTCATGTGCCTCTGACTAACAGGGTCAATGGCTTTGGATTAGTTTGTGTGTTTCTGTTCAACAGGGGATCACTCTGGATTGGTTGGTTGGCTCTGATCAAGAAGTTTTGTTATAATTTGCTATAAATTGGTTAGTGTGGCTTTGATTAAAGAACATGGCTTTCTGTTGGTTAGTGTGGCATGACTCAACAGCAGATGTCTATAGATTTTTTAGTGGGTCTTTGATTAACAGAGGATGGCTATGAGATTGTTACCCTGGCTCTGATTAACAGAGGATGCTGTGGATTGGTTAGTGTGACTGTTCAACAGGAGATTGCTATGGAAGTGTCTAACATCTAAAGGTGATGGCTTTTGATTAGTTAGTGTAGCTCTGATCAACAGGGGAAATCCATGGATTGGTTAGTGTTGCTTGAATGAACTGAGGTTAGCTATAAACTGGTTATTTTTACTCTGATCAATATATCAATAGATATATCGCTGGATTGGTTAGTGTAACTCTGGTAAAACTATTTTGGTAGTCCTGGTACTCCGGTTTCCTCCTGCATTCCAAAGACATGCGTGTGAGGTTAATTGGTATTTCCCCTTGGTGTGTGAATGTGTGAGTGTATGTGCCCTATGATGGGTTGGAGAAAGACCTGGTGACCTGTTAGGGATCAGTATAAGACTGGTACGGCATATATAAGGGTCGGGTGCAACTAAATGGATAGAATTTATTGAATATTGTACTCGACTTGTGTGCTTAGGGTAGTTGCCTTGCTGCACGAACCACCTTCTCTTGAGGTTCATATCATGGACAGATGTCCTGACATTTTGCTTTAGAAATCTCTGATATAATTCAGAATTCATTGTTCCATCAATGATGGCAAGTCGTCCTGGCTCAGATGCAGCAAAACAGGCCCAAACCATGATACTACCACCACCATGTTTCACAGATAGGATAAGGTTCTTATGCTGGAATGCAGTGTTTTCTTTTCTTCAAACATCACTCTTTTCTTTTAAACCAAAAAGTTCGATTTTGGTCTCATCCATCTACAAAACATTCTTCCAATAGTTTTCTGGCTTGTCCACATGATCTTTAGCAAACTGCAGTGGCTTTCTCCTTGCAACTCTGCCATGCACGCCATTGTTGTTCAGTGTTCTTCTGATGGTGGACTCATGAACATTAACATTAGTCAATGTGAGAGATGCCAAGTCAAGTCAGTCAAGTCAAGTCAGATCTATTTATATAGCGCTTTTTACAATGGAGCATTGTCTCAAAGCAACTTTACAAGTTTACAAGATTAATAACTACACTCACGTCCAATCCCAAATTGAGCAAGCCTAGGAGCGACAAGTGGCAAGGAAAAACTCCCTAAGTGGTTATAGGAAGAAACAAACCTTGGGAGGACCAAGACTCAAAAAGGGACCCAACCTCCTTGGGCGGCGTAGATGATAAATCCTAAGAACGAAACTAAAGTTCAATGGAGTCAACATAGTTCAAATAAAATGTGAAGTATGCACATCGCCATTAAGTGGGCCCGGGTACGGTATGATGGGGCTGAAGCTGATGACGGAAGCCAGCTTGATGGAAGCTGCAAGCGGAATGAATGGGAACATCATGTGTGGGGCTGGAACTGGTTCTGGAAGCGGAATCGGAGATAGCAGCTCAGAGAGAAAACAGAAAATGTAAATTAGTTATTGCTTAAGAGCACAGTGTCTATTAACAATCACTGATGCCATGTGTAGCATGAGACCCCGGAAGCATTAGTTATAGCAGCATAGTAGAAAGAGGAGGAACTGGTATGTGTAACACAGCCAAGAGGGATCACATGAGACATTGGCAACCCACGGGAGGCAGAAGACAGCAACCCAAACGTCTCTGATCACCATAAGACTCTTTGACTATTGAACTCCCAGCTTCGCCCTTTTTCTAAGGCAAGGATGCCACGAGTCAAGTCAAGGGATCACGGAGTGGACCGAAGCCCAGTTCAGCCAGGACCGCCCACTCGACACTACCCGGCTAACGGGACAAGGCAGGAGGCCAGGCCATGAGACATGACTCCAGACTCCGGACCCAGTGATCCAAGCCATGCATCCCGAGTCTAAATCTAGTCAAAATTGTGGAGAGTGGTCCGAGTCTCGAACAAAAAGTGGGGTAGTTTTATTCCATAGTGAGGGGGGAGGGGCCATGTATTAGAAAGCTTTCCCCCTGCTGTGACTTTTTAAATTCTATAGGTACTAAAAGAAGTCTGTACCTGCGAACGAAGTAGACGAGTTGGATTTGTAAAACTCTAAGAATTCACCTCAGATAATGTGGGGCCAGGGCCATGTAGAGAGCTTTATAAGTTAGAAGAAGTATTTTGTAATCAATGCAGAATTTAAACTGGTAACCAGTGCAAGAGTGATGAATAGAACAGGAGTGAGATTATCAAATTTTCTAGTTGGTCGTTAGTTAGCACTCGAGTGGCTGCATTTCTGAACTAATTGAAGTTTATTTATAGATTTTAATAGAGCATCCAGTAAGTAAGGAGGTGTGCTGTACAGTAATCCAACCTTGAGGTTATAAATGAGGACATTAAGTCATTCAGTACCCTAATTAATGCTGTTTTTATTACTATGATGGGGCCTGAAAGCCAGACCGAAATGTTTCATAAATTTAATTCCTTTGGACAGTAACTGCAGAGCTGCTGATAGACAGCTTTTTCTAAGATTTTGATTTTGAAATTTGGTCTATAATAAGATATCACACAACGGGTCAAGATTGGCTTTTTTAATCAGTGGTTTGATAATGGCAGACATAAAGGATTTGGGCACATAACCAAAGGTAAGGGATGAACTTAAAATAACTAAACACTGGCTCTATAATACTAGGTATTACTTGTTTGAGTAAAACGTTGTTAGGAATTGGATCTAATAAACATGTTTGATGACTTAGACGAAGATGATCAGTGCGGATAGTTCAGTATTAGTATAATGGGGGTTAAAATATTCTAATCTTGATTTAACAGCTCATTAATTAAACAGATGTCTTCACTAGTGCTGCATCTGGAAGGTTGCTGAATAGGTTGGGGTGATGTGATGAGCATTGAGTTTGATGCCTAATGTTTTTCTATCTTATCATTAAGAAAGTCATGAAATCATTACTGTTAAAAATTACACAGAATGGGAGAGTCACTTTCTGTAGGGTGTTTTGTTAACTTTGGAGACTCGTATTAAAAAGAAATCTTGGATTATTCTTATTTTTCTGTATGATTGAGGAGAAGTATGCAGCCTTTAGCTTTAGTAAGGGTATGCATTATACTCTGTCATGCTGTCCCTCCAGCAATCTTAAACCACCTCCAATTTACTCTCCACTTGCACTCTAGATGCCGTGTTTCTTTGAGTTAAGGTTACGGTTGGGGTGTGTGGTTGTGGTCATTTATCATGCGTGCTAGCCTCTTTTTCCCTAATTGCGTTTGACCCTAGCAGCACACATTCTAATTGGTCATTTACACACTCAAGATGATTGATCTCCGTAGGTGTATTAAATTTCAAGTCTGGTAGGTTTTTAATAAACGCAGCTGGAGTAGCAGATGTGATAGTGCACTTGGTGTGATAACGAGGCAGAAAAATTTTATTTATTAGAGATAGCTCACATACTAAAAGATAGTGATCTGAAATCGAATCACTTTGCGGGAAAACATCAAGGTTATCTATATTGATACCAAATGTTAATATTAGATCTAAAGTATGATTACAGCGGTGGGTTGGTCCCCAGATGCCTTCAGTTGCTCAGAAGTTACCCTCGGGTCCTTTGTGACCTCTCCACCTATTACATGCCTTACTCTTGGGGTGATCTTTGTTGGTCATCCGTTCCTGGGAAGGGTAACAGTGGTCTTGAATTTCCTCCATTTGTACACAATCTGTCTGACTGTGGATTGTTGGAGTCCAAACTCTTTAGAGATGGTTTTAGAGATGACTGGTTGTCATCCCATTGATTGAAAACTCCTGACTAATTTCACATTCAAAGTAACTTCTAATATTAGAGGTTCACATACTTTTGCCACTCACTAATATGGAATATGGAGATGGTTGTGTAAACTTTTCCAGCCTGAGCATCAGAAATATCCTTTGTTTGTGCCATGATACACTTCCGCAAACGTGTTGTGAAGAGCAGACTTTGATAGATCCCTGTTCTTTAAATAAAACATGGTGCCCACTCACACCTGATTGTATCTCATTGATTGAAAACACCTAACTCTAATTTCACCTTCAAATTAACTGCTAATCCAAGAGGTTCACATAATTTCGCCACTCACTAATATGTAATGTTGGATCATTTTCCTCAATAAATAAATGAACAAGTACAATATTTTTGTCTCATTTGTTTAACTGGGTTTTCGTTATTTACTTTTAGGACGTGTGTGAAAATCTGATGTTTTAGGTCTCATTTTCATGCAGAAATATAGAAAATTCTAAAGGGCTCACAAACTTTCAAGCCCCACTTTATTATTATATGTTATTTTATTATATTTTCTTTAATTATGTTCTCTGTTTTAGTCTTTATATTTAGCTTATGTCCATTTAAATTATTACTATAAACTTATTAATTAACTAACTTAGTTTAATTCTAACATATAACTTCTAGGCTGCCCAAGGAGGTCGGATCCCTTTTTGAGTCTTTGGGTCCTTCCAAAATTTTTCCTTATAACATTTAGGGTGAGAGATGGATTTGTTAGTCTGGTTCAGATTAATATAGCATGTCTTTGGAGCATGTCTTTGATAAGGCTGACTGTGATAAACAGAGGATGGTTATGGATTGGTTATTTTGGCTCTGATCAACAGGAGTTGGTTATGGATTATCGACTGTAGCTCTGATCAACAGGAGATGACTGGATTGATTATTGTGTCTCTGATCTATAGAGGATGGTTATCTATATTGGTTACTGTGGCTTTAATCAATAGGAGAATGCTATGGAATGGTTAGTATGGCTCGGATCAGCAGAGGATTACTATGAATCAGCTGACGTTTCTCCAGTCAACAGGGATGGTCATTGTGACTGAGTAACAGTGGATTTCCTTAGATTGGCAAGTCTTAGTTTGATTGAGAGGGGATGGCTCTGGATTGGTTAGTGTGACACTGATTAACCAGAGATGGTTATGGATTGGTTAGTGTGGGTTGAATTCATGTTTGTGGGCATGAATTCCAGCTTTTTTCAGTTCCAATAAGAAACTTCAATCAGAAACTAGAATGTGAAAAAACTTTAATGAATTTGGTTGGTCAAATGACCATTTGTCACTGCCTTACAAAGGAGGATTCGTTTCAATATCTTTCTTCTGCAAAATTCAGATTTTCTGAATTATACAGTGGAGCAAAAAAGTATTTAGTCAGCCAATGATTGTGCATGTTTTCCTACTTAGAAAGATGAGAGAGGTCTGTAATTTTCATCATAGGTACACTTCAACTGTGAGAGACAAATTGAGGAAAAGAATCCAGGAAATCACATTGTAGAATTTTTAAAGAATAAATTTTTTTTTTTAATCATCGTGGAAAATATGTATTTGGTCAATAACAAAAGTTCAACTCAATACTTTGTAACGTAACCTTTGTTGGCAATGACAGAGGTCAAACGTTTCCTGTAAGTCTTCACCAGGTTTGCACACACTGTAGCTGGAATTTTGGCTCATTCCTCCATGCAGATCTCCTCTAGAGCAGTGTTGTTTTGGGGCTATCACTGAGCAACACAGACTTTCAACTCCCCTCACCCCAAATTGTCTATGGGGTTGAGGTCTCTGAGACTGGCTAGGGCAGTCCCAGACCTTGAAATGCTTTTTACGGAGCCACTCCTTCATTGCTTCGAGTGTGTTTTGGGACATTGTCATGCTGGAAGACCCAGTCACGTTTCATCTTCTTCATGCTTTTCACACTGATGGAAGGAGGTTTGGCGTAGAATCACACGATACTGGCCCTGTCAATTTCTTCCTTAACACGGATCATTGTCCTGTCCCCCTTTGCAAGAACAGCCCCAACAGCCCAAAGCATAATGTTTCCACCCCATGCTTACAGTAGGTATGGTGTTTCTGGGCTGCAACTCAGCACCCCAACACGATGAGTTGAGTTTTTCTCAAAAGTTCTATTTTTGGTTCATCTGACCACATGATATTCTCCCAATCCTCTTCTTCTGATCATCCATAATGCCTCTGGCCAGCTCATACGGGCCTGGACATGACTGGACTGTTTTAAGAAAGCGGGGGACACGCCTGCACTAGAGGATGCTGATTTCCCTCTCGTCGTAGTGTGTTTACTGAGGGTAGCCTTGGTACTCGGTCCCATCTCTCTGCAGGTCCATTCATCAGGTCCCTTCCCCTCCATGTAGTTGTCGGATTTTTGCTCACCGTTCTCAAGATCATTTTGATCATGAGGTCTTGCATGAAAAGCCCCAGATCGAGGGAGATTACACTGGTCTTGTATGTCTTGTCTTCCATTTTTCTTACAATTGGTTCCCACAGTTGATTTATTCACACCACCTGCTTGCATATTGTAGATTCTTCCAGCCTGGTGCAGGCTACAATTTTCCTTTCCTGGTGTCCCTTCAAACAGCTCTTGGGTCTTGGGCCCTGGTTCAGTTTTGGAGCCTGAGTTTTGAAGGCTGGTGGACGGTTTTTTTATACGATACGAGGTCAAACAGTGCCATATACAGGTAACGAGTGGAGGACAAAAGAGCCTTCTTAAAGAGAAGTTTTACAACAGGTCTGTGAAGAGCCAGAAATCTTGCTTGTTTGTGGTGACCAAATACTTAATTTCCACTGATTTACATTAAATTCTTTAAAAACATTTCTACAATCTGAATTTCCGGGATGTTTTTTTTTTTTTTTCTTCCATTTTGTCTCTCATAGTGGGACGTGTACCTATGAAGGAAAATTACAGACAGGTCTCATCTCATCTTTCAAAGTAGGAGAACTTGCAACAATCTTGGCTGACTAAATACTGTTTTAGTCCAAGGATGCTGCTAGAAAGCTCTGAGACCTCGTATCAATTACTGTATAAAGTAAACCATAAATGGATAAATGCTTTGGTTACATTTTGTTTCTAAGAATTTCTAGGCGTGCCAATAATTGTGGCAGATCAGTTTTGCTAAAAATTATTATTTCTTGATTAGGCATGTTTTTGTACTAAATTTACTTCATTTGAAAGGTTGGGATTTTCTCATTTTTTTCTCGGTGTACGATTACCGGTAAGCTAATTCAGCAGAAGGTGAATTTCTTATAACCATTTTTGCCCACTTGTACCAGGGGTGCCAGTAATTGTGGAGGGGACTGTTTGCATGCTTGTATGTGTATGTTGTTGCGTATAATAGTCATCTGGCTCTGTGTGTGCAAGACGCCTACTGAGAGAACAAGATGTTCAGAAATAATTAAAGCATTACCGCATTAACATTTGTAGGCAGATGTTGCAATTTATGAGAAAAATTTTATGTAACCAGAGCTGTGATCAAATAAGTGATGGATTGTAGAATATTCTTATTTCAGTTATAAAACAAACAAACAAACAAAAAACCAAGTTATACTGCAAAAGTATTGTATCTACTGAAGATGAGGGATTGTTGAGATCAGACTGTTCTGTTCTCTCTACACAGCAAAGTAATCGAGTTAGTCACAAATCTCTTTTTATAGAAACTGAGCATATTTGTATCACATGTACCATAGGGATGGAAAGTGAGCTGTTAATATCGGAACAGATCTGATTCATTTAGAGAATGTGGTGTACGCACATGGGTAAAGTAACAACATTACTTCTTAATTAAAAGGCAACATATTGTAGCTAGTGCATTACTCATTGTGCAGAATATTTTTTTTTCAATTCCAGATCTTGCAGTGATGATGGTCAGTAATGATACACTATATAGCCAAATGTTTGTGAATATCCAAAAATTTTCTGGAGGTTGTCCTTCAAGCACCAGCCATTTGCTGCTACAACAGACTCTACTCTTTTTTGAAGTCTATCCAGTAGATTTTGGAACATGACTGTGAGGTTGGGCGCAGATTTTGGACAAAAAGCCCTGGTTTACAGTTGGTATTCCAGTCTATCTAATAGTTGCCTGATAGTAGTTTTGGCTGTCAATTTGTTTGGCTGTCAGTAGGTTTGGTTAGAAAGCTGACAATCTGACATATTGGGGAGATGTGGAAACCTGCTTAATGTCATATTGATGTGTTCAGTACAACCAACATTCTACTACATTGTTTGTTATGGAGATTTAATTCTGTATTCAAATTCTGTATTCAAAATATTAGAAACTGATTTTTTCATGGCTGAAAAAAAGTGGTCGGTGGTCATTTCTACATACTTTTGGACATATAGTGTCTCAAAAGTAAATGTAATGGAATAATGTTCAGATAATATGGATTAGAAATTAATATATATCCCCAATCAGAAAACTGGATGGGTCAAAAAATTTGCAGTTGTTACTTACATTTCTTGACTTTTATTCATCGCATACAGGATGACTAAGATATTCCAATGTTTTGTCTGGTCGCTTCATCATTTGGTAATAAACATTCAGTCTTGCAATTTCACAGTCCAGCAACATCACAATTCCAGAAATGTTGGGACCAATTTAGGCCTAGTCATGAATGTACAAACTAATAATTTATGTGATGTCAGCAGGTGGATGGTAATCATATTTTGGTAACAAAAGAAGTAAAATCCACTAAAAGGCTGAGTCGTTGAAGGAGCAAAGGTTTTGGCTAGGGATCTCCTGTTTTTCAGCAAATGCATGAGAAAATTTATTGAAATGTTTAAACAGTGGGTCCTCAAGAAGACTGGGAAGGGATTTATATATTTTCAGTTCCCTATCTTTTTCTGCTGGTTTAGCATGTTTTGCCATTGTCTTATTAAAATGCCAATGGACGTCTCTGGCAAAGATGCGTCTTTGAGACCTGAGACGTCGAATGCTGAATTATGACACTGGTTGGTTTAACCCGACGGCTTCTTCTTTTTTGTACAGTACATTTTAAGAAGTGGCATTTGTGAATGTACAATGGTTATTATAGTGCATGATACAGTGGCCCTGTGGTTATCTCAGCATCGATAATTCTGGTCTTGATGGCAGTGCCGTCTGAGTGATCGTAGATCACGAGCGTTCAGCATAGGTTTTGTGCCCTAGCCTTTACACACACTGAAATTTTTCTGTGGCCCACTAACTGAAATTTCTTTTCTTTTCCCTTCAGATTCTTGTAATCTTTTAAATGAGATTACTACTGCAGGAGCTGAAATACTGCCAAGTTATTTCAAGCTTAGCTTGGAGAACATTGTTTTTATAACATTTCAGTATTTTCTTTCTTTCTCCAAGTTTGTTGTCAAACTGGAGATCCTCCTCTGCCCATCATTGCTCCATTGCTCCCACGCCTTTTTTTTGGTTGCTGCTTTGTCCGAAGTCATGACTAACAATCACCTGTTGACAACAACTGGTCTGAATCATATCAATATATTATTATTTTTTTTTTAACCTCATTCTAAACTCTATATTGTCTCCGTTCCAATTTTTTTTTTGGAATGTTTTTACAGGCCCTGAAATGCAAAAATGATGTTTATTAACTTTTCATTTATTAACTTTCAGAATAATTAGATTATATAATGTATATTAATAGATGTTCGAGTTGATAATTTGGCCTGCCAAAGGAGCCCTCCACAAAAGGCTGTCTGCTTGAAATGTATGAAGTGGACACTCCTTATCTTGATGTTTATATAATGGAGGAACGTTATAGGCTGATCAAAAAGTGTTTATTCTCATTATTTGTTCTTAGGTATATAATCAAAGAGGCGGATAAACAAGGCCGAATTATTGATTTAGATAATATGCTGCTTGAATATACTTCTACATACTGTTTAATAGCTGATATTAAAGTCTGCAAAACAACATGGTTGATGCTATCGGATGATAATTCTCATTCTACACTAATTATTGTGATAACCTCCTCTGAGACACGACCCGTAGGTATAAATACAACATTGCACATTAAGCACTGGAGTGCTATTTTCACACTGGTAGTATTTGTTTCTGGCCAGTAATCCTGAACCTTCCTTTTCTTACCGGTGTAATGATTGTCTGTAACATCATGCCAAAGTCATCCTGTTTTACCCTTGCTTATCCCAGATCATATTTTATTAAGGATTAAGACTGTTAGGGAGGGTCTGGAAACGAAACCTGAATATCTGGGTAACATGGTGCCCAGTTTCATTATATGTTAGACTTACTGGTAATAGAATATAAACCTTTATAAAATTTTACAGTTTGTTTCAGGTGTCCTGACCTGGCGCAGATCTCTTATTTGTTGCTTTTTTGCTTTAAACCACAGTGAAATATATAAACTTAGTAATGTAAGTCTCAGAATCCTTCTAAATTTTAAAACAATCTTCCTATAACTACATGTACAAGTTGTACCTCTGTTCTCGTTTCCTCTCGTCGTAAAATATTTTTGGTTCCAGAAGACTTGTCAAGAAAGCGAAACAAAAGTACAGCAATTTTTTTCCCATAGGAATCATGTAAATTGTGAATTAATCCTTCCAGACCCCCGAAAATCCACACTGGTATAAGTGTTATAGGAGGGTGAGCATTATTAAGTGTCTGTATCATGAAATGGAAGTTATAGTGTTTCATTTCATGTTTAAGTAGCCAGGCTGAACTTGGCTTCTATTTGCCATCTTCCTTATTCCATCACGTTTTCCCGGTCCACCTAAACGCTGCAGTTTTACATTATGGCACCTGGAGATTAATTCAGCCTCAATGATAATTAATTGATAAGTAAGTTACCTGGGGGGGGTTTTTTTGTAAATACTTACATTAACCTACTGACAGTGAAATGTAAGCAAAAACCTTACTGTATTGGGTGAACTCAGGTCGCCGCATAGCTGCTAAACTAAATTCCAGCCTGTGTTCTGGAGCATTCAATTCCTGTTTTTGCTTTCAGTTGTCTTCTTATAACAACCCCCCCCCCCCCCCCCCCCCTTTGTAGAAACCCATGGAGACTTATTTGCACTAAGTAGTACAGTACTTTAGATGTGAAAATATAGAAAAACATAGTAAACACAGCGGAGATCTTCTCTGAGCAACACTATTGTGAATCTGAATCACTGCCTACGGAATTGTGAATCGTGAACTGAGCTTTTGCCGATCACCTGTCATCCCATTGATTGAAAACACCTGACTCTAATTTCAAATTAACTGCTAATCCTAGAGGTTCACATACTTTTGTCACTCACTAATATGTAATATTGAATCATTTTCCACAATAAATAATAGACCAAGTATAATATTTTTGTCTCATTTGTTTAACTGGGTTCTCTTTATGTACTTTTAGGACTTGTGTGAAAATCTGATGATGTTTTAGGTCATATTTATGCAGAAATATAGAAAATTCTAAAAGGTTCACAAACTTTCAAGCACCACTGTATATTTCACCATAATAACAGAAGCAAAGTCTGAAGGCTAGACCATTTCAGGTATTGTAGCATGTTTTCCCTAATCATGTTAAGGACTTTTGTCTAAAGGTTGCATTGCATTTTCACTTGCTGACTAAATTGGTTTAACTTCACAATTTGTTTGGGAAGAAATCCATCTGTGTAGAATGAGACTGGGTAATCTGTTTAGCATGTGACCCTGTATTAGGTCACTCACTGAAGGTCTCTATAGGTCCAAAACAAAGCCAGACATTGCTTTATACTTTGTTTGAGAAAAAGATGAAATCCCGGTTTATGCTTTTCATAATCTCACACTGCATAATTAATTCTTTCTTCACTGACATCTGTAGTAAAACTGAATATGCTTCTTTATATTCAGCATTCTGACAAACATCTCATGTACCAATCACTCTGCACATATTACACCCATACTTCAAATGTTCCACTGACTGTCTGTCTCTTCCGGAGTGAAGTTCACAAGCCTACTCTTTAAATGTAAAACACTGCATGGTCTCTCTTTTATATCTCCATCTCTATCTCACACAACAACATGTCCGTCCATACCTTCCAGCTCTTCTGATACTGGTCCTCTTAAACTAGCATGCACCAATTCAAAAAATGTATTTGTTGATTTAAAGACTGATTAATACTGATAGGGTGGTGGTTCTGTTTCTATTATGTGAATTAGTTTAAATAGTTATAGGTGAGAGAGAATATACAGGTAGTGATGGACAACAAAGCAGTACTACTTACAGTAGGACAGGCACATGCACTTACGAACACCATTTACAGCTTGTTACAAATAAGTAGTGGAAAGTCATCACACAAGTAACAAGTAACTTGCACAGAAAGTCTTTGAACACATCAACCGAGTTAGAACAATCTCTCATCCAAACATGAGCTAATGAGCAAGTGAGCACATGACCGTCCAGTTAGTTAGACACACACACACACACGCACACACACACACACACACACACACACACACACACACACACGAATGATGGGCTTCCACTCTTTCTCTCCTCAGCTTTTGGATTGGCAGTGTTGATTGGCTTTCGAAGTGACCAGATGTTTACAGCTGGGTATTTTTTTACATTAATCTTGCTCAGCCCGTTTCTATAATAAATCTTTTTTGAATCGACTCTTTGAACTCGCCTCCCATTTCTGGTAAATTATGACAGAAAATTTCCCCAACTTGACTGTCTCAGACCCGATTGCCCCACATGGTCAGCTGCTGGGTTGACAGCAACAGCAGATAGAGGTGATCTTGTGTTCTATTGCGGAGTTCCAGACCCAGCAACAATCACCTGCTCCTCTCAACTGTCCAGGGACTGTCATGACAAGTAACCCAGCTCCTCATGGCTCCACCTGGTCTTTTAACAGCTTCCACACCTCCATATCTTCCTGTAGGCATCTGCTTCAGCTTCAGGAGTTTGCCACAAAAGTACAACGGTTATCTGGATGTCTGCCGGGTCTTCCTACTGCAGTGTTTCCAGTACTTTCTTGAATCACCCAGCTAGCCCATATTGCTCTCTTCCTCTCCTTCCTACACATTTACATGGGGTAATCCTATAGGATTCGGCAAGGAGAAGAGACCCGCAGGTATGATTACTTCACAGAGGCCTTTTGACCACTTTCATGGTGTCAAAGTTGCACCTCTCCAAGAGTCCTAGAATTCATGTTCCTGTTCCAGCGTGGTCTGCAGGAAGACCTCCAGACAGAACTGACATGGATCCACTCTCAACAGCCTCGCCAGCCTTACTTTCCAGTTGGATCAGCATCTCTCCTCACACTGCCAACCATGCTTGCCCAGCCAACTCATCGACACCCCTGCTACAGTCCCCTTATACAACTCTCCTCCTGATGAGAACCTGATGCAGGTTGACACCACTCAGGTATGGGAATCTGAATGGCGGTGCTTCAGCATGAAGGGTCTACTGCTGCGGCTCAGGTGAACACCTGGTATCTTCTTGGCCAGTCTGACCTAGTACATGCCAGGCCCCTTCCCTAGAGCATGGAGTCTATTCTCCTTCTCTGTTTCTAAGCACTCATTCACTTTGCATACCCTTAGGATAGACCTTATGATTGTGCGATTGAGCACTGACCATTCCTCCTCATTCCCGCATTTATCCTCTCTTCCCAGCAAAACCCAAGTCATGTGGGAGTAAATCACAGATGCTCTCGCCTGTGGTTTCATCCAGTCTTTTAACTCCCCTGCTGAAGCAGGAGTTTTCTTTGTCCAGAAGAGAGACAGGAGCTTGCATCCTTGTAGTGATTATAGAGACTCAACACCATCAACTACAGGTACCCATAACCAGTACAACATGATGAGGATTCAAGTGGGGGATGAAGCTTTTCTGGTGGACCTCGGCCACACTGAGTATTTAGTTATGACCTTCGGACTAACTAATGCCCTGTCAGTCTTTCAGTCATTTGTCAATGATGTTGGATTTCGGGACATGCTGGATTCCTTTGTTATCACATACATTGATGACATTCTAGTATATTTACCCTAATTTAAAACTCACATCTGCTATGTCTGTCAGGTCCTACAGCATCTCCTCAAGCACAAACTATTTGTGAAGGCAGATAAATGTGAGTTCTCTACCCAGACAATTTCCTTCCTGGAGAATGTCATCTCACCTTCCGGGGTCACTATGGACGACAGTAAGATGCTGGCAGTCCAGGAGTGGCTGCAATCAACCACCGTCAGAAAGCTTCTGTGATTTCTAGGATTTGCCAGTTTATATAGGCAATTTATTCTGTTATTCAACTCAATCAATCACCCCACTCACTGCTCTACTGAAAGGAAAGTCCAGTCCTCCCATTTCCTTCCCCAAGCCTTTCAGGCTTTTCTCCATTTAATGAAAGCAATTTTCATTGTGTCCTTAAGCACCCCATTCCCAGTCTTCTCTTTGTTCTGGATGTTGACACATTGGATGTTGGGGTGGGTGCCATTCTTTCCCAGAGACAGAGCGAACCACCTAAGCTGTCCTCAGTTGCCTACTGTTCTTGCAAGCTCATCCCCTCTGAGTGGAACTATGATGTTGGAGACTTGGAACTGGCATCACTTGCTCGAGGGAGACACGCACTTGGATGACCCAGTTGATCTGCCCAAGTCCAGCCTGCCAGATCCCTGGTACTCTCATGCTGTACCTTTCAACCCAGGACATATTATTGTGCAGGGACAACATGAAGCTTCACCCCATTGTATTGGACCTTTTCCAATAGTTAAGTGAATTAATAAGGTCACTTACTGCCTTAAGCTTTCCCCTGACTAATCTCGGCCTTCCACGTGGAACACCCAGACTGTCCTGCCCCTCGCCCCCATGGTTGTCTCCGTAACAGCTCGTCTCTTCCACAAGGTAGACCTCCATGTATGTCCTTCCATGGACTTCTTGAGGGAGGTGTCACATAAGTACAACCCCAAATCAAAAAAAGTTGGGACGGTATGGACAACAAGCCATATCCAAAAAAGTTAGGATTTAAATATGTAAATCCCTCCCAGTCTTTCTTTGAGGAAGATTTTTGAGGAACTTTTTAAACATTTCAATAATTTCTCACACATTTGTTGATAAACTGGAGATCCTCTGTCCATCTTTACTCCTCAAAGACTCACTTGTTGCCATTACCTGTTTGATTTCATTATTTAGTTTTTTTATGTCTTTACTAGCCCTAAATTGTCCCTAGCCAATCCTTTGGAATGTGTCGCAGGCCTGAAATGCAGGAATGGATGTTTATTAACAAATGAAATGAAGTTGACCAGAAAAAAAATGGAATATCTTAGGTTCATACTGTCTGCAATGGAATAAAAGTCAAAGGACATGTAAGGAACACTGCATACATTTTTCATTTGCATTTCCATACCATCCCAAATTTTGGGGTTGATTTGGGGTTATACTTTGCTTCTTAGCACACATCACTCCTGTCATGTCATTCACTCTCTCGTTTCGTTTTCCTGACGGTCCCCCTTTTACAGTTGATTAACATATCTTGTTATTTGGTGTTTTTAAACACTAAAACCATGTGTAGTTGCACATAGTTTAGTTATATTTGCTGGCACAGATTGCTGGCTGTTATGCTGTTATTTCTCTGTGTGAAATTCCATTTTTATGACTTCTCTTATGGCCTAAACTAAACCCAAGTCATTTAGGTCAATAGTTTTCATAATATACACTGTGTTACATCTCAGATTTGTGAATGTGCAGTAACATATGTTTGGGCATGCATGAGCGTGTATGCATTGCATAATATGAACATTCCTCAGTGTGTCCTCACATGGTTGGAACAAGTGAGAATTCCTTTTTTTCTACTAGTTGGCCTACAAACCAGGTTTGCACGAGTGTTTGGTAGAGCGTCCATACTGAGCGTCTGTACTGTAAAAGCACTTACTGTATCCACAGTGCTAGCATAGCTGCTAATGTTGTCATACAGAAGCATTAAGTTTCCCTTTCGGTTGGCAGTCAATACAACCCTTTTTATGACCCATAGGGACATATTTGCACTAAGAATACAGAACTGTAGATGTACAAATACAGAAAAACACAATGAAAATAACAGAGATCTTCACTGACAAATAGTGGAGATTCACTTCACTAAGCACCAGCGATTTGTGAATGTGACAACTGAATCACTGTGTTTTGAAATCTGAAATCGAGTTTCGGCTGAAACGAGTCGCAACGGCCTTGGCTCAAACAAGTTTTTAAAGCAAAGGCGCTACATACCAAACAAAATACATTTTTCTGGTCAAAAGGTGTAGAACTGTAAATAAATTAAATCATTTGCTGTTTTTTTTTTTTTTTTTTCATTTCACAGGAGGAAGGCTTTAAACCTTCTCTTTTTCAATCAAATCCCATGGACTGAAATCTTTTTTAAGCATCAGTCTATCAGTCGTATCTGGACTTAATGCAGATCTAGCTGGCTTTATCAGTTCATGGTATATGTTACATAGTTAAAAAAGAGATGAAAAAGTGATAGGTATTTTTTGGCAATTAACAGTGTTTGTGTGAATGCACAGGAGCTGGTCCTGGTCCTGAAATAACCACTGCCAGGTGATTATTGGACAATCTCCATGTTATTTGTATCTCTCTGTGAGAACTCGAACTCTCCACATCAGTTAACTCTGTAAAAATATGTAATGTAGGGATACATCTGAAACCTTTAATTTTAAGCAGCATAGAGGTGATTAAGAGGTCTGTGGTTTTTAGATAGCAAATAATGCTGTAAAATGAGTATATATATATTTATGCTGGGCCGTTCTTGTGTGTGTTTGTGTGTGTGTGTGTGTGTGTGTGTGTGTGTGTGTGTGTGTGTGTGTGTGTGTGTGTGTGTGTGATAGTAGAACCCTTTTCCTCTTTTGCATTCCTCATTTCAGGCTTCTGCCTAGCAAACCTCTTGCTGTATGTGATGGTTGTGCTTAAATAAAAGAAAATGCTCTGCCTTCACACACTGGCTATGTTTACATTCACTCAAATAATCTGTCAATAATTGAATTAATAGCTCGGTCAGAATGGAAAATGTATGCACCTTAATCGGCATACAGATGACCAAATTATGATTAAAACTAAATTACATTTTGGTCAAGAGACTATGACTAAAACTAAATCAAAATTTACTGTCAAAATGCACACAACCAAGAGAGAATGACTCCACGTGAATAAACACTAATTTCCAGAACAGGTAATGCAATATAACTTTTTAAACACGTTTAACCTTTAAATATTGTTACAGTTTGCCATCATAAATAAAGGCGAACCGTGTAAAACAAAAGTATAAAGGTTTTAGGACCCAATCGCAGTTAGTTCCAGATGTAAATAATGAACCAAAATTGGTAAATGAAAGAAACTAAATACACAACAAATGAACAAAACAAAAGGAAAGAATGGCGCTGACAATGCGGATTGATCCCTGCTATCTGACTCCAGAAACGAATGCTCTGTGATTGCACCAGAGGAGAACTGAAGAAACCAAACAAGGAGGAGGCTTAAGGATAAAAGAAAGTGCCACACGCAGCAGACTCAAAATAAGGGAGTGTGAGTCAAAACGGGAGAAAGGAGGCGAACATAGCACCTGGGAGTGCGCTGAATCAGTGCAGCGTTCCCGACACAGGACTGAGAGAAAGAGAGAGAGGAGGAGAGAACGAAATGCGGAAGCAATTGAGCAACAGCAACAGCTGGAAAAAACATGTGGGAGGGGAGAGTAGCTGAAGGGGAAATCACTTACTCTACTCTAGCGACTTATCCCTACCTTACCTTGGGTCTCCGAACCTTACGTGGCCGACCTCCTATTGCGAGATCAGTCTACCTCTAAGCCTTACCGGGCCGAACAGTAGATTACCACCTACAACAATGCCGCAGCGATAAGGCAGCAAGGTCGACAAATTCAGCGACAACATGCCAGGACTCAGAGACGCTCATATACCTGAGCCAGCAGGTGTTGCTAATACGGCAATCAGTGCCTCTAAAGACCGGCACCTGCATACCACAGAACGCCGTGTCAGCGTCAGGGTGTTAAGTGAGCCGTCACTGCCCTCAAGCTTCCCAAGATGGAAGGCCAGTGTGACTAACAGTACCCCCCCAAAGTACCTAGTACCAAGTACCTAGTACCTCCCCTAACTTGCCGACAAGCTCAGGATTAAGCGTGTGGCGACCAAGGAGGCGCCGGTAGGCCAAATGGGAGGGTGAGCCAACACGGGCCAGGCGCAAGGCTAGACTCAGGCTCAGGACTAACCATGAGCAGTGCAGGGGCGGAGCTCGGTTCAGGCAGCTCAGGGGCGGAGCTTAGCGCTAGCGGCTCGGGACCGGACCTCGGCGCTGGCGGCTAACAAATATAGTACAAACTTTTACATTTCACGTCTCTTCTTGGCAGAGAAAATTGCGACACCTGAAAGTGTTCGTACATGTGGTTAATGCAAAGTAAATAAATATTCATTAAGAATAAAATAAATTAAAAATATCTGAACAAAACATCAAGGTATGGCATGAATAATATTATGGCAGTTAAAATACACATGCTAAACCTTTTTTTTTAATTTGACAAGTTGACCAGATTACCACAACACCTGGAGTTAACACAGATTTTTATTTCCTATTATAATTTGTTGTTATTGTTAAGACCTCGGTTGTTAAAGTGAATGGATGTTGATCGGATGGTCGTTAAATGGCACTTACATGCTTTGATATCTGTAATGGTCATTGTGCTAGCTACTTTTATTTACATTTATTTAACAGAGTATTTTTGAAGATTGACTGGATAGGGTTGCACAGCTGTGTGCTGTGCTTTATTTATAGGGTTTTCATTTTGTAGACTGCAGTAATGCTAGTATGACTCATGTTTAACTGAAACATTGATATAGCAGATTTAGTAGTAATCTGAAGTGCACTTTAAGGCTCTTGGTTTTGACGTCCTCATTATGTAAATGCTTATCCAATTCTTACATAATGTTCTGTGCTAGTCAATTTTTTTATTGTAAAGACATTTTAAATGCAGAGCAGTTGCTCTGTTTGATCTGTGATTCAGAGGACAGATCTTTGTTCACCATTAGGGCTTTTTTTCATTAATCTGTTTATGGCAGTCCCAGCACAGATAATGGCTGAAAATAACACACACACTGACATTGGATTAAATCAGGGAGATGGGCAGACAGTGCCTTTCTCTGTCTACTGTTTGTCTCTCTGTCATGAACACACTGTGTGAAAGATTGCTCAAGAGAATTTGTGGAACGTCAGTTGGTTAACAATCAACAGATGATTAAATTGTTATTTAATATGGCATATTTCTGCAAATTTTACAATTGTGGTAAATGTTTAATGTCGACAATAAATCATTTATTCTCATTTTTCCATCCTTCCCAGTCTTAGTAAATATTCTTATGCTGCTTTCAATGCACAGTATGTTTGAGATTGGACTGTGGAATATTGGCCTTCAGAATTTGTTGATATTTAGTACATTTATTTTCCCTCTGTCTGCACAATATTTTCAGTGCTACTGGCTGCCACACAACTAAAGAGCATATTAGAAACATTCCCATAATTAACTGTTGGCAAGCATACAGGTTTTGCATGGTACAGGTGGGACCAGTGATATGACAAGACTTGACAATGGTTGTGTTTGTGTGTTTTTTTCAGCTTCAATTTATCAGCGTCAATAGCTCTTCACGATAGGAGCAAGGTTACATCGATACTATTAAGACGCAGTGAAACTGGGCCAATTTGGAGCAACCAGTTAATCAAAGGCATGTCTTCTGAATGTGGGAGGAAACTGGCATACCCAGTGTAAACCCACACATATGCGGGGAGGACATGCAAACACAGGCTGACAATGGCAGTGTACCCTTCATGGGAACAGACTACTACCACATGTGCACCACAGCCTGTTGATGCTGGTTTTCCAAACAAGAATGACTCATTATTGATATATTGAAAATTGAACTTAGGACCTTGTACATGTAAGACATGCACAGTAACCCTAAAGGACACCCAAACTGCTTTAAGATGACTTGAACCCTTAGGTCTTGTTCAGGTTGCGAGACACCTTGCCAATTGTCCATCACACTTCAAATACAACCGGCCCTTAAAATTGAGCTTATTTTATTAGCCCTACTTGACACAGCAGCCTTCACAGAGCCCATCCGACCTAGAAGTACTTAATGCAGAAGAACACAGCAACAGCAAGAATGTTGGCGCAATGAATGCAAAAACTCCAGCATGAAAAGAACCCAGACACTGATAACTGTTTGTTATAAAACTACTAACCACGGGGTAGATGAAAACATCCTGTTAACTGGTACTCACAACCAGGAGCATCACTACAGATTTCTGAAAAAAAATTACCCAATAAGGTCTGCATTATGAAACTAGCATAATATAAAAAACATAGCAGCAATTTTTTGAAGAGACATGTAATCTAGTTTATTAGGTACAGATCTTATATGACTTAACTACTATCCATCCACTAACAAGAGGTACAGATCAAGTAATTATACAAGCAATGTATATTACTGCAGTAGCAGGTCCTAAATACACTACTCAAATATTGAGAATACAGACTGGTACAATCAAATGTGCTGGTCGATAGCTGCATTCATGTTTACTAAACTGGATGACTGAATTTTTAGGCCATTGTGATATTCGACTGCAGCAAAAAATGGTTTCATAATTTAATTTGTATTTATTTCACACAAGGAAATAAATTTGGGGGAACTATAGCCGTCCTAAAACAGGTCTATCGACGTCAGTGTTCACAACGCAGGTAAAACATGAATGTTATAGACGTGTCTTTGTGGTTTTTGCTCGGTTTAGAACAAAGTTAGTTAAAATACTGCTGCAGAAAGCATTTAGAATGACTGAGTAGAACCTAAAGAAAGCTGCAGCATCCAAAAAGATAGGAACACACTTTTAGCACAAGCTGAATCAAGTCAAGAAAATGCTGTCTTATGATGAATAAAGAACCTTTACAGACATAGGGGATTTTGAACCCAGAACAGTAAGCTACATCACCAGGATGAAAGAGATTGTTGCACATTTACTGTAGGGTGGAACCTAAATTGGTGATATGACACTCATAACACAAGCACTGAATCAGTACCATGTCAACGCATCCAAAATAAACTGCTGCAGGATATGCAGAAAATTCTTTTTACCTTGGGGTTGTGTCTTAAATAGACATGTGTACAGACAATTGTGGGATTTTACTGGCTGCAAGTAGAGAGCTAATCATAGGTTAGAGCTTTGTGTTGAAATGGGGCTGATATGTTTCATAAATAAATGCCAAGCTCCTTATGAAAATTCTACTTATACTAATTGGTGTTGAATAAACATGCTTGCAATCTTATTAAAGGATATTTAACTTTCTTATGAGGTTGGTAACTGTTAAGCACCATGGCATGTGAAGTCCATTGCCTGTCTATACCGATTAGCCTCAGTAAAACCAGTGACACCAGCAACCCTGAATCCCTCTAACCTCTATCTCTGTCTTTCTCTCATAGTGCATGTCCTTTAGGCTGGTCATGCAGGCTTATTGATCCCAATGACATATGGGAATCACCAACACTATGCACAAACTCAGCTTTGAGTGTAAAGTGATGTTCATATAGTTTATGTTTACAATAGCTTTGTGCGAAAATATTTCTGAATAGGAAATACTGACATTTATATGCAACATATCACAAACTCAGTTTGAACACTTCTGTGTGTGTGTATATATATATATATATATATATATATATGTATATATATATATATATATATATATATATACATATATATATATATATATACTCTGGTTATTGGGCAGCTAAGGTATTTAAAGCTGATTCAAGAAATATATTTCATATTTTATATATAGGTTTGCCAGGTTTTATGAACCCAGGATAACATTTTGTTATTTTGATAACTGTGGTAGCCTAGTGGTTAAGTTACTGGATTCTGGACCAGAAGGTCCAGGGTTCAAATCCCACCTCTAGGTCCTTGAGCAAGGCCCTTAACACCCAATTGCTTGGATTGTATCAATTGTAAGTCACTCTGGATAAGGGTGTCTGCTAAATGATGTAAATAATAAAGTGTATAAATATACAGATGGACCCTGCTATCTCAACATACCTATTCCTGGAAATTGTTTTGGATAATGAATATTTGGATAGCTCTGTTTGCATTATGGGAAAGTCCTGTCTGGTTTCTGTACATTTAAAATTTCTTGATTGAATCTACTGTCTGTTACCTGTGGATTGGGTATACCTTCTCTGTCATACAAGTGCCTCCTAGCATAAGAAAATGTTTCTTTGATTTCTAACTGAAAAGAAGTTAATAAAACCTCTAATTCACAATTTTATAACTGAGCAAATGAACACTGTCACAATCCAGGTATGGAGGGACAAGGCAGAGTGACGTAAGTACAAGTGTGCATACTTTATTAAGAGTGGACATTGAGAACACAATTATGCAATGAGACTGATGATGAACACTGAAAGTACAAACAATGCTAACAAACGCTGACCAGACTAACCATCTAATGCTAACGAACACAGTGCAAACGGGGAGTGCAAATTCAATAATGTCAAACTCAGTGCTAAGATACACACAGACATTGCTAATATTAACAGGCGTGCTAACAAGCTAGAGCTAACACCATCAGACAATGTGCTATGCAAACAGACAATGATCTAACATGCTAACAGAGACAGAGACACAAACAAGATGCTAACATTAACAGAGAAGCTAAACAAGGAGGCTAACACATAACATGCACAGGATGGAACAATACATGAAGCAAGTACTAGACCCCACAAACCAGACATGGAGCATAAGGGTGTTTTGTTTTGAATTTTTATTTTTTAATGAGTCATTTGATCTGAAATCACTTAAACATGGACGTATGTATGAAATATACAGCTGTCTTAAATTTAGACTTTACTATTAAAATACTTATAAAACTATATGACTCTATAAAGATTGCTATAGTATTATTTGAAATGAACAAATTATTTAATTTGTCATTGACTCATGCAGAATATGGTAGGCAGCACTTTTTATCTAGAGTGTTCTGCTGTCAACTGTTGCGTAGCAGCAAGTTTAAAAGAAGCAGTGGCTGGGTTCATGGACCTCGTAGGAAGCACGTTGTCCTTCACCTTCCAAGACTAATGGATTTTGTGAGAAAAAGGAGACCACGGTAGAGGATGAGAATTAGCTGTGCTTAAATTCCAACTCCAAATCAGAAAAAAGCTTGAACAGTATGGAAAATGCAAATAATAATAATAATAATAATAATAATAATAATAATAATAATAATAATAACAATAATAATGAAGTGTTCCTTACATTTACATTTGATTTTTATTTAATTCACTTAATTCATCAAACATCCATTCCTGCATTTCAAACCTACAGCGTATTCCAAAAACAGTTGGTATTTAATCAAATGAATTTGCACGTTCCATAATGGTAGAACAAACGTCACTTTTGCTATGAATGTGATTCACACTCATGCATGCACATAGAGTACACAATGCACCACAGTGTATCTAATTATTTTAATCGTAACAACAACTGAAACTTACATTTACGTAATTTAGCAGACATTTAGATGCATGTCATTTAGCAGACACCGTAATCCATAGCAATTTACAACTTGTATAATCCAAGTAATTGTGGATTAAGGGTTTTTTCTCAAGGATCTAACAGTGGCAGATTGGCAGAGTTGGGATTGGCAGAGTCCAGTACCTTAACCACTAGGCCACCATGTCCCCCAACTCTATGTATAGTTGGAGGGTGATTGCTTCACATTACTGACTCAACAATTCTGTATTGTTTCCAAGAATGATTGAGATTTCATGAAAGTGTGTCACAGACAAAGGGAGAGAGAGAGCGCGAATGTGAATGAGAGAGCGAGAGAGAGAGAGTGTGTATAGTATGGTAATGAAGAAAGAAGGAAATGACAGGCTGAATGAGTGAGAGTCTGATAATCCGTCCGGTCTGCTCTGCCTCTTAGTCAGCGTTAACCTAAAATCTCAAAGAGCTGATCTCTATTCCACCGACAAATGTTGGTTCTTTAAGAATTACTTGCACTTGTACATGGGACTTGTATATGTCTATACAATTGGTGTAATGTCATCAGTGTGTGTTTCCTATTTTCTCTTTCTCCTGATGCACTGTAAATTCTCTCCAAGTCATTTTTCACACATGAAAATTATTGTGACTCTCCATTTAAATCAAGCAAATTTTGTTTATTTGTTCAAAACATTGAACTATAGTGTATACCTGGGCAAGCAGTAGTATATGTTTGGATGGGCATGGTAGGACTAGTCTCTTCATCGAACTCTATTCCATTTTAGTTTAACATGAAAGCATATCGCACAGAAAGTACCATCACAGCAAGGCCTTGGACCAAAATTACTTGCTAGCTATTCAAAAATATATTTTTATTTCATTTTTTACAATGACTGCTAATAGTGTATTGTAATGGCAGAGATCAGGGATTAATAAGTTGGTTTAATTTGTTGATTGCTGGGTGAATTTGTGGCTAATTAACTTTCCAGGTAACTTAGCTAGGACAGCTAATATTAATGATGATTGATTGTTTACTCACGAATTGGCCTGTTTTCACAAAATAAAGTATGTTTCTGCTTTTTTTCAATTCTTGACACTTTTTTAGCAAAGTATTATTTATTTCCACAGTTACACTTCCAGCACAAAATAACCTACTGAAGTGACCTTTTCATGTAAGTCAGAGCTGTTATAAAGACAATTAGTGTCTCATCAACAACTGATGGAAACGCTGATTAATAGAAGTGTTTCAAAAATGCCTATTTCTATTGAAACCTTAAAAATCTATGTAATCAATGGGTGCAACAGTATATTTCAGGCGGGTACACACCCTCTTTAGATAGATTAATTGTTATATTTTAGCTTGTAACATTTCATAGCAGTGGTTCCCAACCTTTTTACCTTGGACTACCCTCCCCATGAGTATCTAAGAAAACCTACCCTTCAGCCCCCACACATAGAACAAAATAATAGTGATTCATTGCAAATCTTTGTTGGCAAACATTAACAGTTTATAGATTTTTTCCTTTTCTACTGGGATCATTTTGCTAAAATCATAAATGCGCCTATTACATATATTTAAAGTAATTGTATATTCAGATTTTCTTCAGTGTGTGTGTTATTTTAATTGTATTTAACATTTGCAAGTTTTATTTGACAAACTCAGAGCACCCCAGAGCAGACAAAGCCTCACGTACCGATGGTGATGTTTGGTGCACCCAATTCACCCCAAAAATGCTGTATGATATGTCATATGTGTGTCCTATAAATGCCTGTACTTGAGTGCCTGTTCTGCAAGAGCTCGTTCAAAATCGGAAAGCGCAACGCACGCTGCTCAACAAAATGCCTTAGCTGCTTTTTGTTAATTTTGTTACTGCACCACAAAAGTTCCATGGCTTTTTCACTATGACACCACAGCCTGCTTATAATACAACAACTGTTGTGTGCTGGAGGGATTTGCAGTGATTTGGGAGATGGAGGTTTAGGATACACACACCGATGGTATCTGACCATTGCACATATTGTTATTTCAAAAACAAAGAAGGGAATGTTGAACCAGGAATTTTGCCTGTTTAACAAAATATATAAAAATATACATGAAATATCATACTGCAACTGTGGCTCATGTGGGTGGATGCATCGGGCACAACTAAAAGGTGAAGAAGAACAGTGATTTTCTGTAATTCATTTGAATCACTTCATTAATTGGAAATGTAATTAGATGAAACAGTTGTTTTTGACACACTATAGTTGTTTCTGAATTGAATGCAAGGATTTTGAAATTGTTATTTAGATTGGTAGTGCTTCAGAAGGGAATGTGTAACCCTAACACTCATGTAATTACTGGTTGTGTAGTGCCTTTGAGCTGTACTCTACGCTGTTCTCTCCAGTGCACATGATTAAATTCTAATCTGAGCAGGTGGCCACTGGTCATGACCCGGATTTAATACACTCTAAGTATCGTATTTGATTGTAAGGATGGACAATATAACTGAAAAAATTCCAATTATTAGTGGGAACCATATCATAATTGTTTTTTAGCATGAGACGATATTTATCACGATTCTTGTGCATGTTGAATAAGACTAATTGGCAAGCTAATACAACCCCAAATGAGAAAAAAAGGTAGAGAAAGATATTGCAATCGTTTTTTAAGGAACATTGTTTTTAAACATTTAAATAATTTTCTCACGCATTTGATGGCAAACTGGAGACCATCTGCCTATGTTTGGTACTCAAAGATTCGGCCTTTTGTGGATACTGCTTTTGTACCAAATTATGATTACAATCAACTGTTGACATCACCTGTTTTAAATCATGTCATTACTTAGTTTACCTCATTACTAGCCCCGTCACATTTGGAAAGTATTGCAGTAATGGATGTAAAAATGAAATGACCAGACAAAAACGTGAAATATCTGTCTGCACTGAAATAAAAGACAAAGTAAATATAAAACACACTGCTTTGTTATTTTATTTTATATTTGCATTTTCCACAATGTTTCAACTTCAATATCTAGTGATATTAATAAAGGAGAATGTGGTACTGTGGTGGCCTAGCGGTTAAGGTACTGGACTCTGGACCAGAAGGTCGAGTTAGATGTTAGAGCCCTTCGGGTAGTGATGTATCTCCGGAGGGATAAAGTCCCAGTTCTTATGGTCCGAGTAGTGTAGAATGTTATCTGTAACTGCTAACAAATAAGTCTTACTATACTGTAGTCCTGTAACCAAAAAAAAAAACGATGAACAGAGAATAAAAATAATAAAATAGCTGCCGAAGCGTGAGGAGCTGTGGGCCGCAGCAGCTACCCGTGCCGCCATCTTGAGCAATGAAAATGTAAATGAGAAGTTCAAAATGTAAATATCACCACATATAATATCATAGTAATGTAATAAAAAAAATGGTTATGTGGGCCACCACCAGTTTGCTTGTTGTGTATATCAGGGGAATTGCGGTGTTAGAAAATATTTGTGACTTGTCAAGTAATAACAAGAATCAACTAGTTATAGAAGTATTTTCAAACTCTCATATTCTTGGCAAGGTCAAATTGTACAGTAACATCTTTAAAACACTTGGTCACCGAGCTGTCTGGCTTTCAGTGTGCTATTTGGGATGCTTCCTTTTAAGGTGATTCAACAGGTTTGTTGTGTTTTACCAGATGTGACATTTTTGTGTTTTCATAGTTGGAAAGAAATGCTTGCATGTCCTTCCTGTGTGTGCGTGGATTTCCTCTGGGTGCTCCGGTTTCCTTATTCCAAAGCCATGCGTGTAAGGTTAATTGGTGTTACTAAAGTTCCCTTAATGTGGTAGAGTGTATATGAGTCTGTGAGTGTATGTGTCCTATGATGGATTGGTGTCCTGTCTAGGGTTGTTCCTGCCTTGTGCACTGTGCCGCCAGCTAGACACCGGCTCTCCTGTGACCCTGTCCAGAATAGGTTAATTGGTTATGCTAAATTGGAACAATCTGAGTATGTATGACTAGATTTGAAGTAACCTTGTTTATCGATGTAACCTTTTCTCTTGTAAATAGCCACTGATGCTGAAAGCAACATTAAACAACCAAATAAACAAACATCCATAAATCCATATAACTATGGATAAACTTTCTTAGTCACCAGCTCCTTAGTGTGTCCTAAGGCCTTGCCCTCTCTGGGCTGTTATTGGAGTCTGTCAGAGGAAACGTGAGCTCTAGTAGCTAATAGGAGTAGTGTCTGGTTGTTAAAATACATTTTAATGCCATCTTAACATTTTCAGTTCAAGTAATATAATGTGTTTAGTATGACTGTACTTGTGATTTCTCTGTTAAGGCACATCATGGAGACATCTTAATCATTTAGTATCTAAATCATCTCACCCCTAATACTAATAAGTAAAGGCATTTTAACAACACTTGATATGCATATAAGTATCTGCAATAAGAGAGAGATCACAAGATCACATTTACTTTTACTGAAAAGATTGACATGGCATCCCAAAGTGTTTTAACAATCGGACAATATCCTATTTGCTAATCCAGCTTGCGTTTTCCCTACATACTCTGTAGGGAACTGATTAACGCAGTAATAGCCCAGAGTGCACATGTCCTTAGAATTCACTTGGCAAAACAGCAATACACAGGACTTTACATAGCTATATGGAACTGGTTTGGATTTTACACAACGGACACAATGCAAACAAGAGTTGTTTGCAAAATATACAAAAGCAAGATTGGCACATCTGGTGGAAACACGACAAATCTGCAAAGAATACACCAAAAGCCAAACAGTACATGGACCACATGTGGGTGCAACAAACAGAAACAGCACTGTAGTGCTGCAGTGCAGTGTAGTTACTGTAGTTTAGTTGCTCTGCTCAATTGCAAATTTGTCTTAAAAACCAACATGAAATAATTTGTGAGAAATATTGTGGAATGTGAGCCAGCCTGCAAAATGTGTAATATATTTTTTCTAGATTGCCTAGCCCAAATCGCAATATTTATCTGCAGTTTGTTAAAATGCTCCATCAAATCAGTGGCAGCAGATGAACAAATCAATAGCCTGGGCACCAAGGACAGTACGTTTTGGATTACCATTGTTATACTTCTTATTTGCTTGGCAGACAAGCACCAAAAGGCTCTCAATTACTTAAAATGCCACAGTATGTTCATTTGTTTCTTGGCAGCACAAAAGAGCAAATGAGAAAATAGGATTCCCGGCAGTGCATACATTGATCTCATAGAGACTCGGGCACTGTCCCAAATGTCTACACAACAGTCTCGTGAGCTCGTTCATCCTATGTCTACACAGTGAAGAGAAGGGGGGACCAAAGGCACTATTTGGAAAAAAAGCATCTTTATAATCAGTCAAGTTTGCAAATTGATAAAAGTAGTTAATCTTAAGCTTGTTCTTCAAGTAATACATCAGTTCTTATCTCAAGGATAGAGAGGCCTGAATTTCTAAGAAGACCAATTTGTCGAAGGTGGTTGCATTTTCTGATATCTCTAAATCTTCAGATGTACTATTAGAGTCTCTGGTACAGAAAGTCTGGTGGAGCACAATAAACTCTTTAGATAGTAGGGACGCAAAGGTACATCATGATGCAACAATGGGACAAAGTGTATTGATGAGTTGGATTATACGTTTTTGTTTATTATGCCATCTACTGCAATTACATTTTTGAACACGAGAGGGCGCAATCATACTTCATGCTCACAGACGCATATCGCGTTCTCAGCGAGACTCCTAATTGCAGGAGACTTAAGATTACAATTAATCTTGAGTTGATATTTTTTCAGATAAATAATAGCAATAAATAAAAAAGGAATTTTCACCTGGTTATTTATGATATGGTGAAGATACAATAGAGTATTTGCTTACAATGTTAAACCTCTGTAAAACCTTTCTTTTGATAACAGGTGTCTAGAGACCTTTTGTTTAAAAAAATGTATACATGAAACTGTGCATTGTTTTGCTTTATATAGACTTCAGAAACAAAAAAGGAACACCTCTAATGGTTAGCATACTTAGCATCTGACTCATCAGTGAAACAACACACATTAATTTACTCAAAGAATCCAACTACAAAGACACCTGATGAATGAAATCACAAAAGGACAAGCTAATTCAGTGTGGGTGTATGTGGAAGTGGAAGTAGGGATTAAAGACAGATTAAAACAAGGCTACTTTATTGATTACACATCAGAGAGCTAGAAAGATGTGCAATACATAACAGACTGCAAAAATGTTAATTAGAGTTATCAAGTTATCATGTTAGGCAGAGTTATCAAGGCTCATCATACAAATGTTCATCATACAGGTACTGCTGCCTGACCCTGGGCATTCTGTATATTCAAACTTTGCTCAAAATTTGTTCATGTGTTTTCCTCTCTGCTCCTAACAAATGCTAATCAGAATGTAATTATTTTTTCTTTTGCACAGTGTTTAAAGACCCCAAATAATGCCTCTGCAGTTGATCTCATACAATATATATTGATTGTTGTATAGTATTGCAAATTCCCACTACGTTTATATTTACATTTATGTCATTTAGCAGACGCCCTTCTCCAGAGCAACTTACAATGATACAATCTCACAATCCAAGCAATTGTGGGTTGAGGGCCTTGCTCAAGTTTGGGTCAGGGTGGGATTTGAACCTGGGACTTTCTGGTCCAGAGTCCAGCACTCCCAAAGTTAACACTCCCAAAGTTAATTAATTTTAAAATTAATTTTAATGTATCCTGTTCTCTTTTTTTCGTTGTCTGATCTCATTATGGGGCAAAGCGGGTAATTATTAACAGCATGCTCATCATTGATCATCTTGGTTAGAGGAATGCTGAATGCTGAAGTACTGGCCTTTAAAAAACAGGTAAAGGAAGATATTTAGAATGATACAGACAGTTCTACAGTTGCCATATGTAATATGTGTGCAGCAATGGTAGTTATGAAGAAGAGGGTAACACTTGTAACACTGAATTACTGATCATGTTGCGCACTGCTCCACAGCAATATTATGACACAGCTGAAGTCGTGTAATAAGGAATACTTACATTTTTTTAAGCACAAATGAAAGCACTTGGAGTTTGACATTCCGAAAACTGTACACCCAGGTTTTGTAATCAAAAGTTGAGCACAAAACTCACAACAAACACAACGCAGGCTTGGCATTAAAATGCAAAACAGATGTAATCTCCACTGTTAACTACGCTGGATGATCTGTGATATTATGGGGCTACTCCAATATAAGTGTATGCCAGGCCTCATACATTTATATGGCAATTAAGAGTTTGTTTTAATACACCGTCTCCACAGGACTCTGTAACTCTGGCGGCACAAGTGGAGGACAATTTGTTCAGACTCATGTACTTATATCAATAGCAGCAAAACGCTTTGAAAGAGTAGGGGGAGGGTTTGCAAGTTAACATGTCAGTGGGAGATGGTAGCAAACCAGGTGTGATCATTTAATGAGATTCACTGACATTTTCAAGAGTAACTTATGCTGTATGTAAGGTGGATGTGGTAAAAGTCCTGTCCCTCTGCAGTCTTGTTACATTTGTGAAAACATCCAAAAAGTACATCATCGACAGACTGTACTGCACACACAGTTTTTCATTCCGTCATTGTGGCGAATTTGCATTGACATAATATTAATGCAGGTAAATAATGTGAGCAGCAAGGTGGCTCACACTGTCCCCTTGTGAGAAGGTCCTGGGTTCAATCCCCAGGTGGAGTGGCCTGGGTCCTTTCTGTGTGGAGTCTGCGTGTCCTTCCTGTGTCCGTGTGGGTTTACTTCGGGTGCTCCAGTATCCTCCCAAAGTCGAAAGACATGCTTTAGGTTAATTGATTACACTAAAAATGGCCCTAGTGTATGAGTGTGTGTGCTTTATGAATGTCTGGCGCACCGTCTAGGGTTGTTACTGCCTTGTGTCCTATACACCGGTTCTTCTGTGACAATGCCAAGGATTAAGCAGGTAAGAAAAAAGAAAGTGAGGTAATTAATACTACACTTAAACCTAACCATAACATTAACCTCAGTAACCTAAAGAAAATCTTCATGTTCCTTTTGTTTTTCAAATCATAGTAGCAGTTTTGTTAAAAAGAAAGAAAGAAAGAAAGAACGAAAGAAAGAACTCAGCAAAAAGACACTGCTGCAGCCTGTTAAAACTGATTCCTAACATCATGCGTTGGCGCTGTGGTTTCTGGAAGGGTAGTCCCTGCGGGCACCAAGTTAGACCATACAGCACACCTACGCCCCCCTCTGGTGGTGAAAGAAGATGCTGCTGGCACTCTGACACTGAGGACTTTATATGAACCTCAATAATATTATTATAGTTTATAGTCACTCTAATAACTAAAAATCAATCAAAAATAAACAACATACACATGTTGGTCATAACCACAATATTGTTAGCTATTGTTTTATTGAAACTTATTATTTATTGAATAATCACTTCTGTTTCAACTGAAGACCATAATAAACCCTTGGTAACATTCAAGGTGATGTTGTTGGTTACACAACATGCAAACAAGTCATGTATCCCCCTTCTGTAAGCAGTCTCTTCATTATTGCACGAGTCTGATTACAGTTGGATCATCTTCAAATTTGCTCATTACATTATTTGATAATTGCTGTATTTGACGATACACAGTCCTGAGTAAACAGGCTGTGTAAAAGTGGGCTGAGGCAGCACTATGGAGTATCCATGCTAAGGGTGAGTGAGTATGACTTTGTGTTGCCAGTCCTTACTGACTGATCTGTTTGACAAGAAGTCTAGTTCCCAATTGCAAATGGAACTGCATAGGCTTAGATTTTTCCGCTTCAACACCAGTGTGGAAAGCACAACAGTGCTGAAAGCGGAGCTCTGGTCTATTAATAACATCCTGACAGTATTTTCCTTCAGGGTAGTGTGAATTGTGGCTGTGGCAGGAATCGTGCTGTTTTTGAAAGACATGAGTTTTTTCTACGCACTTCATCACAACAGATGTTATAGAGATGGGATAATAGTCATGGAGACAGGAGTTTCTTGGGTAGTAGTACACTGCTTGTTTTTTTAACATGTGGGAACAGTGGCGGTGAAAAGTGATAGATTGAAGATGCTCACAAGAACCTGTGATAGCTGAGGTACACACGATTTGTGGTGGAATTCCATCTGGGCCAGGGGCTTTATGGTCTGAGTGATTTGAATGGTTTGTGTACATCAGCTGTAATACCTGGAAAACAGGGCCATCAGTGGGGAATTTTCCTGCTGCAGACTGAATCCTCTAACTGAGTTTAGAAGTTTAGTTCATCAGGGCCAGATACTGAGGTGTTAAGAAGTGGGGATGCACAAGATTTGTAATCTGTGAATGACTGAATGCCTGGCAAATGTTCTGAACTGAGCAGAGTCAAGTACTTTTGAGTTAGTGTAAAAAGCTAATGATAAGCTAAGAAACCTCAGCTGCTTAATTTAGCTTAATGATTCAATGACTAAAGTAAAAAGTGTTTGTGTTAGTGTGATTTCTTTAAAACAGTTTTAATAATAGCTAAATCTGAGTCTGAGTTATAAGCTACACCGACGGGAATTCTGAGAGGATTTTAATCAATAGCTGTGTACGCAGTAAGTCTGAGTAAAACAATTAATACAATTTTAATACAAAATTTCAAGAAAACTGAAGTACAGCTAGCAAACACAGCATTTTCACAGCACTCAGTTGCTAATGCACCTCTTCTACTAATTATATCATTTAGATGACTATGTTTAAAAAAGAATTAAAGGTTATCTGGGCTGATCTTTTGAACATGTGTGTGTCATTCTGAGGCACAAGAGAGTGGCCTGAGCTAAGTGTTCTTTTCTCACACACACACACACACACACACATACGTTTGTGTCACTGTCCTTGCGGTGACTTTCCATTGACATAATGGTAACTGTAGCTAATTAATGCTACACGTACACCTAACCTTAACCTCAGTAACATAAAGGAGATAGTTTGATTTTTGTTGTTTTGTTTTTTCAAAAGATCAGATCTTTCTATCTTTGTGTCCCCACAATGATGTATAAACATCATACACACAGACACACACACAGTCTTCAGTTACTGTGGTGTGGTAAGCAGTAATGCTGAGTGTATTTGTTCATGAGCATTTAAGTGTTATCAGAGTCTTAACAGTGCTGACACCTGTCCTGGTGTGACCATACTGAGGTTTTTAGATAAAGCTTGCCCCATGCTGTGGGTTAAGATGAGCTTTTTATAGCAGAACAGTTCAGGAAAGACAGGTGGCTTTCAGAGTGAAGTGGTTTGAATGACTGTAAATATCTAATGTGTCAAGAAACAGCCCACATGATGTTTACCAGCTATTCTGGTATACAGCAGCTGTGCAACATCAGGTGGATACCATAGTCTACGTAAGCCCAATCTCAGACTCGCAAGACACGGTGATCAATTGTAGCATAAAACGTCATGTTATTGCCAAGTTGTTCTCAGCACAATGAGTCTCCTTATAAACATTTGTCAAACTATGGTATACAGCATGCTGACTGTAGCACTAGTAGTGATTTGTGATTTATTAGCTATAGCTATCTATATCTATAGATAGATACAGTGGTGCTTGAAAGTTTAGAATTTTCTATATTTCTGCATAAATGACCTAAAACATCATCAGATTTTCACAAAAAATACCTGATTGTCATCCCATTGATTGGAAACACCTGACTCTAATTTCACCTTCAAATTAACTGCTAATCCTACAGGTTCACATACTTTTGCCACTCACTAATATGTAATATTGGATAATTTTCCTCAATATCATTTATTTATTGAGGAAAATGATCCAATATTACATATTAGTGAGTGGCAAAAGTATGTGAACCTGTAGGATTAGCAGTTAACCTCAATAAATAAATGACCAAGTATAATATTTTTATCTCATTTGTTTAGCTGGGTTCTCTTTATCTACTTTTAGGACTTGTGTGACAATCTGATGATGTTTTAGATCATATTTATGCTGGAAATATAGAAAGTTTTAAAGTGTTCACAAATTTTCAAGCACCACTGTAGATAGATAGATAGATAGATAGATAGATAGAAAGAAAGAATGAAATACTTTATTCGCCTCTATGAGGGAAAGTTTGCTCTTATGGTAGCAAAACATCAATGACATTATGTGCACACAATATATGCAGTGCTCAGTTAACACAGTACATAGAAATCAGTGCAATAACTTTAAACAAGCATTCAAACGAAATCTTTATGCATTTGTGTGTGATGCAGAGGTCCAGAGATAATGCTGTGAGGCTGTGGAACCAATATAGAGCTGAATAGTGGTCAGCAAAAAAACATCTTGGTGGAATAAGTCTCAAAAGGAGCTTTAATATCTAACACTACGGAGTGAATGAGCAGATATTCTCCAGTATTGCTGTAATCCTCTTCTCTGTCACTGCCTCCAGTGTAACCAGCATGATTTCTGTGATGGAGCTGGCCTTCCTGATCAGTTTACTTAGGTACTTAGCATACCCTAGAGTGGTGTTGCTTCCCGAGCAGACCACTGCATAGATTACAACTGGCCATAACAGACTGATAGAACAGTTGCAATAAAGAAAGAAGTAGAAAAATCTGTTTTGGTCTTTTTGTGTAGTACATCAGTACTTAAGTACTCAAGCTGGCATGGATAAATTTGGGCAGATTCTGATTTCACAGTATTCTAGAGTATCTTGTGATGTTAATGAATGCTTGCCTTTCTTTGTCTTCAGTTGCTAAATGCTCAATGGGGTCTAGGTCAGGTGACTTTGGAGGAAAGTCTATGATGGCTAGCACTCCTTTATCTTCTTTGGATTTTAAAGTAGTTGTTGCAAAGCTTTGAGGTGTGCTTTGGGTCAGCATACTCCTGCAGTATGACTCCTTCTTTTTATAGATCCAAACAAGCATTTTCACTTGTGCTCTCAGACTTTTGAACACCAATTTAAACCAGTGTTATAGTATACAGTAAGTTGAAGAATGTGCAGTTAACTGTTACTCCTTACAGTAAATGACATTTATCACTGAATATATGTGGTACCATGTAATTTGAATATTTGGTTATACACAAAGGAAAAGGCTGGTCTCTTATCCCCAGTAATGGATGAAGGATGTGTGTGTTTCATGTAAGTTTGTTTACCCACTGATAAGCCAAGTAAAAATTCCCAATTTACCTCAGGAATCAAGACCATCACAAACCTTTGTGTATGAAACCTCTGTGGATCACCATGAGAAATGTCAAATGTCAGCTGGAGTGGTGTAAAACACATTTTCTTTCTTAGATGTAAACTACAAAGTTTGGTGGAGGGAGGGGAAATAATGATCTGGGACTGTTTGTCATGGTTTGGGCTGGACCCCTTTCCAGTGAGAGGAAATGTTAGTTCTACAGCATATAGTGATGTTCCAGAGAATTATGTGCCTCCAACCTTCTGTCAGCTGTCTGAGGAAAGCTACACTCATTGACAAAAAATAATGCACCAAAAAGGAGTTGTTGGCCTGAAGATTCCGCACACTCACAGGTTACCAAAGCTGGCATTACAGCTAGTCCCATAAATGCTTGATTGTCGCTAAATCTGGTGGTCAGATGGGCCAAGGCAGTGTTGCAATCTTGTGGAAACGTTCCTGAGAAACACTTGTTGTGTGTGGGTGAGCATTATCCTGCTTGAAAATGCCAGTTGGAAGCCCTCCCATGAGAGGCAACATATGTGGCCGCAGAATGTCCTGCACATATCGCTGAATTATTACTGTCCCTCATATCCCTGGTTCCTAAACAGAACCTGGATTTGTTGCTAAAGACGATGCTGTTCCAGTCAGTAGCAGTCCAGGTTTCTCATTCATGACACAACTGCCAATGAAAGTCACAGAATGGTTGCTGTAACAACAAATTTCTTTCTGCTAAGGACCTGGAAATGGTCCGGGGCAAAGAAAGAATTGTGCTTGTTGGCAGATCAAATGATACTCACTACTGGTGTTCTGTCTGGGCTGTCCAGAGCCTGTTTGCCGTGTGTGCGTGCCCTCATAGAGCCACTGCTATCAAATACCTTCTAACAGCTAGGTCAGAATGGCCTGGATGGCAGGCAATTTGTTGAAACATGTATCTTGTTTCTCTCAGTCCATTGATGCAACCGCTCTAAAAAAATGTCTTTGAGGCATGTCTAGCAGTCAACAATCACTCACCAAGAGGTATACTACCCAAAAGTAGCATTTGAGAGCCTTTTTGTAGGGCTGTGGGGGAAACACTTTTACTCTATTGTGGCAAGACCCAGTGTCTAATCAGCCCACACATCATTTATATATCTGTCTGAGACATAACTGCATGCAGAGTTTTGCAGCAATCCCACATTTCCATCTTGGTGTGTTAATTTTTTTTAAATGAATATATTTCTTATTGCAGCAAGACAAAGCTCCATGTAAAAATTAAGGTCCATATGAAATTATTTGCTGACTGAGTGGTCTATACAGAACTATGACCTAAACCTTGTCCTATGAGCCAGGTATTAATCTTCATCAGCACCTGACCGGACTAATGATCATGTGGTTGAATGAAAGTGAATAACTATAGTCTTGCCAGAAAAACAGGAGGATGTTGTAGCACCAAAAGTTGGACAAATTTCATATTGATGCTCATGGTTTTAAAATGATGTTCAACATTTCATGTGGATTTTATGTGTTTTGTCTACTTATGTTGAATAAGCAGCACAGGCAGCTGTCGTTGAGTAAAATACTGCTTCTAAATGCTCCTTAGGATTAATCAGATTTCAGCTTAGATGAATAAATGCACTAGCTATTCCTTGTTCATTATAACCATGACCAGAACACAAAGGGTTGCCCAGGCAACCATGGCTATTACACAACTGAGAGGAACTGCTTTTTTTCTCATTGTGTAGTTCCAACTCAGAGTGGGCTTTAGTTTGACTGTGAAAGTACACATTTAGGGTTCATGATCTTTCTCTGTAATGCAGAACATAATAAGGCTTGGCATAATGTTAAAATTATGCTCAGTGGGTTGATGCAGTTGTTTCCACGAATCCTCCTTATTTATGAACAGGGCAACAATGAATTAAATATTCCTTCCTGCTGTAAGAAGAGCCACTGAAACATGACTTCCTAGAACAAAAACAATGATGTGGAAAATTCAGGTTCTACACCTGCATCTAACCTTAACCTATCCTCAGTAACTGAAAGCAAACCTCTTGGCTCTTATATTTTCAGAAGAAAGTTCAGATTTCAGGTATTTTGATCCTTAGGGGGATATTTGGTCCTCACAATGAAAATAATGAAAGTAAAATGAAATAATAGTTCTCACACACACACACACACACACACACACACACACACACACACACACACACACACACACACACACACACACACCACACACACACACACACACACACACACACACACACACACACACACACACACACACACACACACACACACACACACACACACACACACCTTGTCTCACTATCTTTGTGGGGACCACCCATTGACATAATGATTATTGTAGGTGTACTGCTACACCTAATGGCTGATTAATGCTACATCTAACCCTAACCTTAACCTCTGTAATCTAAAAGCAAACCTTTTGACTCATTTCATTAGATGATTTATTATTTATGTCACAAATTTTGAACATTTATCCAGTTTCAGAACCGAAGTGAACCTGTAGTTTATGTATGTCTATAAGTAACTGTAGGAAATTGGGCAATCATATTTAAAATATGACCTTTTTATTTCTGTCACTTGAAGTGCTGTTATATTTCTTTTACAAGTAGAAGTATTCAAAACTTACTGTGGTCTGGAAATCCAAGTTTGCTACACCTATATTAGACTTGCCAGGCTTTTTTCGTATATCATCAGAAGGCCAACTCAGCTGTGCAGCCACGCCCTCGTCTCTGGTCCTAAGTCGAAGAGGCCAGTTTCTGAGGGTGGGTTATATAAGGGGCAGTTGGTGATTAGGTGCTCGGCAGTATGTTAAAGGTATGCCACACTGTCCGCCAGGCCCCACTTCATCAGAGATGACTTGAAGCGGCCGATCCCAGTGCGTTGATGGTTTAGCAATGTCCACAGATGGCATGGCAGTTCTTCTCCTTTTACACCACCTCCTGGGTCTCTGATGTATTTTTGGGTGCGGGAGGGCCCAGCCATCTCCTGTTTCCAGGATGATGCCAACCAGGCGTCCCTGGACAAGTCCTCAGGGACAGACTGTAACATTTCTTTTGCTGTTGTAAGGACTATGAGACTTGAGCCTGCTCGGTGGAGCCGGTGTTGTTGAGTCTTTGTGCAGTGTATGCCAGTCATACTTCTGGGTGTTTCTTGCCAGGGTGAGTGTAGCTGCATCCCATTGGAGACTAGCCGGGGCGAGTCCAGCAAGGACTGGCAAGTAGGACACAGGGGTGGCTGTCAGACAACCAGTTATTATCCAGAGGGCATTGTTGATGGCAGTATCTACTCTGTACACATGCGGATTTCTGCTTCAGACAGGGGCACAGTACTCAGCTATGGTTAGGATAAAGACTTGAATGGATTTGCGAAGGGTCTGGGGGGAAGCTCCCCAAGTAGAACCCTCCAAATGGCGGATGAGCGAGACTCTTGCTATTACCTTGGCCTTCACTTCATCCAGGTGTTGCTTGTAGGACAGTGCCCGATCCAAGCGTACTTTGAGGTACTTAGGGGCTCGCTGGAACTTCAGGCGGTTATTGCCAACGTACACTTACAGTTCCCTGTTTGATTCACGATTGTTGAGGTGGTATGCTGCAGACACTGCCTTGCCCATGTAGAGCTGAAGGTGCCACTTCTGGAGGTAGTCTGCCAAGATGCCCATGTCTCAATTGAGACCATCTTCCATCGCCTTCCATGTTGGGCGTCGAAGCATGATGGCCAAATCTTCCACACAGCTGTACTTGGTAGATGTTGTATCCGGCAGGTTATGAATATAGATGTTAAAGAACATTGGTGAGAGGACGGAGCCTTGCGGCACACTGTTCTTCAGCCTATCGAGCCTGCTGGTCTGGCAATGGCAGGCTGGTTAAAATGAAAACTGTTTAAAACATTTATCTGGTATGCTATTGAAAAATAGGTGTGTTTTCTGCACATAGGCAATGTAAATGGGCACAGCCGTTGGATTTTAGCACTTGGCATGTGAAGAAATAATTACTTAATATTTAAAAATAACTAACATATGAATGCTTGAATGAATTGAACATAATTAATTAATTAATTAAGGACAAATAGTTCCTTGTCTTGACCTACACAAAAACAAAATCTGCGAACACAAAAGACTAAGACTGAGGCAATATGACTAAAAAGAGTAATGAGTCCAAAACAAGTCTGACCACCCAAACCTTGAGACCTGTCCTAGTTCTAACACCAAATAAGATCCCTTTCAGCAAGTCCAAACATTTTTAATAATGTAGATACTTCAACGAATGCCTATATTATGGTTACTCGTGCTGAAATGTATGCAATTTATGCATACAGTGGTGCTTGAGTTAGAATTTTCTATATTTCTACATAAATATGACCTAAAACATCATCATATTTTCACACAAGTCCTAAAAGTAGATGAAGAGAACCCAGTTAAACAAAAGATACAAAAATATTATACTTTGCCATTTATTTATTGAGGAAAATGATCCAATATTACATATTAGTGAGTGGCAAAAGTATGTGAACCTTTGCTTTCAGTATCTGGTGTGACCCACTGTGCAGCAATAACTGCAACTAAACATTTCTTGTAACTGTTGATCAGTCCTGCACACCAGCTTGGAGGAATTTTAGCCCATTCCTCCTTACAGAACAGCATCAACTCTGGGATGTTGGTGGGTTTCCTCACATTAACTGCTCGCTACAGGTCCTTCCTTTTGGACCCCCCAGCACTGTGTGGATGTTTACTCAAGCAGCCACTAGATGGCAGTGTCAGCTTGGTTATCGTACCAGGACCCACACAGTGCATGCTATCATGCCTGTGCTCATTGTGACTGTGGCACAATTGCCATCAGTTCTCAGCGTCATTATTTAAGAGCTTGCTTTCGTGCTGACAGTTGTCGCATCCTCACGCTTTCTTCGTTGCAGTCTGTCAGGGAAAGTGGTGTAGCTAACAGTTAGAAGACCTCCAGCAATTGTATGGACCGGGAGGTTCGGAGGTAACCGGCAGGGCCTAGACGTAGCATAGAGACAGTAGCATCTTTTTCGTTCCTGACCTCTCCATTCCCCGTTGCGGCTTCGAGGCTTGACGCTCTGGCAGTGAGCCCCCACGCGTTCTCCCTCAGCGCTGCAGCCCTTTCGGGCTTGCTCGTTCCCCTCCTCCGTGCGATCAGGGAATTGGCGACTCCCCCTTGTGATCACGCGTAGTTTAGGAGAAGTGTTGCGCAGAAGATTTGCTCCTTGCCCCTCACTCTAGCGTCCGGATCACGCTGCATCTTATTTTTTGTTTGAAGACTTTTGTTTGAGGCAGTCACCATGATCGCGCTTCGCTCTGTATCAGGAAGAGAGTCACTGCTATGTCTCTCTCTCTCTCTCTCTCTCTCTCTCTCTCTGTCTCTCTGTCTCTCCCTCCCTCTCTCCCTCCCCTCTAGTGGGCTGCGCGGTGAATGCGCTGTCAGAGTAAGAGAGCTGTTCGTCTCATTCTTTTTCCTTTTGCCGGATCCACGCTTTGCTATGCTGTTTTGCGCGGCTGGCTTGCATTTCCTTTTGCCCTCTTTATTTTATTCCCTTAAATATTCCGCAGCCCTGTTTTTGAGTCCGTCTCCCAACGGCTCCTTTTAGTATCCTTATAGCATCCCCCTAAGCTCTGTGGCCTATGTGGCTTCGAGGAGATTGCGGTTGTGTGCATGAGCCACCAACGCCACAGTTCGAGGTTTGATCCCTAGCTGCTGCTAGCATGCTCTGGCTTTTCATTTACTTTCATTGCTTTTTATTTATTTTTATTCACCTTTCCCATCTGGAGCTAACTGTGATTGGGTCCTGAAACCAGTTATTCTTTTGTTTTCACAATTCGTCATCATTGTAATATGGTGAACCGTAACAGAAGGATGCGACCAGCAAAGGGACCCAGCGTTAACTTCTGGACCTCCAGTTTGGAGGTCTCCAGTCGCCGCACTTAGCAGATTCTTTACCGGGGTCCCAGCTGGCTTTGGGGGGCTGTTCTGTGACTACGGCCGAGCCATGGATCCGGTGGTCCATCCCAGTCCTCCAGAGCTGCTTTGCCCCTGCCGCCGTAGGCGTCGATCACTGCCCAGGTATGTGCCGGGGTTGTTGGTGCCATCTCTCGGGCCCAGCCAGATGAACTGCTCGACATGTAAGCTCTGTATTTGAGCATTTAGCACCCCCTAGCTCCGTACTTGCACATGCCGGGTCTGCAAGCTCCGTACCTGAGCCCGTAAGCTCCGTACTTGATCATTTAGCACCGCCTAGCTCCATACATGAGCACGCCGTTCCCGTAAGCTCCGTACCTGAGCAATTAAGCTCCGTATCTGAGCATTTAGCACCTGCTGGCTCTGCAACTGAGCTTGCCACACCTGTAAGCTATGTTCCTGAGCAATTAAGCTCCGTACTTGTGCATGTAGGCTTCGTACTTGAGCATTTAGCGCCCACTTGATGCCGTACCTGAGCTCACCGCATCCGCAAGCTCCATACCTGAGCACGCCACGCCCGTAAGCTATGTACCTGAGCAAATAAGCTCCGTACCTGAGCATTTAGCATCTCCTAACTCCGTACTTGTGCACACCGTGCTCACAAGCTCCGTACCTGAGAACGTAAGCTCTGTACTTGATCATTTAGCACCGCCTAGCTCCGTATCTGAGCACGCTGCACTCATAAGCTTTGTACCTGAGCAATTAAGCTCTGTACCTGAGCATTTAGCACCTCCTAGCTCTGTATCTGAGCGCGCCGCGCTTGTCTTCTCCCTCAGCGCTGCAGCCCTTTCAGGCTTGCTTGTTCCCCTTCTTCGTGTGATCGGGGAATTGGCGCCTCCCCCTTGTGCCCCCTTGCATAATTTAGGAGAAGTGTTATGCAGGAGATTTGCTCCTTGCCCCTCACTGTAGCATCCGGATTATGCTGCCTCTTATTTTTTGTTTGTAGGTTGTTTGAGGCATTCACCATGATTGCGCTTCGCTCTGTGTCAGGAATAGAGTCTTCTGCTGCGCTCCGCTTGACGCTGATGTCACCGCTCTCTCTCTCTCTCTCTCTCTCTCTCTCTCTCTCTCTCTCTGTCCCCTCTAGTGAGCTGCCCGTTTGGCGCATGCGAGAGAGCCATTCTTTTTCCTTTTGCCGGATCCACGTTTTCCTGTGCTGTCTAGCTTGCATTTCATTTTGCCCTCTTTATTTTATTCCCTTAAATATTCCGCAGCCCTGTTTTTGGGTCCATCTCCCAACAGCTCTACTGTGTGCACTTATACCACTTCCCCTCACCTCAGTGCTTATGTAGCTCGATGGTGATTGCCGTTGAGCATGTGAGCCACCAATGCCACAGCCTGAAGTTTGATCCCCAGCTGCTGCTGGAGTGGTTTGTCTGTTAATTTAGTTTAGTTCCATTTTATTTATTTTGATTCACCTTTTCCATCTGGAGCGAACTGTGATTGGGTCCTCAAACCAGTTATTCTTTTGTTTTGATGGTTCATCATCCTTTTAGTATGGCGAACCATAACACTTCCACAACATTTCAATTGAATTAAGGTCAGGACATTGACTTTGCCATTCCAGAACATTAACGTTATTCTTCTGTAACCATTCTTTGGTAGAACGAATTGTGTGTTTAGGGTTGTTGTTTTGCTGCATGCCCACTATTTCTTGAGATTCAGTTCATGGACAGATTTCCTGACATTTTCCTTTAGAATTCTCTGATATAATTCAGAATTCATTGTTCCATCAGTGATGGCAAGCCGTCCTGGCCCAGATGCAGCAAAACAGGCTCAAACCATGATACTACCACCACGATGTTTCACAGATGGGATAAGGTTCTTATGCTGGATTTCAGTGTTTTCCTTTCTCCAAACATAATGCTTTTCTTTTAAACCAAAAAGTTCTATTTTGGTGTCTTCCCTCCACAAAACATTCTTCCAATAGCTTTCTTGAATGTAAATGTGATCTTTATCAAACTGCATATGAGCAGCAATTTTCTTTTTGGAGATCAATGGCTTTCTCCTTGCAACCCTGCCATGCACACCATTGTTGTTCAGTGTTCTTCTGATGGTGGACTCATGAACATTAACATTAGCCAATGTGAGAGAGGCCTTCAGATGCTTAGAAGTTACCCTGGGGTCCTTTGTGACCTCGCCAACTATTACACGCCTTGCTCTTGGAGTAATCTTTGTTGGGCGACCACTCCTGGGGGAGGGTAACAATGGAATTTCCTCCATTTGTACACAATCTGTCTGACTGTCAATTGGTTGAGTCCAGACTCTTTAGAGATGGTTTTGTAACTTTTTCCAGCCTGATGAGCATCACCAACTTTTATTCTGAGGTCTTCAGAAATCTCCTTTGTTTGTGCTATGATACACTTCCACAATCATGCGTTGTGAAGAGCAGATTTTGACAGATCCCTGTTCTTTAAAAAAAACAGGGTGCCCACTCACACCTGATTGTCATCCCATTGATTGAATCCACCTGACTCTAATCTCACCTTCAAATTAGCTGCTAATCCTAGACGTTCACATACTGTTGCCACTAATATGTAGTATTAGTAATGTTATTTTCCTCAATAATTAAATGACTGTGTATAATATTTTTGTCTCATTTGTTTAAATGGGTTCTCTTTATCTACTTTTAGGACTTGTGTGACAATCTGATAATGTTTTAGGTCATGTTTATGCAGAAATATAGAAAATTCTAAAGAGTTGTACAAACCTAAGACTACACTTTAATTTGATTAATTTTAATGAACAAACGGGGCACCACTGGATCGTTTGTGGACTGGTAGATCCGGAAAACCAGTGGAAAAGAGAAAGCGAAATTGATCAGTCTAGGTCTGAATAGTGAATTAACTACAAACAAGGCAATACCAACAGACTATCTGATGTAATAACGTATGTATCACAGTATTAAAATCAGGAAATGATGGCAAACGTACATATATCACAGTATTAAAACCATGAGATGATGGCAAACATACATATCACAGTATTAAAATCAGACAACCAAGATGACTCTATATGCAACATATCGGTTTCGCAATAATTACCCAGAGTCGATATTATGAACTAGTTTGTTACGATGTAGTGAGTTATTACTAAAACAAATTACGTTGAACGTGAATAGTATGATAGAAGCTACTTAGATGTGGATGAGTCTACGTTGAAGCATGGTTTAAGATCAAACGCAAGGTTTGAGAATCAGGGACCCAGAAAAGCCATAAACGGTACTCGCCTGGAAGGTCACTTGAGTGGTTCGGGGCATTCAACCCTGGCCCGGCCATCCAAAAGGCATGATTTTGGGGAGCGGTGATGACTGTCTTTCGATGAACACCGTCGCTCGGAAAAGGCCTCTTAGCGGCTTGGCTCTTTGGCTTCTTGCAGATGGCGTAACCACGTTGACTTGAGATGGCTCACTTCCCAGTTTAGACTGCGGGCGTTCACGGTTCCTCAACGTTTTGCGTGCGTACAACTCAGATTTTATCTTGGCCACAGATAAAGGTGGAGTTGACATGTTTCTAGCACCACGAGCTTCAACAAACTTTAAAAAAAACTTATAATCTATGATGTAGTCGAGAGTGAAGGAGATCTTGGCTGGTTGGTCTATCAACTATCTTCTAATTCGGCAATCCTGAACTACTTAAGACTGCTGGACACAGGAAACTTAATGTAAAATAAACGGAAAACCTGAGCAAAACAAATAACAAACGACTGACAAAGCTGCAACTTTAAAAGACAACGAAACGAAAAGACTTAGAAGAACAAAGAGAACAAAAACACACAAGACTCGAAGCTAACTTACCACGCGGTTGGCCTGCGTTCCTTTGTATGTTTCGGATCGTAGGCGGGGGCACAAGGAGTTGCCCTGACTTAGCCAATGAGAAGCCGACTCATCAGTGAATCCCTCCTATCATGGTTGTGTCTTATAATTTCACCATTTGAGCTACAGACATTCTAACTTGGATTAATATATTCCTACATATCTAAGGTGATTAAAAGTATCACATAATAACCAAAAATCCTCAAAGTTACAAGTTTAGTTGCAGAACTTTGTTGTAAGGTTCAGATGATCAAAGGCACCTTGAATTGATAACCTAGAACATTGTTAAATCATTCTAACTACAGCACATACATTTGCTATTCCTTAAACAAATAACAATACGATCGATACAGGATGTAGGAAACAGTACATTCTAAATAACAACTTCATTTCTGTTCTTTTATAAGTATGAACAAGTATTAAACCCGAGCGATCGATACGTGTAGATACAACAGCTGTTATTTCTAATCACAAACATTAGTATAGCACAACTGGACCATATTACGTGTAGAACGGTCACTTTACTAAGACATTGACCAAATAGATATGAAAATACACGAGGAATCAGTGACATGTGTGTATATATATATATGATTATATAGGAGAGTATGAAAATTATCCCTGATCACATTCTTGTATGAAATAGCTAAATACATATGGGTGTGTTTAGACTTATTATGAAGCAAATCTCATGTGTTTTCTTAATTGAGTGATCCAGGCAAAGATAATCTGTTCCCAACAAAGTTAATACTATTATTAAAATTTAAACAGACCTCCAATTCTGTTGGTTTGAGAAAGAGTCTGGCGTTGATGGGGCCATTGTTGCCATTACTCAATTGTAGACTCTGTTCAGATGGTGGGACTTTTTGCATTCCAAGGTGTCGTAATGTTTTATGGCTTGACAACCTTTCAAACAGAGGGTATAGAGAGTTGAAGGACTGTAATCCAGCTATTAACGCTACATTCCCCCCTGTGGATGAAGTTGGTGTTACAGCAGACTTCGTCCATCTTCAGGCGATGATAGCTGTGGATGACAGATGACAAGCAAGCAATACCACTTATGTACTTAATCTGGGTCCCCCCTGATGGTTCAAGAATGAATGTAATATGAGTGTTGCACCTAAATTTGACCTAGGTGAGTGGAGTGTAGCATCACATAGAAGGTTATTCTTGTAATTCTAGAAGGACGGTTGAAAACCCTCCTTAGGGCTTCTTAAACGTTATTGGTAGCTGTCTGAGTAGACACTTGCCTTGCCTTGCAACTCTTGGGTGCGTCTGATGTACAGGTATGCAGCTCTGCAGGTTATGAGATAACCGAAACCAATAGCAAAGCCAAAAGGGTATCGGCGACCTACCAGTAATAAGCGAGTGTTGGTAATGGGTAGGATCGTAATCCAAACTCTATGAGGAGGGGGTCCCCTAACAATGGAGGTTGTTTGGGGCACCCCCTAGGGTAAAGGCAGTCAATCATTAATTGCCATGTGCCATTAGGCTTTACCACTGGCCAGATTGGAGCGGGGCAGGTGCTATTACAGGGGTGGATGATGCCCTTTTTCGAACCCATTTCCGAATGATTGTCAATGACTGCACTGGCTCATACGATGCTAACGGAATTTTGTACGGACCCACATAAGCAGGACGTATGGTTATTCCACAGTCTAAGGAATTTTTGGTGAATGAGTTGCGATACTTGATAAGGATCTCCCTGTGTTTCTCGCGCTCTTGATCGCTTTGTAGGGTGTCAATTTCATTTGTTACTAGCTCGATTTGAGGTTCAAGTTCAGGGTTCAGTTTCCTATTTAGTTCAGGCGGTGCTGTCATTGACCCCCCTGAATTGATTTTTGTTGATGCCGAAGTTGTTTCGGGGATGGTCAGAGAACACAAGAAGGTATCTTGTTGTTCCAGTGGCTCGCCCGGGGGCCAGGAAGGCTCTGACGGAAGGTCAGTCGACTCCCATCGTTCATCCTCAATCGTACCCTGTACGCTCAACGAACTATTAGGTGTAGGACCAGTAGTTCTGGTTACGTGACATTGCGATCCCACATCAAGTGGATAAGAGATGGGCAGAGGTTTGCAGACCTGGGCCCAACATTTTAAACGCTTAAAGTCAATTAAGGGTTCGAATCGGTTTAGGAGATCTTTGACGAGGAGAAGCGGGACAGTTTCAAGCAGGGACACATGTATGGGGTGAATCACACTCATCAGTCCAATAGTGAGGTGGACCAGGGCCATTGACTGTACAATAATGTCAGTGTGAGAGTATGGCTGGATGTTGAGAGAGCAGGTGTGTAACTGCAGTTCTCGGTTAGCTTGGCGGGCTGTAGCCCTCACCCGCTTGAAAAGGGTCGCTGACATTAAGGTGATGTCGGATGCCGTGTCTAAGATAGCATCATGTGTGATGCCATGCTCGAGGGTGGTAGAAATGTAACATTTTCATGCAACGCCCTTCTCAGTTAAGTGACCTAGGAATTTGTGAAAAGACGGTTCTTCGGGCCCATCCTCCTGAAGATCGTTTCCCTTGGGGTCTAGCTGGACTACTAACACAGCACTAGGGGGACTCTGTTTCTCACCCCCCTGTGGTGGCTGACCAGGCATATCCACCTGCATGACAGGAGTCTGTTTGGGGCCTGGTACTGCAGGTTTATTCCCATCAGACCCGGAGGAGCAATCCTCCTCTGTTTCAACATGGCTTAACAAAGGCTTCCTGGCTATCAATTTGGCACAGATTATCTATCATTCTTTTAAGGGCTGCTAAATCTTCCTGATTTTAGATTTGTTTTCTGCCTTACTCTTTTTGCTGTAGCCTTTTGCTTGGCTTGGATGTGTTCTAACCCTGTTCTCAGTAGTGTACTGAGGAACTAAAGGTCGTCTTGGGTTACCCCAGGGACGATTGGACCATGAGGCACGTCCAACTTTGCCTTGATCGGTAGGAGACCGATCGTGGCGATACCTTAGGGGATGCTGAGCGGTGTCCGAATTCGACCCGATCACGGTCTGACCACTGTTGTTTAGGATACCTGTGATGCCTATGGTTTTGTGGGAACCGAGAGATTCCCTGCCCCTTGTTTGGGCCATGGGCTTGATTGGAGTCCTGCGCTGGATTGGTTGGTTCCAATTCTGAGGCTCCTTTCAGTTTTAAAGGTAAAAAGGTGGTATCGATACTTAGCATGCTAGGAGGGTCTACCTGCTTCTGGGCAGTTTGCTGACATTTAACAAAACCCTTCGCGCAATTCTCTACTGTTTAACGTGCGTGGGCAAGCTGAGACGCCTAGATGGTAGCTTGTGGTAGGATGGAGGTTTTGGACAAACAGTGATTTAAAGTTCAAATCCTCCTCCATGCCAGGCTGATTGCTGAAGCCAGAATAGGCTAGACCTGTGAGGACTCCTGCCTACCCTGTTTGACTGATAGAGCTGCGGCCAGTCCTGTCTGTGTGAGAGGATTGGAGAACTCCTCCTCCAACGCTTGACACAACAAATAGTAGCTCCCACGGATATGGTCTGGCAGGTGCGTGATGAAACTACTAACTTCTCGGTTTGAGGTTACTCGGATTAAATAAATCCGGTCGTCTACTGTAGCTTGGGGAAATTTTCGCAAGTAGAACTCGATGTCATTCACATATGCACGGACATCATTAGAGCAACCAGGTGTGGGCTCGAATCGAGTCATATTGCGGACAATTTTATCGAGATCCCTGTCAGTTTGGCTCTGAGTATAGCAAAAGGAGGGGTCTTGCCCTCGTGGGGGAGTTATTTGGGCACGTTCAGGAGACTCTCTCCTGGCTCTAGTGGAAAAATAGGATCCGGGAGCAACTCTAGGAGTAGAATCCTGCTCCTGGTCATAACAGGGAACGTTCTGTAGACCTGTTGATTGGTCAGGACGCATATCGGGAGCATACAGCGGCCCACCTGGGACATCCAGGAATTTCTTTCCTGCACTGTTTGACTGCTGTGGGTCATTCCCCAAGTTCAACTTTACCTCAGTCAGCTCGCATTCTACCTTCAATTGTTGTCTTTGGCATGTGGCTAGCTCATTCCTAGTCTTTACCAGCTCGCTCTCTGCCCTCAATTGTTGTTGTTGGCATGCGGCGAGCTCGTCCCTATTTCTTACTAACTCATTTTGTGCCCCATCCTGCCGTTTAGTTAAACGTATTATTCGGTCCTGAGCACGGTTTAATAGACCGTAGGCCTCCTGGACCTGTAGTTGTATTTGGGCATTCTCGGCTTCAGACGCATCTAATTCCTGACTGTATTTTGACACGGTGCCCTCTAACCCTTTAATTTTACTACAAAGGTTCGCGTCACGTTGTTCAAGGGCCATGCGCTTTGCGGTGGCCTGCTCCATTTCCGCAGAGCGAATCTTGAACTCAGTTATCTGTAAGGCAACCAGTTTCATAACTAGTTGAGATGCCTCCTTGCTTCTAAAATCGGTTCTCAGATATTCGGTTAGGCAGGCATTCCTTAGTGACTCAAGTTCAGCTGGGTCACTTTCTTGGGCGGTTTTTAGGTAGTCGGGCACTAGTGATCAAGTAATCTCTAGCAATGCCGACTCAACATCCTCATTAGTGTTTTCAACACAGAGGGGATTTGATCGTGGCTCAGCGGCCATTTTGTTAGTCAGTGCGTAGTTTATGACGATTGGGTTTACAGGTTGGATAGGTACAACTGCACGCAAGGAGAGGGGGTTTTTACTGTATTTGAGCAAGGTTTATTTTATTTGTTTATTCGCAAAAAAAAATATATTATAGAAAAAAATTTATTAATTAATTAAAAATGTATCTTTTTTTATTATTTTTTTTATGAGCAAATAAACAAACAAACAAACAGTAAACTTATCATTAAATTTAGGACAGCTAAAGGCTTTTAATTAAAGGCTCAATCAAAGGATTTGCGGACTCAATTAATAGTGATAATCATTGATTGTGTTATAATAATGCTTCTTAAAGGTTATAGTGATTAACAAAAGACCACTGATAGTCACTATTAAAGTAATGAAACCGCATATGAGTCACTATAGTTAATAGTGGTAGGTCACTATTAGTGAATAGTGATAAGTTATCACAATTTAGCCAATGAGCTTCAGTAAGTTCACAGTACAGACGCATAAAGTTTCTTAAGGCTTCAGTGTTTCAGCAACACTGGGTAATTATTCCTGAGTTGATCACTCAAGATTTGGCCGCTAGGGGGTCAATAACCTATATTATCCCTCACAGGGTGGTGTTCAGTATCTGACCACAAGAGGGTAAAGCTTGCACAACCAAAGGGGCGTCACGAGATGCACATCAATTGTGACGTCATTAAGCACCGCCCTTCGAAGGACGTTCGATTCTTTGAATGGGTTCGCTCACTTACTTTCCAGACTGTGCTGGGATACTTTCGCTCAGGGCGAGGTTATTAGGAGCACAGGACACGGTACACAGCCGTGGCTTTTCTGTTTAAACTGATTCTTTCTACACAAGTTTTCCAACCCAAGCTGAGATCAGCTTCATGCAACTTAAGCTCCCGCTATTCAGTTTCTCGGGGTATTTTGGGCCCCCTACTGGCAGTTTTCACAACAGCTTACTTTATGCTGCGTTTATAAGCACAACCGTATCACAACGGCGTTTTACGATTTTAAAAATTCCCCTATCAAACACGTGACGCCGACAAAGTAGTTAGCTACGCTACTTTTTCAGCACGGGGAGGCCGAACGTATTTAATCACCTCGAGACTTGGAGTAGAATTAAACAAAATAGTAGAATTTTACAAAATAGTAAAATTACTTCCCTGAACACAAAAACACAGTGAATCTGAGTAGTCGATTTAGAACTTGAGCAGTGATGGGTGTCCAGAAGAAAGATTTACATTGTTCAAAGATTTCCATTAATCTAGCTACACTATTATAACTGTTCTTATTGCTAAGCCACAGGTATTCAGGTCTCAGATGTATATTCCATTACAGGTTTCTCTACTCTGCTTTTGTTGTCCCTAAAACAGTTTCTAAAGATTTAGCCACCTTAATGTCTTGAATACAGTAATGTGCAAAATGTAAACCTGTAAACATTTTAGTGATAATATATGTAATAGGACTGTATATTCAAAGCTACCTGGAACTCCAATGTCAGCTGTATTTTATCTTTAATGTTTGTTATAATGTTTGTTGTGATTGTGTGTCTTTCGCAGGAGACAGTAGAATATGCCTTCTTGATCATTTTTACTATTGAAACCTTTCTGAAGATCATAGCCTACGGACTGGTAATGCACCAGAACTCCTATGTTCGAAATGGCTGGAACATGCTGGATTTTGTTATTGTCATAGTGGGGTAAGTCTGTACATTGGTGAGTGCTCACCCTCTCTCTCTCACTGTCTCGCTCTCAAGCTCTCTCTCTCTCCTTAACAAAGGATTAAATAAATCATATTAAACGTATCAGTAAACTCAATTAATGCCTTCATTATACAATGAACAAACATTTAAGAACCTGAGATGGACTGGTGTCACATTCAGGGCACAGTTATGCCTGTGTGTTGTGTTCTCTAGAGAAAGGCATGGAAGCCATCGTGATGCTGACCAGGAAAAGCATTGGAAATAGAAACATGAATAAAAGAAAGAATACAACCAAAACAAAACAAAACAAAACAAAAAAACACTTCAAAAGCATGACATTTAAATTGTCACAAACATCAAAGGAAGATGCTGATTAGTTTCACAGAAAAATCTATCTTCTTAACAGAAGTAAATTTATTCTAGAAAAATAAAAAAACATTCTATAAGGATCATCGTTCTTAACACAACCAGAAAATTCCTAGAAAATTGAAATTATTTGTAACTGAATCCCTTCATATTTTAGCCACAGTGAGTATAACTGTGGTCTGAGAGCTGTTTGTACTCCTACTAGTAAATCTCCAGATTTACATTTTATGCTTTATGCAGTATGTTTGATATTGAATAGTTTGTTTGTTTGTTTATTTGGTTCTATGTAACATCGCTATCATCATCAGTGACCATTTCAGCGACACACACAAGGTTACATCTATACACAAGGTTACATCAAAACTAGTCATACAGAAAGGCAAAAAAGTATTTATTCAGCCACTAAGTTCTCCTACTTAGAAAGATGAGAGAGGTCTGTAATTTTCATCATAGGTACACTTCAACTATGAGAGACAAAATGATTTAAAAAAATCCACGAAATCACATTGTAGGATTTTTTAAAGAATTTAATTGTAAATTATGGTGGAAAATAAGTATTTTGTAAAAAACAAAAGTGCAGATCTCCTCTAGAGCAGTGATGTTTTGGGGCTGTCACTGGGCAACACGGACTTTCAATTCCCTCCACAAATTTTCTATGGGTTTGAGGTCTGGAGACTGCCTAGGCCACTCCAGGACCTTGAAATTCTTTTTACAGAGCCACTCCTTCGTTGCCTGAGTGGTGTGTTTGGGATCATTGTCATGCTGGAAGACCCAGCCACGTTCCATCTTCAATGCACGGGATGAGAACTTGTGTGGGGCCCCAGATCGAGGGATATTATCAATGGTCTTGGATGTCTTCCATTTTCTTATAATTGTTCCCACAGTTGATTTATTCACACTAACCTGCTTGCCTATTGTAGATTCACTCTTCCCAGCCTGGTTCAGGTCTACAATTTCCTTCGACAGCCCTTTGGTCTTGGCGATGGTTGAGTTTGGAGTCTGACTGTTTGAGGCTGTGGACAGGTGTCTTTTATACAGATAACGAGGTCAAACAGGTGCCATTAATACAGGTAACGAGTGGAGGACAGAAAATCTTCTTAAAGAAGTTGTTATAGGTCTGTGAGAACCAGAAATCTTGCTTGTTTGTGGGTGACCAAATACTTATTTTTCACCATGATTTACAATTAAATTCTTTAAAAATCCTACAATGTGATTTCCTGGATTTTGTTTTCTCATTTTGTCTCTCATAGTTGAAGTGTACCTATGTTGAAAGTTACAGACCTTTCTCATCTTTCTAAGTAGGAGAACTTGCACAATCAGTGGCTGACTAAATAATTTTTTGCCCCACTGTATATACATACTCAAATCAATGCCAAGCTAGTGTAATCAGTTAACGTAACACACATGTTTTTGGACTGTGGGAGAAAACCAGAATACATAGAGTAAACCCACTCAGACAAGAACATGCAGACTTCACACAGACCCAGGCCCAGACCAATCTGCCTTGGGATTGAACACAGGGCCTCCTTACTGTAAGGCAGTGGTGCTACCCACCGAGCTACCATGCCACCCGATATTGAATTGTTAATACTGTGATTTTGTTACTTTGACTGTACAAGTGTCATTGTCTAATGCATATGTAAGACCGTGCACTATTAATCATGATGTTGTAAAAGAAAAAAACAACAGACTACTGAAAAATATTTATTAAAAGTAAAATATGACCAAGCGACTATGCAAAACAATGTATAAATGCATTTAGGATCTGTGTAATGCATCACACTGTCACTATGAGACCTGCACATGAAAGTAACTGAGGAGCAGTTGTTACAGGGAAGTTACCTTCTGTAATTTTTCATGTCCAGAAATGTCCTACATAATACATGTTTTATCTTTAACACTATGTTTTAAAAATCTAAGATAGTGTAATGCTACTGCCCTGTCTGCTGAACCCAGTGACAGCAGGTTGTCATAGTGATGCCTCCCACCATGTGATTTAAGTCTTTTTTTCTCACTCACACAGGCTAAACATATTTTATATCAAGCATGGTGTTCTGGCACCCACCTTGCATTTTAAAGCTATTTTCACACTACTGCTGAACCTATGATATAAGAAGGAAACTTGTAATCTTCTATATTCTAATTTATTATTTTATAAGTACCATGATAGATTTGAACCAAAAGAGTAAATATGATAAACATTAGCACATAAATGTATGCTGATCCGTTGTAAATAAGAGCATTGCTGTTCGACATTGGCCATTAATGATAGCCTTAAAGAGCACCAGCAACTGGTAGGCAGGACATTACATAGTTTGTAATTAAATAATTTATTTAATGTTTTCTTAAATATGTAATGTTTAGAAACAATTATAAAAAAAACCCGTGTGTGCCACAATTACTGGCACGCTTAGAAATTCTTAGAAACAAATTGTAACAGCAACATTTTTAGACTTGTGTCCTCATCCAGACAAGTTTGTCACAGTTTCAGTTGATACAAACATGTTAATTATTGTCCCAATTGTAGATATGAGCATTTTCAGGCACATAGCTATTTTATAGCCATTCCATGACTTATGAAGGTCAACAAACCTTTCTGTTTTTCAGTTGTGTGTTCTCTTGTCTTTGATCTCTGTGTCACTCATTATATACCTCATATACCACTTATAACTGCTTGAAGGTTTCTAGACATACTGATGAAACGTAAAAAAGTAAACTTATTATTGTAAAAAGTGCTTTAGTTACAGTTTGTTTCTAAGAATTTCTAGGAGTTCATTAAGTTTTTTTACTCATCTTTACCAGAGTGCCAATAATTGTGGTGTAGGCTGTAAACAGTATTTTTTTCCTGACCACAGTCCAGTTTGTCAATTTCTGGGGTATGATGAACCTAGACACACACACATATGTATATAATTGTAAATTATAGTTGTTTAATTCTGAATACTTTGCTGATAATTTGATCATACTGAAAGAAAACATTCAGTAAGCTTTCTGTCTTTCTCTCTCTTGCTCTCGCTCTGTCACATGCATGTCAATAATTGTAAGCTTTCTTATGTGACAAACAACATAATCTTATCTAACCTGCTGTTACTGATAGCACTCTAAATAGCTTGGTGTACTTATTGCTAATAGTAATACACTTATAGTCAGATTGCAAATGTAAGTTAATTAATGTAAACTGAATTTTATTTTATTTTATTTATTTTATTTTTTACAGAATATGATCATACACGTTGTTGTTTTAATGTAGGGCAAACATATACTGTATATGAAAGTCCTGGTGATATATGATCTCAGATAATTAACTTTGTTTAAGCTGTGTTTACAGTGGTGCTTGAAAGTTTGTGAACCCTGTAGAATTTTCTATATTTCTGCATAAATATGACCTAAGACATCATCAGATTTTCACACAAGTCCTAAAAGTAGATAAAGAGAACCACGTTAAACAAATGAGACAAAAATATTATTGTAATATTATATTACTTGGTCATTTATTTATTGAGGAAAATGATCCAATATCAATAATATTACATATTAGTGAGTGGCAAAAGTATGTGAAACTCTAGGATTAGCAGTTAATTTGAAGGTGAAATTAGAGTCAGGTGTTTTCAATCAATGGGATGACAATCAGGTGTGAGTAGGCACCCTGTTTTATTTAAAGAACAGGGTTCTATCAAAGTTTGCTCTTCATAACACATGTTTGTGGAAGTGTATCATGGCACAAACAATGGAGATTTCTGAGGACCTCAGAAAAAGAGTTGTTGATGCCCATCAGGCTGGAAAAGGTTACAAAACCGTCTTTAAAGAGTTTGGACTCCACCAATCCACAGTCAGACAGGTTGTGTATAAATGGAGGAAATTCAAGACCATTGTTACCCTCCCCAGGAGTGGTCGACTTACAAAGATCACTCCAAGATATAATAGTTATAATAGTTGGTGAGGTCACAAAGGACCATAGGGTGACTTCTAAGCAACTGATGACCTCTCTCACATTGGCTAATGTTAATGTTCATGAGTCCACTATCAGAAGAACACTGAACAACAATGGTGTGCATAGCAGGGTTGCAAGGAGAAAGCCACTGCTCTCCAGATGAACATTGCTGCTCGTCTTGAGTTTGCAAAAGATCATGTGGACAAGCCAGAAGGCTATTGGAAGAATGTTTTGTGGATGGATGAGACCAAAATAGAACTTTTTGGTTTAAAAGAAAAGCGTTATGTTTGGAGAAAGGAAAACACTGCATAAGAACCTTATCCCATCTGTGAAACATGGTGGTGGTAGTATCATGCTTTGGGCCTGTTTTGCTGCATCTGGGCCAGGACGGCTTGCCATCATTGATGGAACCATGAAGTATGAATTATATCTGATAATTCTAAAGGAAAATGTCAGGACATCTGTCCATGAACTGAATCTCAAGAGAAGGTGGGTCATGCAGCAAGACAACGACCCTAAGCACACAAGTCGTTCTACCAAAGAATGGTTAAAGAAGAATAAAGTTAATGTTTTGGAATGGCCAAGTCAAAGTCCTGAACTTAATCCAATCGAAATGTTGTGGAAGGACCTGAAGTGAGCAGTTAATGTGAGGAAACCCACCAACATCCCAGAGCTGAAGCTGTTCTGTATGCAGGAATGGGCTAAAATTCTTCCAGGCGGATGTGCAGGACTGATCAACAGTTACAGGAAAATAGATATATAGAAAATTCTAAAGGGTTCACAAACTTTCAAGCACCACTGTATGTTTGATATCAACAAAATACACTAAATGCGCAGAAGTATGTGGATGCCCCTTCTAACTGGTGAGTTTGGCTAATACAATTACACTGATGTTTAACAAGTAATTAAAGTAATTGTAGAAAAAAATTTGAAATTCCAACAGTACAACAAAGTGATATTTCAAATGACTGCATTGCTAGAGATGTTAGTTATTTTAAAGTGAAACTGTTTAGGTGCAACAGCAGGTCATCTGTGAAGGGTATTCCACTTGGACTCACAGACTAAGATCACATAGTGGAGGATTTACTACTAAATTTCTGACTGGCTCTGGAAATGGTCAAAGAACCACAAAAATGCTTAACGTGGCAAGCACTGACTAGAGTGGTGTAAAGCAAAATGAGCAAAATCGAGTTGGTGCAAAAAGCTTGATTTACCTTCACAGAGCCATGACTCCAACCCTGCCCAGTACAGTTGGGATAAATTGGAACAACGACTGTTAGTCAGGCCTTGTTGCCCAGCCTCACAAATGCTTGTTGATAAGTAAAAAAAAATCCTTATCTCAAAGATCTGTTAGAAGCTCTTATAATAGCAATAGGGGAACAAAATTAATGTAGATCATTATGCAAGAATTGCTTATGTGTGTTGTATTTCTACTGCCTGTTATATAAAGTTTATATACATGGATATGTGTGTCTGTATGCAGGCTGTTCAGTGTAGTCCTGGAGCTGATGACCAAAGAGGGGGATTCAGGTCAATCCGGAGGGAAGCCGGGTGGTTTTGATGTCAAGGCTCTGCGAGCATTTCGTGTGCTCCGACCTCTCCGTCTTGTCTCAGGAGTGCCCAGTGAGTTAACACTGCCAGATGCCTGGCACTTACAGATATGGACACCTGAAATGCTTTTTGTACCTATAAAGTCAGGGATTTTGGGCCCCATAAAAAAATGTTACACTGGGCTCCTCCACCCCACGGCCCCATTCATACAGTGGAATTCGCTATCAGATTCAGTATTGATTATATAAGAAAAGTGCTACAGACCATATCATATAGTTTAAATGTAATTTTAATCATAAAATTATTGAATGGAAAACTCTCTTAACATTGATCAGTAAACTAACATAACTATAACTGAAATATAAATGAACCACATGAAACTAACATTAGCATCTATAGAATGGGGTAGTTACAGTTTTAAATTAATTTTTATTGTGAATAATTGAATTGAATAACTTACTTCAGATTTTTAAATAATAACAATAATAAAAGAAATTCCGACTGAACCCACTGCAATTATGCCAAATGATTCAATACAGTGCTGCTCATCTCCTTCTTCATCTGGGAGTAGGGTTGTGATACGGGGATAAGGAGGCAAGGCTGCGAAGCTTGAAGCCTCTTCTGTCTGTCCTGGTACAGTGCAGAGGCAGGGACAACTCATGTAGTATGAATAGCTGCTAAAAACTTTGCCTGCGTTGATTAAAAGTTGGCTAAAAAAACTAATAACATGTTAACACTTTATATGAAGATAGTAAATAACGAATGATAGTCTATTTCACCATTCGGTTTGGGTTTAAATTAGGCAGTGCAAAGTCTCTAGAAATTTAATTTTTGCCAAACAAGAAGAATAAAATAAATTGTTTGTTGTACATTAAATAAATGTTCTAATATGGTTTTAGGGCTCGTGTCAGTCACAGACCATTATAAATGTCCTCACTCCCCCCCATATGGCACCCGTAATATGAAATACATAAGAGGGTAATAAAAAGAAGGTAATAAAAAAAGGGACAGCAGCCAGTGCGTAAGAAAAGAAAGCTCCTTTTCTGGATATTCATCACACTTGGTAGTTTTTAGCGCTGCATAATTTTGAGCTTACCCTGCTTTAACACATGTTAATCAGCTCACAAATAGTCACCAGTAAAATCCAGTGACAAAAAGATCCTTAATATGAATGTGAATTAATATGAATTAGGCGGCATAATATGTATTGCAAGATTTACATTGCAGTATTTATTGTTTTCAATAGAAATTAAGTCTTTTGACAAGGCACAATCACTAACAGTACTCGTTACCTAAACCTTAGCCATTAGTAACCTCTTTGTGCTCTTAAGAAGTTAATTACTTAATTTGCATAAACTGGAGTTTGGCCACTGGATGTTCTTCCTCATATGTGGGACTGATTTCTTTATTTTAATGCCAGTATGAATGGCACAGTTCAGTCAGACCATTTTCATTATGATCTGGGCCATTTTCAAGTGTGATACTAAAATCCAGTGCGTATCTGACATGTGACCTCATTCAAAACAGTCCGATCAGAACTCAAGCCTTATAGACTCATATACCATGGGTAAGTTGATGTATGTGGTATGAGAACATAATCAATGGCTTTTTGCAAAACTCATGGATAACCAAATAAATTGAGAAGTTGCTGATGCCACATAGGTTATCCAGCATCTGGTAATCAACTTCCATTGCCTGCCAATACTTTCAAACCCCTACTTACTTTCAGTGTTGGGGTAGTTACTCAAAAAAGTAATCCATTACTGATTAGTCATTACTTAACTAAAATTGTAATGGGATTACTTTACTTGTTAATTCCTGGAAAATGTAGTCTCATTTCTCCTTACTTTGCTTTGAAGTTACATTCTAAAACCTGTACATACATACTGGAATCAAATCTATAAACATCTGAAAAGTATAAAAATGATAGACAATATTTGTTTCCATAGTTTACTTTGGAATAAAATGTAGCAGTAGTAGCAACATTAAACATACATAAAATCACTAGCCTGATGATACTTGATGTTATACTTGGTTTTGGGAAACCAATGTGAGAAAGGTCTTCAGTTGCTTAGAAGTTAACCTGGGGTCCTTTGTGACCTTGCCCACTATTACACTCCTTGCTCTTGGAGTGATCTTTGTTGGTCGACCACTCCTGGGGAGGGTAATTGAATTTCCTCTGTTTGTACACAATCTGTCTTGTAACCTTTTTCCAGCCTGATGAGCATCAACAACTTTTTTCTGAGGTCCTCAGAAATCTCCTTTGTTTGTGCCATGATACACTTCCACAAACATGTGTTGTGAAAAGCAGACTTTGATAGATCCCTGTTCTTTAAAATAAAACAGGGTGCCCACTCACACCTGATTGTCATCCCTTTGATTGAAAACACTCGACTCTAATTTAATCTTTAAACTAACTGCTAATCCTGCTAATCCTAGAGCAAAATTCTAAAGGGTTCACAAACTTTCAAGCACCACTGTATAGACATTCTGCAGAAAACAGCGTAGGAAATGTTTTATGCTTTGGGTATTAAAATAATTTTTTTAGAGAAAAATAACGCAAGGAACATTGTTTTTATTACATTAGTAACTGTAATGAGATTGCAAAATATTGTAACTGTAATGCATTACATTACCTCATTACAGAAAAAAGTAATCAGATTAATGTAACACGTTAGTTCGTGACACATTGCCCCCAACACTGCTTAGTTTGTAGTGAAACGGGCCACCTTAAATTCCTTCCCAAATCTTGAAGAAAGTTTACTGAATATTGTTAATTGCAGTTTCATATTGAAAATGCAACTTCATATTAAAACAAAACCAAACAAAAAAACTTTGCTTGTGTGTTTTGTTGATTTACCCACATCAGATCCTAGCAGGTTCTGGTTGGATTGTGTTCTTGGGCCTAATTGTCTTCAATATTATGTGTTCGTGAAATTGGAGTCACTATTTGCTAAACCTTGCCTAAACAGCAACTTTAGGTTAATAATCACTACCATATGCTCCATTTTGTTTGTTTACTCTAGGGGTATGTGTTCGGTGCCTCTGTATTCTTCTGCAAATGCATCTCAGTTCAAGGGCATAATCTGTTCAGACTGTTGTTGGGTGCAGGCCAAATTAAAAAGAAAATGTGATAAATTTATTTTGAGCTGTAAATCAAATTTGAGCCTCTTGCTGCAGTGTGAGCATAATATGCATTGAGCATTGTACCACATCCTTGTTATATACAGTGGTGTCCAAAATTCTTAGACCTCCGTTAGATTAAATATACCATTGTTTTAGCAATGGAATAATGACCATACGTAATTATTTCCCAGTCTCTTAATTACAATATTATCATAAAATACAGAGCATTTGTATGCAACCAAAAACAAACTGAAATCAGATATAACAGTTTCTATAGGCTACAGTGGCAAGCATGTATTGTGACCTCCATTTACACTTGAGCAATCTGGCAGCTTTATCGTGATGCCAAATTGACTCTGTTACAGGCCGAAGAAGCTGCTACCTTTTGGAAGGGTAGCAGGCAAAAAGAAGTGAATATGGTGAAAAGGCTAAGATATGCTAAAGCTCACAAAAACTGGAGTGAAGATGTTACGGGTCGTATCTGTTTCTGACGCTAGGGGGTAGTGTTGGCTTGTTTTTCCTCAGGTTGAGACCTTGACAGTTAGCACGCTATTGTATGATCAAGTGTGCATCTAATTAAGCTGCTTGATCGCATTATGGGCAACACCTGCTGACTCAGGCATATAAGGTCCGTCCTGAGCTTAGTCGGTGTCGCACCATCACCCATGATGCGAGTACCATCGCCAACGGAGCCCTCATGCCCTCGGGAGCCCGCGAGCCTCACGTCACCGCTTTCTCTTTCTGCTGAGCTGCCGGTTTGGCGCATGCGCAGCCAGAGAGAGATAGAGAGAGACAGAGAGACAGAGAGACAGAGAGACAGAGAGACAGAGAGAGAGAGAGAGAGAGAGAGAGAGACAGCCAGCGAGAGAGAGAGAGAGAGCTCTTTTTCCCAGCTGAGCGATCTGCTTAACGTGTCCATGCACTGTTTTCCCTATTTCGCCACGTGGAGCTTTTCATTTAGGGTTAAAGTCCCTTCTTGTGTCTGCATCACATGTGATCTCACTGTGGTCTGATGCTTAAGGTCACGGACCATGACGCTGTCGTTCAGGGTTTGATTTCATTATTTAGCACACTTTTTGAGTATCCTTAATCATGATTTTGGTTCACTAATTCCATATAGAGCTAACCAAATTTTGGGTCCTAAAACCCCTCTTTCTGGGGCTCTCTTTATTCCATCATGGTGAACCCATAACAGCATGGTGCGACCATTGGTTGGACCCAGCGTTAGCTCCTGGAGCTCCAGTCTGGAGGTCCCCGGTCGTGGCTGGCCTTTTGAGGGGGCTGTCCATTGACTGTGGCCGAGTCATGGACCATGTATGACATCTCCACCTTCCCAAGCTGCCCACCCTCACCGCTGCACCCGTTAGTTTTGCAATTGAGGAGCTAGCACTACCTAGCTCCATACTTGAGAACTTTGACTCTGTACTTGAGCATGTTGGCTTCATGCTGGGATTGTTAGCACCAATCCCTGCACCACGATCACCTCTGATTACCGCCGTGATCGTCCCTCTCTGGATCGCGCATGCACGGTTAAGGCTGTGCGATTGTGTTATTGTGTGATCACACGTGCATCTAATTAAGCTGCTTGATCGCATTTTGGGCAACTCCTGCTGACTCAGGCATATACGATTTGTCCCGAGCTCAGTTGGTGTTGCACCATCACCCGTGATGGGGGTACCATCGCCCATCGAAGCCCTTACCCGGCTCGGTCGTGCTGTAGGGGACGCTCACCGGTTATTGGCTTTGTTAGGGATAACAGTAGCTGTTTCTTTGAACAGAGACAGTAACGGTATGGCTGGGAAGCCAGATGGTAACCACTAGGGTATTAGACGCTAGAGCAGGGGCTTTAGACTCGCTGCTGTGGCGGCTGGAGCACCTCCCTCTTATCCCGTCACCGTTCCCGCTTTTCTATTGGGGTTTATACACCCTGCGCACGAGTGGAAGGCAGGCGCCTCGCTCGTGCTTTAATTATTAGGAATGTTGTGTCGCTTTTCAGCCCCATTCCTTATTTTCCGCGTCCTTGTTATGCTGTGCATGCGCAGTACTGAGGCCAGCATCACGCATGCGCAGGACCATGACAAGCGAGAGAGAGAGAGAGAGAGAGAGAGAGAGAGAGAGAGAACAATCACTCTTTTTCCCAGCTGAGCGATCTCTTTCATGTTTGCCAGACATTCCCTTCTTTAAGCACAATTAGTGGCGATCGTGCTTAACCTGTCCATGCACTGTTTTCCCTATTTTGAGCTCGCGCCACCCAGAGCTTTTAGGGTTAAGGTCCCTTCTTGTCTCTGCATCACATGTAATCCCACTGTGGTCTGATGCTTAAAGTCACAGACCCTGTGTCCTTTATTTAAAGAACAGGGATTTATCAAAATCTGCTCTTCACAACACATGTTGGTGTTCATATATCCACCATCAGAAGAACACTGAACAACAATGGTGTGCATGACAGGGTTGCAAGGACAAAGCCACTGCTCTCCAAAAAGAACATTGCTGCTGGTCTGCAGTTTGCTAAAGATCACGTGGATAAGCTAGAAGGCTATTGGAAGAATGTTTTGTTGATGGATGAGACCAAAATAGAAGTTTTTGGTTTAAGGAAAAGGAAAACACTGCATTCCAGCATGAGAACCTTATCCCATCTGTGAAACATGGTGGTGGTAGTATCATGGTTTGGGCCTGTTTTGCTGCATCTGGGCCAGGACGGCTTGCCATCATTGATGGAACAATGAATTCTGAATTATATCAGATAATTCTAAAGGAAAATGTCAGGACATCTGTCCATGAACTGAATCTCAAGAGAAGGTGGATCATGCAGCAAGACAACGACGCTAAGCACACAAGTCATTCTACCAAATAATGGTTACAGAAGAATAAAGTTAATGTTTTGGAATGGCCAAGTCATAGTCCTGACCTTAATCCCGCCTAAATGTTGTGTCAGTACCTGAAGCGAGCAGTTAATGTGAGGAAACCCACCAACATCCCAGAGTTGAAGCTGTTCTGTAAGGCTCAGGCGTGTGCAGGACTGATAAACAGTTACAGGAACCGTTTAGTTGCAGTTATTGCTGCACAGGGAGGTCACACCAGATACTGAAAGCAAAGATTCACATACTTTTGCCATTCACTAATATGTAATATTGGATCATTTTCCTCAATAAATAAATGACCAAGTATATATCTGGTAGCTGCCCTTTGTGCATGAGCAGCAGAAAACTGAAAGGTGAATTGTAATATAGAAATGTATAGGGATCCATGTTTTACCTCCCATGTTTTCAGGTTAGTTTTTACCCCATGACAAAAATGAGCCCCCTTTTGACAAGTTGACTCTGATGTTTCTGATTTGCACCTAACATGATGAGGTGTGTTTGCAGGTTTACAGGTTGTGCTGAACTCCATTATTAAAGCCATGGTACCTCTGCTGCACATTGCTCTGCTTGTGCTCTTTGTTATAATCATCTATGCCATCATTGGCCTGGAACTCTTTATTGGGAAGATGCATGCTACGTGCTACCTAAACGGAACACGTAAGTATGCTTTATTTTGTCTTGTTGCTTTCTCTTTTTTAGCATGTAATGTGTAATGTTGACGGTTGTCACTGATGCATCATAAGTGCTAACTTTATTATAATACATAAACTGTAGAAAAAAAGCTTTACCTTCATTTACTTGAATAATGCAATATTTTTGTAGTTGCAAGAGTCCCTTTTCCCAGACCTCACTGTTGTCCATTTCATTAGCTCTCTCTCTAAAAATAACTATTTTTAATTCTCTCTGCAGGTATGTTAGCAGAAGAAGAGCCTGCCCCATGTGCGCTGTCGGGTCACGGGCGCCACTGTACTGTTAATGGCACCGCTTGTAGAGAGGGTTGGCAGGGGCCCAACAACGGCATCACTAACTTCGATAACTTCCTATTTGCTATGCTGACTGTGTTCCAGTGTATCACCATGGAAGGCTGGACAGATGTGCTGTACTGGGTAAATAACTGCAGCTCACTACAAGACCTGTTTTTTTTACAAAACTCTTTTAATAATGCAGCCTGTATCTTATGTATCACAATTCTGCAGTAACAGTACAAACCAATATCACTTTCATTTTAAAACTTACAAGAATGTTATTAATATAGACATAAATTTTCTGTTAATATGTTTGTAATACATGGTTTCAGTACATAAATGATTAAAAGCTCAGCCAGCATTCTGTAATAGTTGTACAGATACATATTGTGCTTTTGGATCACAACACTTCTCCAGTATGTGTGTGAAATACATGGCCATTGTTAACACTTTTTCCATGAAATTGAGAGATATAATAAACCAACCCAATAATGAGAATCAAAGGGTTTTTTAATAGAACAAATATATAACAAAGATTAGTTTATACATGTCTACAGTGTGTGAAAGGGGGAATTATGTATAAATGAGTTGTATATACAGAGTAACAGAGTTAGCAGAGAGAGTGAACTGTCATTATGTGCAAGTGTAATTATTGTTCAACATACACTGCTCAGGAAGGATTTAACTAAGCAAATAGTTAAATAGTTTAAAAAGTGCTAGGATAATTACTGCATTGGTGATTATGTTTCAGCTGGCAACAAGTTATTTAACCCTAACAGATGCAGTGAGTAGTTTCTTATTTGTTAAACAACCATGTCGATAGACACATTCACAGTCATGGATGTTCATCTTGTTCAGAAGGGTCAAATTGTGAAAGAGTGATTCAGTGAGCATCATTTTCACACATGGATTGGCCACCACAAAGTCCAGACCTGAACCCCATTGAGAATCTTTGGGATGTGCTGGAGAAGACTTTGCGCAGTGGTCCAAATCTCCCATCATCAATACAAGATCTTGGGGAAAAAGTAATGCAACTCTGGACAGAAATAAATGTCGTGACTGTGAGTTGCATTAATTTTTCCCCAAGGTCTTGTATCGATGATGAGAGATTTGGACCACTGGTCAAGTAGCCAAAGCTCATCCCAAAGATTCTCAATGGGGTTCAGGTCTGAACTCTGTGGTTTCCAATCCATGTATGAAAATGATGTCTCATGCTCCCTGAGCCACTCTTTCATAATTTGACCCTTCTGAAACAGTTTAACATCTTTTCCATGACTACAGGATGCCTTTCGACATGGTTGTTTAACAAATAAGAAGGACTGCATCAGTTAGGGTTAAATAACTTCTTGCCAGCTGAAACATAATCAGCAATACAGTAATTATCCAATGGGAGCTTTTTTTAAAAACTATTAAACTGTTTGCTTCGTTAAATCCAGGTGATGACATTTTTTGGCCAGGCAGTGTACATTTATGCACCATTTATCGTCCATTCGATCAATGTCTGTTTGCTTTAACGTTCGATGTCTTAATAATTATATAGGAAATAAAAATCAGTTTTATATATCTAATTCCCATTTAAAATACACAGAACTAGTGTAAGCGAACCCTTGTGACGCCTGACAGAAAGTTTCCGATTAATTCAAAAGACAGAAAAGAGTCTTGAAAAACTTGAAAACATGGTAGCGTTCCACTAGCTTGCATTTTCAGTAAGTGTTTTATAAAGATACAAGGATAAGAAATACTGTGTTGTACACTACTGTACTAAATGTCATCATATTGCATTTAATGAATATTGTTGTATAAAATAAAACACTACGTACAAAGTGTCTAAGCTACACTATGGTAATGTCCATTTCAGTCAACGTCTTGTTTCACAGAACGTAATGTGGGTGTTAAACAACTCATACCTGTACTGTATAATATATAGTGTGCAAAAAATGCAATATCAGCATACAGTGCAGTACTTCAGCTGAGCATTGGTTTGTGGTATTGAATATTTTTACAATTCTTGTTCAGCAGCACTACAGCTCAGGGCAAGAGCTGTAAGTGAGTGAGCAGAGGAGTCAGAAACAACCTTTACTGATCTTTCCTTGGGTCTTGTATAGTAGAGGTTAGTTAGGGAGGTTAGGTCACAGCAAATGAACTTCTCTACTTCTACCGCAAGGTGGTAGAACCTGAACGGACTCAATAATTATACCATTAGTGTCTGTGGTAGGTTGAATTTCCTCAACTGCTGCAGGATGTCCTCACAAATGGTGTTAGTTATGTAATTCCCGTTTGAGGTCCTTTGAAATTGTGATTCCCAGGAATTTGAATGTTGCCAGCTGAGCTACTACATAGCAATTTATGGACAATTGGAGGGGTAAGGATGATGCTCTTCTAAAGAGCATAATATTCCCAACTGTAATCTGAGTGTTTAGCTCCAGGATGTTAAGGATGCACCAAAACACAATCTGGTTAACTTTAATCTCCATTCTCAACGAGAATAACCATATGTCATCAACAAACTTTAGAATCTCAGGTGGTTGAAATTTCTTGTAAGCCAATGGTTTTACGGTAAAATTAATTAAAAGGCTATATACAATGGTTTTACCACTGCTTCATTTGAGTCAGGATTAATATACTCATATACTAAATTACACTACATCAAGCAGCACAGATTGACATAGAACGGTATTAAAACGCCACAGCAGTACACAAGCAACAAAGCTCTTTTAGTTTAGAATATACTGTACTGTTCTAGCATTTAATTGCCTGCTTTAACACTCTACAGCATTTAGAGCCTAATTAACCAGACCAGAACCCTTTTACTGCACTAGGCTTAGCTGTCTGGGGTGACTGTTGAAGATCATTATTATCTTATCACAATCAGACGCTCTGCTAATTCTTATTCCTTCTGCGGCTTAGAAATGCCAGATAGTATTTGTTGCAAAATGTTTAAGAATTCTAAGTACATGAAGTTCCATGGGCGTGGAGGTAACTGCATGAATATATTCTGAATATATAATATATAATATTATATATAACATGAATATATACAGTGGGGCAAAAAAGTATTTAGTCAGTCACTGATTGTGCAAGTTCTCCGACTTAGAAATATAAGAGAGGTCTGTTATTTTCATCATAGGTACACTTCAACTATGAGATACAAAATGAGAAAAAAAATCCAGGAAATCACATTGTAGGATTTTTAAAGAATTTAATTGTAAATCATGGTGGAAAATAAGTATTTGGTCAATAAATTTGGCTCAACTCAATACTTTGTAACATAACCTTTGTTGGTAATGACAGAGGTCAAATTTTGCTGTAAGTCTTCACCAGGTTTGCACACACTGTAGCTGGTATTTTGGCCCATTCCTCCATGCAGATCTCCTCTAGAGCAGTGATGTTTTGGGGCTGTCGCTGGGCAACACGGACTTTCACCTCCCTCCACAAATTTTCTATGGGGTTGAGGTCTGGAGACTGGCTAGGCCAGTCCAGGACTTTGAAATGCTTTTTACGGAGCCACTCCTTTGTTGCTCGAGTGGTGTGTTTGGGATCATTGTCATTCTGGAAGACCCAGGCACGTTCCATATTCAATGCTCTCACTGATGGAAGGAGGTTTCGGCTTAAAATCTCACGATAACATGGCCGTTCATTTTCTTCCCTTAACACGGATCAGTCATCTTGTCCCCTTTGCAGAAAAAAACTCCCAAAGCATGAGGTTTTTTCACCCCCATGCTTCACAGTAGGTATGGCGCAACTCAGAATTCTTCTTCCTCCAAAACACGGCAAGTTGAGTTTTTTCCAAAAAGTTCTATTTTAGTTTCATCTGACCACATGATCATTCTCACAATCCTCTTCTGGATCATCCATATGCTCTCTGGCAAACTTCAGATGGGCCTGGACATGTACTGGCTTTAAGCAGGGGGACACGCCTTTCCTGCAGGACTGAGGACCCGTCTTCGGCATAGTGTGTTACTGACGGTAGCCTTTTACTTGGTCCAGCTCTCTGCAGGTCATTCATCAGGTCCCTCCTCCGGTAGTTTTGGGATTTTTGCGTACCGTTCTCATGATCCATTTTGACCCCACGGATGAGATCTTGCGTGGAGCCCCAGATCGAGGGAGAATGGTCTTGTATGTCTTACAATTGCTCCCACAGTTTTTTGATTTATTCACACCAACCTGCTTGCCTGGTGTAGATTCACTCTTCCCCCAGCCTGGTTGGCAGGTCTACAATTTTCTTCCCTGGTGTCCTTCACAGCTCTTTGGTGGTCTTGGCCATGGGTGCGTTTGGAGTCTGACTGTTTGAAGCTGTGGACAGGAAAGTTTGTCTTTTATACAGATACTGATGTTAAACAGGTGCCAATTTAATACAAGTAAACGAGTGGAGGACAGAAGAGCTCTTAAGAAGTTACAGGTCCTGTGAGAGCCAGAAATCTTGCTTGTTTGTGGGTGACCAAATACTCCATAACTCCAACATGATTTACAATTAAATTCTTTAAAAAATCCTACAATGTGATTTCCTAGATTTTTTTTCTCATTTTTGTTCTCTCATAGTTGAAGTGTACCGTATTTTCTCTTTCTGGGCCAAGGAAAAATATAAAGCCGCGGGTTATAAGGAGCGATATCAATGATCAACTGCTAATGGATCTATTTTCATACATAAAGCGCACCGGTTATAAGACGCATTAAATGAAACAAAAAAACTTGCTGGATAGTAAACAGGATAGTAGGGAATGGCAAAAAAACCTCTTCTTAATTAAATATTTATTCTATGTACACTGCATTAGTTAATCATATAATTGCCTTTTTTGGGAGGCCCTGAGGAACGCAAATGCTGGTATTATGTACGGTAGTAGTTAAGAATCAAAGAAAGGGATGGGGATGACAAAAATATCATTAAAAAAATAAAAAACCTCAACTAATACTTTCCATCTAAAAAAACACAAAACACACAAACAACAACTCTTAAAATAATAAATAACATTATTTAACAATAAAAAAAAAAAACCATAAAAAAAATCAATAATACAATCATATAAAGAAACCTCTAAACAAAAAAAAAACAAGAATATCAATAAAAAAAGACACAAAGAAAATAATCACCATTTAACACAAAAATAAAACCATTAAACCATAAAACCAAATTCTGCTAAAAATCAACACAAACGCCAAATAAATAAATAAAAACAGCAAAAAAAATACAACAAAAATAAATCTTCAAACAATAAAAAACAACAAAAATAAAAACAAAAAAAATAAAATATAACAAAAAGCCAAACAAAAAAAAAAAATTAATAAATAAGACAAAAAAAAAAAAAATCCAAAAAAATAAACTAAAAAAAAAAAATAAAAATAAAAAACCAAAAACAACAACAAAAAAAAAACAATAAAAAAAAAAAAAACAAAAAAAAAAAAAACAAAAAAAAAAAAAAACAACAAAAAAAAGTAAGTTTCAGCAACATACATGATGGGCCAAAATTCTCAGACCACTCATGAAAGTACTTTTTTGGATTTGTTTGAATACTTGCAGATGATTCATACTGCAGATGCATAATGACCCCCAAAATACACATCAAAGCTTTGGCATCAAAATCTTGAAGATGAAAGATTTTTGTGATCCAAAGTCACCTGACCTAAAGCCCATGGAGCATTTATGAGAGAAAGCCAAGAAATTCAGTGACATCACAAAATATCCATTGGAAATATTGAGAAACCCTGCTGGGGTATATTGCGCAACCTGTGGAGTCCATATCAGCTTGAATCATTACAGCAAAAGTTGATGCATACCAAATCCTAATAAATACTGAATTCTGAAATTTATCAAAGGATTTTGCCAGAGATTTCAGCTTTTATTCAAACTATTATGCTGATATACACACGTACAGTACAACACACACACACACACACACACACACCACACACAACATCTATTAGCCATAACTTTAAAACCACCTTCTTGTTGTAGATTTGTAAGTGGTAAACATCCCCTAAATTCACATTGTTTTAAGATACTGTCCCAGTTTTTCAAAAAGTAAATAATTTGTGAAGTGTTCACAGCTTTGAGACAGTCCTAAAGTGACTGTTATTAGAGAATAGTGTTACGTGGTGCACAGTGGGCCGCTAGTGGCCACTGTTTATCCCCAGTGCGCGGTCCTACTACCCGTCCCCAGCATCTGGGGATTCTGCCAAGCTGACAGTAGAGGCCAGTATTGGTTTCGCTTTGGGCTCGCGGGAAATCCTCAGACCATGCGATCGTGCCTGTCACTTGATTACAGCACGATTGCACACACCTGTCAGTGGCTCTATTTAAAGAGGCTTTGTTTTGGCACTGAACAAGCGTCGCACCATCGCCTTCCATGCTAACTGATTCCCGTGGCGCCGGTCACAGGTCTTTGCTGTGCTTAGGGACGTTACGGGTTTTTTTTGTGTTTTAAGAGACTTTCGGGGGGTCTCATTCGCGCTGTTTGCTTCGGCACGGTCGGTGTTAGGGATTTTGGTAGACTGGGCCCGCTTTAGAATAGGGTGCCAGAGGCTGACGGAGTAGATAGAGACAGAATAGGCCGGAGTAATCAGGAGATTCGGAGGTAATCCAGGCGTAGATTTAGCGTAGGGTCAGAACCGGCCTGTAATCGCGCTTTTGCCCGTTCGCGGTTCCCGCGTGCCCCTCGCCTCTACCCCCTCACTCTGTGCTCTCAGCCTCGGATCCGAGCGGCAGGCCGGTGCCCCGCTCCGCTGTCCGCTTTCAAGCACGTCCGATTCATGCTGTGGTTATTCACACAGACCCGTGAATTGCACTCGTGCTGCTCCTGAGACTATAAACACAGTCTCTGAAGCCCGCACAGCACGTCACCCCCTCCGCTTCTCACACGGCTCATGCTGCGTGGCTGCGTTCAAAGCAGTCCTGATTCTGTGTAGAGAGCGATTCAGAGAGAGAGCGCATTCGCCGATTATATGGGTGCTCAGTTTCGGGACTCTGAGCGCTTTCGGCTTGTTGGGTTTCCTCCAGCTCTCTCTCTCAGCGCTATCTGGCGCCTTATCGGATTATTTTTCTTTCTTTCCCCGATTTTGGTATTAATTCCTTTCTTTAATCAAAGCCATGCGTTCTCATTCTCACCCTCCCTCCGTTTAAAGAGGAGTATTTCTCAGTTTGAACACAGTATAAGTACGTCTAAGCAAGCCCCCTTTCTAGCGCTGCCTCCTCTCCGTTAAAGAGGAGTATTTCTCAGTTTGAACACAGTATAAGTACGTGTAAGCAGCCCCCGCTTTCTAGCGCTGCCTCCTCCCTCCGGTAAAGAGGAGTATTTCCCTCAGTTTGAACACAGTATAAGTACGTGTAAGCAGCCGCGCTTTCTAGCGCTGCCTCCTCTCTGGTATAGAGGAGTATTTCTTAGTTTAAACAAAGTATAAGTACGTGTAAGCAACCGCGCTTTCTAGCGCTGCTTCCTTCCCAGTCTGGAGGGGCATTTCTCAGTTTAAGCGCAGTATAAGAGCGTGTAAGCAGCCTTGCTTTCTAGCGCTGCTACCCCTCCAGTCTAAGAGAATATTTTTCAGTCACATCCCATCTTAGCGTGTTAAAGTGGCCGTGCTACAAGCACCGCCCCCTCTCCTGTTTTAAAAGGAGTATTTTTTCAGTTAGTTTGAGCACGCCAGTGTCCATAAAACACCGGGTTCCTGAGCTTTGTGTGTGCGCGCCTGATCGCAGATTCGGCAGTTTCGCTGACACACACAAAGCCTCACTTAATTCGCTGTCTGTTGTTTATTTGTATTGCTTTAATTATTGTTTCATTTATTTCACTCATTTCAGTTCATTACTACCATCTGGAGCTGACTGCTATTGGGTCCTAATATCCTTTTCTTTTACTTTCACGATTCGCCATCGTGTTCGCATGGCGAACCGTAACAAATAGTAATAAGGGTTATCTGATCACTTGCTAGCTACTTTAGCAGTAAGACATGAAGGTTGCTGGCTACCTGTCTCTTAAAGTGCATAAAATTGCATTTATCTTATTCTAATTTGACATGTTTCAATACTATTAGCTACACGATCAGCAGTTATATTTAAACCACCACTTTGTTTCTACACACATTCATTCTATGTTTCACTTACCAAATAGATATAATAGATTACCTATAGATACAAATAGAAATACTTTGTAGTTTTGCAGTTACAGGCTGCAGTTACCTGTTGCTTTGCAAATTTTGTTAATTTTTTCAATGTATCTTGGAGTAGCAACAGCTCAGAATTGTAGTGGTAGGGAAGGCCATATAGTCTCCCAGAACAGAACCAGCTTCACAGCAGTAATAACTATGAATTGTACATTTAATGGATTGACTTCTATAACTGCATAACTAAACACACGTCTGAGATCACCATGTGCAATTCTTAGTACTGTCTAGAGTGGTGTGGACGATTCACCAACTGGCAGATTAATTCCATTCAGCGCCTTTAGGGTAACCTGGAAATTTCGACTACCTGCCAGGCCTTATCTGCCAATATCACTGCTTAATCTTTAATTCTCTTGTGAATGAATGGAAGGAAGTCCTGGAGCCTTTTTTCGTATTAGTCTCATCTGTCTCTTTCACATGTCCTTATGAAGGTATGTTGTCTTATCTGTGTTCTGTGACACACTAGAGTCTGAAACTGTTTTCTGGAAAATATTAGCCTAAATACAACAGAACCATCATGTTTTGGGTTCTGTGAATTATGTACACATCAGATAGAGATCAAATTTAAGTTGGATACTAAGCAACAGCTGGTGAACGGTTTATCAGTGTAACTGCTTTTTATTATATGGCAAGAATGTGAGACAATGCTAGTTTTTGGCAGCAATTGTCACTTACACCCTGTTTGCTTTTCTCTCGCTCTTTTTCTTCTTTTCTTCCCGTCCCATTTATTCATCAGTTACCATGGTAAACTCTAGAAATGCAAATGAGGCAATGAAAGTGAGTGCATGTTCAAGTCTGACATTGTGCTAGAGAAAATCTCAGAAAAAGACTGGCTTGACAATTGTATCACCTTCATACTTGTCTTTCTTTCTCAGCTCTCGTTATCTTCTCTACCACATCAGTTAGTTTCTCTTTAATTCTTTTAACATCACAGATTGACAGCTTGAACAGAAAAATGTACAGTATATGTGTGTGAAAAATGACCTCTTTTCTCAGTTATGAAAGCATCTTTATATAGACATTTTTCTGTAGCAAAGCCTGTTAAAACCTGTGATCATGCCTCATACTTTTGTAAAAAATGTAAAAGAAGTAGGACTAATTATTTCGATTCCAAGGATATTGTGACTACTACTGCCTGTTTAGTTAGGTAGGCATTTATGTAGGTTAGTATATTGTTGACCAAATAGAAAGACAAAGGCTCTAAGTAAGATTTCCAGATCCTTGACTTACAGTATGTTGCCTGTGGGGTGGAGTCTTAGTAATACGTGTGTGTCTGTTACTAATGATTCACAGTTTTGGCACCTTTTTCATTTCAACCTTGAGCTGTTTTAGGTGCTGTATCTAATATTTTGCCTATTAAAGTCATGTTAATGGTAAGAAAAATATGCACTAAAATTTGAAATGTCATTTGAAATGTTTCATTCCAAATAAAACATTTATAGGATTTAGCTATTACCCTGAGTGTCTTACAACTAGTATGAGAAATACTACTTACATGGGGCAAATCAAGAGAGTCTTGAGCCCAAAACAGGAAGCTTCATCATGAATATGTAATTCCCATGAATATGAATGAGAAAATCAACTTAACTGGATGCATAATTGAAGTCTAAATGAACTTCATGTGTATCTGTTCTTGTCATAATCGTTCAGCAGAAAAGAGCTGGTATGAATTTAAGACAGGATAAATGCATGGCCTTAGACTGAACCAAAGTCTCTGTTTATACATAAGTAGTAGCAGTGGACATTAACGTGGTCAAAGGACAAACACAGACAAAACCATTCCTCAATTGTCATTCTGCTGGGTTGGCTTAACAGGGGAGATTTATCAGGCACAATCACTCGACATTTCAGGCATTTCAGATAAAGACATCAATTTTGCTAAACAATATCATATTATAGGATAACTACTTTAAATACACAGTTATTTCATTTCAGATATTCTCTAATATTCCTAAAAATGATATTCTTCTAGAGGTGACTGCTAGAACCTATGGAGTATGTATTGTAGGAGAGTCACATATGGTAGTCGAAGGGAATGTTTATAGACCAATTTAGGAGAAGACCACACAAATCTGTATAGAATGCTTTTGTCCTAGTACAACTCATAGCGAAAATTTCAACGTACAACTGCTTTGTGTGTTCACAATGAAGACATAATTTAGGCATTTCTTCTTAAGCTGCAAAGTACACGATGGGGTCAATGCAAATAAACTCATTTAGCAACCACAGTGTGACTCATCAAGGGTGGTCATAGTAGACCTCAGGCGAGTCCATAGATGTATTATGTGTAGATGATGTTCTGTGATATTTTTTTAACGCCAGAAGCCACAACAGTTAATGTTTAAAATGTATATATACAATGTAGTTTTATGTAACAGGTGTCTTTGTTTGTGTGTTCTCTATTACAGATGAATGATGCTATGGGTTTTGAGCTGCCATGGGTCTACTTCGTCAGTCTGGTCATCTTCGGTTCCTTTTTCGTCCTTAATCTTGTGTTAGGTGTTCTCAGTGGGTGAGAGACCATTTCTTAATCTGAAGCCCTTCAGGTGTCCAGATGTTTCTGTAAATCTCCATGTACTGTGGTATGGGGTGGGGTGGTGGAACAAACAACAGCATACAGTACATAAAATGAATCTTGAAGATCTGGAAGAAAAACCTAAAGACATAAATTATAATTAGGAAATCTTAAAATATTAAACAAACAAAGAAAATAAAACAATATATTAAAAGTAAAGATTTGATGGTTGGAATTTGTGTCTTCCCTGAATGCATGTCTTAGTTCATGTGCAATTTGCAAATGAGCACTTTATAAAACATAAATACTTTTACATAAAAAATTTTAAATGAATGCCTGGGTTAATCTATTGTACATACACTATATGTAAATAGTATATACTATATATATAAGTATATAGACAACTTTTATAATTATAATCTCAGATATCTCAGCCACACTTGCTGTTAACAGGTTCATAATATGAATTATACAGCCATGAAATCTGTAAACAAACAGTGGTTCCTCGACATGACACTTACAAAGGTTTCTAACCTCCCAACATGTCAGTTCATCAACTATGTGTCCTGGCCTCGTAAAACCAAAAATAAATGATTAACCAACTTTGATGTAAAACTTGGCTGGCTTACACAGAGCCCCAAAGTCTAAATGGAATCAACAGCAGTGCCCTATGTCACAGTCATGTTGCAAAATGTATTGCAAAGCCTTCTCAGAAGAGCAAAAGCTGTTGTAGCAGCAAATGGGGGACAAACTCTGTACTAATATCCAACTTTATATCCCCCACATCACCTAAATATCTATATTTCAGTTCAATTCAATTAAGTTTTTTAGCACGTTTACCAACAGGCATAGTTGAAATGCATTATAAAGTCAAGAAAACAAATAGACAAGCCAGAAGTGACAGTGGCAAAGAAAAGCCTCCTGAGATGCATATAAAATATATGCATATATGGGCAGTCCATCCTTCCCAACGAAGTGTAACACCAGACAATGAGATTACGTAGATTCCTAGTATACAGTAATACATTGATTCCTTTATTCATTTTCATACCTGTTTAATCCAATTCAGGGTTGAAATTGAGCTCGGTCCTAAACAGCAGCACAGGACGTGAGACGGAATCCAACCCTAGATAGGTTGCGAGTCCTTCGCAGGGCACATACATGCACATACACACCCACCTACACATACACACTGACTTAGACACACCAGTTAACCTAATGCATGTCTTTGGAATGTGGGAGGAAAGCAGAGCACCCAGAAGAAACGAACACAAAAACAGGGGCAAACGCCAAGCAGGGGGAGTGCAAACCAGATCAAACCAGGGACTCTGGAGCTCTGAGGCAACAGCGCTAACTACTTGCACCACTGTGCTGCCCACGCGGACAATACAGTATTGAAAATACTTTTTAAAATATTAGCTCTATCTTATTATAAAAAAGAGTCTCGATTAGAAAATAATGCAAGTTTAGCTGGGCTGTAACAGTTTCTATTCATGGCAGCATATCTTGAGAAGTCTTTAAATATCTGGGTATGTGGTAAATGTTGGCTGCTAATAGACATCCCTGATTCCACTGCTTGTAGTTGCCATGGTTCCCCAGTAGCACCTAGCAAGTATTTTTGTGTGATATTTCTCTGCATTCAGGCAGATACGAAATAAGTTTATTTAGAAACACTCAGTAAAACAGGTTTGTTCTTTACATTGTAATATTTAGAATAAATACAATTGCTTTATTTCTAAATAGTAAAAAATAATTAACAATATTTGCACCGGTGATTAAAGATAGCTATTTTGTTTACTTGGTTGAAAAACGAAAATATTTTAAAACATCTGTTTTAGGTTACTTAGGTCAGGATAGTTTTAGGGATGGGGCTAGGGTTGGTAATTAGGTATACAGGTATGGTTAGCATACCTGTTATTTATTATTTATGTAGTTATTTGGCTACAGTAATAAACAGTCAATGGTGGGGTGAGACAAACACTGTATATTAATACAAGAGCCTGTGTGTGTTTGTTTGTGTGTGTGTGTGTGTGTGTGTGTGTTTTTTTGCCTTGTGGGGACATTTGCCAGGTCCCCATGAGGTAAACTGCTTTTTTTTTTTAACACAAACTGCAACTTTCTTTTGAAAAACAAAAAGAGTCAGAATATTTGTTTTATATTACTGAGGTTAAGTTTAGGGATAGGTGTAGATGTATAATTAATTACTACAGTAATTATTATCATCATCATCAATCTATGTAATGTCCCCAAAACCTACGTTTACCAAGTGTGTGTGTGTGTGTGAGAAGAGAATTCTCCAAGGAGCGTGAGAAGGCAAAGGCACGAGGAGATTTCCAGAAATTAAGGGAAAAACAGCAGCTGGAGGAGGATCTGAAAGGCTACCTGGATTGGATCACACAGGCCGAGGACATCGAACCTGAGAATGATGAGGAGGGAGACCAAGAGGGCAAACGCAACCGTGAGTAGACAGACCTCCACTCATACATTCACATACAAGACACATGCAACTCCTGACAGAGCGTACATAAGATTGCATTTCTCAGATGTGCAAAATAATAGGTTTCTTAATTAAATATGAAAGTGTTATTAATGCACATGCAATCAGCTTCACAATTGCTGGCACCATGGCTAAGAGGTTGGTTAAAAAGGTAACATACAGTATGAGATATACTGTATATTACCTTTGATTGAAGACAATTCATAAACACAATGCAGACTCCCTTGCATTTAGTTAATGCAACTTCTCTTTACCTGTATGGTTCATGGTTTTTGTAGGGTTTTAGATCATTTCCCAGCTGGTACATTCAACTGTGACCCAGTTGGAGCTTCTTGTCAAAATATTCTCGTACTTCACAGAGTCCATGTTGTAATGGATTCTAACATGTTCCCTACATGCATGAAAGTTTGTGAACCCTTAAGAGTTTTCTATATTTCTGCATCAATATGGACTAAACTATCATCAGCTTTTCACACAAGTCCTAAAAGTAGATGAAGAAAACCAAATTAAACAAATGAGACAAAACTATTATATATGGTGATTTATTTAGTGAAGTAAATTATTCAGTGTTACATATTTTTGAGTTTCAAAAGTGTGTGAATCTGGTTTGACCCTCTTGTGCAGCAATAACTGTTTCTAAACGTTCCCGGTAACTGTTGATCAGACCTGCACATTTGGTTGGAGAAATTTTTGCGCATTCCTCCATACAGAACAGCTTCAGCACTGGAATGTTGGTGGGTTTCCTCACATGAACTGCTTCTACTATGTTTCTTTTGGACTGAGGTCTGGACTTTGACTTGTTCATTCGAAAACATTAACTTTAGTCTTTGGTAACCAGTTTTTAGTAGAACTTGCTCATTTAATTCTTAACCCACATTCTCTTGATGTTCAAATCATGGACAGATGTCCTGAAAAGTTCTTTTAGAATTTGCTGGTGTAATTTAGATTTCATTGTTCCATCAGTGATGAGAACTCATTCTGGCACAGATGCAGTAAAGCACGACAAAACCATGACACTACAAACACCACCTTTCACAGGTGAGATAAGGTTCTTATGCTGAAATGCAGTGTTTGACATTCTCCAAACATAACACATCTCATTTAAAATAAATTCTAATTATCTACAAACCCTAGAGGTTCACATACTTTTGCCACACACAGATATGTAACAATTGATTAATTTTCTCAATAAATAAATGATCAAGGATAATATTTTTGTCTCAGTTGCTTAACTGGGTTCTCTATCTATTATTAGAACTTGTGTACAGATATTATGATGTTCTAAGTCACATAAACAATATCTAATAGTTATGTATGCATCATATAACTTATAAGAGAAGATGTAAAATTATACAGTGGAGCAAAAAAATATTTAGTCAGCCACTGATTGTGCAAGTTCTCCTACTTAGAAACATGAGAGAGGTCATATGTGTACATATCATATGTACACTTCCAACTATAAGAGACAAAATTAGAAAAAAAATCCAGGAAATCACATTGCAGCTTTTTAAAGAATTTAAGTGTAAATCATGGTGGAAAATAAGTATTTGGTCACCCTCAAACAAGCAAGATTTCTGGCTCTCACAGACCTGTAACTTCTTCTTTAAGAAGCTCTTCTGTCCTACACTTGTTACCTGTATTAATGGCACCTGTTTGACCTCATTATCTGTATAAAAGACACCTGTGCACAGCCTCAAACAGTCAGACTCCAAACTCAACCATGGCCAAGACCAAAGAGCTGTTGAAGGACACCAGGAAGAAAATTGTAGACCTGCACCAGGCTGGGAAGAGTAGATCTACAAAAGGCAAGCAGTTTGGTGTGAGTAAATCAACTGTGGGAGCAACTGTAAGAAAATGGAAGACATACAAGAGCACTGATAATCTCCCTCAATCTGGGGCACCACGCAAGATCTCATCCCGTGCACTTACGGCATTCCTCTGCTGCGGCAGTAGCGTATCGGGTCCGTGCATGCGCATGCGCAGAGACCCGAGCGGAGCTTCCGCGAATATAATTATATATAATATAATATAATTGATAACAAAAGGCGCCCGCAGGAGTGTGGCACGGATGCGGGGAGTGAAGAGGACGAGGTTAGGAAACACTGCGTCCTCCTCAAAGCACGATTGCTACAGTGTGTGCAAACCTGGTGAAGACTTACAGGAAACATTTGAGCTATGTCATTGCCAACAAAGGTTATGTTACAAAGTATTGAGTTGAACTTTTGTTATTGACCAAATACTTATTTTCCACCATAATTTACAATTAAATTCTTTACAAATCCTACAATGTGATTTCCTGGATTTTTTTTCTCATTTTGTCTCTCATAGTTGAAGTGTACCTATGATGAAAATTACAGAACTCTCTCATTTTTCTAAGTAGGAGAACTTGCACAATCAGTGGCTGATTAAATACTTTTTTGCCCCACTGTATATCTTATATATAAGATATTGTACATGTTAGTTTGTGTGTACTTTGAACCTGTTTGAGATCACCAAGAGCTGAGGTTGAACTGGAGAACTCCCAAATTGCACCCTGTAACACAGGTATAAAATCTAAAACATCAAAATAACAAAGGACGAGCGAGCCCCAAACTTTACACAACATTTAGGGAACTTTACACAACATTGTCAATCCTTTCTGTTTGTTACTTTTTAAATTTCTTTTTTCCAGAATCTATAACTTTTTCTCTCTTTTCAGATTTTTTTTGTTTATTTCTACAGCTCTATCCACATTTCTTTCAGCCTCTTTTACTTTCTTTACAAATCAATATATTTTCAAAGCTCTTTTCTCATTTTAGGTCTCTCTTTTTTGTTTCACTTGTCTTTAGACACACAGAAAATGACAAACAATTCCATTATCATGCATAAACTTAACTTTCACTAAAGTAAAATAAAGACATGGTATATTTCAATATTTTGTGCAATATTTCATGCAAGTTAATTGTATTTAGAATTGTATACTCTTTTTAATATTTTAAATTATATGCACATATAGTCAAAATATGGAATGGTTTTGAAATTTGGAAGGAACAGAATCCCTAAAATAAACTTTATTTTGATGCTTTAAAATGTTTTTACACATGGTAGATATTATACAGTAGAATAATTTGATACATGTTATGTATTGTGTAGTGTATTCTTTAAAGTACTTTAAAGGAAAAAACTGTAAGTCAAACATGCCACAGTTGTAGCATAGGGATGAAATGGGAAATACACGCATCCAGAAGCTACTGATCTGTGCTGTATTATTCAGACGGTATTTACTGTGAACAGGCAAGTTTACTTTGAAACAAACAAGTTTACTGTGTAGTCCAAATCATAATTTGATTTATTAATTACCCAGAGGGTCATTTCCAGAACATATTCTCCTGTATTTCTTGGTTAATATGTTTCCAAGTAAATCTGATTCTGTTCAGTTTATTATAAATGAACTGATGGACCAGAGTTCAAATCAAACCAGCAGTCTGTGTTTTAGAGGAGGGAGTCTGAGTGACAGGATGAGAAAGAGTAATCCCAATACTCTTTATGTAAGCAGCATGTGGCCCAGTACAAAACACAGAGATCATTTGTGTTCTGTTTTGTTCTTCTTATTCCGTCAATATTTCTCTCTTATAACCCATTCCCATGCAGTTCTGTGGTTACTGTGCTTAGTACCGGTATGATGTGATGCTCTGTAGGTGTTGTTCTGGCTCCATCCTTTTATACTGAATGCTGAAGCGCTAAAAGGTGAAAGATCTTAAGTATATCTCATGAAAATGAAATACATTATGGATTTTGTGTGGAAGGTTAATGGGATGTAGACCATATTTGATGTTCTGTACAAGTCAAGTTATAGTTAGATATTTTGCGACTTTGAAGATATAGTTCATGATGTGGCAACTTCCACCATAGCCTCTTCCAATGGTCAGGTTACACAAGTCAACACTTCTGGCTGCTGTTATATTGCTGCTCAGTCTTATAAATAGTAATTCACTGCTGTTAAACATTGGGTTAGGTATGACTTCCAGACTTCAGTGATTAAGCATTTATATATACATATATATAAAATTGACAAATGCCTACATATGCCTACATAAGTAGGAGAACTTGCACAATCAGTGCAATACTAACTAAATACTTCTTTGCCCCCCTGTAGATGCTTACACACTTACACACACAAACATGTACATAAACACTCACAAATGACAGATGTTTACACCTAAACTCCTGCCTCTGCTCGTGGATCTGCAGTGTTGATTGGCTGTTTACGGTCGCAATGTCTGTCATTAAAAGAGATATTTTTTCCTATTAAAAGTTATTGTAATTGCTAAAACCTTGGTTGTTAAGGTGAACAGATGTTGACTGGATGGTCATTAAACGGCGCTTACCTGTATGTGAATATTTTGCGCAATGGACGGTTTATTCACCAAAATTGGATTATTTAGTTTTCTCTTATACAAAGTCAATTTCACACATATATAACAATGTCAGGATGGGTTTTCAATGACAGCCAAAACATGATTGTGTGTGATTGAATATTCAACATACATTAAAAATGTGCATGTGTGTGCATTTCTGGGAGGGTGTTTAGATAATCAGGGACATCTTCTGCTCTTTTGCTGTGTCCCTTTAGTAGCTTAGGCACTACAGTAGTAAGTGTACTTAAGAATCTGCCTGACAGCATGCTAGTGTTGTTATTAACCAATGCCTGATTTGCTTGTTGTGTAACCTTTTCCTTTTATTCTCTCTCATTAGTCTCATCTTATTAAAAATACCCCATGCTGTTTCTTCTTTCTTATTTTCTCGTTGGTATGCCTTTTCTGCATTTCTCTTTCTCCTGTAAGGTGTTGTAATGCTGCCTGGTGTGTTTAATGAGTAGATGCTGATAGTGGCTTTTCTTTCCTGCTCTTCTGTCTGTGTGTCTCCCCCCTCTGCCTGCATGCATGAACTGCCTGTAAACTGAAAGGGGTGACGATGGCTGATCTCACCCAGGAGAACAAGGCAGGGAAGTCGGGCTGGTTCAGTCATTCCACAGAGACTCAGGGTAACTGAGTTAATTTGCATATGTGCAGCATGTGTTGCAGATCAACAGAACTGTTTAATTTAATGTAAATACAATTATGTGCAGTCAACTTTGGAATTATGGCACACCATGAGCAAATGCAAAAAATTCATAGTTAAAATCTACACTCTATGGTACTTTATTATTATTATTTGACACAGAGAATAACCACATTGAGCTTCTTCCTGTCATTTCTATTATTGTAGAATTATTCTAGACAGAGTCTAGATTGCTCCTGTAGAACAGTTGAATCACTTTTATATTCAGCCTCACTTTCCCGCTGTACTCTACAAAGGCAGTGCCTGAAACCTCTGAAGTTTGAGCCTACAGCACAAACCACTGCACCACTGCGCCGCTTCTTTTATATTCCCAGGTTATTTAATTGAGACCACAGGTTTTTGTTTAAATTCCGAAACTAATTTTGCATTCCTGTATCCATTTCTGTGTTGGACTAAAGTTCAACGTGGTAAAATCCGAACACAACACATTATTCTCATTGTGGTTTACATAACACGTTCAGGTTCAGGTGCCTAATTTTGAAAAGGCTTCTATTGTGCAATCCTTCTGAAGCATGTTGTTTGCAATTAGTAGCTGATTTAGAACCATGATAATCAACTAATTGTGCTTTTCTGAAGCTGTAGTTTTTGTGAGCAGAATGCCCATTTCCTCATCATGGTTTTCTATTTTCATACCAATTATCTGACTTTATCTGGTCAACTGGTCAACAACATTCTAACTCTTTTGCATTAAATGCTCTTTGGTTGAATTTCTGGTTGCACAAGAATGGCTTCATGAGCTTTTGTCCTCCATTCGGATTAAAGTAGTGTAGTAATCTAATAAAGAAGGCAATGAGTTGGGAAAGTGAAAAGTGTTCCACTGAAAACATTAGATTAGAGATCAAAAGATAATACATCGTTGAGTAATATTTGAGACTAGATGCTCTGTATTTTATTTTGCCTTGCTATAGTGGTTCTAGTTATGATTGATAGCTGTGTTCTGAAAAGGAAGACACTTTTTTTGTGAGTACTAAAAAAAGAAAGCTATTTGGTTTTCCCCATGGTTATGGATGACATGGAGACTTTGAGAGCTGACCTGAGGGCAGTCAGTCAGTTATTTTCTGTATAACGGTGTATATTGCCTGATGGCTGGATAATTGTCTCTACCATTCTGTAAATAAATTTGGCACAAGGCATAGATAAATCCACTGTGAGCTAAAAACAGTGTTATTAACCAAAGGTAGTGAAAAATACACAGACATGTTAACGTCTTATAAAGATATAAATGATGATTGATAATGATTTTAAACAAGCATTTAGCTTATGCGATTGTTTTGTGTTTCACAAGTGTGAAGTTTGTGCTTCATTATTTGACCATTCTCTTTAAAGGTGTAAATAATTCTGGAGTTGACTGTGGCAAGTATTAATGGACACGTGGCTCTCAGTCTTTATACCAATACTACCAGCTTTTTAAAGATCAGCTTTTCTTTAATGACTCTTGCTATTTGCGTTTTAACCAGACTACTACGCTTATTTTGGTGGCATTATTACTACTTATTGAAGTTTGATTACTTGAAACATCTGTTTTGAAATAACGCAGTCTTGGAATAATGCTGTTTGACAGCCTGGCCTGTAGCTTATTCTGTTGTTGTGTATCTCTTCTACAGCGAGTATGCCCACCAGTGAGACTGAGTCTGTCAACACGGACAGCCCAAATGGAGAAGATGATAAGATTTGCTGCTGTGGACCCATGTGGTAAGAACTAGAGGCATGGACATTGACTATTATGTGAGGCAGATTGAAATATATTGAAAGTGGAATAAATTGCAATGCAGTGGTGCTTGAAAGTTTTTGAATGCTTTTGAATTTTCTATATTTCTGCATAAATATGGCTTGAGGTCAAACATTTACTTTAAGTCTTCCCCAGGTTTCGCACACACTGTAGCTGGTATTTGGCTCATTCTTCCATGCAGATCTCCTCTAGATCAGTGATGTTTTGGGGCAACACGGACTTTCAACTCCCTCCACAAATTTTCTATGGGGTTGAAATGCTTTTTACGGAGCCACTCCTTTGTTGCTCGAGTGGTGTGTTTGGGATAATTGTCATGCTGAAAGACCCAGCCATGTTCCATCTTCAATGCTCTCACTGATGGAAGGAGGTTTTGGCTTAAAATCTCACGATACATGGCCCCGTTCATTCTTCCCTTAACACGGAACAGTCGCCCTGTCCCCTTTGCAGAAAAACAGCCCCAAAGCATGATGTTTCCACCCCCATGCTTCACAGTAGGTATGGTGTTCTTGGGATGCAACTCAACATTCTTCTTCCTCCAACCACGAATAGTAGAGTTTTTACCAAACGTTCTGTTCTGTTTTGGTTTCATCTGACCACATGATATTCTCCCAGTCCTCTTCTGGATCATCCATATGCTCTCTGGCAAACTTCAGACGGGCCTGGACATGAACTGACTTAATCAGGGGGACACGCCTGGCACTGTAGTATCTGAGTCCCCCTCGGCATAGTGTGTTACTGATGGTAGCCTTTGTTACTTTGGTCCCATGTCTCTGCAGGTCATTCATCAGGTCCCTCCGTGTAGTTCTGGGATTTTTGCTTACCGTTCTCATGATCATTTTAACCCCACGGGATGAGATCTTGCGTGGAGCCCCGGAGCGAGGGAGATTATCATTGGTCTTGTATGTCTTTCATTTTGTTACAGTTGCTCCCACAGTTGATTTATTCACACCAACCTGCTTGCCTATTGTAGATATTCTCTTCCCAGCCTGGTGCAGGTCTACAATTTTCTTCCTGGTGTCCTTCGACAGCTCTTTAGGCTTGACCATGGTTGAGTTTGGAGTCTGACTGTTTGAGGCTGTGGACAGGTGTTTTTATACAGATAATGAAGTCAAACATGTGCCATTAGTACAGGTAATGACTGGTGGACAGAAGAGCTTCTTAAATAAGAAGTTACAGGTCTGTAAGAGCCAGAAATCTTGCTTATTTGTGGGTGACCAAATACTTATTTTCCACCATGATTTACAAATAATTCTTTAAAAATCCTATAATGTGATTTCCTGGATTTTCTTTCTCATTTTGTCTCTCATAGTTGAAGTGTACTTATGATGAAAATTACAGACCTCTCTCATATTTCGTAGTAGGAGAACTTGCACAATCAGTGGCTGACTAAATACTTTTTTGTCCCACTGTAAGTCTTAAAAGCAGATAAAGAGAACCCATTTAAACAAGTTAAACCCTAAGCACACTAGTTGTTTTACCAAAGAATGATTAAAGAAAAATAAAGTTAAGGTTTTGGAAGTCCCAACCTTAATCCATTAAAAATGTAGTGGAATGATCTGAAGAGAACAGTTCGTGTGAGGAAACTCACCCAGAGCTGAAGCTGTGTTATATGGAGGAAGGGACTAAAATTCCCCCAAGACTATGTGTAGGACTGAGCAACAGTTATTGGAAATATTTAGTTGCAAATATTGCTGCACATGGGCGTCACACTAGATACTGAAAGCAAAGATTCACATACTTTTGCCACTCTGAAATAAGGAATTTTTGGATATAGTTTTTCTCAATAAATAAATGAACAAGTATAATAATTTTGTCTCATTTGTTTAATTAGGTACTGTTTATCTACTTTTTGAACTTGTCTGAAAATTGGATGATGTTTTGAATCATTTGTGAAAGAATATAAAAAATGCTAAAGGGTTCACAAACTTTCAACTACCAATGTACATGAGAATTTCATGAATTACGAGCCATGCTGATTGTGAGCAAAATATGGTGTGTACAGTTTTTGCTAACTATGATTGTGTTATAATAACTGTTTTATTATGTCATCATTTCAGTCAAAAAATTACAAAGTCAAAGTTCAGGTTAGTAAACTATTTTTGCAATGTGACGCCTTGCATGAATCTTCTTCATTTCCTGAGAGAACATTTTAATCAGCTCATTCTATCTGCATGTCTGTGTGTTTCTGTGTGATCATACATATCATATTTCATATTGAAACCCTCTAAGCACATGTACTAACATTGTAAATAATTCCTGAAGTATCCACAGCTTTGTGCCAGTCACATATCATATTCATATCATTATAGTATAATGAGGTCTCTCTGGACGCTTGCTAGGTATTTTAGCAGTTAGCGATGTTGCTAGCTGACCGTGCAAAAAAATGCATTTATCAAGGTTTATTTTCACGTTTGAATACTTTTAACTCCAACGATCAGCCATAACATTAAATTTTATCCGTTCTGGTTACCAAATAGATATACTTTGTAGTTCTATTCTTACATACTGTAGTCCATATGTTCAGGATATTTTTGCTGTCCCCTTTTCCACCTTGTTCTCTAATGGTCAGGACCCGCAGAGGACTACCACAGAGCGGGTATTATTTAGATAGTGGATCATTTTCAGCACTGCAGTGGCACTGATATGTTGGTGGTGTCTAAGTGTGTGTTGCACCAGGGTTTGTCAAACAGCATTGGTGCTGGAATTTCTAAACACTGTGCTTAATCATTTTCCACATTAGATACACCTACCTTGTTGGTCCACATTGTAGACGTAAAGTCAGAGACAGTAGCTCATCTGTTGCTACACAGTTTGTATTAGTCATACTTTAATCTTTCATCAGTGCTCCCAGGATGCTGCCTGTTGAACACTGTTGACTGGATATTTTTGGTTTGTGGACTATTCTCAGTCCATCTGTGAAAGGGGACCAACAAAGTATGCAGAGAAACAGGTGGAATACAATTTGTAAGTGTATAACTATAAAGTGCATCTATGAAACAAGGAGGTGGTGGTTTTTAACATTGTGGCTGGCCTGTGGGTATTGCTGAGAATGGAATGAGATAAATCAAGGCTCTGTTACTAACATGTTACTTGTTTCTACTTGTGACCAATGCAAGCTGGCTTATCAACAATATCGATAACTGTGATAAACAAAAGCTTCCTGATTTCCTATTTTTTTTCATGTTTGTCACACTTAAGTATTTCGGAACATCAAACCAATTTAAATATTAGTCAACACAAATAAACACAAAATGCAGTTTTAAATGAAGGTGTTTATTATTAGGGGAGAAAAACATCCAAACATACAACCCCTGGCAAAAAGTATGGAATCACCAGTCTTGGATGAGCACTCATTCAGACATTCCATTCTGTAAAACAAACTCAGATCAAAAACATGATACAATAATAAGGTCATTCCAAAGTGCAACTTGTTGGCTTTCAGGAACACTCAAAGAAATGAAGAGAAAACATTGTGGAAGTCAGTGAATGTTACTTTTATTGACCAAGCACAGGGAAAAAAATATGGAATTACTCAATTCTGAGTAAAAAAGTATGGAATCATGAAAAACAGATAAACAAAAGACCATTCAAAATACATCACTAGTATTTAGTTGCACCACCTTTGGCTTTTATATCGGCTTTCAGTCTCTGAGGCATGGACTTGATGAGTGACAAACAGTATTCTGCATCAATTTGGTGCCAACTCTCTTTGATAGCGCATTGCCAGATCAGCTTTGCAGGTCGGAGCCTTCTTGGTGGAGATGGGGGTACATTTTTGTTTGTCAAATTTCCAGAACCACAGGTTTTCAATTGGGTTGAAGATCTGGACTATTATGCAGGCCATGACATAGACTGAATGTGTCCTTCTCCAAGGAATGCGCGTGTCACTGGTTTTTTTTTGCACCTAGTGGCAACGATGCATTTCATCTTGGGGAAAATTTATTTCATCACCTCCAACAGTTGTTCAACTGAAGGGATGAGAAAACTGTCCAGTGATCTCAAGTGTAAACTTGGTGCATTTGAATAGAAGAATTACCACAGTCCTCCCCAGTGCCGTTGCCTGACATTGGGCCGCACCCAGCCCCATTCATCAAGGACCGTGGAAATTTGGGGTTGTTTTTCTGTGCCTTCAGGCAGGCCTCTCATAAAGCTCGTGCGGGGAAGCGCACCAAAGCAGAAGGTTTCCGCATCATCACCGTGTCCGTGCAGATTCTGTTTCGTGCCGTGCGCTAGATAACTTTCAACCATCATCGCACGTCCGCAGGTGATTGCCTCTATTAGCCCATTGCAGTCTTGTTCTTTTATGGGTTTAGGTTGGTCAATGATGGTTTTCTTTTTAAGCTTTCCGTATTGAGAATCGCGCATTTCTTTAGCGATGGTTCTAACGGTTCGGTCACATACATTGGGCTCCAGCTTCCGCCCAGCTCCGCCCATTTAATCGTCATCTTGTATTGTACTTTTTTCGTTTTTCAAACAATGGGCCTTAAGTTGGTTTGTCTTGACGCTTTGATGTCTTTCTTGGTCTAACCAAACGCTTGGCTTTAACAGCCATTCCACTGTTTTGTAATTTGGTCCATATCGTTTGATATACAGCTGAACTGTTAAACACCCCACATGCTTTAGCAACCATGCGTGAAGAGTGACCTTCTTCAAGAAGTTTCACAATCCTCTCTTTTGTTTCAATAGACATTTCTCTTGTTGGAGCCATGGTTCTTGCCACTCCACTTCATCCAGCAGCCCTTCAAGGTGTCATGACTGCAGGTGTTTTTAACTGCAGACTAACGAGCAGGTCTACTCTGAGGCAGTTGTCCATTTAGGGAAAGGAAATTGACTGGGTGTGTCCTTATTTTCTACCTCAAATTTCAGTGATTCCATAGTTTTTTCCTCAGAATTGAGTGATTCCATATTTTTTTCCCTGTGCTTGGTCAATAAAAGTAACATTCACTGACTTCCACAATGTTTTCTCTTCATTTCTTTGAGTGTTCCTGAAAGCCAACAAGTTGCACTTTGGAATAACCTTATTATTGTATCATGTCTTTGATCTGAGTTTGTTTTACAGAATGAAATGTCTGATTGAGTGCTCATCCAAGACTGGTGATTCCATACTTTTTGCCAGGGGTTGTACATGGCCCTGTGTGAAAAAGTGATTGCCCCCCCTTGTTAAAACATAACTATGTTTTATCACACCTGAGTTCACTGTCTCTAGCCACACCCAGGCCTGATTACTGCCACAACTGTTCTCAGTCAGGACATCACTTAAAAAGGACCTGCCTGAGGAAGTGAAGTACACCAAAAGATCCTTAAATGCTACACATCATGCCGAGATCCAAAGATATTCAGGAACAATTGAGAAAGAAAGTAATTTAGATCTGTCAGTCTGGAAAGGGTTATAAAGCCATTTCTAAAGCTTTGGGACTCCAGCGAACCACAGTGAGAGCCATTATCCACAAATGGCAAAGACATGGAACAGTGGTGAACCTTCCCAGGAGTGGCTGGCCGAGCAAAATCGCCCCAAGAGCGCATCGACGACTCATTCAAGAGGTCACAAAAGACCCCACAACAACATCCAAAGAACTGCAGGCATCACTTGTCAGTGTTCATGCCTCCACCATAAGAAAGAGACTGGGCAAATATGGCCTGCATGGCAGAGTTTCAAGACGAAAACCACTGCTGAGCAAAAAGAACATTCAAACTCGCCTCAGTTTCTCCAGAACACATCTTGATGATCCCCAAGACTTCTGGGAAAACATTCTGTGGACTGACGAGACAAAAGTTGAACTCTTTGGAAGGTGTGCGTCCCATTACATCTGGCGTAAAAGTAACACAGCATTTCAGAAAAAGAACATTATGCCAACAGTAAAATATGGTGGTGGTAGTGTGATGGTCTGGGGCTGTTTTGCTGCTTCAGGACCTGGAAGACTTGCTGTGATAAATGGAACTATGAATTCTGCTGTCTACCAAAACATCCTGAAGGAGAATGTCCAGCCATCTGTTCATGACCTCAAGCTGAAACGAACTTGGGTTCTGCAGCAAAACAATGATCCAAAACACACCAGCAAGTCCACCTCTGAATGGCTGAAGAAAAACAAAATGAAGACTTTGGAGTGGCCTAGTCAAAGTCCTGACCTGAATCCTATTGAGATGCTGTGGCATGATCTTAAAAAGGCCGTTCATGCTCAAAACCCCTCCAATGTGGCTGAATTACAACAATTCTGCAAAGATGAGTGGCCAAAATTCCTCCTTAACGCTGTAAGAGACTCATTGCAAGTTATCGCAAACGCTTGGTTGCAGTTGTTGCTGTTAAGGGTGACCCAACCATTTATTAATAAACACCTTATTAATAAACACCTTCATTTAAAAACTGCATTTTGTGTTTACTTGTGTTGTCTTTGACTAATATTTAAATTGGTTTGATGTTCCGAAACACTTAAGTGTGACAAACATGCAAAAAAAAAAAAAGGAAACAAAGAAGGGGGCAAACACTTTTTATCGTTCAATTACTTGATAGATTTTTATCTCATAGAATTGTTCTACTGATCAATCTTTACATTCGTTACGATATACTGTACTTCAAGACCATTTAGCTTTGTGTAAAGAAAATATATTCAGTGTAAATTTCAACTCCCATCTGAAGTACATACCCGAATTTTAAAGGGTTGGTTTGTCATTCATTTCATTTGTCATTTCTTTGCCCGTTTTGCTAGCCTATAATGGCAGCATCTTTATGTTGCTTTCCTTATAGGTTTTATCTTTTTTATTAAGTTTAAATACACAAAACAAAGGTACTTCTTATTGATTCCAAACTCCAGAGCATGCATGTGTGTTTCATCTATCCACTTCTATTGTGTACCTGTTGTCTAGCTGTGTTGCATCTAATGTTTAGGAAGCATTTCATTTAATTTCATTACATCGATGTCCCTCTTCCCTCTGTAGTCGCAGCTGGCGTCGCTGGAACAGGTTCTGTCGCAGGAAGTGCAGAGCAGCAGTGAAATCTACCACCTTCTATTGGCTGGTCATTGTCCTAGTGTTCCTCAACACTCTCACCATATCCTCTGAACACTATAACCAGGCTGACTGGCTCACCGAAGTACAAGGTACAACACATGCACACAGATAATGCATTGTAATGAATATTCACTAAACACAATTTTACAGAAATACAAAGTTAATTTAACCTTTTGTTTTTTTTAATCTCAATACCAATGTATTTGATTAATGCCAAGTATTTGTGTAACTTACTGTCTTACTTACAGTGGTTATACAAAACCAACCACTGTACCAGATTACTCTCACCTCATTATAATTTCAGCAATCTCATTTTTGCAGCAGATTTGGAAAATAAATAATACACTACAATACAAACTATCTACATGACACATTGAATATGTTGTAGTGGCAATGATTGACAAACTTCTTACTAATAGTCAAGTTTTTAGATATATTTTTTGGTTGTGCACACAATGAGGCTCTGTAGAGTATTGTCAGACTGGATGACATTTTTGTACATACACAAAAAAAACATAAAGCACCCAGACAGAAATGTCGGATTGCTGCAAAATTCAGAATGCAGTTACATTGCAGGCTGATATGTAAATGGTTACAGGTGTGGTCTGATTAGACACTGGGTTATGCCACAAGAAATCATAAAAGTGCTTTTTCATCACAAGGTCTCCAAACCCGACTTTTGTAGGAAAACAAACCTGAACCTGGATTTGTAACTAAAGACAGTACGGTCCACAGCAGCTCAGGTTTTTTGTTCACAAAGCCACTGCAAATGAAGGCAACAGTGGTTGGCTGTCAATGGCAGGAAACGTGACTACAAATTTCCTTCTGCTTAGCACCTGGGAATGCAGAGACAAGGGTGCATAGTGAAGGTGCCACCTGTGTCTGGATGATGGACAATGAAACTGTGGGAACTGTTTGAGCTTGTTGGTGGCTCAAACATTCCCTCTCTACTGGTGGTTTGTCTGGGCCGTCCAGAGCCTGTTTGCTGTGTCTTTGGTACCCTCATAAAATTGCTGGTCCCAACACCTCCTAACAGCTAGGTCAGAATGGCCTATAGTGCAGGAAATTTGTTTAAACGATTATCTTGCTTCTCTCAGTCCAATGATGCGCCCCCTCTCAAAATCTGTCAACTGGGCAAAATGTCTTTGAGTGCATAATAGAAGCATGTCTGGCTGCCGATTATCTCTCACCAAGAAGTACACTACCAAAAAGTAGTATCTGAGAGCTTTTTTTTGGACAGTGGGGGAAGTACTTTTATTGCCCTCTTGTGGCAAGACCCAGTGTCTAATCAGACCACACCTGTAATCATTTACATATCTGCATGTGACGTAACTACAGCAATCTGACATTTCTCTCCGGGTGCATTATTTTTTTTGTCAATGAGTGTAAATTGTTTTTCCAAAAATATTTTTCATGCTCATTAGAGAAAGAAACGTAAAGGCTCTTATTTGTGAACAAATGTAATTGGTAAATAACTACTACATGCATTTATCAGGTACAGTCACAAATGTAACCAAGAGCATTGCGATTGCATTAAAATTTAATTATCTGCTGTAGATGTGGCCAATAAGGTGCTGCTGGCCATGTTCACCTGTGAGATGTTGATAAAGATGTACAGTCTGGGCCTGCAAGCATATTTCGTGTCTCTGTTCAACCGCTTCGACTGTTTTGTGGTGTGTGGCGGCATCGTGGAGACCATCCTTGTTGAGCTGGAGATCATGTCACCTCTTGGCATTTCCGTCTTCCGCTGCGTCCGCTTGCTCCGCATCTTTAAAGTGACCCGGTGAGATACAGGAGAGGACAGCCAGAGCTGCACCTCAACTTACTTGGATTTAGTTACATTTTGAAGTATATTCAAATTGAGATAAAAAAATGCAGCAACTGCTGTTATTTTTGTTATGTATGAACACTTATAATAACTTGTAGATTCTTCATTATTCCAGTTTTGTATTTATAGTAAATAAGCTTCAAATTATTCAACTATCAATATTTCTTATCTTTTTAAATCTTTTTTCATTATTATTTTTTTCATTGTAATGGTTCATTGATTTGTTTAGTACATTTATTTTTTAGATTTTCTGCACTGAATTTTTTATAATACAGAACTTTTTTTCTGTATTTTAGACCTTTCTCTGAATAACTTTTACTTAATATTTCTCTGTAGTCACTGGGCATCTCTGAGTAACTTGGTTGCATCTCTGCTCAACTCCATGAAGTCTATTGCATCCCTGTTGCTGCTGCTTTTCCTCTTCATCATTATCTTCAGCTTGCTGGGAATGCAGCTCTTTGGTGGCAAATTCAACTTTGATGAAACTGTGACGAAAAGGAGCACCTTCGACAACTTCCCTCAAGCCCTGCTCACTGTTTTTCAGGTATGTGTGTTGGTGCATGTGTGGGTATGGCTCACCCAGGATTTATCAGTTGATTTTAAGTTAAATTAAAGTAAGGTGTTTCTGTCTTGTCCCCTGGGCTGTTGGGACCCTCAGTTGGATTAAGCGGGTACCAAAATGAATGAATTAATGAATGAATATATTGGTATTTAGAATATATTTTGTTAGTCCATTTATCTGTAAATTTGGACTGTATTGTAGTCTTAGAAGAACTTTTTAGACAGCTGTCAAATAGGCACAAATAATTGCAGGCTGATTGTGTGAACCATGAAAGACATATTGCCGAAACATCAACTGAACATAAATTGTAAGACACCTTTTAGCTTATGTTATTGACTATTCTTCTCTGGGCAAGAAAATTGCTTGGATTACAGTATAAGAAATGGGACAGGTTTTTATAAGTAGACCGTTTTCATAGCTACGATTGTGCTTTCACTGCAAAAGTGTCTTTCCACTAATAATTTAAGCAAACCTAGTAATTCATTAATATTTAAAGAGCCAGATAGTTCTCCAGAGTATTGTGTATTTTCTATATTCTCACATCCAGCAATGGCAATAATAATTTTACAGTAGTGTTATCTAAAAGCATGGCTGACATAATTAAATAAAAATTATATAAAATAAAAGACTAAAAGATGATAAAATATGATTGTGTAAATGAAGCAGTAGTGGTTTTTCTGCAAAGATTGAATTTACAGAAGGTGCATACGGTATGTATATGACATATTTTTTTCTTCTATTGGTTAGGTTTTTCTCGGTATATGTGTACAGCAGGTGTTCATCAAATTACCTACAGAGCTTACAGATTTTTTTTTTTGTTTTCATTTGTTACCTTTATGTAAACTATGTTTTGCTTTGTTTATGTCTGTGTCTTCAGATCCTGACAGGTGAAGACTGGAACACGGTTATGTATGACGGTATCATGGCATATGGAGGCCCTTCCTCCTCAGGCATGGTGGTCTGCATATACTTCATCATTCTCTTCATCTGTGGAAACTGTATCCTTCCAGATGTACTCAATGTGCTTTAGGTCTGTGCGTGAGTGTAGTATGAATACAGTATTGCAGTTATTAACATGATGTTCTCTACTCCCTATGCATTTATTTGTGACTAATGAATTATGAATGATTAATTGTAACTTATGAACAGTCTTGACATATAGAAGGGAAAGGGGTGTTTATTTCATTATGCTATATATCTGTTTAACCTTTAACACTCTTGATCAGACATCCTGCTGAATGTATTCTTGGCCATTGCTGTGGACAACCTAGCAGATGCAGAGAGCCTAAACTCAGCACAGAAAGAGCAAGAAGAAGAGAATAAGAGGAGGAAACGAGGCAGGTAAGTGGCATAAAAAGGAATACATTTTTGAAGCTGTGATTAGCCAACTGTCCACCAATGAAATAGACAACTAAAAAATAAAGACTTGACATTGAAAGCTTGGGCAGAAAAAATACAGAGCAACTTACAATTGAGCTGAGCAGTTGAGGGTGAATGTCTAGCTCAAGTGCCCAAAATTGGAAGCAGAGCCAGGATTCAAACTCAAACCATTTTGCTAAGTAGTGCAAAGCCTTAAATATTGAGACCCCCACCCCCAAGATGTAGTGTCATGATAACTTGTGCTTATTAGCCACATCATCCTGCATAGCCCTCCTTTGAGCCTTTTTAGCTTTAATAGAAGGTTGCTCAATTACGTCCTGCTGTTCCATGCCTATTTATACCCTGACTCCCGTACATTTACTCCCAGTGCTCCAGTCTCCTTCTACATCCCAAAGCCATGTTTTATTTATTTATATAATTTGTCACTTTAACTTGCCCCGTGTGATGTGTGTGAACGTGACTGACTAGTATAGAAGTAACTTTGTTCCTGTCATGAATAGCAATTGATGCCAGAAGCAAGGTTAAATAAAGTAAAGCCCAAACCCTGTGTGTTCTTGCTGATTATGAGTCTTTATACCTAGCGCATTCCATGTTTATTGTGATTCTCTACTATTGATTGTCCATGTTAGCTCTGTTCTGTGTTTGGTTGTCCATTTTCATTAGCTATTGTCTGTTTGAGAATTGTCTAGTCTTTTTAGGACATTATCTGTTAGCATTAGCCATTTGCTTCTCTGTCCATGTATTGCTTGTAAGTTGCACTGTCTGTGTGTCACATGTTCTAGGACTAGTGTTAGGACTTTGTCTGTTGGCTTTAGTTTGTTAGGTTGTCCTATAGAGTGTTAGTATTGTCGAAGTCTACTAGCCTATTGTTTGTATGTAGTAGCATTTTGTGTTTGAATCTTGGTTGCTATTAATATAGTCTGTCAGCTTCTTTGTCGCTGATAGGCTTATCCGTTAGCTCAGTGTCCATTATGTTTAGCACCTTGTTTGCACTATGTCAACTGTAAAGAACCCTTCCACACTTGCACGTACGTCTTCCTTCTTTGTCCAAAGCATGACAGTAACAATTTGAACAACTTCAAATTTTTGGAAATACTAGGGAACTAAGGAGCTACTAATTCTGATAACCGCTAATATTGCACATGTATATAGTATCTATTTATGTAGTTTAAATACAGTAGTGTTTAGTTATTAGCCAGCTTATGGTTTGAGTCAATATACAGAAAAAGCTCTAATTGCTTAATCCGTATTTGATATATAGTGCACTTTAAAGGGTGTAAATTATAATATTCCACTTGCACTACAGTGCACTACAGTCTGACTTGCGCATCACATTCGGACACTAGATACGCAAGTGGTGAATCTGGCTGAACTGCTCTATCACCACGTTTAATCAGCAGCAGCAGCAATGACAATTGGAGAGCTGTATTAAGAGCAGTACACTCCCTAATGTCTGCTCAAAAGCCGCTAGATTTGTTGCTGTACTGAACATAGTTGGTTTTTAGATATTATTCATTGATTAGTGTTATTTACAGGAATAATAGAGACATCTGCCAGGTAAATCAAATAATTGCCAGGTAAATTAAATAATCAGAGGTGTCTGTTTTCAAAAGGAGTGGCAGCACTGAAAAGAGAGAGGAGGAGAAGATGGAAAGTAAAGATGAAGAAACTAAGGTATAAGCCATTCGATAACACTTCATAGAATCTTACGCAAATATTTGTTGTTTTATTTTTCGGGCTTTGTTTAAAAATGTATGTACAGTGGTACTTCTTGTTGTTAATTCATTCCAGAAGGCTTGTTGAGAACCGAGCAAATTTTCCCCATATGGAATAATGTTCATTTAATTAATTCATTCCAGACTCCCAGAAAAACCACACTGTATAAGGCATTATATGCATTAATGGAGTTGTATTGTACAGGTACTCCCTGATATATGATGGAGATATGTTCCGACAAATTCATCGTAAGTTAAATGTATCATGATCTGAGGAGTTTAACAAATGTTTGGTAGAGCCTATGATAAGTAATGATAAGTTAATGTTTAAAACCCTTACATTGACCTACAGTTGGTCAAAATCATCAACACATAGCTTATTTTATAATAATAAAGTGTTGAAAAATCTCATGTAATTTAGTGAGTAATGGATTGAAATTGAAAAGTAAAAAACACTTACTTTATTGATGAACTCTGGATGCTAGCATAGCTGTTAATGCTAACTGCAGTCTGTGTTCTGGAGCATTAAGTTCCTGTTTCCATTTCAGTTGGCAGTCAATACAACCATTTTTAGGACCCATGGAGACTTATTTGCACTAAGAATACAGTATTGTAGATGTAAAAATAAAGAAAATCACTATGAAAATTGCAGACATCACTGAGCAACGGCAACTGTGAATCTGAATCATTGTTAACTGAATCGTGAATCATGAATCATGAATCGAGATTCGTGCTGTTCGACTCATAAAAGTTAAAGCAAGTGGGCAGAGTACCAAGCAAACGACGAGAACCGAGATATTTTTTCTGGTCAAAATGTGTAGAGAACCAAATTCAATGATTTCTGGGGAGGTTGAGAACCGAGTTACCACTGTATTTGGAAAGTTTCTTTCCCATAAAAGTTATGTTGTTCTATTTTATATTATCAACAAAATGTATATTTTTATGAGTGGTACCTAAACTTTTGCATAAAAATGTATGTATGATCCATTCTGTTTATCTACACATTTATAATCTATATTTGTATATTATGTGTTTTATGCCCAAAGGTTCCATTAGAAGAGGAGGCAGAGGATGAGGAGAGAGAGCCAGTTCACTCTACAGGTGTGCTTTCTGCTTACGTGTTGCACTCCACTTTGTAATAATCATAATAATAATAATAATAATAGTACAAATTTTGATACCAGCATTTTTGCTAATACTGATTAGACAGAACTACTTTTCTATTTTCATATGAGATCAATGAACCTGGTTCATCAAACATGGTGGAGAATAATGAGATTTATTACAATTTGGGCTGAAATAAAGGAACCTAGTTAATTAACATGTATGTTTTAGCTGAACCCACCCGACACTGATCAGAAAAACATTATCCTACATAAGCAGCACAACTGTCCCAACATCTGGTTGTCACGCTCTTGGCACGGAAGGACAAGGAAAGCAGACGTAAACGCAAGTGACGGGTTTATTTACAAGGAACGTGGTTTAATACGCATACAAATCAAACTAAACTAAGGAGACAAACGGAAACAGCTATTTATATACTGTACTATTTGGGTGGTGGATCATTCTCAGCACTGCTGGACTGAAAATAGTCCGCAAACCAAAAAAGTCCAGCCACCACCATCCTGTAGGCAGCATCCTGTGAGCACTGATGAAAGATTAGAGGAAAACTAGCACAAACTGTGCAGCAACAGATGAGCTACTGTCTATAACTTTATATCTACAAGGTGGAGCAAAACGCACACTAACACACCACCACCACATCTATGTCACTATAGTGCAGAGAATGAACCCAAACAGTACCTGATCTGTGGTGGTCCTGACCATTAGAGAGCAGAGTAAAAGGGACTAACAAAGTGTGTAGAGAAACAGATGGACTACAGTCTGTAATCAAAGAACTACAAAGTGCAGCTACATGGAAGGTGGACCCGATAAAAGAGATAATAAAAAACAGAATTTTGTACTAATGCTTCAGGCATTTAAACCCATAGAAGTTGCACTTGCAGTTAGTTCCAAATATGATCTTTTGAGGTCAGTTTTGATTTTTCAAGTAGGACCAATGGTCTAGAGAGATTGATGAAATTAAGTAGAAAAATGAGAAGATGCTTCCTGCAACTATTTGTGAGTGTATGTGTGTATCCTGTCTTGCTATACTTAGAACCAAATGGCCTTATGATGATAGGAAAACCTAAAATTTTGTCTTGTGAGGACTGTTTTATGGTCCTCTTTAACTGCTTTTTTTTTTTTTTTTTTACAAAAACTGCAACTTTTATTTAAAAAAACAAAATAATCAAAAGACTTGTTTTAGGTCTTTACTGAGATTAAGGTTAGGGGTAGGTGCAGCATTAAATAGCTACAGTAATCTGTGGAAGGCTAGTGTAGCCTGTGTAGCATGTAGGACTGTGGTAGCCTACGGGCTAAGGTACTGGACTATGGGTCACTAGGTCCCACTTTTGCCAAGCTGTCACTGTTGGGTCCCTGAGCAAGGCCCTTAAAACTGTATCAATTATAAGTCTCTCTGGGTAAGGGCATCTGCTGAATGTAACGTAAATATAATATAATCCTTAATTGTCATTCGTGTCAATGGAAAGTCCTCACAAGTATAGTAAGACAAGAGTCTGTGTGTCTGTGTGGGTAGGTCAAGTTTATTTATATAGAAGTGTGCGTTACCATGTTTTACCTTGCAGGGACAACCTTTTTTTTACAACCTTCTTTTTAAAAACCAAAACATATGCTTTAGGTTACTGAGGTTAAGGTTAGGGTTAGGTCTATGTGTAGTAGTAAGTAGATAGACCAATATTATGTTGATGGAAAGACCCCAAACTGATATAAAGATTAACTTTTTGCATTTGTGTGTTTGTGTGTGTGTGTGTGTGTGTGTGTGTGTGTGTGTGTGTGTGTGTGCACGCATCTATATACAGGTGAGGATAATGATCCTGATAGTCCATCAGAACCCCGTCCTCAGCGGCTCTCAGAATTTAGTCTCAAACAGAAGACTCAACCCATCCCAGAAGGCAGCGCCTTCTTTATCTTCAGCCACACAAATCCGTAAGTACAACACATGACAACTACAGACCTTGTGACATCTTGGGTGCCAAGCATAAGACTATATATAGTGGGGCAAAAAAGTATTTAGTCAGTCACTGATTGTGCAAGTTCTCCGACTTAGAAAGATGAGAGAGGTCTGTAATTTTCATCATAGGTACACTTCAACTATGAGAGACAAAAAGAGAAAAAAGAAATCCAGGAAATCACATTGTAGAATTTTTAAAGAATTTAATTGTAAATCATGGTGGAAAATAAATAAGTATTTGGTCACCCACAAACAAGCAAGATTTCTGGCTCTCACAGACCTATAACTTCTTCTCCAAGAAGCTCTTCTGTCCTCCACTCGTTACCTGTATTAGTGGCACCTGTTTGACCTCATTATCTGTATAATAGAAACCTGTCCACAGCCTCAAACAGTCAGACTCCAAACTCAACCATGGCCAAGACCAAAGAGCTGTCGAAGGACAACAGGAAGAAAATTGTAGACCTGCACCAGGCTGGGAAGAGTGAATCTACAATAGGCAAGCAGGTTGGTGTGAATAAATCAACTGTGGGAGCAATTGTAAGACAAGACCATTGATAATCTCCCTCGATCTGTGGCCCCTCGCAAGATCTCATCCCGTGGGGTCAAAATGATCATGAGAACAGTGAGCAAAAATCCCAGAACTACACAGAGGGACCTGATGAATGACCTGCAGAGAGCTGGGACCAAAGTAACAAAGGGTACCATCAGTAACACACTATGCCAAGAGAGACTCAGATCCTGCAGTGCCAAGCGTGTCCCCCTGCTTAAGCCAGTACATGTCCAGACCCGTTTGAAGTTTGCCAAAGAGCATATGGATGATCCAGAAGAGGATTGGGAGAATATCATGTGGTCAGATGAAACCAAAATAGAACTTTTTGGTAAAAACTCAACTGGTTGTGTTTGAATGCTGAGTTGTATCCCAAGAACACCATACCTACTGTGAAGCATGGGGGCAGAAACATCATGCTTTGGAGCTGTTTTTCTTTAAAGGGGACAGGACGACTGATCTGTGTTAAGGGAAGAATGAACGGGGCCATGTATCGTGAGATTTTAAGCCAAAACCTCCTTCCATCAGTGAGAGCATTGAAGATAGATCATGGCTGGGTCTTCCAGCATGACAATGATCCCAAACACACCACTCGGGCAACGAAGGAGTGGCTCCATAAAAAGCATTTCAAGGTTCTGGAGTGGCCTAACCAGTCTCCAGACCTCAGACCCATAGAAAATTTGTGGAGGGAGTTGAAAGTCCGTGTTGCCCCAAAACATCACTGCTCTAGAGGAGATCTGCATGGAGGAATGGGCCAAAATACCAGCTACAGTGTGTGCAAACCTGGTGAAGACTTAAAGTAAATGTTTGACCTCTTTCATTGCCAACAAAGGTTATGTTACAAAGTATTGAGTTTAACTAAATGTATTGACCAAATACTTATTTTCCACCATAATTTACAATTAAATTCTGTAAAAGTCCTGCAATGTGATTTCTTGGATTTTTTTTTCTCTCATTTTGTCTCTCATAGTTGGTGTACCTATGATGAAAATTACAGACCTCTCTCATTTTTCTAAGTAGGAGAACTTACACAATCAGTGGCTGACTAAATACTTTTTTGCCCCACTGTACATGTTGCTTCCTCTCAATGTTAATTTGCTTGCAGGTTTCGTGTGATGTGCTATCGCTTGATCAACCATCAAATCTTCACCAATTTCACCCTTGTCTTCATCATGCTCAGTTCCGTTTCACTGGCAGCTGAAGACCCCATCAGGAACCTCTCAGCGCGGAATATTGTAAGATCCTGTACCTTCAGAAAACTTTTACTCTAAAAAATAGGCAGGTTAACTAGTGCATTTTGTAGACTAGTTTTATAGAAGTTCTTTCATCTAACTCTAATGCATTTAAGGCTCTTCAAAATATATATTTTGCTTGTTTGCTGTATGCTAAAGGGCTATATCCTCTTCTAATCAACGTACATGCAATTTTTTATTTTTACCAAGGAAATAAAATGTAAAACATTGAATGTTTCTCACGATTAATGCTACAAAATATTTTCTCTCAGAAATCTTAAAGGGGTGTTAGACTTTGAAATTTCACCAGTAGAATATACAAAATGCACAGTATTGTGCAAAAGTCTTAGGCTACCATTAGATGTGTTGTTTTAGCAATGGTATAATGACCATATATATATTTTTTCCCCAGCCTCTTTATTAAGGTATAGTCAGAAAATGCAGGGAATATGTACACAAAATAAAAAAAACACAATTTTCAGAAGATTTAGAATGCTGCTACTCTTACAAAAAGGCCATTCCTGATCAAGCTTCTTCAGATTGTAGAAGGGTCAACTTCGCATCCCAATGAAGCTAGCAGATGCTGCTATTGCTCAAGGTTAAGGGGGTCACACTACCTACTTTGAATTTTATCTCCAGTTTTTAATACTATGGTAATTATACCATTGCTAAAACAATTAGTGGCCTAAGACTTTTGCACTGTGCTGTATGTTTAATTGGCTATGTAAGAAACAGTGGCATTGGCCTAATTAAAAAACGATCAATAAATGTATTTCCTATTGTCACGACGGGGCTTTACACAAGGGACGGAGACAAACGCAGGTTCAACATGAATAACCATTGTTTTGACTTAAATAAATAACACGAACATAATGCAAACGGAAATAAACACTCTGACAAATGAAACCAAATCCGAACACAAACGTCAGCAAACATGCATAAAATACACAAATGAACTAATAAACACCGGCTACTGCAAAAACACTACACAAAAGCGGGCTCACCGTGCATTAATGTAAACACTGGCTACCGCTAAACACTACACAAAAGCGGGCTCACCGGAATACTGAGCATACAAACAAAAAACGAGCACAACACATACATAAATACGGTCTCTAACCGCCAGATTGCCGCAACAGTCCAAAGGATTACCATCCAAAACAAATCCCCGTGCCGTTCGGGAGCTAGGGCCCTTCTTAAATACAGTCTGTTCATCAGAGTTCACTAGTCCAAGGGCCCTAGCTTCTTCTTCTGGAAATGAACGAACGCCACGAACGCCACGATTACGAATGCCCCCTGCGGCAAGGAGGGGCACGAAACATGGAGGACAGGGGCTAACCCGCGACATACTCCCCCCCCCCCTCCCATGGAGCCAGAGTCGGAGCTAGGGCTCCCTTACATGCCCCCTCCATCAGGGTGCATCACAGCATCTGGAGGCTTCCTTTCCGGACGTTCCTTAGTTACCCTTTTAGGGAGAGAGTCACAGGAACACCCTGCCTCCTGCTGGTCCTCCCGAGAACCCACAGCCTCCTGCAGGTCCTCATGGGTACACAAGGCCACTGGCAAGGCCTCTCCCAGACTCACAGCCTCTGGCAAGTCCACAGGATCACTCGCCCTTGGCACGGCTACTGGATCCGTTGCCCTCGGCACGGCTACAGGATCAGTTGCCCTTGGTGGTGGCACAGGAACACTCGCCCTCGGCACGGCTACTGGATCCGCTATCGCCCTCGGTGCTGGCACAGGATCAGTCACCCTCAGCACGGCTACTGGATCGGTTGCCCTTGGCACGGCTACAGGATCAGTTGCCCTCGGTGCTGGCACAGGAACACTTGCCCTCGGCACGGCCACTGGATCCGTTGCCCTCGACACGTCCACAGGACCAGTTGCCCTCGGCATGGCTACTGGAGCAGATCTCCTCGGTGCGGGCGCAGGAACCCTTGGAACGGCCACTGGATCCGCTGGCACAGGTCCTGGAACAGACAATCTTGGTGCAGGCACTGGCACGAATGTCCAAGGCGCGGGAATCAGCTCGAATGTCCGTGGTGCAGGAGTAGGTGCAAATGTCCGTGGTGTGGGAGGAGGCGCAAATGTCTGTGGCACGGAAGTCACGTGAGCTGACACCGAACTACAAGATGTACTAAGCGCACACATAGAGCTAATGTGTTCAGCATTACTACAACAAGACACTACAGGCTCAACCACTGAGCTAGCGAGTTCAGAAACACCTCGATGAGACGCTATAGGCTCAATAACTGAGCTAACGGGTTCAGAAACACATATTTTTGATGCTATTGGCTCATTTACGGAGCTAGCTTGTTCAAAAACAGGACAATGAGAAGTTATCGGCTCAATAACTGAGCTAGCTTGTTCAAACATGAAACTACAAGACGCTATTGGCTCCACTACTGAGCTAGCGTGTTCAAACAAAGGCCAATGAAAAGCCACCGGCTCAATAACTGAGCTAGCTTGTTCAGAAATGGCACTACAAGATGCTATTGGCTCCACTACTGAGCAAGCATGACCAGAATCAGAACTACAAGATGTTATTGGCTCCATCACTGAGCTAGCGTGTTCAAAACTAGAACTACAAGATGCTATAGGCTCCACTACTGAGCTAGCGTGATCAGAAACACAAACATCCATCGCTATCGGCTCTATTACTAAGCTAGTGAAGTCAGAAGCACCAAAATTCCTCACTGTCGGCTCTGTTACTAAGCTAACTTGTTCAGAAACAGGACTATGAAAAGCTATCGGCTCAATAACAGAGCTAGCTTGTTCAGGACAACGAGAAGCTATCGGCTCTGTTACTGAGCTAGCTTGTTCAGAAACATGACAACGAGAAGCTATCAGCTTAATAACAGAGCTAGCTTGTTCAGAAACATGACAACGAGAAGCTATCGGCTCAATAACAGAGCTAGCTTGTTCAGAAACAGGACAACGAGAAGCTATCGGCTCAATAACTGAGCTAGCTTGTTCAGAATCAGGACAACGAGAAGCTATCGGCTTAATAACTGCTAGCTTGTTCAGAAACAGGACAACGAGAAGCTATCGGCTCAATAACTGAGCTAGCTTGTTCAGAATCAGGACAACGAGAAGCTATCGGCTCAATAACAGAGCTAGCGAGTACAGACACACCAACATTCACAGCTACCAGTTCAAATACTGAGCTAGTGTGGTCAGAAACACGAACATCCACAGCTATCGGCTCAACTACTGAGCTAGTGTGGTCAGAAACACGAACATCCACAGCTACCGGTTCAAATACTGAGCTAGTGTGGTCAGAAACACGAACATCCACAGCTACCGGTTCAAATACTGAGCTAGTGTGGTCAGAAACACGAACATCCACAGCTACCGGCTCAAATACTGAACTAGTGTGGTCAGAAACTCCATAACAAGGCGCTATTGGCTCTTTTACTGAGCTAGCATGTTCAGAAACACCGTAACGAGACACTATCCAGGGTTTGACCAGTACCCTCTGGCTGCTGGCAAGCTGGGGATCCCGCAATTTACCAGCAAGCCTTACCACTCTTAGTCTGTTGGCGGACGCTTGCTTGTCTTCAGCTGGGAGACCATACCTCTCACACAGCTTCTGTACAAGCTGGTCACTGGTCTCCAACGAGAGTTCGGACCAGTTAATGTCCGCCCAGTAGCACGGTTCGCCGGTGAGACGGCAGTTATAAAACATCAGGCGTTCTAATGCAGTGTATTCGGGGAACTGGTGTAAGTAAGCTGAGCATTGTCGGAAAAATTCGCCGCATTTACGGGGGTTACCGTCAAATTTTTCCGGCAGCTCAGCCCATGTAGTTCCAACCGAATTAACACAAAAACCTGCCGTCTCCTTTGTTTGGCGGCGGGGATTTCTGTCACAACGGGGCTTTACAGGAGGGCCGGAGATGAACACAGGTTCAACGTGAATAACCATTGTTTTTATTTAAATAAATAACACAAACATAATGCAAACGGAAATAAACACTCTGACAAATGAAACCAAATCCGAACACAAACGTCAGCAAACATGCATAAAATACACAAATGAATAAACACCGGCTACCGCAAAAACACTACACAACAGCGGGCTCACCGTGCATTAACGTAAACAAAACACCGGCTACCGCTAAACACTACACAAAAGGAATACCGAGCATACAAACAAACAAACAAGCAAACAAAAAACGAGCAAAACACATACATCAATACGGTCTCTAAGCGCCAGATCGCTGCAACAGTCCAAAGGATTACCATCCAAAACAAATCCCCGCGCCGTTCGGGAGCTAGGGCCCTGCTTAAATACAGTGGGTGAATCCCATTTCAGGGGCTGCATCCTCCGAAGGACATGGTCTACGCGGTCTATGAAGGTTTGTGCTTGGAAGGCTGGGTAGACCGCGTCACAGAACCACCCGCCCGCACCGTATCACAAAACAGCAATAATTGTTATAACAGTGGAGCCAGAAATTTAGAGTTTAGTTTATATAAGCTGTTTTTGGTTTTTCAATTATTGGAGGAGACGCTTCATTGCAGTTCACTGGCATTTATTTTCCATCAAGCAGTTTAATAAAGGTCTCCGTTTGCTCCTTGCTCCCTAAAACCTTACATCCTTACATATAAATAACGTATATTCCTCAGCCAAATGTTCCGATATCCAGAAGTTCGGATGTATCCTTCGTTTTCAGGGAAAAGAAGGCCGCATTTGTCGGCCACATACGAAGGATGCAGCCCCTGAAATGGGATTCACCCAGTCTGTTCATCAGAGTTCACTAGTCCGAGGGCCATAGCTTCTTCTTCTTCTTCCACGAACGACGCGGTTACAAATGCCCCCCTGCGCAAGGAGGGGCACGAAACATGGAGGACAGGGGGGAACCCGTGACACCTATGTTTAAGATGTCATTCTGTATTTGTTCTCATGGATAAAATTAGTTAGTATTACCAATAGTTATCTGCCTTATATTCATACTCCAAGCAATAGTGTTTTAAGAGATCAATTTTTCCAGAAAGGAACTTAAATTTGTCATCTTTAGGATACTCCAAATACTTATGACTTACAGTGGGGTAAAAACGTATTTAGTCAGCCACTGATTGTGCAAGTTATCTCACTTAGAAAGATGAGAGAGGTCTGTAATTTATCATAGGTACACTTCAAATATGAGAGACAAAAGAAAAAAAAATTCAGTACATGACATTGTAGGATATTTAAAGAAGTTAACTGTAAATCATGGTGGAAAATAAGTATTTGGTCACCCACAAACAAGCAAGATTTCTGGTTCTCACAGACCTGTAACTTCTTCTTTAAGAAGCTCTTCTGTCCTTCACTTGTTACCTGTTTTAATGGCACCTGTTTGACCTCGTTATCTGTATAAAAGAGACCTGTCCACAGCATCAAACAGTCAGACTCCAAACTCAAGACCAAAGAGCTGTCGAAGGACACCAGGAAAAAAATTGTAGTCTGGGAAGAGTGAATCTACAATAGGCAAGCAGGTTGGAGTGAATAAATAAACTGTGGGAGCAATTGTAAGAAAATGGAAGACATACAAGACCACTGATAATCTCCCTCGATCTGGGGCCCCACGCAAGATCTCATCTTGTTCGGTCAAAATGATCATGAGAACGGTGAGCAAAAATCCCAGAACTACACGGAGGGACCTGATGAATGACCTGCAGAGAGCTGGGACCAAAGTACCAAGGCTACCATCAGTAACACACTATGCCGAGAGGGACGATCCTGCAGTGCCAGGCGTGTCCCCCTGCTTAAGCCAGTACATGTCCAGGCCCGTCTAAAGTTTGCCAGAGAGCATATGGATGATCCAGAAGAGGATTGGGAGAATATCATGTGGTCAGATGAAACCAAAATAGAACTTTTTGGTAAAAACTCAACTGGTTGTGTTTGAATGCTGAGTTGTATCCCAAGAACACCATACCTACTGTGAAGCATGGCGACAGAAACATCCTGCTGTGGGGCTGTTTTTTCTGCAGAGGGGACAGGACGACTGATCTGTGTTAAGGGAAGAATGAACGGGGCCATGTATCGTGAGATTTTAAGCCAAAAACTTCCATCAGTGAGAGCATTGAAGATGGAACGAGGCTGGGTCTTCCAGCATGACAATGATCCCAAACACACTGCTCAGGCAACGAAGGAGTGGCTCCACAAAAAGCATTTCAAGGTTCTGGAGTGACCTAGCTTGTCTCCAGACCTCAACCCCATAGAAAATTTGTAGAGGGAGTTGAAAGTTCGTGTTGCTCAGCAACAGCCCCAAAACATCACTGCTCTAGAGATCTGCATGGAGGAATGGGCCAAAATACCAGCTACAGTGTGTGCAAACCTGGTGAAGACTTACAGGAAACGTTTGACCTCTGTCATTGCCAACAAAGGTTATGTTACAAAGTATTGAGTTCAACTTTTGTTGTTGACAAAATACTTATTTTCCACCACAATTTACAATTAAGTTCTTTAAAAGTCCTAGAATGGGATTTCCTGGATTTTTTCCTCATTTTGTCTCTCATAGTTGAAGTGTACCTATGATAAATTACAGACCTCTCTCATCTTTCTAAGTAGGAGAACTTGCACAATCAGTGGCTGACTAAATACGTTTTTACCCCATTGTATATGAAAATATAGATATCCTCTATCTGACAGGGGTAACTTATCTGTTTGTGGAGGATATAAAGTTTATTTTAAGTCTCTGCTTTTTGCAGTTTTGGTACTATTATATTAATTAAGCTAAGTAAAGGAAAGCCATGCAGATAAAGTAGAACGCATGTACTACATTTGTTCGGTTGAGATTTCAGAGATATTTGACACAAAAATGTCCAGGTTGTGTTTATTTTGGTATAATTTCTAATTAGTCATGATGTTAAAAGGCCTGGACTGTGTGTAGGGAATATGGCTGTAATTCAACATGTACTAGCAGTGCAGAAGAAACACTGGGCTTGCACATAATTAAAAGAAGTAAACTTTTTCTTTTACCACTAAACAAAAAATGAGAAGAGTAGGCTAATGATGATGATGATGATGATTATTATTATTATTATTATTATTATTATTATTATGTCTGTAATATGACTATAATATGACATTTTCCAACAGTGCAACATGAAACACTTTGCAAAACCCTAAGTGTAAACAGAAGGCACTGTTGGGACTTCCTGATCACCGCTATGGTGGGCTTTTGTTTTGAATGGCTGCACAACTCAAGCACCTATAATAATATTATTATTATTATTATTATTATTATTATTATTATTATTATTATGTGGTTTCAAGGTATTTGTAGGCCACTTTATTTATGGAATTAATAGGGCAAGTAACTAGTAGAAGGTATTTCTGCTTGTAACTAAAATTCATTTTATTTGCCGTTAAAAGCCCCCCCAAAAAACTGATCATGGTTTGTTCAGATGGTTTGATCATACAGCACGTTCAACAATTTTAATTTATTCGTCTAATCTAATGCATTAGTAATTGTGGTGTGTGTATGATAAACTGTCATGTTGCCCTTTTACAGATACTTGGTTATTTTGACTATGCCTTCACAGCTATCTTTACCGTAGAGATCGTGCTGAAGGTAATTGCTCTCTCCATGTCTTAAAACTCTTTCCTAGCTACATGTTGTTAATGGTATGACCATCTTGCCTCCACAGGTCCTAGGCTATGCTGATTATGTCTTCACTAGTATATTTACCTTTGAGGTCGTAATGAAGGTAAACTCGTTTCTGTGGCATGGCATGGTCACCCTTGAGGCGTCACCTGTTTGTGTCAGCTCGTTTCACAGAGGCCATTGCACCCATTGCGTGTTTGTTAACATTGCTTATTTTATGACTGAACTGTCTTTAAAAGAATTTGTGTACCGTGTTGCTTGAAAGTTTGTGAGCCATTTAGAATTTTCTGTTTCTGCATGAATGACCTGAAACATCAGATTTTTACAAGTCCTAAAAGTAGGTAAATGGAATCCAGTTTAACAAATGAAACAACATATTACACTCAGTCATTTATTTATTGAGGATAATGGTCCTATATAGCATATCTGTGGGGGCACAGATTTACAGGAATATATCGGAGCCTGATTTTCGCAGCACTCTGAGGCCCCCTCCTCGGTTCAGGGATGGACGTTCCCTTTTTACAAAAATGGCTTGTTTTACTCCGCGTTCAAACCATCGTTCCTCCCTATCAAGGATCTCCTCTCACCATCTTACAACGGAGTCATCGCAGCCCTTCCCCAATCCTGTGTGAATGGCACACGTGGCCATTGTCGTTAATGGCTATGTCAATCTGCATATTAAACTGATCACCGGTCCCATTGTTATGAAATGGTGCTGGTACCAGTCGTTATGCAAGGTGCTGTTTATAAGATTGGGGAAGTTTTCCAACTGCTGAGACTGAAGAAGTCACTTATTTGAGTGACGAAACGTTTCTCCGACAAAATCTATGTCCAGATGAACAGATTCAACTTCTGGGATTTTCTTACCTGGATTATTGAACATGCATCAAGATGAAAAGGTTCACACACTTTTGCTGTGCAAAGAAATGTAATATTTTATAATTTTTCTCTATAAATAAATAACCAAGAATAATATTTGTATCTCATTTGTGTAACTGGATTCACTCTGTCTACTTTTATAACTTGAATGAAACTGATGATGTCTTAGGTCATAGGTTTGCAGAAATAAAGAAAATTCTAAAGGGTTCACAAAGCACTTTCAAGCACTAATGTAATTTCAGTGCTTATACAGTCTTTTTTTTATCTGTAGTATCCTAGCAGTATAGTTGGTTGGTATCAGTTGCAGAGGTGGATAATGTAGCCACATGCATTACTCCAGCAAAATGGTTTTATGTACAAGTTACTCATGTATATGTAATCATCCTATAACTGAGCAATAGTTAAAGTTATCTAGTAAAAAGAGCTTTCATAAATGTTTCAATAAAGAATATATTCACATTTTAGAATATGCAGAGGTGAAAATGTTGAAAAAATGAAAACCAATAAGCATAAACAAATGGATACAGACAACTTATTTAGCTGCTGATTCAATCGTACCAGCTCAATACACATAAACACATCACCACCACATCAGTGTCACTGCAGTGCTGAGAATGATCCACCACCCAAATAGTACCTGATCTGTGGTGGTCCTGGTCATTAGAGAACATGGTAAAGGAGACTAACAACGTATGTAGAGAAACAGATAGACTACAGTCTGTAATTGTAGAACTTCAAATTGCAGTGACCACTACCACATGGGCATCGGGACTCCCATGGGCATCGGGAACAATTTGCATATGCAGAACCTCATTTGCACATTCTTTGCACGTTGCGATTTGTGCAAACTAGTCAGTCATGATTAACCATGGGATTGTGGTAGCCTAGCGGTTAAGGTACTGGACTATGGTCCAAGGTTCAAATCCCACCTCTGCCAAGCTGCCACTGTTGGGTCCTTGAGCAAGGCCCTTAACCCAAAATATTGCTTGGATTGTAAGACTGTATCAATTGCAAGTCGCTCTGGATAAGGCTGCTAAATGCTGTAAATGTAAATGTAAACCACATGCACAGTCTGTTACACTGCTTCAAGAAATTGCAGTTACAGATTAGTTTATGCGGGATCTTAGTAAACCAGAGCTCGGCTGTTATAATAGACACAAGCACAAATTTCTGTGTTTTTGCAAGTAGTGCTATTTACTATAAGATGAATCAGTAATGTTCTTTTTGACAATCTGGAGAACTTCGGCTATCATTTAAAGTAACAAATCACTTAAGTTATGACTTTACAGAGCTGGTTAATAGTTTATGGAAGACAATAAAATAAATGTAAAATAAAATAAAAGTTAATAAACCACCAAGCATATGATCTCTTTTGCAGAAAATACAGTGCAGAGCATTCACTGTGTTATTAAACAGGAAAAAGACTGGAACAAATTAAAAGTACACTTATTGACAAAAAAATAAAGCAACCACATAGAATGCAAATCTCGGCATGCAGTTATGTCACAGACAGATATGTAAATGATTACAGCTGTGGTCTGACACTGGGTCTTGCCACAAAAGGGTGTAAAAGTGCTTTTTTCTCTGCCCTATAAAATGGCTCTCAGAGACTACTTTTTCTGAGAGATCACTGACTTCTAGACATGCCTCTATGACACATTTGCCCACAGCTGGGTCTGTAGATCCTCTGAAGTCATAGTTTGCCGAATCTGGAATTCCAGCTGGTCCCATAAACGCTTGATTGGCGATAAATCTGGTGACTGGGTAGGCCAAGAAAGTGTTGCAAACTGGCAGAGACATTCCTGGAAAACCCTTGCTGTGCTTTGGTGAGCATTATCGTGCTGAAAAATGCCAGTTGGAAGCCATGAGAGGCAACACATGTACAGGACGTCCTGCCCATATTGCTGAGTTCCAAACCTGAACCTGGATTTGTTGCTAAAGACAATACGGACCTAGTCCATACCAGTCCAGGCTTCTCGTTCACATAAAGGTGATGGTGGCTGACTGTCAGTGGCGAGACACGTAATGGGTGCCTTGTCAACAAATTTCCTTCTGCTATATGCCTGGAAATGGTCCGGTCAGCGTAAGGGGTGTGTAATGAAGGTGCCACCTTTGTTTGGTGGTCTGTCTGGCCCATCCAGAGCCTGTTTGCATTGTGTGGATTCCATAACAGAACCACATCTCCCAATATCTCCTAACAGCTCAGTCAGAACTGCCTAAGTGGTGGGCAGTTTGTCGAAATGGCCATTCTGCTTCTCTCAGTCTTCAGTTCTCTAGAAGCATGTCTAGCAGTCAACGATTTCTCACTGAGGTACACTACCCAAAAGCGTCTGAAAGCCTTTTATAGACAGTGAGGGAAGCACTTTTAAGCCCTTTTGTGGCAAGACCCAGTGTCTAATCAGACCACACCTGTAATCATTTACATATCTGTCCGAGACATAATGTCATACCAAGTCTTGTATGTATTATGTGTTTTACCTGATGAAGGGTAAAATGAACCCCTATTAATATTATTCCTACAAGAACAATTTATTGAAAAAGTTTAAACAAAGAATAAAATGTATCTTTTCACTGCCCATTTCTGATAGTGTTAGAATTGCAGATAGATATCAACATAGTTATGCTTATAAAGTAACGTAAAATGTGTCAGTTACTCAGCTCACACAATTTTGGGTCTTATAAGGTGATGCTTTTAATATGTAGCCTTACACTATATAGCCTTTATTTTAAAATGTGCTATGTTATGTGTATTTCACTATTTCGCTTCAGGTTTGCACAGTGTAAGATGTTTCATTCCCTTAGAAAGAAGTCACAGTGAAAGAGGCTGCATGGTTTTCATACCCATCAATGTGTGCACTCTGACGTGTTTATTCATGCACGGAACATCTGCACGTCACATTTCAAAGCATTAAATGTTAAACCAAAGAAATCAAACATGGCATACTATGTATTTAAAATTCTCACCCAGTCTGGCTGAAAGAATTTCATGTGTGTTTGTGTCAGCATTTTAAACTTGCAAACAAGCATTATTCATTACTGAGTTCAATATATTCAAAACTATCTTCAGAGTTCTCTGAAGATAGATTTCAGAGTCTTCAGAGATCCCTGTTTTGATCCCAACCTAGGACTCCGCCTGTATGGAGTTTCCTCCCATTGTCCTGTGGGTTTACTCCAGGTTCTCCAGTTTTCTTCTACATTCTAAATACATGCATTAGGTTAATTGGTCACTTAAAATTTCTCCCAGGCTGAATGTGTATGAACAGTATTAATGTAACCTTGCTGCTGTCATGAAAAGCTGTTGATGCTGATGTGACGCTGAATAAAACAAACAGGTAGTAAATACAGTTTATCAGAACTCTTTTAATAATTTAATACGAGATACGAGAGTGAGGATGGTAGAGAGGTGAAGCGCCATCCATATTCGATTAACATTCAAGAAGAGCCATTCACCTGTGGCATCTTATTAAAAACAGGAGGTGATTTGAGTATGCAAGAATATGTTAGGAACATAGAAACACATAAGCTTACTAGACAAAATATTAGCCTTATTAACCAATTGCAGTGCCTTCTTGTTCAACGTCAGACAAGCAGTAATATCAAATGTTGACCAGACTCTTAGGTGTGTACGTAACAAGAAAAGAACAGAATCAACAAAAATAGTGTTGGGTAAACTTGGTCAAAATAAGGACTTTAAATAAATACTTTAAATAAACCAAATAAATAAATAATCAAGCTTTGGTGGAATCCTTATACTAATCTGTATAGGTTTGGCCTGTTTCTTAAATTCAAGCCTTCCAGAACATGATACCATTTATGATTGTATTACAAAAATCAAAAATGCTGCACATGTAATGATTCCAAGTTATACAGTTTAATAAAAAATTGTGTGGTTGACTGGGAATAAAAGTAATATCTAGCTGCTTAAATTTTGATTTGAACTTAATATAGTTCTGAATAAACTTTTGAAATATTTGTATTTTTGATTGTTTGCAAAAAATGTAAACTCTGTACTGAAAAATGCTTGGTAGCAGGTTTTATAAAACCTAAATGTCTGATTGCAACTTCAGTTTGAATCCTATTGTGTTTTCAGTATTTAATGTTTGAAATGTGACTGTGCTGCAACTTCTTTCATTATGTCCAAGTGCATGTTTATTATTGGAAGGAAATATTAGCACCTTGGTTTGATATTTCAAGACTAAACTGAATTGTCTATGGTTTAATTGACATGTTTTTGTACCCTGATGCAAGATTTAAATTATATTAACTTTAACTTGGAGGCTGAGTTAGTATGTTGAATCTAGGAGTATACATGTAAATGCAAAATCTGAGTGCACTAATCTGTTTTTCATATGCATTATTGGTATAAAGCAGGTTGTGTATGGATATTTTCTGATCTAGTAATATAACACTCAGACAGCATATACTATATAATATTGTTGATTTCATATTTCTTTTTTAACTGAATTACCTAAATAGATCAATATGACTACAGGAGAGCAGTAATATAGAGAAAGCATCAGCTTTTTTGATCTACTTTCACAGTTTTTGTCCAGGGCTCTTGTGTGTGTGTGTGTGTGTGTGTGTGTGTGTGTGTGTGTGTGTGTTTGTACACCTTGTCTTACTATGCTATACCTAGTGTCCTTACCATGACAAGAAAACCTGGAATATTCACTTGCGAGGACTGTTTTTCTGGTCCTCACTATTTTACTTGCTTTTTTAGAAAAATGGCAACTTTTATTTGACAAACTAAAAAAAGCCAAAGGACTTGCTTTAGGTTACTGAGGTTAAGGTTAGGGTTATGTGTAGGTGTAGCATTAATTAGCTGCGGTCATGCTTCATTGTCATTCATGTCAATGGAAAGTTCTTACAAGAACAGCAAGACAAACGTGTGTGTGTGTGTGTGTGTTTGTGTGTGTGTGTGTGTGTGTTCACGTAAGTGTGTGCGTTTACAATAAGTCGTATTTTATACCATTTTTTTCTCTGTTATTTTCATTCAGATGACAGCATATGGAGCATTCCTACATAAAGGAGCATTCTGCAGAAACTACTTCAACCTGTTAGATCTACTGGTTGTTGGAGTCTCCTTGGTGTCCTTTGGCATACAGTATGTACCACAGAGAGAATAAAACCACTATAGAACAAACTCATTCATAAGTTAACCAGAAACATAGCACTGATTCCAAAATCAAGACATGAGGCAACATCTTAATGGCACACCTATGGAACAGATTCAGCAGCTATGGTTTTGTTGGGAAATTGGGAAATGTAATTACTAAAGGGTGGCATGGTGGTGCAGTGGTTAGCACTGTCTCTTCACTGCTCCAGAGCCCCTCATTTGTGTCCCGGCCCAGCCTTTGTGGAGTTTGCATGTTATAACTGTTGTAGATTTCCTCTGAGTAATCTGTTTTCCTCCCACATTCCAAGGTCAACTAGTTTCTCTAAAGTGTCCCAGTGTGTGCATTTGCCCTACAGTGGACTGGCGATCTCTTTAGGGTTGGTTCCCACTCATGTGCACTGTGCTGGTAGTTATGGTGTATGTTTTCTCTACAGGTCCTCAGCTATCTCTGTGGTGAAAATTCTCAGAGTGCTGCGAGTGCTTCGGCCATTAAGAGCCATCAACAGAGCCAAAGGACTGAAAGTAAGGTTCTTGTTTTCCATAGCTAATACTCAGTCAGTGGCCAAGAACATAGTGTGTATGTGTGTGTTTGGCTTGTTCCTCTCTTACTGAGAAGTTCAGTGTAATGGTACAGAGGACATCAGCTATTTCTAGCAAATACAAGTCAATTACAACGCCCAAATTAGACAAAAGTTGGGACAATGTCTCTAACATTTTCTTTACTTTTATTTCATTGCAGACAGTATCAAAACAAGATCCCAAGGTCATGTATTGTCTGGTCAACTTTATTTCATTTGTTAAGTAACATCCATTCCTGCATTTCAGGCAGCTGGGACAGTAAAGCTTTTACCATTCCTTCTCACAACACTTAAAAGACACAGCAATGAAGTGATTCAGGTGTTTTATTGTTCTATTCTTCTTGCAAACGCGTCTTAAGCTCTGCGACATGCTGTTGTTGCAATTTTAGATTCAAAATTCTTCACACATTTTCTATTGGGGACAGGTCAGGACTGCAGGCAGGCCAGTCCAGTACCCGTACACTCTTCATCTGCAGCCATGCCTTTGTAATATGTGCAGCATATGGTTTTGCATTGTCTTGTTGAAAAATGCATGGATGTCCCTGGAAAAGATGATGTTTGAAGGCAGCTTATGTTGCTCTAAAATCTCAGTTTACTTTTCCTCATTAATGCTGCGATCACTGTAATGTAAATGACCTTTTTCATCAGCACTGACACAACCCCATAGCATAAAAGACCCTGTTTGTGGACTTGTTGCTGATAACAGTCTGAATGGTCCTTTTCATCTTTGGTCCAGAGCACATGGTGTCCACAATACACCCTGATCACAATACACAACACTGTGTGATGATCCAGCCCAGATGTCTCAGAGCCCAGAGAAGTTGACCCTGCTTCTGCTCATGGTTAACAGAACATGGTGCGCAGTAGCGCTGTAAGTGGCATTTGTGAATGTAACTTCGTATTGTAGTGCTTGAAAAAGGTTTGCCAAAGTAATCCCTTGCCCATGTGGTTATATCAGCAGATTATATCAACGAGCGCCTTGGCCTTTATGCACTGAAATTCCTCCAGATTCCTTGAATAACTGTAGAAGAAGAAATATACAAATTCCTTCCAATCAACGAGGAACATTGTTTTTAAACATTTAAATAATTTTGTTGACAAACTGGAGATCTTCTGCCCACATTTGTTCCTCAAAGACTCAGCATTTCATGGATACTGCTTTTGTCCCAAATGATGATTATAATCACCTGTTGACATCCCCTGTTTGAAATCACATCATTCATTATTTTTTTTACCTCATTAATAGTCCTAAATTGCGCTCATCCCAACTGTTTTAAAAATGTGTCGCAGGCCTGAAATGCAGGAATGGATGTTTATTAACAAATTAAATGAAGCTGGCTAGACAAAACATGAAATATCTTCATACTGTCTGCAATGAAATAAAATTCAAAGTAAATGTGTTTGTTGTTGTTGTTATTATTTATTTATTTATTTTTAATTTTCCATACTCTCCCAACTTTTTCTGATTTGGGGTTGTACTATTATGAGCTAGAGTTGATTTTCTGGTACAACAGTTGTTTGTTGGACAAAATTCACATGATCACACTGGCATAGTGGAACTTCTAAGGCCTATTACTTTAATGACAATTAATTAAAAAATCTATTTATAATTTTCTGGATACCATTCTGAACTTCCAACCTTTAACCTGTTAATATTATTCTTTTGTAGCATGTTGTGCAGTGTGTGTTTGTGGCCATAAGAACCATAGGCAACATCATGATCGTTACCACTCTCCTACAGTTCATGTTCGCCTGTATTGGAGTGCAACTCTTTAAGGTAACATCAATTCCCTACTCATACAAGTAATTTGTTCCCTTTTGTCTTTTTATGACTGTACAGTAAATAGGAAAGTAAACAGAGATGAATTAAAGTCTGTTTTATCTGCTTTCTAGGGGAAGTTTTACAGATGCACAGATGAGGCCAAGTCAAGTCCAGATGAGTGCAAGTGAGTATTAATCATCCCTGGTTAAGATAAACAATGAAGACTGGTGTTACAAATGATGACCCTTCAAAGTTACCTGGGTCTTGTAACAGTTATTAGCATTGTGTAGATGTATGCAATTGGTAGTAAATGTCCTAGCAGAACAAAGATTTTAAATACAGTGGTACTTCGGTTCTCATCATTAATTTGTTCCAGAAGACTTGTTGAGTACTGAAAACAACGAGTACTAAGCAAATTTTCCCCATAAGGAATAATGTAAATTGAATTAATCCATTCCAGACCCCCAGAAAATCCACACTGTATAAGGCATTATATGCATTAATGAAGTTGTATTGTACAGATGCTCCCTAATTTACAAATCCATCATATAACTTAAATCTAATATGAACTGAGGAGTTTAAAATAGTTTATACTGTAACATAGTCAAGTCTGTTACACATTAACACTTAACTTATTTTATTATAAAGTGTTGAAAAATATCAGGTAATTTAGTGTGTAATGGATTGAAAGCAAAAAGTAAAAGCAAAACACTTACTCTATTGGTGAACTCAGGGCGCTCGCTGCTAATGCTAACTGCTCAGCCTGAAAGTCAAGAGGATTCAGTTCCTGTTTTCCATTTGGTTGGCTGTCATTACTAACCATTTTAGAACCCATGGAGACTTATATGCACTAGGAATACTGTACTCAGTTTTGTAGATGTACAAATAAAGAAATACACGATAAACACAGCTGAGATGTTCATTGAGAAACAGCTATTGTGAATCCGAATCACTGACTCACCGTGTACTGAATCATGAATTGTGAGTCGAGTTTTGTCTGCAGTAAGTCATGTGGCTCGACTCATACAAGTTTTAGTAAGTGTGCCAAGTACCAAGCAAACGACAGAAGTACCACTGTAAATAGATTTGTCTGTGGACTAACATTATATTATTTTTAGGTTTATGATTATGTGTATGCTCACACTCTCATTGCATATCTGTAGGGGAACATATATTCTGTACAATATTGGTGATAACGCATTGCCACAAGTGCGAGAGAGGATCTGGTACAACAGTGACTTCAACTTCGACAATGTCCTGATGGCTATGATGGCCCTTTTTACTGTATCGACCTTTGAGGGATGGCCAGCGTAAGAACACATGCATTGACTATCTCTTTATGGACTGATGTGTAATAGTATGATGTAATATGCCAGTGTTGAATATGTATTTCAATAACTGCTCCTAAATGCGAAAGTTGCACTCATGGTCGTTATACCATGTTTGCATTAATTTGCGGTTTTATATCACAAGTCAAGTTTGTTCCCTACAAAGTTTGTCATTGTGATAGCCTCTGTTGTTTAGAAAAAGTAACAAAACCAGTTTGCCAAATCTTCTGCATGAGGCTGTACACCATGGCAACTTTCTAATGATTGCACATTGCTTTTTAAAAAACTCTACATACATTTTACCTGCTCATACATTTATGTAACACTATGATATGTGGACAACTTCAAGGAAGTGAATACTCATGAACAGTGCAAGCATAAGTATTCACCTCCTTGAAGTTTTCTACATTTCGCAGTGTTACATCTTCAATTAAAATGCACTTAATTAAGTTTTTGGGGTGGCACGGTTTGTACGGTCACCGCACAGCTCCAGAATCCCAAGTTGTGGGACTGTGTGGAATTTGCATGACATTCCAGTGTCAGTGTGGGGTTACTCTGGGTAATCTGGTTTCCTCCCACATTTCAAATATACAGTATGTGTGTTAGGCTAATTGGTGTTTCTGAAGTGCCCTTAGTGTGTGAATGTATGTGCCCTATGATTCATTAGCACCCTGACAAGAGTTGTTCCTGCCTTGTGTCCTGTGCTGGTGGCTAGGTACTGGCTTTCCTGCGACCCTAACCAGATAAGCAGATAAGAAAATTGATGAATGAATGAATGAATGATTTTTTTAGTATTTGATTGACACAGAGTTCTTAACAATTTGAACGAGAAAGACAGTTTTTTTCATTGTTAATTAAACACAAAGCAGACACCTGTGCATTGCATGAGTATTCACCCCACTCCCTGGATCAATACTTCGTTGTAACATGTCACCCTCCACTGCTGTGCCTGACTCAGCCTCCAATTCCCAGAATGCACTTAAGGCACACAAACACAAACCAAGCCAAACCTCCCTAACATGCCGCTCCCATTTGCCAGCACAATTAGCAGGGCACCTGCTCCTCATTCCCCCCAGTCACTTACCACTATATCTTCCCCTTGGTTAGTACAATCAGTGTGAATGATCATATCTAGTTTGAGGCACTGAGCTACTAACTTACAGTGGTGCTTGAAAGTTTGTGAAACCTTTAAAATGTTCTATATTTCTGCATAAATATGATCTAAAACATCATCAGTCCTAAAAGTAGATAAAGAGAACCCAGTTAAACAAATGATACAAAAATATTATACTTGGTCATTTATTTATTGAGGAAAATGATCCAATATTACATATCAGTGAGTTGCAAAAGTATGTGAACCTTTGCTATCAGTATCTGGTGTGACCCCCCTGCGCAGCAATAACTGCAACTAAACATTTTCTTTAACTGTTTATCAGTCCAGCACACTGGCTTGGAAGAATTTTATCCCATTCCTCCGTACAGAACAGCTTCAACTTGTTGGTGGGTTTCCTCATAATAACTGCTCGCTCAGGTCCTTCCACAACATTTCGATTGGATTAAGGCCAGGACTTGGCCATTCCAAAACATTAACTTTATTTTTCTTTAACCATTCTTTGGACCTAGAACGAAAGACTTGTGGTGCTTAGTGTTGTTGTCTTGCTGAATGACCCACCTTCTCTTGAGATTCAGTTCATGGACAGATGTCCTGACATCTTCCCTTAGTATTCTCTGATATAATTCAGAACTCATTGTTCCATCAATGATGGAAAGCCGTCCCTGGCCCAGATGCAGCAAAACAGGCCCAAAGTCAGGATACTACCACCACCATGTTTCACAGATGGGATAATGGTTCTTTATGCTGGAATGCAGTTGTTTTTCCTTTCTCCAAACATAATGCTTTTCTTTTAAACCAAAAAGTTCTATTTTGGTGTCATCCATCCACAAAACGTTCTTCCAATACCCTTCTGACTTGTCCACGTGATCTTTAGCAAACTGCAAATGAGCAGCAATGTTCTTTTTGGAGAGCAGTGGCTTTCTCCTTGCAACCCTGCTCGTTGTTCAGTGTTCTTCTGATGGTGGACTCATGAACATTAACATTAGCTAATGTGAGAGAGGTCTTCAGTTGCTTAGAAGTTACCCTGGGGTCCTTTGTGACCTCGCCAACTATTACAGGCCTTGCTCTTGGAGAGATCTTTGTTGGTTGACCATTCGTGGGGAGGCTAACAATAGTCTTTAACTTCCCCCATTTGTACAAAATCTGTCTGATTGTGGATTGGTGGAGTCCAAACTCTTTAGAGATGGTTTTGTAACCTTTTCCATCCTGATGAGCATCAACAACTTTTCTGAGCTCCTCAGAAATCTTCTTTGTTTGTGCCATGATACACTTCCACAAACATGTGTTGTAAAGAGCAGACTTTGATAGATCCCGATTCTTTAAATAAAATTGGGTTCCCACTCACACCTGATTGTCATCCCATTGATTGAAAACACCTGACTCTAATTTCACCTTCAAACTAACTGCTAATCCTAGAGGTTCACATACTTTTGCCACTCACTAATATGTAATTAATATTGGATCATTTTCCTCCATAAATAAATGACCAAGTATAATATTTGTATCTCATTTTGTTTAACTGGGTTCTCTTTATCTACTTTCAGGACTTGTGTGAAAATCTGATTATGTTTTAGGTCATATTTATGCAGAAATATAGAAAATTCTAAAGGGATCACAAACTTTCAAGCACCACTGTACATTTGATCCTGATCACAGTTACAACCTCACTGTCTTCTTCTGACCCTGCTCTTAGCCTCATTCTTCTGGAAAATGCTGATGCTGCATCCGTCTCCTTTCTTGGGCAGAGTATGACATTGTATATTTTGCTGCATCTTTTTTTTTTTATATATTTTGATCAGCTTTGCACATCTGGGTCCTGAAATGTTTGCCCATTTTTACTGGCAAAATTACCTGAGCTCTGTCAGACTGCTGATGAACAGTAATTTTCAAATCTTGCCACAGATTCTCAATCAAATTGGGATCTGGGCTTTGACTTGGCCACTCTAATACAGTGGTGTGAAAACGTGTTTGCCCCCTTCCTGATTTCCTATTTTTTTGCATGTTTGTCACACTTAAGTGTTTCGGAACATCAAACCAATTTAAATTTTAGTCAAAGACAACACAAGTAAATACAAAATGCAGTTTTTAAAGGAAGGTGTTTATTATTAGGGAGAAAAAAATCCAAATCTACATGGCCCCCTAAACCTAATAACTGGTTGGGCTACCCTTAGCAGCAACTGCGATAACATGCAATGAGTCTTTTACAGCATTGTGGGGGAATTTTGGCCACTCATCTTTGCAGAATTGTTGTATTTCAGCCACATTAGAGGGTTTTCGAGCATGAATGGCCTTTTTAAGGTCATACCACAGCATCTCAATAGAATTCAGGTCAGGAATTTGACTAGGCCACTCCAAAGTCTTCATTTTGTTTTTCTTCAGCCATTCAGAGGTGGACTTGCTGGCGTGTTTTGGATCATTGTCCTGCTGCAGAACCCAAGTTCGTTTCAGCTTGAGGTCACTAACAGATGGCTGGACATTCTCCTTCAGGATTTATTGGTAGAGAGCAGAATTCATAGTTCTATTTATCACAGCAAATCTTGAAGCAGCAAAACAGCCACAGACTATCACACTACCACCACCTTATTTTACTGTTAGTATAATGTTCTTTTTCTGAAATGCTGTATTACTTTTAAGCTAGATATAATGGGACACACACCTTCCAGAGTTCAACTTTTGTCTCGTCAGTCCACAGAATGTTTTCCCAAAAGTCTTGGGGATCATCAAGATGTGTTCTGGAAAAATTGAGACGAGCTTTAATGTTATTTTTGCTCAGCAGTGGTTTTCGTCTTGGAACTCTGCCATGCAGGCCATTTTTGCCCAGACTCTTTCTTATGGTGGAGGCATGAACACTGACCTTAACTGAGGCAAGAGAGGCCTGCAGTTCTTTGGATGTTGTTGTGGGGTCTTTTGTGACCTCTTGGATGAGTCGTTGCTGCGCTCTTGGGGTAATTTTGGTCGGCCGGCCACTCCTGGGAAGGTTCATCACTGTTCCATGTCTTTGCCATTTGTGGATAATGGCTCTCACTGTGGTTCGCTGGAGTCCCAAAGCTTTAGAAATGGCTTTATAACCCTTTCCAGACTGATAGATCTCAATTAACTTCTTTCTCAGTTGTTCCTGAATTTCTTTGGATCTCGGCATGATGTGTAGCTTTTAAGGATCTTTTGGGGTACTTCACTTTCTCAGACAGGTCCCTTTTAAGTGATGTCCTGATTGAGAACAGGTGTGGCAATAATCAGGCCTGGGTATGGCTAGAGACAGTGAACTCAGGTGTAATAAACCATAGTTAAGTTATGTTTTAACAAGGGGGGCAATCATTTTTACATACAGGGCCATGTAGGTTTCATTTAAAAACTGCATTTTATGTTTGCATAAAAAGTGTTAGATGCAAACACTTTTTTCACACCACCATACATTATCATTTTACTTTGGTAGCACTCTTTTGTAGCTTTGGCAGTATGCTTAGGATCATGATCTTGTTAGAAGGTGAATCTTCACTGTAGTCTCAGGTGTACTGCACACTGGCACAGGGTTTCCTTCAGGATTGCCCTGTATTTAACTCCATCCATCTAGCCATCAACTCTTACTACTTTCCCAGTTCATGAGAGGTGAAAACATCCCCTCAGTATTATGCTTCCTCCAATATGCTTCACTGTGGTGTTCTCAAGGTGATGTGCAGTGTTTGGTTTTCACCAAACATAGTGCTTTGCAACAAGGCCAAACACTTGAATATTGGTCTCATCAGACCTTAGTACCTTTTTCCATAAGATTGCAGACTCCAGCATGCATTTTGGCAAACTCCAAATGTGATTTCAAGTGGCTTTTTTCAAGAAAGGCTTTCTTTCTGCCACTCTTTCATAAAGCTCAACGTTGTGGAGGGTTCGGGAAATAGTTGTCCTTTGCACAGCTTTTCTCATCTCAGTTACAGATCTCTCCAGCTCTTTGGTTGCTTCTCACATTATTGCCCTCTGTTGGTCACTGACGTTTGATGGAGCACACTGACTAAGCAGTCATGGCTGTGTTGCAGTCTTAACATTTTTAGTAATGGATTTAATGATTTATGACATAAAAATCCAATGGCATTCATGTCAATGTTAGGCTGTAAAAGTGTTCCTATTGCTGTCCACATTGCTTGTCTGGATTCTTACTGATGTATCTGTTTTCTTTCAAGTCTCTTATACAAGGCCATAGACTCAAACCGTGAAAACATGGGTCCCATCTACAACTACCGTGTGGAGATCTCCATCTTCTTCATCATCTACATTATCATCATTGCTTTCTTCATGATGAACATCTTTGTGGGTTTCGTCATTGTCACCTTTCAGGAGCAGGGAGAAAAGGAGTACAAGAACTGCGAGCTAGACAAAAACCAGGTCTGAAAGGTTTTCTTCTTGAACTCTGACTTAGAATTTATATTTTTACTCAAATTTAGCATACATATAGAATGTTAAGTTTTACAAACCTATCTGCTTGTTATCTGAAACAAATTAGTAAAAATCTGTCATTTTCTGCAGCAAAATGAAAAATTTAACTATCAAAAAAATTCAATAACTGAGTGTAGCAGACCTAAGACTACACTTTAAATTGATTAATTTTTAATGAACAAACGGGGCACCACCGGATCGTTTGTGGGCTGGTAGATCCGGAAAACCAGTTGAAAGGGAACAGCGAAATTGATCAGTCAAGGTCTGAATGGTGAACTCAAAGTTATGTTTCTCGACCTTTGTTTGAATGAAACTCTCTCACACCAAGCGGTAAGTTCAAAAGGTTATAACAAGTTTATTAACTGCAAACAAGGCAATACCAACAGACTATCTGTTATAATAACAAGTGTATCACAGAGTTAAAATCATAAAATGACGGTGAACATGTATATATCACAGTATTGAAAACAGGGAATGATGGCAAATGTACATATATCACAGTACTAAAATCAGAAACCAAGATGACTCTATGTGCAACTTATCGGTCGCGCAATAATTACCCAGAGGCAACGTTATGAACTAGTTTGTTACGACATAGTGAGTTACTAGTAACACAAATTATGGTGAAATGTGAATAGTATGGTGGAAGCTACTTAAACGTGGATAAGTCTATGTTGAAGCGTGGTTTAAAATCAAATGCAAGGTTCAAGAATCAGGGACCCAGATAAGCCACACCAAGCGGTACTTGCCTGTTTCTTTGCGGGGGCTCATGCGAAGGAGATGGAACGGAACCGGGCCTCTGCCTGTCGTCAGAAGTCACACGGGGGAACGGTAGCGGTCCAATCTTCAGATGTGTTGCGGGCCTCGCCTTGGTTTGGCTTTCTTCCCAGCGTTGGTGGTCGTGGTCTACCGGATCTCGACTTGCAGGCGTACAACTCAGATTTTTACCCTGGCCAAAGGTGAAGGTAGAGTTGCAGTTTCTAGTACCATGAGCTTCAACAGACTTAAAAAAAACTAGAATCTACGTGTGTAGTCGAGAGTGAAGGAGATCTTTAACTACTTTCTAATTCGGCGATACCGAACTCCTAAGACTGCTGGACACAGAAAAGCTTAAAACTAAAGCGCACAAACTTGAAAGAACTTAAGGACGAAAACTTTAACAAGACGAACCATTAAAGACTGACAAAAAGCTGCAACTTAAAAAGACAAAGAAAAGACTAGACTTAGAAAGACAAAAAGAAAAGAACAAAAGACTCAAAAAGCTACCACGCAGTTAGCCCGCATCGTTTTTGTATGTTCCGGATGCAAGCGACCAGAGGCGGGGCAAAAGGGGTTTTGACTTAGCCAATGAGAAGCTGATTCATCATTAAATCCTTCCTCTCATGGATATGTCCGCTAATTTCACTATATGGGCTTCAGACGTTATAACTTGGATTAATATATTCCTACCTTTCTAGGGTGATTAAAAGTATCACATAATAACCAAAAATTCTCCAAGTTACAAGTTTAGTTGCAGAATTTTGTTGTAAGGTTCAGATGCTCAAAGGCACCTTGAATTGATAACCTAGGACATCGTTGACTCATTCTAACTACAGCACATACATTTGCTATTCCTTAAACAAATAATAATACGATCGATACAAGATGTAGGATACAGTACGTTCTGAATAACAACTTACATTTCTGTCCTTTTATAAGTGTGAACAAGTATTAAACACGAGCGATCGATACACATAGATAAAACAGCTATTATTCTAATCATAACCAAACTGGATCATTTACGTATAAAATGATCATTATACTAAAACATCAACCAAATAGAGATGAAAATACATGACAAATCGGTAACATGCATATACATATGATTATATATATAGGGGTACGATGAATATCCCCGATCAAATTCTTTGTATGAAATAACTAAGTACATATGGGTGTGTTTGGACTTATTATGAAGCAGTTCTCATATGTTCTTTAATCGAGTGATCCAGGCAAAGATAATCTGTTCCCAACAGAAGTTAATACTATTATTAAAAAGTTTGTCTCTTAAAAAGGAAGGCAATAGTTCCTTGTGTCGTAAATCCAGGGCTGTAATCCTGGTGCCAGGCCGACTGAGAAAGAGGTCGTTATTCTTGCCACAGTTGGAGAGAAATTGAGAAAATTTGTGGTCTGGAACGTTGAAACCCCCTTTTAAGGTTACACATGGGCTTAGTTTGTGATTGCAAGATGTCGAAGGTTATCTGGCTTGGCCATGTCCTAAGTTCCTTCTGTTATTTTGAGAAGAAGGTTGTTTATCTGGCCATTAATCTGTGCAGAGTCTTGTCCAGATGGTGGCCCTTTTGCATTCCAAAGTGTCATAAAGTTTAGGACTTGGTGAAAAGGGTAGAAAGAGGGTGTAGAGAGTTGAAGGACTGTAATTCAGCTATTAATGCTGCATTCCCCCCTGTGAATGAAGTTGGGGTTACAGCAGACTTCGGCCATCTTCAGACGATGATAGCTATGGATGACAGGTGACAAGCAAGCAATACCACTTTTATGTCTTAATCTGGATCCCCCCTGATTGTTCGAGAACGAAGGTAATGTGAGTGTTGCACCTAAATTTGACCTAGTGGTGAGTGAAGTGTAACAACACATAGAAGGTTATTCTTGTAGTTCTAGAAGGATGGTATATCCTAGACCAATAGTAAAAGCCAAAAGGGTATCGGCGGCCGACTAGTAATAAGCGAATGTTGGTAATGGGTAGGATCGTAATCCCAATTCTATGAGGAGGGGGTCTCCTAAAAATGGAGATTGTTTGGGACACCCCCCACCAGGGTAACGGTAGTCAATCATTAATCGCCACGTGCCATTAGGCTTTACCACTGGCCAGAGTGGAGCAGGGCAGGTGCTATTATAGGGGCGGATGATGCTCTTTTTCAAACCCTTTTCCGAACGATTGTCAATGATTTCCTGCACTGGCTCATACGATGCTAATGGAATTTTGTACTGACACACATATGCGGGACGTGTGGTTAGTCCACCATCTAGGGAACTTTAGGTGAATGAGTTGTGATACTTGATAAGGATCTCCCTGTGTTTCTTGCGCTCTTGATCACTTTGTAGGGTGTCAGCTTTGTTTGGTACTAGCTAGATTTGAGGTTCAAGTTCATGGTCTGGTTTCCTATTTAGTTCAGGCGGTGCTGCCATTGACCCCCCCGAATCGATTTTTGTTGACGCCAAAGTTGTTTCGGGTATGGTCAGAGAACACAAGAAGGTATCTCATTGTTCCAGTGGCTTGCCCGGGGGCCAGGAAGGCTCTGACGGAAGGTCAGTCGACTCCCATCGTTCATCATCAATCGTACCCTGTACGCTCAGCGAACTATTAGGTGTAGGACTAGTAGTTCTGGTTACATGACATTGCGATCCCACATCAAGTGGGTAAGAGATGGGCAGAGGTTCGTGGACCTGGGCCCAACATTTTAAATGCTTAAAGTCAATTAAGGGTTCGAATCGGTTTAGGACGTCTTTGTCGAGGAGAATCGGGAGAGTTTCAAGCGGGGACACATATATGGGGTGAATCACACTTATCGGTCCATTAGTGAGGTGGACCAGGGCCATTGACCGTACGATAATGCCAGTGTGAAAGTATGGCTGGATGTTGAGAGAGCAGGTGTGTAACTGCAGTTCCCGGTTAGCTTGGCGGGCTGTAGCCCTCACCCGATTGAAAAGGGTCGCTGACATTAAGGTGATGTTGGATGCCGTGTCTAAGATAGCATCATGTGTGACGCCATGCTTGAGGGTGGTAGAAATGTAACATTTTCGTGCAATGCCCTTCTCAGTTAAGTGACCTAGGAATTTGTAAAAAGACGGTTCTTCGGGGATGGCTGGCCCATCCTCCTGAAGATCGTTTCCCTTGGGGTCTAACTGGACTACTAACACAGCACTAGGGGGAATCGTTTTCTCACCCCCCTGTGGTGGCTGATCAGGTATATCCACTTGCATGACAGGAGTCTGTATGGGGCCTGGTACTGCAGGTTTATTCCCATCAGACCTGGAGGAGCAATCCTCCTTTGTTTCAACATGGCTTAACAAAGGCTGGACAGGTGACTCAGGGGGAGCAGAGGTGAGGGAGGACAAATCTGCTTCCTGGCTATCAACTTGGCACAGATTATCTATCATTCTATTAAGGGCTGCTAAGTCTTCCTGACTGATTTTGACCATTTTAGATTTGTTTTCTGCCCTACTCTTTTTGCTGTAGCCTTTTTCTTGGCTCGGGTTTGTTCTAACCCTGTTCTCAGTAGTGTACTGAGGAATAAAAGGTCATCTTGGGTTACCCCAGGGACGATTGGACCATGAGGCACGTCCAACTTTGCTTTGATCGGGAGGAGACCGATCGTGGCAATACCTTGGGGGATGCTGACCGGTGTCCGAGTTGGCTCGATCTCGATTACGGTCTGACCACTGTTGTTTAGAATACCTGTGGCGCCTATTGTTTTGTGGGGACCGAGAGGTTCCTGGTCCCTTGTTCGGGCCCTGGGCCTGGTTGGAGTCCTGAGTTGGATTGGTTGGTTCCAATTCCGAAGCTCCTTTCAGTTTTCAAGGTAAAAAGGTGGTATCGATACTTAGCATGCTAGGAGGGTCTACCTGCTTCTGGGCAGTTTGCTGACATTCAACAAACCCCTTTATTGCTAAGTTGCGCAATTCTCTACTGTTTAATGTGCGGAGGCAGGCTGAGACGCCTAGATAGTAGCTTGTGGTAGGATGGAGGTTTTGGACAAACAACGATTTGAAGTTTAAATCTTCCTCCATACCTGGTTGATTGTTGAAACCAAAATAGGCTTGGCACAAACGATGATAATAGACCTGTGGTGACTCCTGCCTACCCTGTTTGACTGATAGAGCTGCGGCCAGTCCTGTCTGTGTGAGAGGATTGGAGAACTCTTCCTCCAACGCTTTACACAACAGATAGTAGTTTCCACGGATATGGTCTGGCTGGCGCGTGATGAAACTACTACCTTCTCGGTTTGAGGTCACTCGGATTAAATAAATCCAGTCGTCTACCGTAGCTTGGGGAAATTTTCGCAGGTAGAACTCGATGTCATTCACATATGCACGGACATCATTAGAGAAACCAGGTGTGGGCTCGAATCGAGTTATATTGCAGGAAATTTAATCGAGATCCCTGTCAGGGTGTAGCAAAAGGAGTGGTCTTGCCCTCGTGGGGGAGTTATTTGGGCGCAGTCAGGAGACTCTCTCCTGGCTCTAGTGTAAAAATAGGATCCAGGAGCCACTCTGGGAGTAGAATCCCACTCCTGGTCATAACAGGGAACATTCTGTACACCTGTTGATTGGTCAGGACGTGTATCAGAAGCATACCGTGGCCCACTTGGGGCATCCAGGAACTTCTTTCCTGTACTGTTTGGCTGCTGTGAGTCATTCCCCATGTTCAACTTTACCTCAGTCAGCTCGCATTCTACCTTCAATTGTTGCCGTTGGCATCAATTTACCTCATCATTTACGCATTTCAAAGTGTCATAAAATTTAGGGCTTGGTGAAAAGGGTAGAAAGAGGGTGTAGAGAGTTTAAGGACTGTAATTCAGCTATTAACGCTACATGAGTATATCGTGTTTATTGAGAAGATTATTGCTAATGTATACTGTGTATATTAAATGGACATAATTTGTTGCATAACGTAGCCGTACCGATACTTGAATGTGCATGTTTTGTTTCATCTCTTGTAATCTGAACGTTTTAAAATCATAACACATTCCTTCTCTTTGTCTTAACAGCGTCAGTGTGTGGAGTATGCTTTGAAAGCTCGTCCATTGCGAAGATACATTCCTAAGAACCATTACCAGTATAAGTTTTGGTATGTTGTGAACTCCACTGGCTTTGAATACATCATGTTCATTCTCATCGTCCTCAACACACTCTGCCTTGCTGTACAGGTGAGAAAAAGACAGTTTCTTTAATGTGAAAATTTTGGCACATAAACTTGAAACATTTCACAGACAGTGGTGCTTGGAAGTTTGTGAACCCTTTAGAATTTTCTATATCTCTGCATAAATACAGTGGGGCAAAACAGTATTTTGTCAGCCACTGACTGTGCAAGTTCTCCTACTTGGAGAGATGAGAGAGATCGGTAATTTTCATTACAGGTACACTTCAACTATGAAAGACAAAATGACAAAAAAAAAAATCTGTGAAATCACATTGTAGGATTTTTAAAGAATTTAATTGTAAACTATGGTGAAAATGAGTATTTGGTCAATAACAAAAGTTCAGCTCAATACTTTGTAACATAACCTTTGTTGGCAATGACAGAGGTCAAACGTTTCCTGTAAGTCTTCACCAGGTTTGCACACACTGTAGCTGGTATTTTGGCCCATTCCTCCATGCAGATCTCCTCTAGAGCAATGATGTTTTGGGGCTGTCACTGGGCAACACAGACTTTCAACTCTCTCCACAACTTTTCTATGGGGTTGAGGTCTGGAGACTGGCTAGGCCACTCCCGGACGGACCCTGAAATGCTTTTTACGGAGCCACTCGTTGCCCGAGCGGTGTGTTTGGGATCATTGTCATGCTGGAAGACCCAGCTACGTTCTATCTTCAATGGTGTTCTTTGGATGCAACCCAGCATTCTTCTTCCTCCAAATACGACGAGTTGAGTTTTTACCAAAAAGTTCTATTTTGGTTTCATGATATTCATGATCCACATGATATTCTCACAATCCTCCTCTGGATCATCCATATGCTTTCTGGTAAACGTCAGACGGGCCTGGACATGTACTGGCTTAAGCAGGGGGACACGTCTGGCACTGCACAATCTGAGTCCTTCTCGGTGTAGTGTGTTACTGATGGTAGCTTTTGTTACTTTGGTCCCAGCTCTCTGCGGGTCATTCATCAGCTCTCTCCGTGTAGTCCTGGGATTTTTGCTCACCATTCTCATAATAATTTTGACCCCACAGGATGAGATCTTGCATGGAACCCCAGATCAAGGGAGATTATCATTGGTCTTGTATGTCTTCCATTATCTTACAATTGATCCCACAGTTGATTTATTCCCACCAGCTTGCTTGCCTATTGTAGATACACTCTTTCCAGCCTGGTGCAGGTCTACAATTTTTTTCCTGGTGTCCTTTGACAGCTCTTTGGTCTTGGCCATGGTTGAGTTTGGAGTCTGACTGTTTGAGGCTGTCGGAAGGTGTCTTTTATACAGATAACGAAGTCAAACAGGTGCCATTAATACAGATAACGAGTGGAGGACAGAAGAACTTCTTAAATAAGAAGTTACAGCTCTGTGAGAGCCAGATTCTTGTTTGATTGTGGGTGACCAAATACTTATTTTCCACCATGATTTACAATTAAATTCTTTAAAAATCCTACAATGTGATTTCCTGGATTTTTATTTTATTTGGCTCATAGTTGAAGTGTACCTATGATGAAAATTACAGACCTCTCTCATCTTTATAAGTAGGAGACCTTGTACAATCTTGCTGACCAAATACCTTTTTGCCCTATTGTCTGAAACATCATTGGATTTTCACACAAGTCCTAAAAGTAGGTAAAGAGAACCCAGTTAAAATAATTATACAAGTTATAATTATACAAAAATATTATACTTACCCATTCATTTATTGGAGAAAATTATCCAAAATTACATATTAGTGAGTGGTAAAAGTATGTGAACCTTTGCGTTCAGTATCTGTTGATCAGTCCTGCACATCGACTTGGAGGAATTTTAGCCCATTCCTCCGTACAGAATATATTCAACTCTGAGATGTTGGTGGGTTTCCTCACATTAACTGCTCGCTTCAGGTCCTTCCACAACATTTTGATTGGATTAAGGTCAAGACTTTGACTTGACCATTCCAAAACATTAACTTTATTCTTCTTTAACCATTGTTTGGTAGAACGACTTGTGTGCTTAGGATCATTGTCTTTCTGCATGACCTACCTTCTCTTGAGATTCAGTTCAGACAGATGTCCTGAGATTTTCCTTTAGAATTCTCTGATATAATTCAGAATTCATTGTTCCATCAATGATGGCAAGCCGTCTTGGCCCAGATGCAGCAAAACAGGCCCAAACCATAATACTACCACCACCATGTTTCACAGATGGGAAAAGGTTCTTGTGCTGGCATGAAGTCTTTTCCTTTCTCCAAGTATAATGCTTTTCTTTTAAACCAAAAAGTTTTATTTTGGTCTCATCCGTCAAAACATCCTTTCAATAGCTTTCTGGCCTGTCCACGTGATCTTTAGCAAACTGCAGATGAGCAGCAATGTTCGTTTTGAAGAGCAGTCGCTTCTTCTTCCAACCCTGCCATGCACACCATTGTTGTTCAGTGTTCTTCTGATGGTGGACTCATGAACATTAACATTAGCCAATGTGAGAGAGGTCTTCAGTTGCTTAGAAGTTACCCTGGGATCTTTTGTGACCTCGCCATGGCTTGCTCTTGGAGTGATCTTTGTTGGTTGACCACTCCTGGGGAGGGTAACAATGGTCTTGAATTTCCTCCATTTGTACACATTCTGTCTGACTGTGGATTGTTGGAGTCCAAACTCTTTAGATATGGTTTTTTAACCTTTTCCAGTCTGATGAGCATCAACAACTCTTTTTCTGAGGTCCTCAGAAATGTCCTTTGTTTGTGCCATGATACACTTTCACAAACGTGTTGTGAAGAGCAGACTTTGATAGAACTGTTATGTGTTGCCATGTTGAAATGGCAGGCGAATCAGAAGTGTGCTTACGGTGTGTCTCCGTTATGGCAATGTCGTATGGGTCCGCGCATGCGCAAGCGTCTGAAGCCCAAACGGAGAATCCACGAAGACATGCCACGGGAACTCCTCAGCGCTTCTTCAGCGCTTACAGGAGAATGGCACCCAGAGGAAAAAGACGAGATTATAGTTAGCGCAGTGTCCTTTTGTGAGAGCGATCGCCAGGGGAATGTTTTTTTTCCTCCGATCACGTAGGAGGAAGGGTGACAGTGCAAGAGGGATGAGGCAGGGCGAGCCTCGCAGCAGCGAGCGAGCCCAAAAAAGGCAGCCGAAAAAGAAGCGGCATTAGAGCGCTAGAAGTGCTTACCCTACACTAAAATACTACACCCTGACGTACCGGACAGCCTCCTGTCTGCACATAGCTGGCTATCTACAAATCGCCAGCTTACCTCTGCCCCTAACAGAACAAATAGCCCGACATGATTACATACGCCGGGTGAGGGCGAAAAAGTCAGTGATGATGGAACAACCTGTATGGGTTACAAGGTGTGCTTATATAGCCCCAACAACAGGTGTCGCCACTTACCTGCATAATGCCACATCAGGGCTGGCGCATGAACGATCGTGTCGAGAGTGCTCACGCCGCCACTACTGAGTCAATGCTGGCCTCTAGTGGCCCAAGTGTGACTCCTAATAAGATTCCTGTTCTTTAAATAAAACAGGGTGCCCACTCACACCTGATTGTCCTCTCATTGATTGAAAACACCTGACTCTAATTTCACCTTCAAATGAACTGCTAACTGCTAAAAGGTTCACATACTATTGCCACTCACTAATATGTAATATTGGATCATTTTCTTCAATAAATAAATGATCAAGTATAATATTTTTGTCTCATTTGTTTAACTGGGTTCTCTTTATCTACTTTTAGGATTTGTGTGAAAATCTGATTATGTTTTAGGTCATATTTATGCAGAAATCTAGAAAATTCTAAAGGGTTCACGAACTTTCAAGCACCACTGTATGTACCTAGAAATGTTTTTAAACCATTCCTATTATCATCCAACTTTACTGAAAGTTAATACATAATGTTTAATATACAGTATATTCAATGTTAACATAGATAGTAAAAACAACAATGTAGCATAATTAATAATACATTTTTAATTATAAAAGTTAATTAGCATAATTAATTTTGTAGAGCTGAATAATATGGGCTATTCCGTTAGATAACGTAAAATACTGTATCATCTTAGGTGCAACATTATATGGCAAATTAAATAAAGGAAAGGTCTATATTAATGTTAGTATTAGTATTAGTGTTAGTAATGGTCATATCCATTAACTGCTTTAATCTCTCTACAGCACCATGGCCAGTCTCAACTTTTTAACTATGCCATGGACATTCTCAACATGATGTTCACAGGCGTCTTCACAGTCGAAATGATTCTCAAGCTCATCGCCTTCAAACCCAGGGTATGTTGCTTTTTAGAAGTAGCTCAACTTTTGCTAGCTAGGCCCTGATTTACTACAGTTATACAATCAAAGCTTTCACCAAAAGATTGTGTGTAAAGACTGTAAAGTATGATAAAACTCAAATGAGCAAAATAATATGCCTTTTGGGTTTTGTTTGCTTACTTGCTTTTATTTAGGGAGTTTCTATCAGGGTTTGCAAAAAAAACAGAATGTTAATACAAATTTTAATTAGTAATCTATCCTGTAATTATGAGGACTCACAGTTATGTTGAGAACAGTGATTGTGTAAATTAGTATAAATTAAGTGCAGAGATTAAACAGAATTATATGTGTGTTATATAAATAACACACCCAGATAGAAATGTATTGCCACAAAACTCGGCATGCAGTTATGTCTCAGGCAGAAATGTAGATGATTACAGGTGTGGTTTGATTAGACACTGGGTCTTGCTACAAGAGGGCTTCACTTGATGTCTTTAAAAAGGCTCTCAGAGGCTACTTTTATGGAGTGTACTTCTTGTTTAAAGATAGTTGACTGCTAGACATGGCTCTGCGACGCATTGATGACAGGTTCTGTTTTCAACGCTAAATGATCACTCACTAAGAGGTATACAGCCCTAAAGTAGTCTCTGAGAGCCTTTTATAGGGCAGTGGGGTAGGCACTTTTACACCCCCTTGTGGCAAGACCCAGTGTCTAATCAGACCACACCTATAATCATTTATATATTTGTCTGCTATGTAACTGCATGCCGGGTTTTGCAGCAGTCCAACATTTCTATCTGGGTACTTTATATTTTTTTTGTGAATGAGTGTACGTAGATCATGATTTTCTTCAGAAATGCACATTTGAAAATGTAAAAAGCTAAAGTGTTAACATTGGATACAGAATACATTTATGGTAGACAAAAACAAAAACTAAGATGAACTGCATCATTTAAAGTGTGTAAAAGTGTATAATGTGTGTACAGCTCTTAGCATTTTAAATGATGTAACAGTGTTGTTACAAAACTATAAGTATAAAATCATAGACAAAAGTAATTACCTAGTGCTCGGTTTATATAGGAGAAACTTTTCATTCATAACGATTCCTGGTTTGTGAATTGGATTCCTGGCTTTTAACCATAATTTTAAGCTCAATTTTGAATTAGATTTTATGGGTTCTGAATGTGAGTTTCTTATTTAAGTGCAGATGTCAGACTAATGAAGTGATGTTATAGTAAAATGCATTGTCTGATGGTAAGAGCAGTACAATTACAAGTGCTATGTAGCCAATTCACATCATTAATTAAAAATACTAGTTCACCTGTAAAATATTTGACAGCAAACTGTCAGAGTGCACACTTGAAATTACTGCAGGAGATGGGGATTTAAAGTTATTTTGGGGAATGTTTGATGTGGTACTGTAAGAATATAGGATTGCTGCCCTTCCCAAACCTCAAGGTTTTCTGCTACATCCCCCAGTTTTGTCCCAAGTTGTATTATGTCAACCCCTCTCCTTTCCTTTTGTATTTATCCTCCTGCTTCCCCTCCTCCCTCTTTCTGGCTGGATGTTAACCCTCTTTACCTAGGGTTATTTTGGCGATGCCTGGAATGTGTTTGATGCCCTGGTGGTGATTGGCAGCATAGTAGACATCATTCTGAGTCAGGTAGCTATGAGCATGGCTCTTCCCCCTTGCTCTGCTCATCCTGTTATCCCTTTTCACTGCCTTCCCCTTGGTCTCTCACCCTGGGCTTATCGATGTTAAAAGTGTAATCTTTGTACTGTACATCACCATATCAACTTCTTTGTTTACTGAGTTCGATTTGTAGAGTGGATTACATGGATCCAGGCACCGTGATCTGGAAAGTGTGATTAAAATGTCCATCAGTGAAGCATCCACAAGATCTATTCAATCTGTGTCTGTGATTGTAAGGCTCTGCAGTTTGCACTGTGTTTGCAAGAGTAAACTTGTTGTTGCACGTGCAAAAAAAAAAAAAAATGCAAACAGAATTCATGATTTTGGATCACTAATTAATTTCTTTGTTTTTGAAAGAATGCATAACCTTAGTCATGGTATCATCAAATATATTTAAAATATAGTTAAGACGTGACTAATGTTCCCATTGACTGTTAGTGCTTGAAATTAATTTCATTTGATAGTGGTTGTTAGATAATCCTATAGGTAAACAAAACCCATTATTCTTACCAATACAGCAAGTAACAAACTAAAATGGAAGTACATTATGTAGTGCAGTGGCATTCTGAAGTTCAGTTCCAGGCTCTACATGACTAAAAAGTAATGGCTTTCACACACAAAAACGATAAATACAGTGGTATCTCGGATCTCATCATTAATTCGTTCCAGAAGGCTTGTAGAGAACTGAAACGACGAGTAGCATGCAAATTTTTCCCATAAGGAATAATGTAAACTGAATTAATCCATTCCAGACCCCCAGAAAATCCACGCTGTATATGAATGAATGGAGTTATATTATACAGGTGCTCCCTGATTTATGATGGGGATATGTTCCTGCAAATACATCATAAGTTAAATGTGGCATGAACTGAGGAGCTTAACGAGTGTTTGGTGGGGCGGTTATATTGTATTACAGCAGCGCCTATGATAAGTAAGTGATCAGTAAGTTAATGTTATTGTTTAAACACTTTCATTAACCTACAGTTGGCCAAAATCTTTAAGACAAAACTTATGTTATAAGAAAGTGTTGAAAAATCTCATGTAATTTAGTGATTAATGGATTGAAAGTAAAAAATAAAAGCAAAACACTTAATTTACTGGTGAACTCTAAGCTAACTGCAGCCTGTGTTCTGAAGCATGCGATTCCTGTTTTGCCTTTAATTAGTTATCTCTTTTTTGGACCCATGGAGACTTATTTACAGTAAGAATACAGTACTGTAGATGTAAAAATATAGTGTAATGAAAAAAAAGTATGGTGAAATGAAGATCATTCCATATATGAGTTTGCCTAGATTTTATACAAAGGTGTCTTTATACAAAGCTTTACTGTCTTAAGAGAGGAGGGCAAGCTGGACCTAACAATAATAGAAAAAGAAAGCAAAGTCTTAGATGCACAACCCAAAAAAAGGCTACAGGCAGAGTTTCAACAGAACGCAAGAGTAAGATGGTGGCTGACTGGAAAAGACTAAAACCCCCAGAAATTTATCCTAAATATACTACAAAACTGACAGCAAACATCTGAAAAGCTTTAGATCTTTTATAAGTGTATCATTGGTTAGAATTATATAAAATGAAAATTAATACCATTGTAAATGTACAGTGGTGCTTGAAAGTTTGTGAATTCTTTAGAAATTTTCTGTATTTCTGCATAATATGAACTAAAACATCATCAGATTTTCACAGAAGTCCTAAAAGAAGATAAAGAGAATGCAGTTAAACAAATGAAACAAAAATATTATACTTAGTCATTTATTTATTGAGGAAAATGATCCAACATTACATATTAGTGAGGGGCAAAAGTATGTGAACCTTTGCTTTCAGTATCTGGTGTGACCCCCCTGTGCAGCAATAACTGCAGCGAAACGTTTCCTGTAACTTTTGATCAGTCCTACATACTGGCTTGGAGGAATTTTAGCCCATTCCTCCATACAGAACAGCTACAACTCTGGGATGTTGGTGGGTTTCCTCACATTAACTGCTCGCTTCAGGTCCTTCCACAACATTTCAATTGGATTGGGATTAAGGTCAGGACTTTGACTTGGCCATTCCAAAACATTAACTTTATTCTTCTTTAACCATTGTTTGGTAGAACGACTTGTGTCCTTAGGGTCGTTGTCTTGATGTCAAAGATGTTCTTCTGATGGTGGATTCATGAACATTAACATTAGCCAGTGTGAGAGAGGCCTGCAGTTGCTTAGAAGTTACCCTGGGGTTCTTTGTGACCTCGCCAACTATTACATGCCTTGCTCTTGGAGTGACCTTTGTTGGTCGACCACTCCTGGGGAGGGTAACGATGGTCTTGAATGTCCTCCATTTGTACACAATCTGTCTGACTGTGGACTGGTGGAGTCCAAACCCTTTAGAGATAGTTTTGTAACCTTTTCCAGCCTGATGAGCATCAACAACTTTTTCTGAGGTCCTCAGAAATGTATTTTGTTCGTGCCATTATACACTTCCAAAAATGTGTGTTGTGAAGAGCAGACTTTGATAGTTCCCTGTTCTTTAAATAAAACAGGGTGCCCACTCACACCTGTTTGTCATCCCATTGATTGAAAACACCTGACTCTAATTTCATCTTCAAATTAACTGCTAATCCTAGATGTTCACATACTTTTGCCTCTCACTAATATGTAATATTGGATGTAATATTTACTCAATAAATAAATGACTAAGATATTTTTGTCTCATTTGTTTAACTTGGTTCTCTTTCTCTACTTTTAGGATTTGTGTGAAAATCTGATGATGTTTTAGGTCATATTTATGCAGAAATCTAGAAAATTCTAAAGGGTTCACCACTGTATTGAATACAAGTTCCATTTAATGGTACATTTATTTATACAAAGTAGTCAATAATTTCACACAAAGTAATTTCTTAGTGATTTCAATCTACTGAATGTCCGTGTGTGTATGATTAGGAGAGATTTTGCAGGAATGCATATGCACATAGTTTATGCACTGCACTTTTAACCTGTATCACATGCAGTGCTCCGTCTTTACCTCTCTGGTGGCACCATCGTAATTTTCTTCTCTGTGTCTCTTTCCTCTTCCTCCTCTCTACCCAACTTTCACTCTTTTGTGTCCCATCTCTTGTCTGGTGTGAGCAGCACTATTTTGCCGATGCATGGAACACATTTGATGCCTTAATTGTTGTTGGTAGCGTCGTTGACATTGCAATCACAGAAATCAATGTAAGTAGTGGTGCACGTTTGCTTGGCTGAATCCCCCACTCACGTGAAGGGTCTTGCAGTAATCACTTTTTTGAAGCTGTTTCACATGCAAGGCTGTTGACAGATAATGGCTTTGTTTTGTGTCATTTTGCCTTTGCGGTGGCACTAGCCATCCATGGGTATACCCCTGGGTTGAGTATCTGTCTTACCTTAATTTATGTGATTTACAGAATTTTGGAATCACCCTTGTCCAGAGTTACTTACAGCCAAGGCTGTAACCACTGAGCCTCCCTCCATCCCCACACCTCATCTATTTATTAAACCAATCATAGCATCTGTGAGTTCATTTTTATTGAAGGGTCAGTATGTACCCTACTCCAGACATATTGATCTGCCCAGTGACATGCCTTGACCTGCACTTACATTGACTTCATGCACATCAGATGTAAATTGGGCAGAAAATCTAGAATTTTCAGTTTTTGTTTTGTGAAAAATTATATTTTAAAGATAACTTCAAGACCCTACACACTCCTACATGTACTATATTTATTTTGTGAATGTTCCCATGCTTTGCATTGTGAAGCTGAATAAATATTGTGCCACACGTACTCACAGACACATGCGCACACACACTGACAAATATTTTCACAAGTTTAGCATAATTAGTATACTTAGTAACCTCAGACAAAGCATTACATCCACTGCATTTAGGAGTCACTCTTACCCAGGGCAACGTTCTTGAACTTTGTTAGGACTTGAGGGGCTAGGGTACTTGCTCAAGAGCTAAACAGCAGTAACAATGGATCCTGATCCTTCAAGTTTCTTATCAAAAAGCCAGTACATTGGTCATTCCTGTTTGGTCACCACTTCTGAGTTACTTATTCACAACCAAAAATGTTAGTTGTACAGCTAATGACCGCATTACATTCTGTGAAACAGGTTGGTATTTTTACAAGAAAACTGGAAGCAAATGCCTCAGAGATACTGCTGTAAACACGAGTGGAACGCTAAGATGTACACAGTATCCAAAGCCTAAACATATCATTCCCTCCATGAAATACACAACACCGTGGTTCTTCATGAAATTACAAGAACACATTAATGATCGGAAAGTAATTTAGTGAGCATCAGTTATCATGGGTGCTAATATCTCTATTCATCCTCATGACTGACCATATTTTAAGTGCACATAGAACAGACTACAGATACAGACTGATCAAGAAAAAAATATTCACAAAATTCCTTTTATAGTTCACGGTTGAATTTTTCACTCTTGTTTTTTATTATTGACATTCTTTCAAATGCTTTCTTTTGGGTTTAGAATACAGAAGATAGCGCTCGAATTTCCATTACCTTCTTTCGTCTGTTTCGAGTCATGCGTCTGGTTAAGCTGCTGAGCAGAGGAGAAGGCATTCGGACGCTTCTTTGGACTTTCATCAAGTCATTTCAGGTGCTTAGTGTGCTCTATAAAAACAAGATTTTGTTTAAAATACCTGATTTACTTGCAGTTATATTGTGTTGTTTAAGTGTTCCCTTTATTTTTTTTTAGCAGTGTGTATATATATACACATACATATATTTTCTGCACTGATGTGCCATGAATTTTGCATACGAATTCTGACTAAAATGAACAGAAAGGATGTTTAAAAGGGGAAATTACACATGGTATGATGATTCAGAGAAAATAAAAAGAATAATGGTAAACAAAAAGGCTCTAATGGCCTCTAATACAGGAATGCAGTCAAGCCTAACATGCTCTCTCTAGTACGGCTAAATAACTTCTGAAAGAAGATAATGCCAAAAGAAATTAATGTTGTTTGGTTCTGAGAATTATTCTGGGAATAATTCTATGAAAATTTAATAGGTGTGACCATGTTAATATAAAACGTAAAGCTCACAGCAGTGTGAAGTAAACAGGATAGACTAAACAGGCTGATTTACTCCATAAAGTGTATAATTCAAGCAAAAGAAAAACCCAAACGATAATCTAAACAACTGACTACCTAAAGAGAAAGTGACTAACTAAGCCCAAGATCCCACAGTCTTAATCTGGATGAGCTAAATCTCAGGCAGAAATGTAAATGATTACAGGAGACACTGGGTTTTGCCAAAAAAAGGGCATAAAAGTGTTTTCCCTGCTGTCTACAAAAAGGCTGTCATTGGCACCTTTTGGTGAGTGATCGTTGACTTCTAGACATGCCTCTAAGACATATTTGAAGACATTTTGGGCAGCTGACAGACTTTGAGAGGGGGTGCATCATTGATGGTCATTTTGACGAGTTTGCCTAGGCTGTTCTGACCTAGCTGTTAGGAGGTGTTGGGAGCAGTGATTCTGTGAGGGCACACACAGACTCTGCATGGCCCAGAAAAACCACCAGTAGAGAGGATTATTTGATCCACCGACAAGCACAATCAGCTCCCACAGTGTGATGATCTGAGGAGCCATATGTCACATATGACAGTCAGTCACCCCTAGTAGTGATGCGAGGGACACTTGGATAATGCTCACTCGCAAACAGCATAGATTTCCCAGGAATGTCTCCACCAGATTGCAACACTTCCTTGGGCTGCCCTGTCGCCCAATTTATTGCCAGTCGAGCATTTATGGAACCAGCTGGGACACCAGCTTTGGCAACCTATGAGTGTACCAGATCTCCAGGCCCAAATGTGGGCAAATGTGTCATAGATGTCTAGCAATCAACTCACCAAGAGGCACACTACGCAACAGTAGCCTCTGAGAGCCTTTTCATAGAGCACCAGGGGAAGCACTTTTATATCCTCTTGTGACAACACCCAGTTTCTAATCAGACCATACCTGTAAATAAAAAATCTGCCTGAGACATAACTGCATGCCGAGTTTTGCATCAATCTGGCATTTCTATCTGGGTGCTTTATTTTTTTTTGTCAATGACTGTACAATGATGAGAGAATAATGACAAATTTGTCTTGGAAAAATAATTCTGTTCCACTCTTGTCTGCCATGTCCATTGGGAGCTAATGTAACGGGAGTAGCTAGCAGTACCTGTTAACTATGTGTTACAGTAGCTAAATCACTATGATATATTTGGACATATTTGGTGTCTAATAAATATATTAATAAAAAGTATTATGTTAATTGAGATGGATAATCCAACCTGTGACAAATGCGAGCCAATGTAGTTCATAAGGAGTTATGTGGTAGTCATGAGAAAAATATGGACACTAATAAGCTTATTCTCTTTCTCTGTTCCAGGCTCTGCCATATGTGGCTCTACTAATAGCTATGCTTTTCTTCATCTATGCAGTAATTGGGATGCAGGTTAAAAACATGTTTTAAGTGTTTTAATATTAATTTGTAGTTTGTAATAGTGCTTGAGTATGTGAAACGTGATGTTCAGAAATTTGCCAAAGATTAATAACAATATCCCACTAATTTGATGTTGATGTGTTCATTCTTGCTGGTGGTTTAGTTGTTTGGCAAGATTGCAATGGTGGATGGAACGCACATTAACCGCAACAACAACTTTCAGACATTTCCACAAGCTGTGCTACTACTATTTAGGTACAAACAGATGAACTGCCTTTTTTTAGCTGATTCAGTATGCTGAAAAAGAAGTACAGCATGTTATTAATTCTCTTTTTATTTCTGCAGATGCGCTACGGGGGAGGCATGGCAGGAGATCATGCTGGCATGCTTGCCTGGTAAATTGTGTGACTCAGAATCTGAGTACAACCCTGGGGAGGAAAGAACATGTGGCAGTGGCTTTGCCATTATTTATTTCATCAGCTTCTACATGCTCTGTGCTTTCCTGGTACTGCTCATATGTGTTATAAGTTGTATATACATATAATTTAAACACACAATTATGGCAACTGGTGTATTATAATGGCTTCTGCCTATGTGCTTGCTTGCAGATCATTAATTTGTTTGTGGCTGTCATCATGGACAATTTTGACTATCTGACACGGGATTGGTCAATCTTGGGACCTCATCACTTGGATGAATTCAAGAGGATTTGGTCTGAATATGATCCAGAGGCAAAGTGAGCTCCATAGCCATATACATTGTCATAAAAGTGCCTGTGTGTGTGTGTTGATGGATAATGTGTGTATCTCTCTCAGAGGCAGGATTAAACACTTAGATGTTGTGACATTGCTGCGCAGGATTCAGCCTCCACTAGGTTTTGGTAAACTGTGTCCCCACAGGGTGGCGTGTAAGGTACGAACATGATGCTCATACTTTCTGAAATGCTTTTATTTGAATTTTGAGTTTCAAAACCTCATGTTTTGTCTGACTTTTGTAAAATGCATTGACTATACATTTTAGGTTATGCACTCATTTGCTTATTTGTACATCTCTAGTACAGTCATAGTAGCTGTGTAGTATTAATCTTCCACTGCCAATGCTCTCAACCCCTCTGTAATCCAGACATGGATGACCCTGTGATCTTCAGCCAACTTATACCACAGGCACATTTGCTCCAAAAGATTAAATACTATGCGGATCATATTCAGCTTGTTAAAACGAGGCCATAGCCTATAGTGCACACTTACTCAGTCCCTTTGCTTTTATTTCTCACTCCACTGTGGTCAGACAGACCAGATATTTTTGGTAGATGCTGTGTGCTCCGGATCAAAGACAAGAAGGATCATGACAACTGATATCAGCAACAAGTACAAAAGAAAATGTCTGTCATGGTATGGGGTTGTGTTAGTGCCCTTAGCAAAAGGTCACTTATACTTATGTGATTGTAGCATTAATGCAGAAAAGTACATTGAGTTTTGAGAGCAACATGTGCCGCCTTCCAGACTACAGCGACGTCCATGTATTTTTGGCCTGCCAGCAGTCGTGACCTATCCCCAATAGAGGATGTGTGGAGAATTTTGAAACGAAAAAATGCAACACCGACAACCCCATACTTAATTACGTGTTTACATGAAGAATGGGACAAAATAAAACCTGAAACACTCCATGGCTTGGTATATTTATTTGCATTTTCCATATTGTTAAAATGTTTTCTGATTTGGGGTTGTAATAATAACATAATTTAGAAAAGTATCTACCCTGACTTAAAAATCTTTTGTTTTTTAGAGGCTGGTTGCCATGAACATGCCTCTTAACAGCGATGGTACAGTCATGTTTAATGCCACACTCTTTGCTCTAGTCAGGACTGCTCTGAAGATCAAGACTGAAGGTGAGGGATGCATTTCAGATTAAAGATCTTTCAATAGGAAATTTCACTTTGTCTTATATTTAGCTTTGTATATGCACTACACTTTTGTAGTCTGCCTTAGAACTGCACAACACATTTTTTATTATCTTTATGTTTGTGCAAATGGTTTTGCAAAAAGCTGCAAAATTTAAAACAGATCACAAAATGATGCATGAACCCAAAATGTTGTTAATGTTATGGTAATGGTAAAGTAATTATATTATGTATCACAATATCACAATTGTAGTGCATATTTTGATCTCACTGTGCAATCCCATGTAAGACAGTTTTTGTGTCTGTATGTTTGTGAAAACATAATTGTGTGCACCAGGAAATTTAGACCAAGCCAATGAGGAATTGAGGGCCGTCATCAAGAAGATTTGGAAAAGAACTAGTCCAAAACTCCTGGATCAAGTAGTACCGCCTGCAGGAGGTCAGAAACATGCATACTCAAAACCTACATGCTTATACAGTGGTACCTCGGTTCTCTTCGTTAATTTGTTTCTGAACGCTTGTTGAGCACTGAAAACAACGAATACAGAGCAAATTTTTCCCATAAGGAATAATGTAAATTGAATGAATCTGTTCCAGACCCCCAGAAAATCCACACTGTATAAGGCATTATATGCATTAATGGAGTTGTGGTACAGGTGCTCCCTGATTTACGATGGGGATATGTTAAGTGTATCATGAACTGGATAGTTTATCAAGTGTTTGGTGTATCATAGCTTAGATGAGACTGAAGTTGGGTTCTTATTTGCCAGCTTCTTATTCACGTATTTCCGGTCCACCTTGAATGACTGCAGTTACATTATGTCACCAGTAGATGGAGATTCTGCCTCATGATAAGCAATGATAAGTACAAATGGACAAAATCCTTCACACAAAGTTTATTTTATAATAAACTGTTGATGGGGATAAGTTAAATGTATTATGAACCGATGACTTTAATATAGTCTGTTCTTTATCATAGCGGAGCTGACCTTATAAACCTTATGAACAGCCAAGCTTAAAATATTTACATTAACCTACAGTTGGCCAAAATCATAAACTCAAAGCTTATTTTACAATAAAATCTTGAAAATCTATTGTAATTTAGTGAGTAATGGATTGAAAGTGAAAAGTAAAAGCAAAACATTTGCGGTATTGTCAAACTCAGGGCACTAGCAAAGCTTCTAATGCTAAATGCAGCCTGTAGCTCCTTTCGGCAGTTCCTTACAGCAGTTCTTTTCAGTTGGCTGTAATCAATAACTATGTTAGGACCCATGGGGACTTATTTGCACTATGAATACAGTACTGTAGATGTAAAAATAAAGAAAAACACAAGAAACACAGCAGACACTCTGCACTAAGCAAGACCTATTGTGAATCTGAATCACTAAATTACTGTGTACTGAATTCTGAATCGAATTTGCTGAAACACGTAGCGCGGCTCAACTCATACAAGTTTAAGCAAGTGCGCCTAGTACTGAGCAAACGACAAGAATCGAGACAAATATTTCTAGTAGAAATGCGTCAAGAACCGTATTCGATCGTACTCCTGTAATCGGTACACTGTCTATGCTTTTAATCCTTTACTCTATTTAGAGTGATGGACTAACAGCACAGGACACCGTTTGCACCAGAGTTTGCAATTGCGGTTTCCTGAGAAAGATTTATGAAATAGCAGTTTTCAGAGTAGATATGGATAGCTTTTACAGACACACACACAGATGTACAAAGCATCACATGTTCCCTCCATTGCTTTCAGTGATAAGAATTTTGGCATGTTCGCATTGTACAATAACATTTTTCAAAACTGTATTAAGCAAGAATTGAACTGCTGCAGTGAAGGCCAAATATCTGAGACAACTATTGAAAATGATTCTATTTTACATTTAAATGTACAGTAGTGCTTGAAAGTTTGTGACCCCTTTAGAACTTTCTATATTTCTACATAAATATGACCTAAAACATCATCAGATTTTCACACAAGTACTAAAAGTAGATAAAGAAAACCCAGTTAAACAAATGAGGCAAAAATGTTATACTTGGTCATTTATTTATTGAGGAAAATTATCCAATATTACATATTAGTGAGTGGCAAAACTGCTACTGTAACTGCTGATCAGTCCTGCACACCGGCTTGGAGGAATTTTAGCCCATTCCTCCGTACAGAAGAGCTTCAACTCTGGGCTGTGAGTTTCCTCACATTAACTGCTCGCTTCATGTCCTTCCACAACATTTCAATTGGATTAAGGTCAGGACTTTAACTTGGCCATTCCAAAAGATTAACTTTTTTTTTTTTTTTTTTTTCATTTGTACACAATCTTCCTGACTGTGGATTGGTGGAGTCCAAACTCTTTAGAGAGGGTTTTGTACCTTTTCCCGCCTGATGAGCATCAACAACTTTTTTTCTGAGATCCTCAGAAATCCCTTTGCTTCCTGCCATGGTACACTTCCACAAACGTGTTGTGAAGAGCAGACTTTGATAGAGCCTTGTTCTTTAAATAAAACAGGGTGCCCACTCACACCTGATTGTCATCCCATTGACTGAAAACACCTGACTCTAATTTCACCTTCAAATGAACTGCTATCCTAGAGGTTCACATACTTTTGCCACTGACTAATATGTAATATTGCATAATTTTTCCCAATAAATAAATGACCAAGTATAATATTTTTGTTCATAATATTCATTTGTTTAACTGGGTTCTCTTTATCTACTTTTAGGACTTGAGTGAAAATCTGATGATGTTTTATGTAATATTTATGCAGAAATTCTATATATAAAATTAAAAAAAAAAATTCTAAAGGGTTCACAAACTTTCAAGCACCACTGTAATCACCATAATTTGAGTGAAAAGTTGGGAGGCAGAATAAATTTCCAGAATTGACTACTATGAAAGGGCAGCACAGTGGCGCAGTGGTTAGCACTGTCGCCTCACAGCCTTAGAGGTCCAGCTTCAAGCCCCAACCTAGCTGCTGACTGTATTGTTTGCACGTTCTCCCCGTGTCTGCATGGTTTTTTTTGGGTTATGCCTGTTTCCTGCTGCAGTCCAAAATTATGTTAGATCAGCTGGTGTGGTTGAGCATGACTGACTGTGTGTGTGCATGTTCTTTGTGATGGGCTGGCACACTGTCTGTAGTTGGTTCCCACCTTGCAACCTGTGCTGCCAGCTAGGATCTTCTCAACCCTGAATTAAGTGAGTGAGTGTGTAAGTGTAAGCACAGTACTGTTCAAAAGACTTAGACCACCATTAGATTAGATATACAATTGTTTTAGAAAAGACATATTGACCATATATAGTTATTTCTCAGTCTCTTCATTGGAATACATTGAAACATATATAACATCAGATAAAACAGCTTCTGTAGGCTACAGTGACAAGAATGTAATGTGACCTCCCCTTACACTTGAACAATTGCGGCATCTACCAGCTATATAGTAGAGTCGATCCTTCTACAGTCCAAAGAAGCTTGAACGGGAATGGTTTTTTTGGAAGGGTAGCAGCCAAGGAACCACTTTTTGGAAGTGGACCAGGGTGAAAAGGCTAAGATATGTTACAAGGATAAGATAAGCTCACAAAGATTTGAATGAAGATCAGTTGAAAGAGTATTATGGTGTGACAAATCCAAGTTTGAAATTTTGGGTCCAAATCTCAACAGTATGTTATATATGGTCATTATATCTTTGTTAGAACAACAAATCTAGTGGTGACCTTTTGCACAGACTTTTGCACAGTACTGTATTTGGTATGTTTCTCCGTTTGCTGTAATGACACTCGAGTTGGCAAAGACTTTACAAGACTGCAAAATCTGATGATCCATACTAAAGAGCATCTACTGATGTTACTGAATGCTTGGCTTTTTCTGTCATCAAGTGCTCCCATAACTGCTCGATAGGTTGTAGGTCAGCTGAATGTGGAGGAAAATCCGTAACAACTAGATGCACTCAATTTGTTATGTTGGTTATCAGAGTTTTGACATTTGACCCCCATTGTACATAATACAGCTCACATATACTGTATATCTAAAGAATTAGAAAAAAATGTACAATCAAACTGCGCTATCCAAACTGCCATTATTCAATTTGGGGTATTTTAATCCTACCTCTGCCTACTTCCTCCACTTTCGATTTAACTCATTTCTGGATTTGTACTTAATGGACCTCTTACAAATATATTACATTCCATACATTACATTACACTCAATCACTAAAGTTTTTTTTCAGAAGTTAAAATAAATCACAAAATAAGAAATGGTGTTATTGTGATACCAGACAGGGACAGAGATTTATTGTACAAACAGACAGGGATCTCATTTGTGGGTGTTAGACAGTGCATACCTGTATATCATTTGTGTTATTTGTATTCTTTGAAGTAAATAACAGCTGTTAATAAAACAAAAATCATCAATTCTATGTAATACTGGTAGTTTGCCAGTACTGTCTGTGTGAGGTACCTTGCCCAACATGGATGTGTTAAGAGCTGCTTACACTTTAAAATTTGGTGAAGATTAAAACAAGTAATTTGTTACAAGACTGTGGCTAATCCAAATGGCATACTGCATACCGTCATATGGGATGCTTCTCAAGGCATACTATTCATTTATCTGTATGCTATATAGAAAGCAGTATGTGAAAATTCTGACTGCCATGTGTCAAAACATTTGAAATATCCTATTTCTCTATGCTAGTCTCCAGTCCTGTCTTAACACTTGCATACTTGGTGTTTGCATGCTTAGTCACCTATTAATGCTTTTTCTCTTTGTGCTTAGCAGCTGTCTTCCACAGTGCTTTTTTTTTCACTGCTCGATCACGCTAGATCCTTGCGCTCTTAGATTCGCTGAAGCAGCGCTGTTTTAGGCCAGTGGCATGGAACTAGTTACCTCTGTCCCACATCATTTTGTTGTGTGATTTAGATCCTCGTCTGTGCTTGGTCTTAGATAATGAAGATGCATGATAACTCTTTCCACTGCACTGCTTTTTAACACTGTGTGCTTTCCGGTTGCTGCTTGCTTGCATGAACTAGTATCAGAGACTCCTATGTGTCCTACCACATATAGTCATTTTGTGATTTTGTTTTTCAGCTGTGTCTAATAGATGTTTGGATTGTGTCTTAAATGTATTTCTCTATTTAACCAATACAGTTTCTTTAAAACTATAGTCAACTTACTGGACAAAACTTAGTTTTCTTCCCTAATACTTGGTTAAGAAGTTAGTAATCCCATCATGTGTGGATTCCACCAGAAACCTAAGATACGGTCAGCTCCAGAATTATTGGCACTCTTCGCAAATGTGGATTGCAAAAGGGTTAGGGAACTAAGTAGCTTAATCGCACACTGAAATACAGTACTGTACAAAAGTCCTGGGCCACCATTAGATTGGCTGTTTTAGAAATGGTATAATGACCATATGTAATTATTTCTCAGTTTCTTTATGAAGATACAAACAGAAAATACAGGAAACATGTACACAAAATTAAAAAAATGTTTCAGAACAAAATGTTTATTTAGTGTGACCTTCTCAAAAAAGTAGTTTCTTGGCTGCTACCTAAAAAGACTACTCCTGATTAAGCTTCTTTGGACTGTAGAAGGGTCAGCTTGGCATTCAGATGAAGCTGCCAGATGCTGCTATTGTTCAAGTGTAAGGAGAGGTAATACAAAATACTTTTTTTTTTTTGTTTTTTTTTTTTTTTGGAATACTGCATACAGCTTTCCTGTATTTTCTGTTTGAGTTCTAATAAAGAGACTGAGAAATTATTTGATATGTTTATTATACCATTGCTATAACAACAATTCTAACGGTGGCCTAAGACATTTGCACAGTACTGTATGAAAGAATTCTAAACTTTAATTTATAAGTCAGCTATTCAAAGAAAATACCTTTAAAATAACTGATTTTAACAAATCATCAGTCTTCCACTGTAGACAGCTGAGCTCATGATGCCATATTTTCAAGATTCCCAACCATACAACATTACAGATGTACAAATGAACATGACAAAAAGAAAATGGATTATTTCTGGCACACCTTCCACATACTCTAATTTGTTATCATGTTAGTAGTGCCTAACTGTATATTTTTTCTATACTGTCACCGAAATTTAATAATCTGATAATCTGCTAATGATTTTTGGAGAAAAATGTTACATGGTGTAAGTACAAGTGTGGGTGATATATTAGACAACATGTTGCATAGACAGACAAGATCTAGGACCAATTCTGATGAGACTGAGGCCAACAGGCTAAGAACAAAGTACACAACACAAAACAGGGTAAAATGCACAGAACTGAACCAGACAAACTATGAAAAGGTGTAAAAAGATCAAACCAACTTCGGAAGTGCGACGAGACCCAACAAAAAAATGAGAATCAAGGAGCATTGTTGTAGGGGAAGTGCAGCCAGCTGTAATTAAGCTGCTGGCTGTGGAAGGAAAAAAGGGTCAGAAAGGAGTACATTTACATTTATGCCATTTAGTAAACACCCTTATCCATAGTGACTTACAATTAATACTATCTTACAGTCCAAGAAATTGCGGATTAAGGGCCTTGCGCAAGGACCCAACAGTGGCAGTCTGGCAGAGGAGGGTTTTGAACCCTGGTCCATAGTCCAGTATTTTAACCACTAGGCCACCACAGTCATAATTGTAGATGTAGATTGTGGGCTGCTTCGGGGGCATGTCATCCTGATGTCCAGTAACATATTCTTTATAAGAATTTGTGGGGGTGCCAATAAACGTGATATTATTTTTTCGATCATGTTTTGAATTTTTTTAGAACAAATTTACTTAAATTAGTTAGTGAATTTCTCTCATATTCAGTATTAACCTAATTAACTGCAAAAACATTTTTTCCTAACATTTTCCCTCCAGTTTAAACATGGGTGCAAGTAATTTAGGGTTGACTGTAGTTTGAGTTGTTTTTGCTGCTCTTCCACTAACTATGTGTGCAATTTAGCTAGAGGTTGTGGATACCTATTTCACCTGCTGTTTCAAATAGTGTTCAATAAGCTTGAGGTCTAGAGATTTTGCTAATCACTGTCGTTAGGGCTTGCCAAAATTTCCTTCTTCTGACCCACTTTCAACAGTGATCTATGTTAATACTACTCTTCATACCTTTTGCACATACCTCATATCAGAATTATCGACAGTTTAATTCTACATTCATCCAGCTGCTTACCCTCTTGACACTGAAGAATAAGGGGCAGCAACTAATGTTTTGTCAGGTAAAAGCTTTTAAACCAAATACATTTCCTGCAGGCAGCTACAGTATTATATTACCTTCTTCTCTTTAACAGATCTCAGACCAGTTTCTCTACAGAACTACCTTGCATAAATAGCCAAATTATATTCATCACATGACCACTGACTGTAACAAGTCCTAGGAATTCTGTTATGTTTTACTCTTTATTCACGTTTGCACATTGTGCTCTTGGTGTGATTTTTGCAGGATGGCCACTCTTGGCAACAGGACTGGTTTTGAACATGAGATTGGTACCTGCCCTTCAGTTTAAGTTTACACATTAAATTTAAATTTACACACGCAATTGCTGTTCCAGAACTCAGTTTAAAGCTTTAATATTCACATTATGGCGGGGAAATAAATCTGCTTACATGCACCCTGCCCTTTACTTTGCACCCTTTGGTAGAAACACCCCCAAATTCCATAATTGTTAACGCAAACCGTGTCACTGAATACATAGATTTGTTAACAATATAGTAGACCTATATAATTATAATGTTGATCCACAGAGGGGTTGTGTGGTCTGTTCACTCAGATGACGAGGTAACGGTGGGGAAGTTCTATGCCACTTTCCTGATACAGGACTACTTTAGGAAATTCAAGAAACGCAAGGAGCTAGGTCTTGTGGGACGCCGTACTGTCAGTCTTAACAGCGCCGTTGCACTACAGGTGAGACTTGCACTTCAATCAATTCAAAACCCAGTAATTTGCTTGACTTGCTCACCAACTTAGGATCTGCATTACAGTGGATATTATCACAATATTACTGTGGATATTAATAAACATTACTGGCATCCTTGATTGTTTAATATAAAAAATATCTTCAGATATACCTGGATATGTACCACATTTGTAGAATAAGAATTTTAATAGCGTGTCCAACAAAAACTTGATCTGTCAACATGCATGCAGTTGTTTCATAAAAAAATAACATTTTTTAACTTTGTTTACTTGTGTATTTTAACTTTGCATCCACATCAGTGGTTATTTATGACAGGAGCAAGGTTACAGAAATGCTAGTCAGACACACTCATAATGGGCCAATTTTAGAGCAACCAAATAAGCTAACACTTGACTTTGGGAGTGTGGGAGGAAACCGGAGTACCCTCGAGTAAACCCACTTGGACATGAGAAGCACATGCAAACTGAAGTGGATTCCAAGGTTGGGATCAAACCAGGGATCTCTGGAGCTCTGAGGGGAACGCGCTAACCGCTTGTGCCACCATGCCTTCTTAACCATTCTTCTGTACTATTGGATGCATACTTTGGGTCATTATCCTGCTGTAGGACCAATTTTGTTCAACCCTAGTTTTCTTAAAATCTAAAATGGTCCGATAATCTGCTGATTTTATTGTTCCTGTGACACATTCAAGGGCTCCAGTCCCAGAGACCTTGAATGTGGATCCTCCATCATGTTTCACTGTAGGTAGGGCTCTTTTCCTTTTAGACTTCATTTCATGGTCTATAAATATAACACTGCATTGCCAAAGTTTGATGGTGTACTTAATATTCAGGGATGCTAGTAATGTTGACCACAACTGAACATATAGCCACTTTATTAGGTACACCTGTTCAACTGCTCATTAATCCAAATATCTAATTACCATCACATGGCAGAAACTCAATGCAATTAGGTATGTAAACATGATCAAGATGACCCACTGAAGTTCAAACCCCAAGCATCAGAATGGGGAAGAAGTTAGATTCAAGTGAATGTGGTATGGTTATTGGTGCTAGATGAGCTGGTGTGAGTGCTTCAGAAACTGCTGATCTACTGGAATTTTCACAGATTGGAAAAATATTGGTGTTGGCGAGTCTTGATTTCTGCTCTGACATTCAGATGGTAGGGTCAGAATGCATCGTGACTTGTATCAACGATTCAGGGTGGTGGTGGTGGTGTAATGGTGTGGGGTTATTTTCTCGGCACACTTTGGGCCCATTAATACCATTGGAGCATCGTTTAAACACCACAGCCTACTTGAGAATTGTTGCTGGTCCATCCTTATATGACCACAATGTATCCATCTTCTCTGTGCCATGTCACAAAGCTCAAATCATTTCAAACTGGTGTTTTGAAAATGACAATGACTTCCCTGTACAAAGACCTCCACAGTCACCAGATCTCAATCCAAAATAATGCTTTTGGGATGTTGTAGAACAAAAGATTCGCATTATGGATGTGCAGCCAACAAATTTCCAGCAACTCTGTGATGCTATCATGTCAATAGGGACCAGAATCTCTGCGGAATGCTTCTAGCACCCTGTTCTCTGTTCTCTGACCATGTTGAATATCTGCCATGAAGAATTAAGGCAGTTCTGAAGACAAGAGAGGACCCAACCCAGTATTGGCAAGGAGTACCTAATAAAGTGGCTGGGCTGTCTATATCTGCATTAGAATTTGGGTTAAGACACTGTTTGTAACTATAAAGAAAATATGTGCGTGTCTAGATTAAAGCAGTAGTGATTGGGTAAGTATTGTGTTTATAATTATTATTATTATTTATTGTGATTATTATCTCTCACATGCTAGGCTGGTCTGCGGACACTACATGATATTGGCCCTGAGATTCGCAGAGCCATATCTTGTGATCTACAAGACGAAGAACTTGTGGACGTTAACCCTGATGAAGAAGAAGAAGAAGAAATTTACAGGGTAAAAAGTTTTTGTTATTTTTTAGGAAAATTTAAAAAATGTAAATTACTGGAGAGAAAAATGAAAAAAAGGAGTTTTTGAAGTTGAGATTAAGCTCCCCTGTCTGGAAAGTGTACAAATGTGGTAGGCCACCATTGTTGGTATATTTTATAATGGTGTAATGACCATATATACTTATTTCTCAGTCTCTTTATTAAGATACAAACAGACAATACAGAAAAAATTTACACAAAATGAAAAAAAAATGCACACAATTTTACTATAGCCAGATACAGGCAAAAGCCAGTATTGAGTGTGACCTCCCTTGTCACTAAACACATCTTGAACTCTTTTGAGGAGACTGTCCTGAGGTTTTCTGAAGTCATCTTATGGTATGTTATGCCAGGCTTCTTTTATCACACCCCAGAGTCTATTTCTTTCTCTGTGCAGGTGATCCCATACTGTCTCTATAAAATTCAGGTCTGGACTTATTTCTGTTTTTTATACTGTATACAAATTTCACGTATTGTCTGGGGGTATTATAATAAAGAGGAATAATTATACAGTGGTACCTTGGTTTGTTCCAGAAGGGTTGTTGAGAACCGAAAACGAGTACCAAGCGAATTTTTCCCCATAAGGAATAATGTAAATTGAATTAATCCATTCCAGACCCCCAGAAAATTCACACTGTATAAGGCATTATAAGCATTAATGGTGTTACATTGTACAGGTGCTCTCTGATTTATGATGTTGATACATTCCGTAATAAATTAAATCCATAATAAATTAAATGTATTATGAAATGAGGAGTTTAATGAGTGTTTAATAGAGCGGTCTATACTGCAGCACAGCAGAGCCTCCTGATAAGTAATGATCAGTAAGTTCATGATTAAACACTTACGTTAACCTACAGTTGGCCAAAATAATTATTGTTTGTTTGTTTATTTGGATTATTTAACATCACTTTCAGCATCAATGGCCATTTCAGCGACACACACACAAGGTTACTATCTATATCTATCTATACACAATGTTATTTCAAGGCTAGTCATATATCTATCTATCTATCTATCTATCTATCTATCTATCTATATATATATATATATATATATATATATATATATATATATACACATACATACACGTCAATGACAATTTAGCGTAATCAATTAACCTTACATGCATGTCTTTGGACTGTGGGAAGGAACTGGAGTACCCAGAGTAAACCCACACAGACACAAGGAGGACATGCAAATTCCACACAGAATTACCCAGGCTAGTCCACCCTGGAGCAGGGACCTTCTTGCTGTGAGGTGGCGGTGCTACCCACCAGCCAAAATACTTAACAAAAAAGCTTATTTTATAGTAAAATGTTGAAAAATCTCACGTAATTTAGTGAATAATGGATTGGCAGTGAAAAGTAGATCCGCTTCTTCCTTTCCTTTCCTTTCGTTTGGCTCTTAAAACTAACCTCTTTAGGACCCATGGAGACTTATTTGCACAAAGAATACAGTACTGTACATAAAAACAAATAAAGAAAAACACGATAAACAAAGTGGACATCTTCACTGAGCAAGGGCTATTGTGAACCTAAATCACTATGTAGTGAATCATGGATCATGAATTGAGTTTCGGCTGAAACGAGTCACTTGGCTGAACTCAAGTTTAAGCAAGTGCACAGAGTACTTTTTTCTCGCCAAAATGCATCGAGAACGAAATTCGACACGTTCCCAAGGTGGTCGAGAACCAAGGTAGCACTGTATATGGTCATTACAACAAAACTAATGCTGGCTTAAGACTTTTTCATAGTACTGCATTTTGCCATTAATTTCTATGACTGTCAAAAAAGTGACTTTTAGTGAAAACATTTGTAGAACTTATGGTAAGAATGTATGGTAACTACTGAGAAAGAAGATAGCATACATAAGATAGTATCTGTTTGAGGTAAGCGTCTACCTAGTAAGATGCTGAATGCGAAAAAATGAGATGCAGGCTGGGCTAGATAAGTGTTCTGTGCTGAACAGATTAAATCCTCTGTACTTCTCTTAATATACAATAGTTTCCTTGTTGCTAACCTGTCTGAAATATATGGCCACAATGTGATAACACACCAAAGTATGAATTACCTAGTTTGCATTGCATTATTTTCATTTGTTGCCGCATTACACTGTGTCCTCCTCCCTATCCCTATGTTTGTTTCGTCTTTTCAGAGAAATGGTGGCCTCTTTGGAAATCATGTCAGTCATGTAAATGGAAACCACAGAGGCTCCTCTCACTTAACTAACGTCACCCAGCGTCCTCTCCAAGTCCTGCCACCACCTTTCTACATACAAGCAGCACCCTCTCCGCATTCACACCATTCCCCAAACCAGGACTGTCGTCTATTTTTCACATTCAAACCCTAACTCGTACCTCAAGTCCCCAAGGTCCTCAAACTCCAACCTCAACAATGCCAACGTGCCATGTGTGCCCACCCTGGCCAGCAGAGGGCAGCACCACTCTCTCACAGAACGGCCATTCAGGAGCCGGGTGTCTTCCCTGGGTTCCTACCTCAACCTCAGGAGTGATGCAGAATCACAGACAAAGTCTCATTTTAAGAGGTGATTTAGACTGGTTTCACTTCAGTTTTCCATAACACTGGAAATGCCACACATACTGCATGGTTTTCAGACCTAAGCGTGCCCGGGACAGAACACCATTCCAGCACAGGGTTGGCAGGAGTCGCTGGTGCAGTTCCAGGAAATTATCCCCTTACTGGCCTCCCCTACCTCAGATACAGCCAATTGTGCCTGTGTGTGATGCCTGACCCGGTAGAAGCACCCCAATACTCAGTGGCTTCATTGCTTTGGTGGGCTACATGTTAGACTTTGCGCCACCCGATTGCCCATGTAGTTTTTTATTAGGAATAAAATTAAATCATAGTATGGTTTGTGTTTTATTAAATACTGAAACTATTAGAATGTGAAATGGAAACAAGCATTTGCGAAATTTGCGTCCAATTGGCTAGTTTGGTGCATGCTTTATGTGTGTATCTTGATCCAGCTTCAAGTTCAGTGGGTCAAAAGTCTGAGCCCACCTAGTGAAATGATTGGGGGTGGGAATTTTTTGAGAAGATATATACATTTAACACATGCATTTATGGGAACTTGAAGATAGAGAGGCATTCACTAGACAATAAAGATTGCTTGCTGGAATATTGTGAATCATTCTGGATAACACAATAACCAATTTCCAGAGTCCATGCTAGCTTGAGTGTCCACTGTCAATACTGTAAAAGGGTGAAGGTATCAAACACTAATAAATTCTGATATTTGTGCATAGATATTTTTTTTCTACTTTTTTTATTCTATTATATTCAAGATTCAACTTTTCACTCAAATTGTTATGGTGGTTATATGATTTGTAACGAAGAACATTGTAATACATAAGCGATTGATGCAAAAAAGACTCATTTTCACTAGTGGTGTCAGACTTTGGGCCCCCATTGTAGCTGCGGATCACAAAAAAACCATAACAAAAACAAACAAACAAACAAACAAAAACAAATAATAGTCAACTACTGAAAACCAAAAATCTTGTTGAAGGGATTGTTACTTCAACCAGCAGTGTTGCAATAATTATTGCTTCTTCTCCTAGTAGTTATGATAGTCACGTTAATGTATTAAAAGGGTAAAGGTTAAAGGGTGATGGTACTTTGATGGGAAGGTATGAAAGTACAGGTATGCGCTGTTAAACAACTGCATTACATTCTATGAAACAGGTTGTTGACAGAAATGGTCGTTGACCGGACATTACCATAGTCACATAGTATTTTTATGCTACTGAAATGTAAATATAATGGGTATTTTCACAAGAAAACTGTCAGGAGTCATACCAGGTATGGACTCGAGGGTAGCAACCGTTCTCTTTTCCTGGTATGATTCCTGGCAGCCGCTATGGTTGAGCTGTCAGTCAGTAGACAGCGCAATCACAGCAAATGATCCTCAGCTGCTGCTTTTGGCTGTGGGATCATCTGACTGCACACGCCGTTCATGCCCCCGATCGTCGCTACGACGTTTTATTTAAAACGATCCCGCTGGCCATTCAGGCGTGTGTTCTGAGACCTCACCCGTCTCAACTGCTGTTTTAAAGAGCTCCGCGCTTCCGGTTTGTTTCAGTTTCATTTCTCGTTTGTTTGGTTTCTTTGCAGGGTTTAAGAGGATAGACTGTGCTCAGGAAGGAGCTCAGTTTCCGTAGCGTTGGAAAGTGTGAGGTAATTTTCTTTGTAGGGCCATAGATAGTGTAGAGAGAGCTTTCGAAACGTTTGTTTTATTTTTATTTTCGCTCCCTTCACTATCCACTTCCACCCTCGTGTTTCCCAACGCTACGCGCCGGTCTGTCTCTGCGTTACATGTCGCAGTCTGCTCAGCACTCTCTGAGCGCTGAGTAGCGTTGGGACCACGGCCCCCTCTGCACGGCAGCTCTGACGAGCCGTGGGGGATTTGTCCCCCCTCCTCTCTCTCATTCCCTCGCTCTGAAGCGCGACTGCGGTCGTTGCCGCCGACCCCTGCGCCTCAGTGTAGACTGATTCCAGCGTCGCGATCCTCGGCCCCCATCCCCGCGCCACGGTCGCTGAGACCGACTCCCGTGCCACGATCGGTAGTCCCGATCCCCACGCCTCGGTCTAGACCAATTCCAGCGCCGCCTAGCACTGTTGTTGAGCACTCCGCAGTCATCCCCGTCCCTTCGGGGCGACTGCGGATGTGTTCTTCCGTCCACCGAGCCAGACGCCTAGCCCCTACCTTTTTAACGGGCCTCGCTGGGCCGAGTCTCGCCCCAGAGCCGCCAGTGCTGAGCTCCACCCCCCTGCTGGCGAGCCCCGTCCTGGGGTTATTGGCATCTAGCCCCACTCCTGCACCGCTGGCCTCTGCCTCTGAGTTCCTGAGCGCTGCTCCTCAGTCGCCAGTGGTCAGGATTGGCCAAGAGTCCTTTAGGCTGGTCATTGAGCCCTATTTGGGGGTTGGTCCAGCCATGACCTGCCCCACCCTCCCATTCAGTCCCTTGCTGGGGGTTGGCCCTGCTTACTGTCAGGAGTCATACCAGGTATGGACTCTAGAGGGTAGCAACCGCTCTCTTTTCCTGGTATGATTCCTGGCAGCCGCTGTGGTTGAGGTGTCAGTCAGTAGACAGCGCAATCACAGCAAATGATCCTCAGCTGCTGCCACTGGCAGTAGCTGTGGGATCATCTGACTGCACACGCCGTTCATGCCCCCGATCGTCGCTACGGCGTTTTATTTAAAACGATCCCGCTGACCATTCAGGCGTGTGTTCTGAGACCTCACCCATCTCAACTGCTCTTTTAAAGAGCTCCGCACTTCCGGTTTGTTTCCGTTTCATTTCTCGTTTGTTTGGTTTCTTTGCAGGGTTTAAGAGGATAGACTGTGCTCAGGAAGGAGCTCAGTTTCCGTAGCGCTGGGAAGCGTGAGGTAATTTTCTTCGTAGGGCCATAGATAGTGTAGAGAGAGCTTTCGAAACGTTTGTTTTATTTTTATTTTCGCTCCCTTCACTATCCACTTCCACCCTCGTGTTTCCCAACGCTACGCGCCGGTCTGTCTCTGCGGTACGTGTCGCAGTCTGCTCAGCACTCTCTGAGCGTTGAGTAGCATTGGGACCACGGCAGCTCAGACGAGCCGTGGGGGATTTGTCCCCCCTCCTCTCTCTCATTCCCTCGCTCTGAAGCGCGACTGCTGAGCGCGACACACAGAGTCTCGCCTATTCTTTGCCATTTATTCTTTTGTGTTTTATTAATTATTGTTTTATTTGTTCCATTCATTTCAGTTCATTAATACCATCTGGAGCTAACTGCATTTGGGTCCCAATACAAGAACTGCATGCAAATTATAAATAAGTGCACCAGAGATTGCTGAAAATAATAGTGGAATGTTACCATCTACACAAAGTCATCAAATCCACCATCGAACTGTTCAAATACATGACAACGTTTAGAACAAGCACACATTAAAAGACACACAGACTTTGGAACCATAAAATAAACACGCACAATGGAATATAAACATAAATAAACAAACTTTGCTGGGTGCACACAATCAAAAGGGAATGAGTTCACTTGAAGAAACTCTAATTTCCAGAACAGGCAATGCAATATCACCTTTTAAACACTTCAAACCTTTAAGTAGAGTACAAACTTTTCCACTTCATGAGTCTTCTTGGCAGAGAAAATTGCAACATTAAAGCATGTCCGTTTCTCAAACACAGAACCAGTAATGTAGTTTCATACTTATGCATGTTGTTAATGCAAGTAAATAAATATTCCTAAAAATAAAAAAAAAATGTAAACAAAACATGTATGTTAATAAAATAATATGAATGTGATTAAAAATACGATATTTTATGGTAGTTAAAATAAAACTACACATGCCTAAACCTTTTAAACGTCAGAATTGCCAATTGATTTTTATTTCTATTATAATTTGTAATCATTTTTAAGAACCCGGTCGCATAGTCGTCGATTGGATGGTCGTGGGGTGTACTTACCTGGACTGCAGAAAAAAGCAGCCAAATGACATTTCAAACCTAGCCCAAACAGACAATAACTAATACTATAAACCAAATGAGTGTACAGTAGGTCATAAAATGGACACATATGGCGATAGATGTTGTTTTAATCACAAAAAGTTGTGAGAATGAGTAGTGGGAACTGGTGAGGTGTGTGGGAGAAAAGATCACCCCATTCAGTTTACTGCTTAAATGTATGTGTATATATTGTACCTAAATAAAATCTAAATTCCTTCTGCTGGTTCACAGAAAGTACCGTATTTTTCGGACCATAAGGCGCACATAAAATCCTTTAACTTTCTCAAAAATCGACAGTGCGCCTTAAAATGCGGTGCGTCTAATGTATGAATTAATTCTGGTTGTGCTTCCTGACCAAGAACCGATTGTAGATGTTACACGGCGCACATAAATCTGTCAAAATGTTTTAGCACGGCATTGGTAAGTTACGGAGCTTACGGCCACTTAGTGCGCAGCATCGAGGAGTAATACGGTATTGTAACGACACTCACTCAAGGATGCAGGAATCAGGTGCAGGTTTATTTCCAGATTTACACAAACTCGAAGTCCAGAAACACGCCACAGTCGAAAACCAGAATATCCAATCAAAGCCGAGCGTCAATCAATAAAGGGGTGAACAAAACCGGAGTCATTGCCGAAAACAATGGGGTCGATACCGTAGAAAACTATACTAGAAATGCACAAACGAACGCTCGGAACCGCAGTGAAACCGACAAGACCTCGCAACGCGTTACTGGAATGAATGCCCTTCTAAAGATGGCCGATTGCCGGAAACTGAGCGACCTAAAACTCGGGCGACGACGCTCTCTGGCGGTGCGAAGGGGAATCCACCGCCTGCGTGACAGGTATGTGCTTCAGCATTAGGGTATGTACGTTCATTCATTCATTTTCGAAGCGGATTTCAAACTCAACGCTATCGGTCACGCAGTACAACACGGACATAGAGCAGCTGCGAGAGAATTCAACATTAACGAATCAATGATACGGAAGTGGAGGAAGCAAGAAGACGCCCTGCGCCAGATAAAAAGACCAACTGAGTTTCAGAGGAACTTAAGAGTTTTGGTTTCATTTTCGGCGCCTATAACCCGGTGCGCTTATGTATGAAAATCGATCCGGAGCAGCCGAATCATTGATTATTGCGTCTTAAGAATCCGGTGCTGCTTTATGGTCCAAAAAATACGGTGTCTTCTAGCATTATACCTATTAATCAACTGAATTAAACTTTATGTTACCAAAAAAACAAAATTGCAAAATTACCAAATAACAAATGGCATTCAGACCTACATCTGCACTGATACACTCACTCGCTAAGAACTAAGGTTGAGGTAGAGCTATAGGTTGGATAGCATTTTGGATATTAAATGCCCATAACTTTTAGTGGGAATTCATATAGCATGTTCTAATGCATGTATTCTGAAAACTTTAGTTTCCTATTGGTATCCTTGAACACATTGAACCTAAATCATATTTTGCAACTGGCTTCTTCAGAATTGTTCTCATGTTCTTACAGTTGTTTCTTTTTTTATCTCTTGCCTCCTGTAATTCATCCAACCACTCATCCATCCATGCCTGCCTGATGGAACAGACCAGAGTACTATGAGACCTATATTAGGTATTTGGGAACTATTTTAATGTCTCTGTGAAACCTATTCATTAATTTAAGTGTCAAGTGTAGTATACATTTAAGGCTGAATTTTAATGAATGAGACCTATGAAGATATTTCTCTAATGAAGTCACCAAGGGTTGCACTCATTTTTACTCACTGGCAGCCATTTATTATGGTCATATAGATTCTTACAAGAACATATGGACAGAAAATGTGTGCAAGACACATCAACTACAGCATTACAGCAGATCATTCTGATCCGCCAGTTAGATTTGGCACAGAATTTTTTTACATGCCAGATGCCCCTCCTGTATTTTCCATTTTAGTGTTCATCAATGCCTTAGAAAAGTTTACAAAATTGTTAATACACAGTGGTACCTCAGTTCTCGACCATTTCGGAACTGATCGAATTTGTTTGTCAACACATTTTGACTAGAAAAATTTGTCTCGGTTCACGTCCTTTGCGCGGTACTCAGCTCACTTGCTTAAACTTGTACGAGTCTAGCCATGCGACTCGTTTCAGCTGCAAAACTCGATTCACGATTCAGTACACAGTGATTCAGGGTCACAATAGCTCTTGTTCAGAGAAGATCTCCGCTGTTTTTATTATGTTTTTCTTTATTTTCACATTTACAGTCATGTATCCTTAGTGAAAATAAGTCTCAGTGGGTCTCAATTACTTATGAGAGCCAACTGAAAGCAAAACAGGAACACAGGCTGAGCAGTTAGCATTAGCAGCTATGCTAGTGCCCTGAGTTCACCAATAGAGTGTTTTGCTTGAAGTTTTCGCCTTCAATAAATTACTCACTAAATTACATAAGGTTTTTCAACACTTTTATTATAATATAAGCTTTGTGTTAATGATTTTGGCCAGCTGTAGGTTAATGTAAGTATTTTAAACCTTAACTTACTTATCATTACTTATCATAGGCTCTGCTATGACAAGTATAGAACGCTCTACCAACCACTCATTACACTCATCAGTTCAAGACACATTTAACTTACGATGAATTTGTCGGAATGTATCCCCATCGTCAGGGAGCTACTCCATTACTACTCCATTATTGCATATAATGCCTTATATAGTGTGGATTTTCTGGGACATAGATGGATTAATTCACTTGACATTGTTTCTTATGGGAAAAATTTGCTCTGTACTTGCGTTCTTGGTTCTCGACAAGCCTTCTGGAGCGAATTAATGACAAGAGTCGAGGTACCACTGTATTCATTATTAATGTAAAACTAACTTGTCAGGTTCACATGGCCTTAATAGTTCTAGTTCCCATTTCCTTTTAGGTCAGACTCAACAGCTGGTTTCTACCCAACCATCTGCCAAAAAGACTCCCCTCACAGTGATGCCAGCGATGATGACAGCACTTCGGGAGAGTATTATAGTCGTGAGCAGTTTCAGGAAGCTGACCCCATGCTTGCTGACCACAGGTTACACCATAACATTACATTCATTCATTCATTGTCATACTGGCATAATCTAGTTCAGGGACACCGGAGGGCTGAGGCCTAAACAACAGCACAGGATTCAAGGCAGGAACAAACCGTAGATTGGGCATGAATCCATCACAGGGCACATGAAACACAAAAACACACTCACTCACCCTGGAACACTTTAGATGACCTAAAGCATGTCTTTGGAATGTGGGAGGAAACCAGAGTACCTGGAGGGAACCCTCACAGACACAAGGAGTACATACATCTTGCTCGTATAGGGTTGCACCCCTCTTTTGCCTTCAAAGTGTGCCAATAACATACCCCCCACCCCCACCCACACCCACATGCCACTACACTGCATCACCACCCTGATTGTTGAAGCAGAAAACAAGACTCATCAGACCAGACAATGGTTTTCCAATCTTCTGTTTTCCTATGTGGGTAAACCCATGAGAATTGTAGCCTCAGTTACCTGTTCTTAGCTGACAGGAGTGGCACTCGGTGTGGTCTTCTGCTGCTGTAGCCCATCTGCTTCAAGGTTTGATGTGTTGTGCATTCAGAGATGCTCTTTTGCATACCTCTGTTGTAATCAAAGGTTATTTGGAAGCTCAAACCAGTCAGGCCATTCTTATCTGGCATCTTCTCCTGTGGCATCAACAAGGCATTTTCACCCAGAGGACTGCTGCTCACTGAATATTTTCTCTTTTTCTGACCTTTCTCTGTAAACCCTAGAGATGGCTGTGCCTGAAAATCCCAGTAGATCAGCAGTTTTTGAAATACTCACACCAGCCCATCTAGCACCAACAACCATACCACATTCAAAGTCACCTAAATTCATTGAGCTGCTGCCTTGTGATTGGCTAACTAGATATTTGCATTAACAAGCAGTTGAACAGATGCACCTAATAAAGTGGCAAGCGAGTTTTCAAACTGCACAGAGGTGGCAGCCAGGCCAGGATTTGAAGCTGACAGCGCTAACCACTATGCCACCATGCCACCCTTGATATCACCTGCTCTCCGGAATCTCAAGCTCTGACAAACCAGCACTTACATTTCCTGATCTCTCCCAGTTAGTTCAGTTCAGTTCAGTTAAAGGTCGGTGTTTTTATCAAGCACCTTTAAACACGTCAGTTAGCTTCCAGTAATCAAGCATATCATATCACATTAAATCTGGCTAGTAAATCAATTTCATAAGATCATTGGTCATGCTTTGTATCTTTGTTTTTGCTTTCACTGTCCAGGAGGTCTTGTAATGAGTATCAGGACACAGTGAGCAGGTCAGGGTCAGGCAATGGTCATGAATACCAGGACTCGGAGTGTTTCTGTGATGATGATGATGATGAGCAGCCTATTTACCAGGAATCCAAGAAGTCACCAAAGAAAAGGCTCCTCCCCTCTACACCTCAGGGTGAGATCATAGGTACTGTATAATACACACTGCAGTGATGGTTGAAAATGTATAAACCCTGTCCCACCCATGGACAACAATCAGGTGATGGCATGTCTGATCTGCACAGCACACGTTTGAAGGAAAACGTAAGGACATCTGTCGGTATCCTAATCTCAAGAAAACATGGGTCATGCAGCCTGACAATGACCCAGACCACACAAGTCACCACCAACCAATGATTAAAGACTTTTTAAAGATATTTTGGAATGGCCAAGACAAATTCCTGACTTTAATCGAGTTGTACAAAAATCTTGTAAAAATGTTGAACAAAGCCAAATCAGAAAAATTATATGGCATGTTCCCTACATCTTTATCTTTTGTTTCATTGCAGACAGTATGAACCTGAGATATTTCATGTTTTTCTGGTGAACTTCAATTCACTTGTTAATAAACATCCATTCCTGCATTTCAGGCCTGCAACACATTCCAAAAAAGTTGGGACAATTTAGAGCTAGTAATGAGGTTAAAAAAAACTAAATGATGTGATATCAAATAGGTAATGTCAACAGGAGATTATAACCACTATTTGGTACAAAAGCAGTATCCACAAAAGGCTGAGTCTTTCAATAGAAAAGATGGGCAAATGATCTCCAGTTTATCAACAACTGTGTAAGAAAGATATTGTAGTGCTTAGAAACAGTGTTCCTCAAAGAACAACTGGAAGGGATTTACATATTTATCTCTCTACAGTGCATAATATCATTAAAAGCTTCAAAGAATCTGTAGGAATTTCACTGTTTAAAGAGGAAGGGCTCAAGCCCCAATTGTTTCTGATTTGGGGTTGTAGAAATACAGTGGGGCAAAAAAGCATTTAGTCAGCCACTGAAATTGTGCAAGTTCTCCTACTTGGAAAGATAGAGATGACCTGTAATTTTCATCATAGGTAGCACTTCAAACTATGAGAGACACAATGAGAAAAAAATCCAGGAAAACACACTGGGCTTTTTAAAGAATTTAACTGTATATTATGGTGGAAAATAAGTATTTGGTCAATAACAAAAGTTCAACTCAATAATTTGTAAAATAATCTTTGTTGGCAAATGACAGAGATCAAACGTTTCCTGTAAGTCTTCACCAGGTTTGCACACACTGTAGCTAGTATTTTGGCCCATTTCTCCATGCAGATCTCCTCTAGAGCAGGGCAAGACGGACTTTCAACTCCCTTCACACATTTTCTATGGGGTTGAGGTCTGGAGACTGGCTAGGCCACTCCAGGGCATTGAAATGCTTTTTACGGTGCCACTCCTTTTTACTTTTGTTTTGTTACTTTGGTCCCAGCTATCTGCAGGTCATTCATCAGGTCCTTCCGTGTAGTTCTGGGACTTTTGCTCACTGTTCTCATAATCATATTGTCCCCATGGGATGAGATCTTGTGTGGGGCACCAGATCGAGGGAGATTATCAATGGCCTTGTATGTCTTCCATTTGCTTACAGTTGCTCCCACAGTTGATTTATTCACACCAACCTGCTTGCCTATTGTAGATTCACTCTTCCCAGCCTTCTGCAATTTTCTTCCTGGTGTCCTTTAACAGCTCTTTGGTCTTGGCCATGGTTGAGTTTGGAGTCTGACTGTTTGAGGCTGTGGACAGGTGTCTTTTACACAGATTATGAGGTCAAACAGGTGCCAATAATAAAGGTAATGAGTGGAGGACAGAAGAGCTTTTTAAATAAGAAGTTAAAGGTCTGTGAGAGCCAGAAATCTTGCTTGTTTGTGGGTGACCAAATACTTATTTTCCACCATGATTTACAATTAAATTCTTTAAAAATCCATTTTTTTTTTCATTTTGTCTCTCATAGTTGAAGTGTACCTATTATGAAAACTACAGACCTCTCTCATCTTTTTAAGTAGTTGACGTTGCTAATCAGTGGTAAATACCCTTTTTTGCCCCATAGTTGTAGCCGGTCTGTATTGAGGAATGGGCTAAATGGGTACAGGACCTGATCACAGCTACCAGAAATGTTTTGGTTGCAGTTACAGTTGCCTGCAAAAGTATCGGCCCCCTTGAACTTTTCAACCTTTTTGCCACATTTCAGGCTTCAACCATAAAGATATTAAATTGTAATTTTTGTGAAGAATCAACCACAGTGGGACACAATCTGAGTGGATCGAATTTATTGGATATTTTTAAACTTTTTTTAGAAATAAAAAATGAAAAGTGGGGCTTGCAAATTATTCGGGCCGCTTGCGTTAATACTTTGTAGCGCCACCTTTTTGCGCTGATAACAGCTGCAAGTCGCTTGGGTTAAAAAAAAAAAAAAAAAAAAAAAAAAAAAAAATGTCTCTATCGTTTTGCACATCAAGAGAATGAAATTTTTGCTCATTCTTCCTTGCAAAACAGCTCGAGCTTAGTGAGGTTGGATGGAGAGCGTTTGTGAACAGCAGTTCTCAGCTCTTTCCACAGATCCTCGATTGGATTCAGGTCTGGACTTTGACTTGGTCATTCTAACATCTGGATACGTTTATTTGTGAACCATTCCATTGTAGATTTTGCTTTGTTTTGGATCATTGTCTTGTTGGAAGATAAATCTCCTTCCCAGTCTCAGGTCTTTTGCAGACTCCCAACAGGTTTTCTTCCAGAATGGTCCTGTATTTGGCTCCATCCATCTTCCCATCAATTTTAACCATCTTCCCTGTCCCTGCTGAAGAAAAGCAGGCCCAAACCATGATGCTGCCACCACCATGTTTGACAGTGGGGATGGTGCGTTCAGGGTGGTGAGCTGTGTTGCTTTTACGCCAAACATAACGTTATGCATTGTGGCCAAAAAGTCCGTCTGACCAGAGCACCTTCTGCCACATGTTTGGTGTCTCCCCCAGGTGGCTTGTGGCAAACTATTTATGGATATCTTTGAGAAATGGCTTTCTTCTTGCCACTCTTCCATAAAGGCCAGATTTGTGCAGTGTATGACTGATTGTTATCCTATGGACAGAGTCTCCCACCTCAGCTGAAGATCTCTGCAGTTCATCCAGAGTGATCATGGGCCTCCTGGCTGCATCTCTGATCAGTCTTCTCCTTGTTTGAGCTGAAAGTTTATAGGGACGGCCGGGTCTTGGTAGATTTGCAGTGGTCTGATACTCCTTCCATTTCAATATGATCGCTTGCACAGTGCTCCTTAAGATGTTTAAAGCTTGGGAAATCTTTTTCTATCCAAATCCTGCTTTAAACTTCTCCACAACAGTATCTCGGACCTGCCTGGTGTGTTCCTTGGTCTTCGTGATGCTCTCTGCGCTTTAAACAGAACTCTGAGACTATCACAGAGCATGTGCATTTATATGGAGACTTGATTACACACAGGTGGATTCTATTTATCATCATCAGTCATTTAGGTCAACATTGGATCATTCAGAGATCCTCACTGAACTTCTAGAGTGAGTTTGCTGCACTGAAGGTAAAGGGGCCGAATAATTTTGCACGCCCCCACTTTTCTTTTTATTTCTAAAAAAAAAAAGTTTAAAATATCCAATAAATTTCGTTCCACATCATGATTGTGTCCCACTTGTTGTTGATTCTTCACAAAAAATTACAGTTTCATATCTTTATGTTTGAAGCCTGAAATGTGGCAAAAGGTTGAAAAGTTCAAGGGGGCCGAATACTTTTGCAAGGCACTGTATTTCTGCACAAGTGAGTCACACCAGATACTGAAAGCAAAGGTTCACAAAGTTCTGCCATTCACAGATATAAAATATTGGATCATTTTCCACAGTATTTTTAAGACTAAAAATCTGATTGTTTCAGATTAGATAAATTTAAAGGGTTCTCAAACTTTCAAGCACCATTATATATGAGCACGTCTGGAGCCTTTAGAGCAGCTATTATGGCAACTTTTCAGTTTCTGTTAAACAAAAAAGTTTCTGTTTCTGTTGAAAAAGTTTAACGCTGTAATTTTCTCAGAACTGGAGAATTATTGAACTGATCTCTAAAATACTGCATGGTAGTTCTAATTTTATTTATGATTATGTATTTTTTTCATTCTTCAGGATGTGTTCATAGCCATTTTTCGTGAACTGTGAGTGCCCCTAGGGGTACACCTATGTGAATAGGTTTATGGGAAGTACAGAAGGCTGAGCTTGCATTTTGAGACACTCTGTTTGTTTGATCTCCACACAGCTTCTCATAGACCTTCCTTCAACTTTGAATGTTTGTGTAGACAAAGCAGCCAGGATGAGCTGCCCCTTTCTCCCTCCTTTCATCACACCGCTCTACCTCTACAACTAATGCAGCACCAGGTACAGACAGAAACAGAAACAGTGCTGTACCTCTGCAAGACTTGTGATTGTTGTAGTTACTGTAATTAACAGTGAAATTAGGGAACCTTCATGGTTGGTTGATGACACTGCTCTTTATTTGCTGTACGTATTCCACAAAGTAACCACATCAGTAACCATTGTCCACTGCATTTTTTTTCGCAAGGTGATGGCTGTAGCTGGCCTGGACTCCAGCCAGGCTCGACTCTCTCCAACTTGCTCCATCAGCTCCTGGGTCACGCCTCCAACTACTCCTCCACCTCCCAGCTACACCCCTCTCATCCAGGTGGACTGGCACGGAGCTCCACCCAGCGCCAGCAGTACTCCAGCATTGGTTCGTCACAGCTCCTGGTACACTCGGCAGGGGCGTGACTGGTCACCCAGATCAGCATCACCCTCCTCCCACTTACAGATTCCACCTAACTTTAATAGTCAGTACATGCAGGAGAGAGGCAGTGCTCATAGCCTGGTGGAAGCGGTGAGTGATGATTTTGTCACTGATTGATTCATGTCCTGAGCATGTCACTCAGTTTTCACCCTGCTTCTAGGTATTGATATCAGAGGGACTAGGAAAATACGCAAAGGACCCAAAGTTTGTGGCGGCAACCAAACACGAGATCGCAGACGCCTGCGAGATGACTATTGATGAAATGGAGAGCGCTGCCAGCAATTTGCTCAATGGAAGTCTGGGCAACAGTGCGGGATCGGATGGCACAGGCTCACCCCAGAGTATCTTGGACCACAGTCTTCATGACTACAGTGATGAGGAGACAGAGCCAAGCAGCAAATATGAGGAGGACCTCACAGATGAAATTATATGCATCTCAAATTTATAGCATTTGCTGTTAAAAAAAAAAAAGAACAAACTTATGAAAGCAGAAATAGTGCCTTCTAGGAGAGTGGAAACGAGCAACTCTGGGCCGATCAAAAATTCTTTACCACTCGACCAACTAGAAAGTGAGCTCACTATGGGAAATGAAGACACAGGAAGTGTGAGGAACACTCTCAATTGTGTTTCTGTGTCCCGAAAGATATGAAGAGTATTTTCCAGTAACATATCAACCAAAAATGTGTCCTTTTTGCAGTCATATCCCCCTCCATTGCCTTACCCTTGTGCACTAGTTTTGATACACTGTATGTATTGTCCATTCCCAAAACAACCAGTTAAGCAAAACATCAGACCCTGAAAATATTATAAAACTTGAAAGATGGTTCTTGTAACAGTATTGCCAGATTCTCCCATAAGAAAATGCATTAAAAGCTAGGCAATTTTTTCCCAGAATTAACAGACAAAAAATGTGTCATTAATGTCTGTAGGTTGTGCTTCTGGATGTAGTATTCAAAAGTAGACTGACAGTTGTTGGCCAGACTCTGATGACACACTTCAAAGGCAGTTTCCAAATTTGGGATACTAACAAATTCATGTAGATGTATGTGCACACATGAATACAGTACATGAAAAGGACATGGTACAACCATTTTGTAAAGGTATGCATAACAGTTCGCTTTCCCAACCCAGTTACTTCCCATAACATATCCATATATGGTCAATGCAAATAAGCTAGTGCATATGAAAATATGGGGTCTCCCATTCATTGTAAAATGAGATGATAATGGCTGAGCAAAGAGCAAAAAAAGACATTTTGAGGAATGTGAGGTCTAAGTTCTTGTGTCAAAGTTCAACGCAAGGAAAAATGCAGTATTTGGTGTTTCAATAGTGATATCACCAATACACAAGTCTATTTAGGAAAAACTTGATGTTGCAGAAGTTGAAGCCACAAGTGTCAGGATGCTCTAGCGCAATTTTAGTTGTACTGATGGCGTAATTAAATTTACTAGTCCCTACATCAAATGTCCTTATATTCCAGTGAGCAAACCAGCATCGCAGCACAGTTTGTAGCAAATATTGGCTTGCCAAATTTAATCTGAGCATATCAGACTGCATAAATGCTGCGACAAGGCACTTAATCAGAATAAAGCTGCTTTTGTCAATCGAAAGCAATTTTATTCAAGAAATGTTTTGTGATCTCTTGCCTATTTTTTATAGATTTACACAAACCCCAAATCAGAAAACATTGGGACAGCGTGCGAAACGCAAACAAAAAAAAATGTTTTAATTTAATTTACTTTTACTTTTATTTCATTGCAGACAGTATGAAACCAACATATGTCATGTTGTGTCTGGTCAACTTCATTTCATTTGTTAATTGACATCCATTCCTGCATTTCAGGCCTGCAACACATTCCAAAAAAAGATGAGACAGTAAAGCATTTACCACTTTTGTTGCCATTCCTTTTATTGACACTTAAAATATGTTTTGGCAGCAAGTATACAATGTGATTAAGTGTTTCAAGTGTTATTCTGTCCCATTTGTCATGTTCAGTCTTAGGATGTGCAACTGTTTCATAATTCTCCCCATATTCTCTATGGGGGACAGGTCAGGACTGCAAGCAGGCCTGTCCAATACCCATACCCTCTTCTTCTGCAGCCATGCCATTGCAATGTGTGCAGCATGTGGTTTTGCATTGTCTTGTTGAAAAATGTATGGATGTCATCATGAAGGCAGCTTATGTCGCTCCAAAATCTCAATGTACTTTTCTGCATTAATGCTGCCATCACAGAAGTGTAAATGACCTTTGCCAAGGGCACTGACCCAACCCAATACCATGACAGACCTGGCTATTGGACTTGTTGCTGATAATAGTATTGATGGTCCTTTTTGTCTTTGCCAGAACACATGGTGTCCATTTCTTCTAAAAAAGACCTGGAATACTGTTTCATCTGTTTAAAATACATGTTTCCAATGTGTAATGGTCCATCCCAGATCCCTCAGAGCCCAGAGAAGTCGATGCCGCATCTGGAAATGGTTAACATAAGGCATCTTTTTACACAGTAAAGTTTTAAGCGACACTTGTGAGTGTAACTCTATATTGTAGTGCTTGACAATGGTTTGTCAAAGTAATCCCTTGGTTATATGGTTATATCAGCTAATGATGAATGACAGTTCTTGATGCAGTACTGTCTAAGGGATCGGAAATCATGGGTGTTCAGTTTAGGCTTGTGCCCTTGCCCTTTATGCACTGAAATTCCTCCAGATTACTTGAATATTTTAATGCCATTATGCACTGTAGAGGGAGAAACATGCAAATCCCTTCCAATCTTTCTTTGAGGAACATTGTTTTTCAAACATGTAAATAATATTCTCGTGCATTTGATGACAAACTGGAGATCATCTGCCCATGTCACATCTTTTTCTGATTTGGAGTGGTAGATCATGTGTGCAGTTCTTTCAAAGTGGTTTGCACTCTGTAATTAATTACATTGATTAATAACCCTAAGTTGCTATTTTGATCTGGGATGGAATTAAATAAATATTAAGATTAAAAGAGCAGTAAAGCTCAACAATTAAAACAAAAATACTGTTTAGGCTTTACTGTTTCTAATAACCAAGTGGTGTGTTAGCAGTTGTTATGGAGCAACATCGTATAAAGAATTGACACCGAATTGGATTTGAAGCAGGCATGGACAGTGAGTCAGTGCAAGTATGGGTCAGAGTTTCTTTGAATATACAGCAGATTTCCTGTTAAGTGTTTCATTTGATTAATCCTGATTCTGTGTGGAAGGCTGTGTATGCACAATGCCGACCAATTTTTGTGTGTGTATGCACCGTTTACAAATGAGTCCCCATGTGAAATGCTATACACATACATATATGCACATACAACAAAGGAATATTTTAGCAAATGGAAGAGAGTGAAATATGGCGCATCATTGTGTTAAGGCTTTTAATTTACAGTGGGACAACAAAGTATTTAGTCAGCCACTGATTGTGTAAGTTCTCCTACTTAGAAAGATGAGAGGTGTCTGTAATTTTCATCATATGTACACTTCAACTATGAGCGACAAAATAAGAAAAAAAAAACAGGAAATCACATTGTAGGATTTTTTAAGAATTGCATTGTAAATCATGGTGGAAAATAAGTATTTGGTCACCCACAAACAAGCAAGATTTCTAGCTCTCACAGACCTGTAACTTCTTTAAGAAGCTCTTCTGTCCTCCACTCGTTACCTCTATTAATGGCACCTGTTTGACCTTGTTATCTGTATAAAAAACACCTGTACAGCCTCAAACAGTCAGACTCCAAACCCAAGACCAAAAAGCTGTTGAAGGACACCAGGAAGAAAACTGCAAACCTGCACCAGGCTGGGAAGAGTGAATCTACAATAGGCAAGCAGGTTGGTGTAAGTAAATCAACTGTGGGAGCAATTGTAAGCAAATGGAAGACATACAAGACCATTGATAATATCTCTCGATCTGGGCCCCATGCAAGATCTCATCCCGTTGGGTCAAATGATCATGAGAAGAGAGCAAAAATCCCAGAACTACACGGTGGGACCAGTCCCCAGACCTCAACCTCAACCTCAACCCCATAGAAAATTTGTGGAGGGAGTTGAAAGTCCGTGTTGCCCAGCGACAGCCGCCAAAGCATCACTGCTCTAGAGGAGATCTGCATGGAGGAATGGGCCAGATTACCAGCTACAGTGTGTGCAAATCTGGTGAAGACTTACATGAAACGTTTGACCTCTGTCATTGCCAACAAAGGTTATGTTCCAAAGAATTGAGTTGAACTTCTATTATTGACCAAACACTTATTTTCCACCATAATTTACAATTAAATTCTTTAAAAATCCTACAATGTGATTTCACAGAATTTTTTCTCATTTTGTCTCTCATAGTTGAAGTGTACCTATGATGAAAATCACAGACCTCTCTCATCTTTCTAAGTAGGAGAACTTGCACAATCAGTGGCTGACTAAATACTGTTTTGCCCCACTGTATGTATTTCAGTCTAAAGGTGAAAAATGAGTCAATGGGAATTGCAACATCCTTTTAATATGACAGTGTTTAAAAATATTATGTGAGTGCACAGTTCTCAGTAAACACAACAAAACGTTTTCCTCTGCAAATCTGTTCTGCCAGTTCAGGATTAAATAAGACCCACTTTATGTCATTATTGGGTGTAAGCCACATTGGATGGTGTGCTTTTGTAACTATAGATGTATGCATAATCAATGATGCTTCACATGTCATCAAGACAAGAATCCATTTTGTACTTGCAGAAAAACCATCAACCATCTATTTCATGTTCATTAAGTACTTTTCATTTCTTTTGGGTTTTTTTTGTTTGTTTGTTTTTCCTAATCCTTTGTACTTTCAAAGTTGCATTTTCATTTGGTACAGAATCAAAGAATGTACAAAATCAGCTGTCCTCCTCACACACTCCTTCTCCTCAGGTGACCAGTCATGTGAAATGACCACATACATCTGCACTACCCAAGAACTGCCAACTCTACACTATTGCACCTCTGCTACCTCCTAGTATCAGGGTCTAATGAAATATCAGCATGTCCTCTTTGGGACCAAAGTGATCATGATTGAGAAAAAATCCACAGAGAACGGAAGCCAGTTTTAAAATAGTCAAAAATTTCCTTTTACGCCTCTCACAATTGTAAACTTTGGTCAATGATTGTTGCATGCAATTGCAGTTAACAATTAAACTGTCTTTACTGCTGACTTATGCCAGTTTATAATTAACAAAACAGTGTGCACATACACAGATCAGCCAAAATATTGAAATCAACTGGTAACAGTGTTTAGGTAGGCGATGTGAGCATCTTCCTACAGTGCATCCTGGTACCATCACTTCCCAGGTAAATAGTGTAGACGTACCTGGCCATCCACATGTTGGAAAGCAGGACTTAACAATGACCTAACAGATGACTTTCTTCCATTGCTACATGGTCCAGTTCTAACACTCACCTGCTTATTTGATGGTGGACAAGGGTCAGCATGGTGAACACTGTCTGGTCTGCAACTAAACAGCCCCATACTCAACAACTTGCACTGCACATGTACAGTGACTTGTACCACAGTAGCTCTCCTGTCCATTTGGATCAGACGAGATATAATATAATGAATATAATGAATCCTTGTGCATCACCACCCTGTTGCCTGATTGTGGTTTGTCCGTCCTTGGACCACTGTCATTAGGTACTCGCCACTTCTGTCCGGAAGCACTCCACAAGCCTTGATGAATAATAGAGGTTACTCAGGTCTTTAGTCATGAACATTTCTCCCAAATCCAAAATGTCGACTATGAGAACCGACTACACATACCTTCCAATACAGTACATCACAGAGCTTAACATGCTATTATAAGGAGACATTCTACATTATTTGTTATTCTGTGCGAGGTTTTAATGTTTTGGCTGATTGCTGTATATGGTGGGGGCCAAATGTCCTGAGACTCATTTTGCATTTTTCTCAACATTAATACAGTCTTTTTCCATTACAAATATAATGACCCAAAAAGAAGATCAAGTAGTTCTGGCTGTAATGGACTTTCTTCCACAGTCACCTGTCCTAATCCACTCAGCAATTATGGGGGCACATGAAGACAGAGAAAGCCAAGCATTAAGTGCCGTCACAAGATGCTCTTTGGAATAACGTGGCTCACCAGATTTAGCACAAACTGGCTAGGTCCTTGCCAGCTCGTGTTCATGTTGTCATTACAACTAAAGGAGAACATACCAAATGTCAATAAATACTAAAATTGATTAACACCTTATATAATAGATTCACTTTTCACTTAAATTGTTATGCTGATGATTAGTAATGATAAGCTAATGAAAATGCTAAATGCTTCAGATGTTTGGCCCCCACTGTATATAGTTCACATATGTACTGTAAAAGTATACTGCATTACTAAATCATAAACTACTAAATATGGGGTCAGTACATCTATAAAACTTTATTACATATATTTGACTTGACTTTGACTGTGAATTCACTCATCATTAGCTGCTTTTTAAGGGTAAGGGTTCCAGACACATATGCTACTACAAAAACTGGACACAACAAGGGAATTCACCCTGGACAGGGCATCAGTACACCAAAGGGCATAACACTCACAGCTAGGAGCAATTTAGAACAGACCAGTCAATGTACAGGCATATTTTTCGGAAATGGAGGTCATTGTTTTTTGTTGCAGATCTAATCGACTGTCACTTCATTAACTATTGACCTTAAAATCATCTGAATGGGTGCAAGTTTGCTCTTAAATAAAAGCTGTCATAGAGCATTCTTCCTGCTTTCAATCTGCATTCTACATTTTACACTGAAACCTGCTTTTTAAACTTTTTAAAGCTACTGTACACAAGACAATCTTGAAATTTCACATTTTAAAACGCTCAATGCATTTCCTTTGATCGTGGCAAGGACACATTGCATATCGATGTGTTTTAATATAAGATTTCAAAACTCCCAAACATTACCATGGCAGACTCACTGAGACAATCATCATTTGTTTTTGTATGATGGATTAGAATCAATGGCATAGCATTAACTGCCTCTTTTTGAAGCATTACAAGGGCTCTGAGATTTACTCCTGGTCATGCACTCTGCATTAAGCTTTGTGATCACACAAATAACTGGCAGGGTGCAGACCGGAGGGGCTATACTAAAATATGCATTTATTAGCTTGTTGCTTTGGTTCAGCATACACATTAACCCAGGTCTGCTTTACAGCACAGAGGTTAATACAAAACTTTAAATGAAGCACTGGAATTCACAGCCCAACACTTTTGTTAAAATATTGACTTGCCAAAGGTTATGTTTGCTCTTTTCAGGTCTTTTGGGAGTTTAGGGCATTCGCGCGTACAATTTCAAAACAGTCATTTTACACTGAAGAGTTTAATGAGGAATGTTGTGTCAAATTCTTTTACAAAGACAATTTGCAAGAAACAATGTAAAGGTTTAATGAAATGCTTTATTTTCATAATGTTGTGTACCTTTTTTCCAAATAATGATGTAGTCTAAAAATCTGCCTGTAGCTTTTTGCCCAGCATTGTCAGTTTTTGTACCAATGGACAGCTTGTTTGTATTTTAGCTTTTTCTCTTGTTCTTGGCCTGAATTATATTCTAAGTAAATAAAGTGTTTTTAAAAATGCATTACACAGTGCTAGTGCCAAAATGGCACGATGTTAGGTACAATGTCGAACTGCATGATTACTATATATACTTATGTATATAATATGTATGAATCCAGCTACGTAATGTTCAATTCAGCTGATGCTTACATACAGTGGCGGCCAAAAGTCTGAGACCACTAGTAAAAATGCTTGTGTGGATTTTAGGAGGACTTGCACCAAAACACACCCCAAATCTGCAACAACTACTTAATGACCAAAGATCAAGGGGTTCTGACTGTCAAGTACTTTCTCCACAAGTAACCTGACCTAATCCCCATCAACCACTTATGGGGGCACATGAAGACAGAGAAAGCCCAGCATTCATTAACATCAGAAGGTGATCTTTGGAATATTGTGAAATCACACTGGAAAAACAAGGATCAATACATTTTGCAGAAACTTGTGGAGTTCATGCTAGCACACTGTGTACGAGTCCAAGAGTGCCACACTGTCAATAGCATACATGCAATATTGCAATTTAGTAATCAACTCTGAAATTCACCAAAAGATTTTTTTAAACATTACATTTTTCACTCAAATTGGTATGCTGATTACCTGATTTGTAATGAAAAACATCAATATCATTAAATATCAAAATTGGAAATTTGAAGCATAGTGTTCTCAAAACTTTTGCCCCACTGTGTAAAGTTTGCACATTTTCGTTAATGATTGCACATTCAGTTGATTAACAGATTGCATGAGACCTGCCATTACTGTATGTGACATTGTTTCACATTACTGACCTCAGTGATTCCCCTGGTTTCAAAATAGCAGCTCAACACACTGCTTCCAAACAGTGAATAAATTAAGTTGGTTGGAAGTTTGTTCAACAATACATGAAGACATTGTGTAGTAATACTATCTAGTGAACAGAAAATATATTCATGTAGTTGCCATTTGCTTTTAGTGGGCAAATCAAAATCTCTGCTGCTGCTATGAATATCTTACTGAGCACACACATGAAAAAATCAGCTAAGCACTGATAAACCCAATCGATGTACTAGCAGTGGTATGATATGAATGATAGCACCTGTATCCGGTATAACAGGCAATACTAGATGTTCACAGTATCTGTTTCAAACCAACATTAAAAGACTTAAAATGTTTTTTTGCAAGTATTAAACAGTTGGTTTAACTAAAGACTTATTAAAACCGGTTTAAAATGATTAGAAACTGACAATTAGCCTAACAATTAGTACTCACAATTTCCTCTCAGCATTTTGGATCCCAGCAATCTATCATCTCTGTGTCTCCAGAGTGGGTGGCTGGTAAACAGGGACGTTTTGATCTTGGAGCGAGGGAAGCCCTTTGATTGCATCGGCAGCTTTCTCAGCTATCATGATAGTAGGTGCATTCAGGTTGCCACTGACTATGCTGGGCATGATGGATGCGTCCACTACCCTGAGTCCCTGCAGTCCATATACACGCGTCTCAGGGTCCACAACGGCCATGGGGTCTGAAGCATGGCCAATCTTGCAGGTGCAGGATGGGTGGTAGGCGCTGTCTGCTTTCTGTCGTACAAAGGCATCAATCTCGGCATCAGAGGTGGCAGAGGGGCCCGGCAGCAGCTCAACACCTCGGAAAGGCTCAAAGGCTGGCTGTGCAAGAATTTCACGAGACAGCTTCACACACTGCCGGAACTCCCATACATCAATATCTGGAACAGGGAGAGAAAGGATAAACAGGCTAGATATTAATATGGGTTTAAAATACTGGCAACATAATACAAACTAACTGGAACTGCAGTTTTTGTAGTGCATTGATTTGATTAAAATGTATCGATCTGATTTTATCCAAAGCAGTTTAGAATCTAGAAAGCTGAGTATGGCAATTAGAAAACAGCAACTATATAACACATTTTTCTCAAATGAATTCAAACATAACATATGAAACGTATGAAAGCGAAAAAGAAATTTTCAGTAATTCAAGTGAATTAATCAATTTGTAATCAAAAAGGATAATTTTTGAAAAAACTCTTATAAAAACACTTGCTAGGTAGAACACATGATTCACATCTGTAGCTGTTTACAGTGCTAAACTGAATGTGTTGCTCAGTAGCATTTACTTTAAAATTTAATTAATTCATTTTCACCCGAAATGATCTCACACACCTGCAAAATAGTCATTTTATGTCTTAAAACCTGAAATAAAACCCATTAATAATATATTTTCCATCTTAATTTATTACAACTTTTTAGTAACACAAAAGAGTGAACACTTCTGACACCTACTAATAAATACTAAAACACTAAAACAACAGAGTTGGAAAATGATCAACCTCCTAGCTCTTGACAGCCATCAGTCTGTTTGAATATGTCTCTCCAAATTTTGCACACCTTAATTGGGGAACACATGCTTGCGACACACGCATGCACGAGCGCACACGCATACACCTACACACACCTACACACAAACAGGAAGGCAGAGCAGCCAAACAAAATCCATGCAAACACAGGTAGAACATGCAAAATCCACCCAGGCAGTAGCCGGCCCGTGTTGAGAGTTATAACATAGTGTGGAAATACAGCTATAAAAGTTGGATTCATTCATTCATTCACATTAATTTCCGCTTAATCCTGTACAGGGCCACGGGAGGGCTGGTGCCTAGCCAGCGGCAGAGGGCGCAAACAACCCTAGACGGGGCACCAATCCATTATAGGGCACATACACTCACAGGTTCATACACTCACACACAAGGGGCACTTTAGAGACACCAATTAACCAATCTTTGGACTGTGGGAGGAAACCGGAGTACCCGGAGAAAACCCCTATGGACACAGGGAGGACATGCAGACTCCACACAGAAAGGACCCAGACCACTCCATCTGGGGATTAAACCCAGGACCTTATCGCTGTGAGGCAACAGCACTACCCACTGAGCCACTGTGCCGCCCAAGTTGGATTCATCTTATTTAAATTTGCAGGTTGCAATGTGACAATTTAGTTGCCACATCACTTGACTGGATGGAGCTTAAGAGTAGACTCACCAGATAACATTACTGAAACAGGTCATTCTTGATAAGAGTGAGTGCATTTACCAGTGGAGAGGTACTTGGGTTCAATCAATGGATGATCAAGGGGGTTTCTGCTCTTCAGCTTTAACCAGCCAACACTCGTGCTCCTCATTGGTCCAACATGTACCTGTGGCAAAAAAATGTTTTAGATAGATAAACCTTTTTCTGCAATTTCTTCCATAACAAAGTGGTGCTTGAAAGTTTGTGAACCCTTTAGAATGTTCTACATTTCTGCATAAATATGACCTAAACCATCATCAGATATTCACACAAGTCCCAAAATTAGATAAAGAGAACCCAGTTAAACAAATGAGACAAAAATATTATACTTGGTCATTTATTAATTGAGGAAAATGATCCAATATTACACATTAGTGAGTGGCAAAAGTATGTGAACCTTTGCTTTCAGTATCTGGTGTGACCCCTCTGTGCAGCAATAACTGCAACTAAATATTTCCTATAACTGTTGATCAGTCCTGCACACCAGCTTGGAGGAATTTTAGCCCATTCCTCCGTACAGAACAGCTTCAACTCTGGGATGTTGGTGGGTTTCCTCACATTAACTGCTCTCTTCAGATCCTTCCACAACCAGTTTGTTGATACAAAAAATTACTTCGAAAAGCTCATTCTTGTGAACACAAAGCAACAATGCACATTTAGGTAGAAAGTAACTGGTCCCTCTAATTTAGCCACTGGCCCCAGCCTGCCCCCCACACAACCCAACTACAAATGGTTTAGAACTAGCGCCCCAAGTTCATCAATAGAGCAAGTGTTTTGGTTTTACTTTTCACTTTTAATCCATTACTCATTAAATTACATGAGATGTTCACCACTTTATTTCTAAAATAAACTTTGTGTTAATGATTTTAGCCAACTGTAGGTTAATGTACAAGTGTTTTCAAGATTAAGGTTGGCTCTGCTATGATACACTATAGACTATATTTGTCACGCGCCGCGGCAGCGCGCACCGGCATATGGACCTATCAGGGAGTCCCACGGCGATCATCGTGATTGCGTTCAGCCGTGGGACGACCTATAAAGGCACAACCGCGAGAGACCCACCTCGCGGTTCAACAAGTGTACTCCGTGCCCGGCGCGTTCCGTCACGCAGCACCACTCGTCCTCGCATTCCTCCGAGTTATTCCCACTCATCGCCGCGTTCCGTCGCGCCTCCATGTTCAGGTATTGCCCGCCTTTAGTTCCGTTCCGTGTTTTTGTCTTTTGCACTCCCGTTTGTGTGTTTATATTCTGTTTGTTTTTTTTCCTACCCGCTTTCGGTTCCCGTTCACGCCCGTTTTCGGCTTCAGCCTAGTTTATGTTTTCCACCCTTTTTGGCCATTGCCTGTTTCTGGTTCGCTGTGGTCTCCCCTCTGTTCTAATAAAGCTTCCCTTAGTTGAATACCTGCGTTCGCCTCCTCCTTCTCCCATCCGCCTCAAGCCGTTTACAGTTTGAAGAACCGCCTAGAAATGGAGACGGCCACAAAAAAAACAGGTATTCCTGACATCTCCTTCCTCCACCAGGCCGTTTCCAACGGCGACCAGCCCTTGCCAATCGTTCATAGCCAATTGGTTTATCGTTATTTCAGTTTATACCCTACAGAGACCCGATCATGACAGGGTGCGTTTTGTTTTTCTGCACCTCCACCGAGGAGGCTCTAACCTGGGCCACTCGACTATGGGTCCGAATCCTCAAGACTGCAACCATAGAGCGGTTCCTGGAGGAGCTGGATACCGCTTTCGGCTCTCCACGGGTCACCACAGCCGCGGGGTTCCGGGGCTGTTGATCCCGGTTGCCCTGTCCGACCACCCTGATTGGTCATGTGCTGGTTCCCCAGCTTGCCACCATTCGGGCCGCTCTGGTTAAACGTCAACGTCACGCGTGTGACCACCCGTGACCTAGGATCTCGATACTCGTGTCGCCAATCGTTCTGTGCTCTGCCGCCCGTCCTGCAACGACAGGAACTGTCCGACACAGGACAGCCCGGTCCTCAACTCTCTCTTGCTCGATATCATCACTCCAATCGCTTAATCTCACCTCAGAAACCTTAGCTTTCTACCGATTACTTATATCTTTAGTCGCTCTTGTTTCACGCCCACTCCTTGCACCACGGAACAGTCGTGCCCACTCCTGCACCACGGACAGTCGCGCCCCCACGTCTGCACTTTCCAGTGGCTAACCCCCAGAGGAAACTTTCAGGGACTGTCTCCTCCACGGAGACCCAAGGCGTCGACTCTGCTCATCAGCCTCAGTTCGTCCACGACTCCCGCTGACAGCATCCACGTCGTCCACGACTCCGCTGACAAGCAAGCATCCGTCGTCCACGACTCCGCTGACAAGGCATCACGTCGTCCACGACTCCGCTGACAGGCATCACGTCGTCCACGGGACTTCGCTACAGGCATCACGTCGTCCCACGACTTCCGCTGACAGGCATCAACGTCGTCCACGACTCCGTTGAACAGCATCACGTCGTCACGGACTCCGTGACAAGCATTCCACGTCGTCCACGACTCCGCTGACAAGCATCACGTCGTCCACGACTTGCTCTGCAAGCCACCGGCGTCGTCCACGAACTCTCTGCTGCAGCCACCCGTCGTCCACGACTGCTCTCAGTCCAACCCCCCGTCGTCCACGACTCTGCTCTGCAGCCACCCGTCGTCCAACGACTCTGCTCTCTCACCGCCCGTCGTCCCCCCTACTCTGCTCTTTTTGCAGCCCGCCCGTCGTCCACGACTCTGCCTCTGCAGCCGCCCTTTCGTCCACGACCCCTGCTCTGCAGCCGCCCGTCTTCCCACACCCTGCCCTCAGCCCGCCCGTCATCCACGACCCTGCTTCTGCAAGCCGCCGTCCGGCCACGACTCTGCTCTGGCAGGCCACCCGTCCGTCCACGACTCTGCTCTGCAGCCACCCGTCGTTCCACGACTCTGCTCTGCAGGCCACCCTGTCGTCACGTTACTCTGCTCTGCAGCCAACCCGTCGTCCACGACTCTGCTCTCTGCAGCCACCCGTCGTCCACGACTTCTGCTCTGCAGCCACCCGTCGTCCACGACTCTGCTCTGCAGCCACCCGTCGTCCACGACTCTGCTCTGCAGCGCCACCACCCGTCGTCCACGACTCGCTCTGCAGCCGCACTTCGTCCACTACGCTGCTCCTGTCAGCCCGCCCGTCGTCCCACGGACTCTTCTCTGGCCCAGCCGCTCGTCGTCCCCGACTCCGCTGTCAACCGCAGTTCGTCGACGTCCGATTGTCAGCCGCACGTCGTTGACTTTCCGCTTGTCAAGCCGCACGTCGTCCGACTCCGCTGTCAAGCCGCACCTTCGTCGACTCCGCTGGTCAAAGCCCGCCCACGTCCTTCTTTATGCAGGGTTCCTTTTTAGTTTCCCTCGGTCTACCTTACCCTTCCCCCTTCTTCCCTTCCCTTCCTGTCTCCCTTTGATGGCCTGCAGCAATGCCTTTCTACTGATTCCGTCGTCCACGCTTACTCCTCTGCTCTGCATCCACCCGTCGTCACACCTCTGCTCTCCAGCCACCCGTCTTCCACACTCTGCTCCTCCACCAACACGTCGTCCACCTCTGCGCTGCAGCCCTCCCGTCGTCCATCCCTGCCTCTGCAGCCGCCCTCCGTCCACTCTCCCGCTTCAGCCGTCCCGTCGTTCGACTCCTCTCCTCAAGCACCGCCGCCTCGTCCACTGCTCACTCATGCACGGCCGCCCGTTTCCTGCTCTCCTGCTCTGCAGCCGCTCGTCTCTCTGACTTCCTCACACAACCGGCCGTCTCGTCTCTGCTGTCAAGCCGCTGTCGCCTCCTCCGCTGTTCGCTCTTCCTCAACATTTGTCATTGCTTCTCCCTCTCTGCTCTCTTCCCACCTTTTCTTTCCCCCTTTTTCCTGGTTCTTCTTTCGGGTACGTCTCGGTGCAGCCCGCTCCGTGGCCGTCCCTTTCTTTGTATTCTGACTCCGCTGTCAACCGCACGTCGTCTACTCCGCTTTCAAGCCGGGCACGTCCGGTCGACTCCGCGGTCAAGCCGCACGTCCGTCGAGCTCCGCTGTCAAAGCAGCACGTCGTCGACGCCGCTGTCAAGGCCGCACGTCGTCGACTCCGCTGTCAAGCACGGCGTCCTCGTTCTCGCTCTCAAGCACGGCCGCCTCGTCTCTGGCTCTCAAGCACGGCCGCCTCGTCTCTGCTCTCAAGCACGACCGCCTCGTCTCTGCTGCCAAAAGCACGGCCGCCTCGTCTCTGCTGCCAGCACGGCCGCCTCGTCTCTGCTCTCAAGCACGGCCGCCTCGTCTCTGCTGCCCAAGCACGGGCCGCCTCGTCTCTGCTCTCAAGCACGGCCGCCTCGTCCTTCTGCTGCCAAGCACGGCCAGCCTCGTCTCTGCTGTGCCAAGCACAGGCCGCCTCGCTCTGCTGCTGCCAAGCACACGGCCGCCTCGTCTCTGCTCTGCCAAGCACGGCCGCCTCGTCTCTGCTGCCAAGCACGCCCCCGCCTCGTCTCTGCTGCCAAGCACGGGCCGCCTCGTCTCCCTGCTGCAAGCACGGCGCCTCGTCTCTGCTGCCAAGCACGGCGCCTCGTCTCTGCTGCCCAAGCACGGCCGCCTCGTCTCTGCTCTCAAGCACGGCCGCCTCGTCTCTGCTCTCAAGCACGCCGCCTCGTCTCTGCTGCCAAGCACGGCCGCGCTCGTCTCTGCTCTCAAGCACGGCCGCCTCGTCTCTGCTCTCGAGCACGGCCGCCTCGTCTCTGCTCTCAAGCACGGCCCCGCCCTCGTCTCTGCTCTCAAGCACGGGCGCCTCTGTCTCTGCTGCTCTCAAGCCGGCCGCCTCGTCTCTGCTGCCAAGCCACTGCCGCCTCGTCTCTGCTTCCAAGCACGGCCGCCTCGTCTCTGCTGCCAGCACGGCCGCCTCGTTCTCTGCTCTCAAGCACGGCCGCCTCGTCTCTGCTGCCAAGCACGGCCGCTCGTCTCTGCTCTCAAGCACGGCCACGCTAGTCTCTGCTGCCCAAGCCCGCCCGCCTCGTCTCTGCTCTCAAAGCACGCCCGCCTTTCTCTGCTGGCTGCCAAGCACGGCCGCCTCGTCTCTGCTGCCCAAGCACGGCCGCCTCGTCTCTGCTTTCCACGGCACGTCCGCCCTCGTCTCTGCTTCTCAAGCACGGCCGCCTCGTCTCGTCTGCTCTCAAGCACGGCCGCCCTCGTCTCTGCTCTCAATCACGCCCCGCCTCGTCTCTGGCTCTCAAGCACGGCCCGCCTCGTCTCCGGCTCTCAAGCACGTCCGCCTCGTCTCTGCTCTCAAGCACGGCGCCTTCTTCGGCTGCTCTCTCAAGCACGGCCGCCTCGTCTCTGCTCTCAAGCACGGCCGCCTCGTCTCTGCTTCTCCAGCACGGCGCCTCGTCTCTGCTCTCAAAGCACGGCCGCCTCGCCTCTCTGCTCTCAAGCACGGCCGGCCTCGTCTCTGCTCTCAAGCACCGGCCGCCGCGTCTCTGCTCTCAAGCATGGCCGACGCGTCTCTGCTCTCAAGAACGGCCGCCTGCCGCTGCTGTCAAGCGTCGCCCACGTCGGCGTCTGCTGTCAAGCGTCGTCACGTCGGCCTCTGCTGTCAGCGGGTCGCCACTCGCCCTCTGCTGTCAAGCGTCGCCTCGTCGACTCTGCTCTCAAAGCGTCGCCATCGTCGACTCCTGCTCTCTCAGCGTCGCCTCGTCGACTCTGCTCTCAAGCGTCGCCTCGTCGACTCTGCTCTCAAGCGTCGCCTCGTCGACTCTGCTCTCAAGCGCGTCGCCTCGTCGACTCTGCTCTCAAGCGTCGCCTCGTCGACTCTGCTTCTCAAGCGTCGCCTCGTTCGACTCTGCTCTCAGAGCGTCGCCTCGTCGACTCTGGCTCAAAGCGTCGCCTCGTCGACTCTGCTCTCAAGCGTCGCCTCGTCGACTCTGCTCTCAGCGTCGCCTCGTCGACTCTGCTCTCCAAGCGTCGCCTCGTCGACTCTGCTCCAAGCGTCGCCTCGTCGACTCTGCTCTCCAAACGCGTCCGCCTCGTCGAACTCTGCTCTCAAGCGGCCTCTCGTCGACTCTGCTTCAAAGCGTCGCCTCGTCGACTCAGCTCTGCAGCCTCGCCTCGTCGACTCAGCTCTGGCAGCCTCGCCTCGTCGACTCAGGCTCTTCAGCCTCGGCGTCGTCGACTCAGCTCTGCAGCCTCACGTCGTCGTCGACTCAGCTCTGCAGCCTCACGTCGTCGTCGACTCAGCTCTGCTCCGCCCGCCTCACGTCGTCGTCGACTCAGCTCTGCAGGCCTCCACGTCGTCGTCGACTCAGCTCTGCAGGCCTCACTCGTCGTTCGACTCGCAGCTCTGCAGCCTCACTTCGTCGTCGACTCCGCTCTGCAGCCTCACGTCGTCGTCGACTCCGCTCTGCAGCCTCACGTCGTCGTCGACCTCCGCTCGTCAGCTTTCACGTCGTCCACGACCCCGCTCTCCGGCAGCCGCGGCCACGACCCCCGCTTTCCGGCCTCCAGTCGGCGACTCCGCCTCCGGCAACCTCCAGTCGTCTTCTCTGCTGTCCGGCAATCGCCGCCCTCGCCTTCTGTTTCCGGGCATCGCCTCGTCGCCTCCGCTCTCCGGCGTCGCCTCGTCGCCCGCCACTCTCGAGCGTCGCTTCGTCAGTGCCTCCGTGCGCCAGCCGCCCGACCATTGGCGTCCCCTCCTGGGGTCCGCCCGGCAAGGAGGGCCACCTGAGATGGACCTGCTCTCGGGGGGCTCTTCTGGGAGTCCTAGCTCCGACCCCCCGGACTCCTTGGGGGGGGCTCTGTCAACGGCGCCGCGGCAGCGCGCACCGGCAATATATGGACCTATCAGGGAGTTCCCACGGCGATCATCGTATTGCGTTTCAGCCGCTGGGAGACACCTATAAAGGCACAACCGCGAGAGAACCCACCTCGCTTCAAACAAGTTTACTCCATGCCCGGCGCGGTTCCGTCACGCAGCAGCAACCACTCGTCCTCGCATTCCTCCGAGTTATTTCCCTCATCGCCCGCGTTCCGTCGCGCCTCCATAGTTCAGGTATTCCCGTTTAGGTTCAGTTCCCGTCCGTGTTTTTTGTCTTTTGCACCCGTTTTTGTGTTTATATTCTGTTTGTTTTTCCTACCCGCTTTCGGTTCCCGTTCACGCCCGTTTTCGGCTTCAGCCTAGTTTATGTTTTCCACCCGTTTTTGGCCATTGCCTGTTTCTGTTCGCTGTGTCTCCCTCTGTTCTAATAAAGCTCCCTTAGTTGAATACCTGCGTTCGCCTCCTGCTTCCCATCCGCCTCCAGCCGTTACAATATTAAACTCTTTGGTTCATGATACATTTAACTTATGACGGATTTGTCAGAATGTAACCCCATCGTAAATCAGGGAGCACCTGTACAATACAACTCATATTCATGCATATTCATATTCAATGCCTTATACAGTGTGGATTTTCTTTGGGTCTTGAACGGATTAATTCAATTTACACTATTTCTACTCATCGTTTTTGGTACTCGGCAAGCCTTCTGGAACAAATTAATGACGAGAACCGAGGTACCACTGTATTCACATTTCCTTTGTAAATACAAAAAAGTAGGTATGTTAATGACCTGGTAAGCCTCATGGGTGGGAGGCACACGACCATGGTCGATGACCTGAGAGGGCAGGAAGTGGAACTGGATGTCAGGATGGGTGACACCAGGACGACTGCGTATAAACCCACCACTTTCCAGGTGTGCTGTGGCACCATCGCCTGAAAGATTTGTCAACATGAAACGTTAGGAAATACCAAGGACGCAAGAACAACATAAAATCAGCCTTGTAACACTCACTGCGTTCACTGTTTACTATGTTCAATCCATTAACTGGTTATTATATACCAATAAAATGCCTGTAAACCTAAAACTCATGAAAATATCTAATTAGTAACAAAAATGTCAATTATCAGCAATGTAAATGTTTATGGAAAGGGACAAAAAACATCTACGTTAGTATCATCACAAATTACTTCTTCATTTTATAACTCCCCCCATTGCTAATATTTTCTTTGCAATGACAAGGGTCAAATTGTTTTGGCTAGACGATGATGGAGCACCTCCAAAATGTCAAGGATTGTGGGGAGCACCTTGACAGCAGAGGGTGAGTACCTACCAACAGTGGTCTGAGAAGGTACAAATGCCCCTACTGTCTACTGTTGAGATTACCTACAATGCGCAATCAAGCATCAGAATTGGACTTTTCAACTTTGGAAAAAGGCTGTCTGATCTGATCTGTTCAATTCCCCTTTACAACAGGTGGTCAGGTATATGTTTATCCTGAAGTGATGGTATCAGGATTCACTGTGCAGAGTAGAAAAGCCACTGGAAGGACTCTGGAAAACCCTAGGACTGTAATTTCAGCACATCGCACCTACCTAAACAATGTTACAGACCAGATGGGTATAATGTTTTCGCACAATAATTTCTCTTAATTGTGACTCTTCACTTACACTGTCATATCTGCTTTAGCAGAGTGTTACACTAAACTACTGTGCTCTTAGTACTGCAACTATTCTTTTCAGTTTATTTCCACATATTAACGTTGGGAATAACATTGTTGGCATTATACCTGTGAAACGCAGCAGCCACTCCAGGCCGATCTTAACCATGTGGAATGGTTTCTGGGCTTTGTAGAGAGAGATAGGTTGAAGGCACTGTTGTTGGACATACAGTTCCAAATGATCCTGGAGATTGCTGCCCACTCCTACACAAAACACATACACACAAAATCCATAGGTTACTGTAAGTGTTTTAAACATGTTTAAACTAGGCCACGCTATGATATATACACTATATATTAAGCTCCTCGGTATACGATACAATCAGCTTATGATGGGTTTGTCGGAACGTAACCCTATTGTAAATCGGGGAGCATCAATACCTGTTATTTTCATTCATTGACAAATCCAACAGGATGTTCAACACCTGCAGTTTTTAGCTTCATTTTTTAATCACTATTAATATAAAAGACAAACCAATTTCAAGTTATTTTCGAGAGTTATAGAATGATGTAAATAAGAAAAATAATCCAATAAATACATTATACTTCTTTAAGACTTATTTAAAAGATTAGGACTATATTAAGGTACAGTATATTTATGGTTGGCTCAGTAGGACAGCTAAGTCTAAATAAGTTATAGAAAAGACATTGAGACAGCTCTGGTGAGTGGTAAATGTATGTCATGTGCGATCCATAACTGATAAATTCTAAATATATTCCCAAAATAATAATTATAATAATAATAACACTAAAATAATAATAATAATAATAAAAATTAGAGAATTTAATTAATGATTAAGCCAACCTCTTTCATTCGGTGCTCAATGCATTTTGACTACAAAAATGTGTCTCTGTTCTCGTCAGTTGCTCGGTACTCAGCACACTTGCTTAAATGTGTAGGAGTCAAGATGCGTGACTTGTTTCAGCCAAAACATGAGTCACGATTTATGATTCACAATGATCACAATAATTCACAATGTACAGTGATTCAGATTGACAATAGCCCTTGCTCAGTGCAGATCTCCACTGTGTTTATCGTGTTTTTCTTTATTCTTTATTTCTACAGTACTGTATTCTTAGTGAAAATAAGTCCCCATGGGTCTTAAAATGGTTAGTAATGACAGGCCACATAAAATAGAAAAAGGACTGAATCCTCTTGGTTTTCAGGCTGAACAGTTAGCATTAGCAGCTAGCGCCAAATTCCCCAAAAGAGTAAGTGTTTTGCTTTAACTTTTACCTTTCAATTTATTACTCACTAAATTACATGACATTTTTCAACACTTCATAATAAAATAAGCTTTGTGTTAATGATTTTGGCCAACTGCAGGTTAATCCAAGTGTTTATGTGTAATGTTGAACCCAGACTCATTCGCGCTGATTAGCAGTTTATTACTTTTTAACTGTTTTAATTCCCAATCACATTTGCATTGTATATACAGTACTTTTTACAACATCTTAATCATTTCCTTCTATGATTAATCGTTATTTAGTACCTTTACAGGTATACTGGGCTACGTCTTTACGGCCTCATATTTTGCTGTGTGTGTTTTTATACTATACTTTTTAGAGGCTGTTCCCACCTTCTTTTTTTCTGAGACTTAGTTTTTTTTGACGTTTTGTATTAACTTTCCATCGACGCTTTAATCAAGAGTTGCATTGGAGCATTGGCAGCAGCTTACCATCGGCTAAACCATATCTTCAATCGGCACCCCACAACATCACTCGAAGCTACGTACCTTTACTTAATTACTTCATTAATTATATTAACATGGCTTCTACTGCGCTTGTTCCCTGTGCCGAATGTGGCATATTCAGCTATTTTTCCTCAGTCATTAGTTTAAATTTTATTTGTGATAGGTGTAGGCTTGTACCTAGTTTGACGGAGAAGATTGTAGTTTTAGAAGGCCCCATCCAGACATTAGAGAAGACTAGCTCAGCTTCTAGCTTAGCAGATCATGATGCCATGGGTGTAGTTAGTGCCCCCACTCCAGCAGCGCCCTCGCAGCAGGGCAAGTGGGTGACGGTTCGGCGACGTAGTCGTAAGGCTAGCCCACCAGAGCACCACTCTTTATCTGTTCACGTGTCCAACAGGTTTACCCTCCTCAGTGATGCACCCACTGAGCAGCCTGTTGAAAGAGCTCTGGTCATAGGTGACTCTATTTTATGACACGTGAAACTAGCTACTCCTTTAGGGATACCAGCAGCTAGAGTTACATGTATCCCCGAAGCCAGAGTGCCGGACATTGTAACGAGTCTTAGTGAACTCGAGAGCCGCAGATTCTCTAGGATAGTTATTCACGTAGGGGCTAATGATATACGCCTTCGTCAGTCAGAGGTTACTAAGGCTAATTTTGTAGAAGTGGTTAGCGTGGCGAAGGCGATGTCCGATGCTGTAGTCTGCTCTGGCCCCATCCCAATGCGGCGAGGTGACCAAGCCTACAGCAGGTTATGGTCGCTGAACTGCTGGCTGTCCAAGTGGTGCTCTGAAAACAACGTGAGCTTTATAGACAATTGGACAGCCTTTGAGGGTAAGTGTGGCCTTTTAGGATGGGACGGTGTCCATCCCACTTGGGAGGGTGCTGCTCTCATCTCCTGCAACATTGCCCATAGTCTTATGGCTATGGTAAGATTGGTTAGGGGCTGACTATCCAGAGCAGGGGTCAAGCAGCAGACAGAACGGCTTAACCACATGTCTGCTGGTAGCCATGCACCATCACCCAGAACTCACGATATTGAGACTGTGTCTGTTACCCGCATATGTCTTAAACTTAAACGCTCTCAAAAAGTCTGTTTTAATAACCTCATTAGTATAAACACAGATGGCTCCGACAGAAATAACAACCTTAGACTAAAGCTAGGATTACTTATCAATAGATTACTTACAAACAAAGCAGTGATTGTAAATGACATAATCACTGATAAACGCTTACACGCTCTCTGTCTCACTGAGACTTGGATTAGACCTGATGAATATGTAGCCTTAAATGAAGCCTCACCTCCTGGATACAGTCATGCTAATCGCCCTCGTCCTAATGGTCGGGGGGGAGGCGTAGCCACAATTTTTGACAAAGAACTAGGTGATACCACTAAATCCCATTACAAGGCTAATTCCTTTGAAATACTGATTCTTAATGTGACTGATCCATCATTATGGAAGTAAAAAAAACACTCTTTCCAGCTTATCACTATTTACCGCCCTCCTGGTCCCTATTCAGAATTTCTTCAGGAATTTGCTAACTTTCTTTCCTGCTTAGTACTTTCAACAGATAAGGCTTTAATTGTAGGTGATTTTAATATTCACTTTGACAATGAGCAGGATCCACTTAAAACTGCTTTTGAATCCATTTTAAAATCCTTGAATATCACTCAATATGATGGGACCAACCCACCGCTGTAATCATACTTTAGATCTAATATTAACATTTGGTATTCATATAGATAACCTTGATGTTTTCCCGCAAAGTGATTTGATTTCAGATCACTATCTTTTAGTATTTGAGCTATCTCTAATAAATAAACTCCTTCTGCGTCGTTATCACACCAAGCGCACCATCACATCTGCTACTCCAGCTGCGTTTATTAAAAACCTACCACTTAAAATTTAAAATTTAAAACCTACCACTTAACCTACGACTTAAAATTGACTACACCTACAGAGCTCAATCATCTTGAGTGTGTCAATGACCAATTAGAAAGTGCGTTTCGCTCAAACCTGTATATGATTGCTTCTGCTAGGGTCAAACAGATTAGGGAAAAAAGGCTAGCACCATGGTATAATGACCACACCCGTACTTTAAAGCAAAGCACATGGTGCCTAGAGCGTCATAGTGGCGACATTATGACGTTCTGTAAATTGTACTGTAAAGTGGCGACATAGTAAATTGGAGGTACTTGGATATTAGGAGATAATCTAAAATTAGTAAAGTTGCTTTGACACAATGCTCCATTGTTAAAACCGCTATATAAATGAATCTTTGACTTGACTGGGCTGCATTATGAGACTATATTAAATTAATAGGTTCACAATACATTTAACTTATGATGGATTTGTCAGAACATATCCCCAACATAAGTCACAGAGCATCTGTACAATACAACTCCATTAATGCATGTAATGCCTTATACAGTGTGGATTTTCTGGTTGGTTTTATTAAGTAGGTTTTATTAAGCAAATGTCATTTATGATTACAAAGAAAAAGATAAGGTTACCCGGAAGGTGCTGGATGATGGGGATTTCCAGCTTATTCAAGTAGTCTGCATTTCCAACCCCAGACAGCATGAGCAACTGAGGGGAATTAATGGCCCCACCACAAAGAATAACTTCCTTGTCAGCAAATACCTGAAACAGCAATCAATTATATATGTTTACCATACATGAGTTTACTGCCATTCAAATACCGAAAGATCATCATCATTTTCCTGGCGCTTGTCCCTGCCGGATGCGGGGGTCCGCCCACTGCCTTTTGAGAATACTCCAGCCGATGCGTCACTCCATCTGTCACCAGAGACCATTCAAATACCGAAAGATGCCTACAAGAATTTGCAAGTAAAGAAAGAGTACAGAGGAAATGGTGTGGGTTACTTGATCTTGTTGCTTTACAATATGAGAATGTATTGTACAGAAGTACAGAAGTCACCAGTAAGGAATTTAAGTAGGTGGTGACATGAAAGGAAGTTTGTTTGGTGTATGACAAATAGAAAGAGTGCTTGAATGTTTACACTTCCTAAGAAGCTTAAGAGTTATTTTGTGACGATGAGTCAAACAGATGAGGGTGCCGCTAGTATTGATAGATGATGCTTAGTGCTTGTCCATGTTCTGATTAACAGCACAATGATGTAATTCATTTACCAAATACACCAACACAGTCATATCAGAATATTAGGATTCCATGTGTCTACACTCACTGTCCCATTATAGCAGCTCTGGTATAACGTATAGACACGGTTCAACCACTGTTACGTAGATAATCGCTCTGTCTGGTGTGCTATGACTTTTGGAGTTTAAGTTTAAGTTTAAAAATTTAAAAAAGTTGGGTTTAAGTTTAAAAATAAAAAATCTTCCATAGAAATGCATTGACGGAATGTTCAGATTGAAATGTCAACCGACAAAATTCAGGTTGTAACTGAAATCAAATCGATGATGTCACCACAGAGCTCTCCATGAGACTCAGTGACCTGTTATTACATCTACTGATATACAAAACACGACTAAAAATGTATAGGACACTGCCCCGCCACGGCAAAAAGTACGGACACACTCCCACATCGCCACAAGTATTGGGCATTCCTCTGCCCATGTAGCAACCAGAACCACCTAGCAACACCATAGCAACCACCTTGGACACCGTAGTAACCACCTAGCAACACAATAGGAACAACCTAGGACAACAAAGTTCCTGCATTCCAACTGAATAGCAACACCATAGTGACCACCTGTGACTCCATAGCAACCATCTAGCAATCACCTAGCAACACCATAGCAACCACCTGGGACACCATAGTAACCGCCTATCAACCACCTAGCAACACCTTAGCAACCACTTGGGATACCTTAGAAACTACCTAGCAACACCATAGCAAAAACCTGGGATATCATAGCAACCACCTGGTACACTATACCAAGCACCTAGCAACGACATGGGACACCATACCAATTGCCTAGCAATCATCTTGCAACCACCTAGCAACACCTTAGCAACCACCTGGGGTACCTCAGCAACCACCTAGCAACCACCTAACAACCACATAGGAACACCAGAGCAACCAGGAAAGCCTGTGCCTAGTCAGTGGCACAGGACACAAGGCAGGAACAACCCTAGACACACACTAAAAGCACTTTAGAAACACCAATTGTCCTAAAACTTGTCTTTTGGAATGTGTGAGGAAACCAGAGTAAAGCCACACAGACACGGAGAATACATGCTGACACGCTGAGAGAATGCTGAGAGAACGCTGAGAGAACGCTGAGCACTGACGCGAGGATTGCGAGGATCTGGCAACCCAGATTCATTCTCTCCGATTGCACACAGAACGCACGCCGTTTCGTAGCTGTTAGCAGTTTTACCTTTGAACTATTTTAATTCCCGATCGCATCTGTATCATATGTAATCGTATATATAGTAGGTTTTTACAACATCTTAATCAATTTATTTTATTCTCGTACTGGCGGTATATTTTTTTTGCCTCTAATTCAATTATTTTACCTTTACAGGTATACTGGCTTGTTTTTGCGTACTTAGCCATTAGCTAATTACCAGAGTTTGCGTCGTCTTTGCCAGTAGGGTGGAGTTTTTTTAATAACTTTTTTACAGTCTTTTCCCACTTTCTTTCTGGACTTAGTTTTTTGTGACGTTTTGTATTGACGTAACTTGTATTAAACGCTTAATCGAGCATTGCATTGGACCACATCGGCTTCAGCTGAACCATATCTCACTCGGCACCCCACACACCACCCGAAGCTAAGTATCTTTAATTCATTAATTGTACTAACATGGCTTCTGTTGTGCTTGTTCCCTGTGCTGAGTGTGGCATGTTTAGCTATTCTTCCTCCGTCATTAGTGTAAATTTTACTTGTGATAGGTGTAGGCTTGTAGGCAGTCTGACGGAGAAGATTGTAGTTTTAGAGGCGCGCATCCAGACATTAGAGAAGGCTAGCTCACCTCCTAGCTTAGCAGATCTGGATGCCAAAGGTGAAGTTAGAGCCCGGGCAGAGTCCTTGCAGCAGGGCAAGTGAGCGACGGTTCGGCGACGTAGTCTTAAGGCTAGTCCACGAGAGCACCACTCTTTACCTGATCACGTGTCCAACAGGTTTGCCCTCCTCAGTGAAACACCTACTGAGCAGCCTGTTGAAAGAGCTCTGGTCATAGGTGACTCTATTTTATGACATGTGAAACTTGCTACCCCTTTAGGGACACCAGCAGCTAGAGTTCTCTGTATCCCCGGAGCCAGAGTGCAGGACATTGTAACGAGTCTTAGTGAACTCGAGAGCCGCAGATTCTCTAGGATAGTTATTCATGTAGGGGCTAATGATATACGCCTTCGTCAGTCAGAGGTTACTAAGGCTAATTTTGTAGAGGTGGTTAGCGTGGCGAAGGCAATGTCCGATGCTGTAGTCTGCTCTGGCCCCATCCCAATGAGGCGAGGTGACCAAGCCTACAGCAGGTTATGGTCGCTGAACTGCTGGCTGTCCAACTGGTGCTCTGAAAACAACGTGGGCTATATAGACAACTGGATAGCCTTTAAAGGTAAGCCTGGCCTTTTAGGATGGGATGGTGTGCATCCCACTCTGGAGGGTGCTGCTCTCATCTCCTGCAACATTGCCCATAGTCTTATGGCCCAATTGGTTAGGGGCTGACTATCCAGAGCAGGGGTCAGGCAGCAGACAGACCGGCTTAACCAACTCTCTGCTGGTAGCCATGCACTGTCAACCAGAACCCACATTATTGAAACTGTGTCTGTTACCCGCATCTGCCCTAAACGTAAACACTCTCAAAAAGTCTGTTTTAATAACCTCATTTGTATAAACACAGATAGCTGCCAAAGAAATAACAACATTAGACTAAAGCTAGGATTACTTAACATTAGATCACTTACAAACAAAGCAGTGATTGTAAATGAAATGATCACTGATAAACGCTTACACGCTCTCTGTCTCACTGAGACTTGGATTAGACCTGATGAATATTTAGCCTTAAATGAAGCTTCCCCTCCTTGATACAGTCATGCTAGTCGCCCTTGTCCTAATGGTCAGGGGGGAGGCATAGCTACATTTTTTTGACAAAGAGTTAGGTGTTACAGCTAAATCCCAATACAAGGCTAATTCTTTTGAAATACTGATTCTTAATGTGACTGATCCATCATTATGGAAGTCAAAACCACACTCTTTTCAGCTTATCACTATTTACCGCCCTCCTGGTCCCTATTCAGAATTTCTTCAGGAATTTGCTAACTTTCTTTCCTGCTTACTACTGTCAACAGATAAGGCTTTAATTGTAGGTGATTTCAATATTCACTTTGACAAAGAGCAGGATCCACTTAAAATTGCTTGTGAGTCCATTTTAGAATCCATGGGTATCACTCAGAATGTGATGGACCAACCCACCGCTGTATCATACATTAGCTCTAATATTAAACATTGGTAAATCAATAATAATAACCTTGATTTTTTCCCGCAAAGGATTCGATTCAAGATCCTATCTTTGTAGTATTTGAGCTATCTCCATAATAAATCCTTCTGCTGTTATCACACCAAGAGCGCACCATCACATCTGCTACTACCAGCTACTCCAGCTGCGTTTTTATTAAAACCTACCCGACTTTGAAATTTAATACCCCTATGGAGATCAATCATCTTGAAGTGTGTAAATGACCAATTAGAATGTGTGCTTTCCGCTCAACCCTGGACACGACTGCCCCTGCTAGGGTCAAACGCATTAGAGAAAAGCCTGCCCATGGATAATACCACAACCCACCCGTACCTTAATAAGGCAAAGAACACGGCATTTAAGAGCGCAAGTGGAGACCGTAAATTGGAGGTGGTTTAAGATTGCTTGGAGGGACAAGCATGGCCGAGTATAACATGCCCTCACTAAAGCCTAAGGCTTGTCATACTTCTCATCATTCACAGAGAAAAATAATATAATCCAATAATTTCCTCTTAATACGTCTCCAAATTAAACAAAAAGCCCCACAGAAAATGACTCTCCTCATCCCCCCTTCTGTGTAATTTTTACAGTCATGATTTTCATGACTTTCGTTAATGATAAGATAGAAAACATAGGCATATAATACTCAATGTTCATCACATCACCAAACTATTCAGCCACCTTCCAGATTGCCAGCAACTTGGAAGACATCTGTTAATGATCTGGTAAATCAGATTAGAATCTTGTTATAAACCCCAAAGTTCTAATACTGCTATCCGAACGGATTCAGCTCTGTCTAGTCATCCCACGTTTAGTAGATCCAATTCACTACACGTTTCTCAAACAATATTACCTAGTGTTATGAGCCAGTGTTTAGTTATTTTAAATTTCATCCCTTACCTTTGGTTATGTGCCCAATCCTTAAGTCGCCAATTAAATCAAACCACTGATTAAAGCCCAATCTTGACCCTTGTGTGATATCTATTAAAACCAATTTCAATCTAAAACCGTTTCCCTGTCCAAAATCTTATAAAAGTCCGCTATCAGCAGCTTGCAGTTACCCTCCAAGGAATGGAAATTTATGAAACATTCATTCTTGGCTTCAGGCCCCATCATAGTACTGAAAGCATTAATTAGGGTACTAAATGACCTTGTTAATTTCCTCAGATAAGGGATGTTGGTGTTCTTTTCTTGTTCTGTAGATTTAAGTGCAGCATTTGACACTATAGATCATGATGTTTTACTAAACAGACTAGAAAATACTGTAGGTATTAAGGGATCAGCACTTTCTTGGTTTAAATCCTACTTAACTGACCGGTACCAGTTTGTTCATATAAATAATCTAAGGTCTAAGCTCTCAAAAGTGAAGTATGGTGTGCCTCAGGGGTCAATGCTTGGCCAGCTTTTATTCTCTCTGTACATGCTACCACTAGGCTCAGTTATTCGTAAACATTGCATTAGTTTCCACTGCTATGCAGATGATCCACAGCTGTACATATCGGCCAAACCTAATGACAGCCTTACAATCAACAAAATTGAGGACTGTGTAAAGGAAATAAAAGATTGGATGTCATTTAATTTTCTCTTACTTAACTCAGAAAAACTGAGGTTCTATTAGTGGGACCCAAGGCTGTGAGAGACAGGTTGGCTACATCTATCCTAAATCTAGATGGCTGCCCAGTATTGCCCAGTCCATCTGTAAAAAACTTAGGTGTCACATTTGATTCAGATCTGTCCTTTGATGCACACATTAGCAGCATCCCTCGAATTGCTTTCTTTCAATTACGTAATATCGCTAAACTTAGAAATATCCTCTCTTTTAATGATGCAGAAAAACTTGTATTTATAACCTCAAGGTTGGATTACTGTAACGCCTTACTTACTGGATGCTCTAGTAAATCTATAAATAAACTTCAGTTAGTTCAGAACGCAGCTGCCCGAGTGCTAACTCTAACTAGAAAATTTGATCATATCACTCCTGTTCTATCATCACTGCACTGGTTACCAGTCAAATTCCGCATTGATTACAAAATACTTCTTATAACTTATAAAGCTCTACATGGCCTGGCACCACATTATCTGAGTGAACTCTTAGAGTATTACAATCCAACTCGTCTACTTCAGTCGCAGGATGCAGAACTTCTTTTAGTTCCTAAAATTAAAAAAGTCACAGCCGGGAGAAAAGCTCTCTCATACATGGCCCCCCAACTATGGAATAAACTTCCCACTTTCGTTCGAGACTCAGACACTCTCCAAAGTTTTAAGTCTAGGCTAAAGACATACTTATTTACACAGGTTTTTGACTAGATTTAGACCGGGATGCATGGCTTGGGTCACTGGGGCCGGAGTCTGCAGTCATGTCTGGCCTGCCTGCAGTCATGTCTGGCCTGCCTGCCTTGTCCGTTAGCCGGGAGTGTCGAGTGGGCGGTCTGGCTGAACTGGGCTTCGGTCCTCGTGATCTTGACTCGTGCATCCTTGCCTTAGACTAAGGGCAGAGCTGGGGGTTCATAGTCAAAGAGTCTTACGGTGATCAGAGACGTTGGGGTGCAGTCTTCTGCCTCCCGTGGGGTTGCCAGTGTCTCATGTGATCCCTCTTGGCTGTGTTTCCTACCAGTTCTCCTCTTTCTAGCTATGCTGCTATAGCTAATGCTGCCGGGTCTCATGCTACAATTGGCATCAGTGATTGACATGGCATCAGCGATTGTTAATAGACACTGTGCTCTTAATCAATAACTAATTACATTTTCTGTTTTCTGCAGTTCCAGTCCCACACATGATGTTCATCTGCTGGAGCTCCACTCAAACTGCTTCCGTCATCAGCTCCAGCCCCATCATACCCGGGCCACTTAATGTCGATGCACACTTCACATTTTATTCGAACTTTGACTCCATGACTTTAGTTTCGCTCTTAGATTTATCATCTACGCAGCCCAAGGAGGTTGGGTCCCTTTTTGAGTCTTGGTCCTCCCAAGGTTTCTTCCTAGATTAGGGAGTTTTTCCTTGCCACTGTCGCCCTAGGCTTGCTCAATTTGGGATTGGACGTAGTTATTAGGAGATAATCTAAACTTGTAAAGTTGCTTTGAGACAATGCTCCATTGTAAAAAGCGCTATATAAATAGATCGACTTGACTTGACTTGATTGACATGCAACTCCAACAGCGGCAGAAGTCAGGATCGAACAAGGCTACTGAGCTGGTGGCAGTGACCACACTAAATGCCATGTTGCCACCATGCAGCCCTGGCAAAGTAATCAAGAATCATTTTATTGCATTAAAATCTATTTTGCCAGGATAAATGTCAAATGGACAGAAACTTCAAACACCAAAAAAAAACAGTGTCTAACTGCATCTTTCCCCTACGTTTGTTAATGTTTAATCATTGATACTGCTAACCTTTTTAATACCTTTTGGCAAAATCAGGAACAATTATTGGCACCTTTTGCATTTAATATACTTTTACAACCTCATTTTTTCCCAATCAGCAGCAATGGTCTTCCCCATAATGAAAAATTGAAGACACAGAGCATGGGATTTGAGACCATTCTGCTTTATAGACTCTCTCTAGATTGTCTCCAGTCCTAGGTCCTCTCTTGTGCAATTGACTCCTTACATCAGTCAACATATTTTCTTTGGGGTTTAGATTAGGGGACTGAGATAATCACAAAAGAAGCTTGAATTCATGTTCAGAAAAACATTTGTGTTGATCTGAACATACAATGCATTCAGACAGTCTTCATACCCTTTCACTTTTTCCACATTTTGTTACATTGTGGACTTCCGTTGCTAAAATAAAACAAAATTCAAGTTCTCCTCCATCATTCTGCACTCAATACGTCGTAATGACAGAGTGAAAACGTAAAAACAAAAATTTGGCATGGACATAAGTATTCAAACCCTTTGCTATGACACTTGAAATTTAGCTTTAGATTCCTCACATTTCCCTGGTTATATTTAAGATGTTTCTACACCTTGATTGGAGTCCACCTCTGGAAAATTCAGTTGATTGTGACAGGATTGTGTGATGGTGTGGATCTGGAGAAGGCTGCAAAAATACTGGTGCACAGAAAGTTCCCAAAAGCACAGGGGCCTCCATAATTCATAAATGGGAGAAGTTGGGAACAGCCAGGACCCTTCCTAGAGCTGGCTGCCCCTAAGTAATCGGGGGAGAGAGATGACCAAGAACCAATGGTCTCTCTGGCTGAGCTCCAAAGATCCTGTGTGCAACTGGGAGAGTCTTCCAGAAGGTTTCTGCTATGCACTGCTATTGCTGCTGTCACGTCACTTCCTGTCAGTCAGTTCCTGTCGTAGTGCATGCTGTTTGTTTGTAGCTACTAACAGCTAGTCAAGTAACTCTTCGTATTTCTTATTAATTTGATCTGAATTCAAATTGAATCTATTTTTGTTTAGTTCCACTTGCCAGTTCCACTTGCCACCACTGAGTTTGGCACACAGGCACGGTGTGTGTCTTGGCACGTAAAATTTGGTTGCTGATGACGAACACACAGTCGCAGCAACCCAGTTTAAACCTAGATTAATATCAAAATCTCAGTCCTTCCACTCTAATTTCCACCTATCCTGTCTTTTGTTAACTAAGAGCTAAAATGTCCCCGCTTTCTTCTCCAACTGGCTGCCTCAGCTGTGCCTGTCTCTATGAGAAAATCTCGGAGCTTGAAGGCAGGATAACTTTACTGCATCAGATTAAGCAGGATGAGGACTGAATCGACTCTTTATTAGCTACGGTCAACAATTCGTCTGTTGTATCTGCTTTGGACATCACTGCTCCACAACCAGAGTCTGTGCAGGCCACTAAACCATGGTCACAACTGGGTGCATGGCCGAAACTGAGAAGCTGTTCCACACCAATGTGGGTCAGACCTCAAGGTGAGTTGCTGCTTGCTACAGGGATGGACATTCTGACTTTCAAAGTCGTAACTTTTCTATCTTATCATTAAAGAATATTTGGAAATCATTACTAGTATACACTGGCGGTATAATGGGTTCCGGTCCAGTTACATTCCCAGTAAGTTTTGATAAAGAGGAATCTTGGATTATTCTTGTCATTGTCTATTAAAAGTGAGACGTACTCTGATTTAGATTTTTAGGGGCATGTTTGTATTCAGTTAGGGCATCTTTCCATGACATACACTTCCATTGTAGTGTGTCGCTGTCACGCTGTACCACGCCCACCTTCCACTGCGTTCCACCACATTCCCTCACCTTCTCTCCGCTTCTCTCTCCTCCTCCTTTGATCACGCGCACCTGCCGCTCGTTTCCAGCACATTCCAGCTCACTATAATTACCACTCACCTCCACAGACCGATTGCTGAGTGTCGTAGCTCCTACCATGACTCCAGCTCCCACGCTTTCTCATCTCCTACATCTTGATCCTAGCTCTATTCCTTTCCGAATTCCACCGCGTCCTGAATCTAAGTCTGTCGTACCTCTTTGTTCCTACCGTTCGCTCTACCTGTCTTTTTCTAGTCCTTAGCTCCTCTCTGATCCTTCTATCACGTCCCGTTTCTTCACTCCTCCGGCTATCGCTCACTGCCTTTGTTTGCATATTATCCGTATTCGCGTGTTTAAGTTCAGTTTCCAGTTGCACTTTCTTAATAAACTGAGTTGAAATCACTCCCTGCGTGTGCTTCCTCTTTCCTCAGCCGGCGTTACAGTCGCCATTTGCGCTCTAATTTTTTGCAGTTTGTTTTAGAGCAAGTGTGTGATCATTATACCAAGGGGCCAGCCTTTTATCCCTAATCATTTTGGTTTTAACTGGGGCTACATTGTCTAAGGTTGTGCATAGCACAGACTAACCGTTGGAATGCCTGTTCAAGTTGTTCAGGCTCTACTGGTGACAAGGTCAATAGTTATGAGAGGTTATTAATGAAAGCAGCTGCAGAAGTTGATGTAATGGAATGTTTAGACTTCCAATAGCCTTTTGGCACGTGATCTTTAGCAAACTTCAGATGGGCAGCAATGTTCTTTTTGGAGAGCAATGGCTTCTCCTTGCAACCCTGACATGCATACCATTGTTGTTCAGTGTTCTTCTGATGGTGAACTTATGAACATTAACATTAACCAATGTGAGAGAGGCCTTCAGTTGATTAGAAGTTACTCTGGGGTGCCTTTGTGACTTTGGCAACTATTACACGCCTTGCTGTTGGAGTGATCTTTGTTGGTCGACCACTCCTGGGGAGAGTAACAATGGTCTTGCATTTCCTCCATCTGTACACAATCTGTCTGACTGTGGATTGTTTCTAGCCTTATGAGCATCAACTCTTTTTCTGAGGTCCTCAGAAATCTCCTTTTTTGTACACTTCCACAAACATGGGTTGTGAAGAACAGACTTTGATAGATCCCTGTTCTTTAAATAAAACAGGGTGCCCACTCACAACTGATTGTCATCCCATTGATTGAAAAAACCTGACTCTAATTTCACCTTAAAATTAACTGCTAAACCAAGAGGTTCACATTGTTCTGCCACTAACTAGTATGTAACATTTGGATCATTTTTTTAATAAATAAATGAACAAGTATAATATGTTTGTCTTATATTTGTTTAACTGGGTTCTCTGTATCTACTTTTAGGACTTGTGTGAAAATCTGATGATGTTTTAGGTCATATTTATGGAGAAATATAGAAAGTCCTAAAGGGTTCACAAACTTTCAAGCACCACTGTAGCTAGACCTGCTTATACAATAATTTGTGACAATTCCATAAATGATAATTGCTTAATTAAGATTCTGTTATCTAAATGTAACAGATAGTAATGCTCCTTGTCATGGTTTTGGAGTATAACAATAGTAATAGCTGTCTTACACTTACACCACACTTACACTAACTGGTTCTAAATGCAGCCACTACAGAGACCAGTATTAAACAAACATTGTGTTGCATGTGATGATTATCACATTATGAACCTCTGACCTTAGACTCACCTTTTTTGTCTGTCCATTCTGCTGGTATTCCACTCCTACAGCTCGGGTCCCATCAAAAAGGATACGCCTGGTCAGGCATCGCACCTCTGCCTTCAGGTTGTGTCTCGACAGAGCAGGTCGTAAGTATGCACTTGCTGTGCTCCATCTCTTGCCTGCAACAACAGGATACACTTTAAATACGCTAGGCCACTCCCATTGATTGAAAACAGTTGACTTTATTTTCAAATTAATTGCTAACCCCAGAGGATTACTTTTGAAACTCTTGATAAGTAATTTTGGATCATCTTCATCAATAAATAAATTACCAAGTATGACATGTTCGTCTCATTTGTTTAGTTGGGTTCTTGTGTGAGAATATCTGATGATGTTTTAAGCCATATTTATGCAGAAATATAGAAAATGCCAAAGGGTTTACAAACTTTCAAACACCAGTCCAAGTATATGACCTTAAAAGCATGTGGCATCAACACAGGGATGACAATATCCAGTCCATAAAAGCAACTCAAATGTCAACTACCATGTCAAATCTTAGCTATATTAAACAGGTAAGATTTAAAAGCTGCTCAAGTAATATGGCAATATGATGATATTTTAAGGTATCGTGATAAACTTTCTTATCATGATAGGCAATATGATGTTCTGAGCATACAGAGGATATCGTCAGTGCTTAATGAACACCGAGCAACTGAATATTCCACTATAAAGAGTGTAATTAGTTCTGTGCTGCACATTTTGAATAAAAATCACTTTACTAAGTATGGGACAATATCTGAATACTATTCGGTCGCTACTCATGCATTTTGTCTGCGATCACATGTATCATGATAAATATCTTGTATGCTGAACACGTCTCTAATTATCATGATATAATATTTTTACCATATCACCCACCCCTATGCTCAAGTGCTTACCACTGGCAGTGTAGTCCATCTTTATCTTCAAAAACAGTGTCAACCACTTGATCCTAGTACACCCATCACCATTGGATTAAAAGCAAAACTTCACTTTTCACTTGTTTTGTCTTAAAACTTAAAAGTTACTAATAGCCTGTAATGAAACAGTAAACAGTCAGTAATCTTTTTTTTATCAGAAAACACTGAAAATCAACCTTTGTGAATGGTCATATCCATCCATCCAACGCCTTCCTGCTGATATCCATTCATGTCCTCTGTGAAGGGGTATCCAGCTTGTTGAGCAGCCTCAACAAATGCGTGGTGCAAAGGATGATCCGTTTTCCCGCGGGACACATTAAGGGGTCCGCTGCCACCGCGGTATTGGTCAGCCCCCAATTCATGGGTCTGCGCTTTTCGGAAGTAAGGAAGACAATGCTTATAGTCCCAGCCTTCAGCACCCTCTTTTTGCCAGCGGTTGTAGTCCTCAGCGTGTCCACGTATATAGACCATAGCATTGAGAGAGGAAGAGCCACCCCAGACACGACCACGAGGCCAGTACATGACCCTGCCATCCATTCCCGCTTGGGGCAATGTGTGATAAAACCAGTTGTACTTGTCATCACAGAGGTTGAAGGTGAGTGCTGCTGGCATATGGATCTTCCATGACAGACGAGTGCACCCAAGCAGCATGTCCTTTGGTCCTGCCTCCAAGAGAAGGACTGATTCAGAAGAGCTCTCTGATAAGCGGTTAGCCAGTACACAGCCTGCTGAGCCTGCCCCCACTATGACATAGCTGAAAGATGGTGTTTTCTGGCCAGACGAGGCAGTGCTGTAGCAGGGAACCAGGCAGTGTCGGTAATGTGGCAGTGCCATGCAGGCATACTTGCCAAGGCCTAAAGTCAGCCGTGCAGAAAAGAGGAGGTGCACCATGATGATGTAGTTTATTGAACCCAATATAACCAAAGCATGTAGTTTTGCGGACCACTCTATGACCGAAACATTGGGTGCTGCATCAACGACTGCCCTACAAAATACAATTTAATAAAGTCAGCAGAACTGGGGAAACTGTCAGATTTTTCTTTTTGTCCATAAACAATAACATCAGTCAATAATAAAATTTACTCTCTTACAGATATAGAGTCTAGTTACGTTCTTGAATGGTTAAAAACACAACAAAACAAAACTTCTCTTTAATCTTTCTACTATTAAAGTCATAGTGACAGTTTTTCTCGATTGCTTAAAGACTATAACCTGGCTTTTGAAATAAAAATTCAAACCAATAATGCCATTTATCAAAAAAGAACACAGATTTTCGTGAACTACAGACACTATTTCACTATTTTGACAAATGATTCAGATTTGTTGAACTGCTTTTGCTACATTCTATACACAAAAACCCCTTAATTTCTCATTGCTACACCACGTGGTCATTTACAAAGCACTATTATTCAGAATTGTTCAGTCAAGCCAGCACAGTTCGAGCCCATTTAGCACACAATTACCCATCTGAAACACTAAGAGTCAAAACTGACAAGACCAAACAAAACCTTCAACAGATAGGTAAAATGGCACAGAGTCAGTTCATTCAGTTCAGCGTGTGGTCCAGCTTGACCAGAGGGAGCCAGCATTGGCTTTTGGGATCACGTCAGCTTCCAATGCGCTCCACTGGTTCGTGACTGGTTTACTAATAACAAATGTTTTCCAACACATGTCTGCCTGCATACTCTGCCTTTCTAATACCCATAGAGAAGTTTTTTCAGCATGGTGGTGGAAAGTGCATTACCAAGAACGCAAGAGTATTTCCCCCACCAATGCCTGGCTAGGGCTAATATAGTTTTTGATGTTGATTAGATTCTCTGGCCTGACCCAGACCAAGGATGGGATGCTGGATGTTTTGTTGTTGTTTAGTGGGTTGTACTGTACAATTCAGTACATTATTTATTAAACACGTGGTGTCAGCATGAGCAGACTGAATGCTGAGCAACAAAAGGCTGACATTGTGGTTCTTAAGGTGAAATAAGTGTGCAGGATCTGCGTTTCATATAACAAGAACTTTCAGATTGTGGGACAGTTGTGCAATAGTTTTTAATTGAGAATTTGTTTCAATTTGTGGGAAAAAATACTGATGCACCACAGGGGGAGAAACAAGTGGACCAAGAAAAACTGCCCCTTTGCAATGCAGCACACCAGAGTTAAACACGTTTGTTCTCACAGCCTCCCCACAGTGTCTGCATGATTCTCAATTCCCTGCTCTCTTCTGAAATACCTGCTTATATTGTAAATACAACAGGATTTATGCCGCACTGTCACATAACAGACAGTTTCTCATTCCATAACTGTTTTTACGTAAAAGAGAAAGAGAGAGAGAGAGAGAGAGAGAGAGAGAGAGAGAGAGAGAGAGAGAGGGTATGGGGTATGGAGTTGAATAAATGGCTGCTATACTGCAATAAGATTTTATCCATCATCATTAAAACAAACTAGAAAATCAATATGTGGCAGCTAGTATTGATATCAAATAAATTGATATATGGGACTCTGCAGTATCTTGGCTATTTAGTCAACACTGGTACTATACCATATTCCATTAAAGCTTTGCAAAGTACGGTGTATAATAACATTGTACATATTGCAGACATTAAGTGTCACATTCCTGCCTAGTAATGGTAAAAGCAAATGGCACAGCCTCAAATATTTTGATTCTATCTGAAACCTTTCTAAAAGAGCAACACAGAATATGTAGTAGCAAATGTATATACTACACACACACACACACACACACACACACACACACACACACACACACACACACACACACACTATGTTCTACTATGTTTTCTACTCTACTATATGCTTTTTAAATCACAGGAGAGTTAAACACAATTAACTATTTATGGTTATTTATTGAATATTCTGACCAACTGAAAACATAGCACACATCACTTAAAATGAAAACAGTCACATTTTAGTTTTAATGTAAAAGCAGGTTCCCTAAAAAGTATAAAATAAATAATTCCCATTAATTGAAGACATAAGACATTTTGAATAATGCCATGTGAAAAACAGAAAAACTTATAAACAAATATTGTAAATATTGTCATGTGCAATTCTAACAAGGTGTTTAAACCCACTGAATTCTCTGAACATATCCTTCTTAACTATGGTAGCCATATCCTTCACATTACAGTAGGAAATAGCATTCGTTATTTATTTCCATCTCCTTGAATCCTTTTAATATTGTGTAGCATTTGTAAATGCCTCCACAGCCTTATGTGGAGGTATTACATACTATTGCTTAAATTTTTGTCGACTGAGCTTATGTTTTATTATATTGCATTTTCTTACTTCTATTTTGTTTTAATTTTTTTTCTCATCTTATCTAGACTTTACAAGAGTCATTAAAATCATTCCACTGCAAGCTAGTTGTTCTTTCTGTATAACTGTGTATGTAACAAATAAATCTGAAATTCCTTGTTGTGGAAAAGTGCTAAAGTTTATTGGCAAATGGAGGTTGTTACAAAGTATTAAACACAGAGGTGCCAATAATGGTGGCATGTGGTTTATTCAGAGAAGATCAAAAAACTCACAAACAGCCCCTGTCATGAAGCTACAATTGGCCTTGTTACTGGATCATCCTGGACAATAATTAACAAAGACATAACACTCAAATCCACACCAACTGGTTCAATTTCCAAAGAATCAAGTTTCTGTCATGTCCACTTATGTCCTAAGCCCATTGAAAACTTGCAGGATGAGTTGAAGCTATGGGAGAAGACCTTTTGCTGTACTGTTAGCAAAAGGGAGGTGCCACACAGTTTTGCTTCAATTAAAAATTTTACTCTTTACTTTTACTTTAATTAAAAAACAATCACAATGTTTTTACCAAACATTTCCGGTAACCAAGTGCCTGCCTGTAGCGCTGTAGTATCGTATGTTAGTTAGTACCAGACACTGTAGCCATTATTGTACATTTCTTGCTAAAGGTATGTTTGAAATGTTATCCTTAAACTCATTCTGGTGACATAAGGGTTAAAAATACAGCACCTGCACCAAAATAAAGTCGTTGCTCTGTAGGTCAGGGTAATGCAATACTGTGCAGCAACATAAACTTTACTGAAGGGGGAGGGGTGAGAAAGAGTGAGAGTACGTGACAGCAAGTACAGGAGACTGACTTTTATGTATTTACAACCTCTATTCTGGTGTACTTTTTGAACTCTGTCTGTATGAATCACTTGTGTATATTTATGATATTGGGTTTGTATTTCTCAAGTTGTTTGGTAGACTTATTCATTCAATGGTGAATTTAGTGAGATAAATTCTACCTGGGGTCCTAACCTGAAATCAATGAGTGTGTTTACATGGACTGAATAAACCGATCATAATTGGACTTCTTAGCATAATTGGATCTGATTATTAAATTGGTCACGTAAACAGCATACTCAGATGTCTCAAATCGGATTTAGGTCTAGAAATCAGATTAGGAAATCAGAAAAACAGAGCTTGATATTAGCTCAGTATTTGAATTTTGCAGCACATTTAAACCCTTACTCTGATTGAAGTCTGTTTTCTCATTCTGTGCACACAAACGTAGCTCAGAAGTGGCTAGCACAATTAAACATGGTTGCCAATAGGGCTGCAAAAAATTAGTCGACGTAACAGACAATGTCGATTATAAAAATCGACGAATTTCAGTGTTGATAATTTGTAACAGGATCTGCTGAGGGCAGTATCGCTTCCATTGTCTGCCACTACTGCATACTGTACTAATGAAGAAGAACATATTGAAAGGTGGTGTTGTTGCTACCTGATTCACGTCCCCTGCCCGTGGGGTGCCGAGCGACAGGTGCAGCAGAGAAAGCGTGATGACGATGAGGCTTGTGTGTGCCATATGATGTCTAGGTTTTGGCATTCATTTGCTATGGTAACTTATGTTAAGGCAGAGACTGTCCAACAGGGTGACATTCATATTCACAGGTGTACAGACTTGAGCCAGTGAGGTAAAATATGCACTGGAACAAGAGCTGCACCCACAGGAAGCAGAGATGGGAGCATGACAAAAATAACTATTGACTAATCTAGAAAATAATTGACAGATTAGTTGACTACCAAAATAATCATTAGTTGCACCCCAAGTTGCCTGGTCTGCTTATTCTGAGACTTCACTTGTTCGTGGCTTGTTTCCATTGATGTGGTTGCTTGATTCTCAGTTTGCAGGATGTTTTTTGTTAAGCATTCACATAAATATGATTTAATTGACTAGGCTGATCTAATTACTGGGTCTCTATGACCTCTGTTATCACTTCCTATGAAGACAATACTGCAGGAGGCCAATAGATAACTTCAGTCTGATAGCACCAACAGATAAAAACGGGATAAGTTTGACCTTTACTTTCTTTGAAAAAGTTTTTATAACTAAAAGCCTGCAGAAGTAACCGAGCAGATAAACAGAGTTGACATTGAGTTGGAAAGAAGCTAAAAATGCAGAGAATGCAAGTACTATGATTGTAACATTTACATCATTTAGCAGACACATTTATCCAGAGTGACTTACAATTGGTACAGTCTTACAATCCAAGCAATTGTGGGTTAAGGGCCTTGCTCAAGGACCCAACAGTGGCAGCTTGGCAGAGGTGGGATTTGAACCCTGGACCTTCTGGTCTATAGTCCACAGACCACAGTCCCAACATTGTGGGTTAAGCAATTGTGGGTTAAAGGCTGCGTGGTTTAATCCTGGCTTAGTTTCTGAACTGGTGTGGTCTTGCTTGTAGCTGGTTGGCCAGTATACAAGAGTTCCAAAAACAAAATAAGGTCGGCCTTTTCCTCATTTTAAAACGTTTTAAATTAGTAAATCCAGCAAAAGTAAAAAGAGCAGAAAAACACTATGAATGAAGGTTCGAAAATGAATGGAAACAAAAATTATAACAAACAGCATATATTGTTTTGGATGCCGATCTGCAGGTCCAGACCACACAAGTCCTGCAGATTAATAATAGTCTGATGCTGGTTTTTAGCTGGTGAACTTGCATGGTCTTCTTGCAGGTAAGCTGCTTGGCCAGCATACCAGTGTCCAAAACACAACATATGCTGGTCTCTGCTGTTTTTTTACGCACGCTCAGAAGATCCGAAAAGCAGGAGAACATACAAATACAAACAAATTATTTAAAAAGCTACAAATTTAAATCTGGAAGGTATCTAAACTTAATAAACAGACAGAGATATTCGGCTCATGTCAAAAGTTGAATAACTCTAGTAACTTTTAGTAAGTTTAAAAATAGTCACTGCTGAGACCACCGAAGAAGCAATCATTTGGCGAATAAAAATGCATAAAAACAGACAGCGAAAGGAAAACATTTGAATGGTTATGGCGTAGTAGACGCATTCGCGGAACACTGATAGTGTGTCTTAGTTTAAATTAACAATAAACCGTAAACCAACCGTCCACTTACCCGACACACTCGAGAAGTCTGTTCGTTCTGCGGCTCTAAGTAGGCTGAGTCAAAGTCCTAAACTGATACCTCCACACTGGTACGATCCTGCCGTTTCTTTTTAAGAATGCACCTTGCGTCATATGCTATAAATTATCTATAGCATATGTTAATTTACATATATGCTTGAAAGTGTACAGTATATGTTCCAATCGAACATAAAAAATAATACCGCGGGATAGGAATTACACTCTCCCCTTTACACAAACACAGGGTGAATCCTTTATGTCAATCACACAGTTAAGATGACAGCACAAAAACATCCCCACATCATAACTGACCTCTTTGGTCAAGAGTGGTGTGCATTCCCAGGAAAAAATGTACTGTGAAACTTGACAGTAGAACCATGAAGTGGCCAAATTACCAAAATTCATAGTAGGCCTACAACTGTGAAATAATTCATGGTCAGTTCACAGTCCACCAAGTTTACACTTGTACTATGAAATTTGACAGTAGAACCATGAAGTGGCCAAATTACCATCAAAAATTCATAGTAGAACTGTGAACATCATGGTCAAACTGTGAAAGTTCACATTAAAACTGTCAAGCAATTCACAGTTTTACTATGAAAATTCACAGTACATTTTTCCTGGGTTGTGACCATTGAAGTCTGGCCATGAAGACCTTGGTTGTTAAGCAATATTTTTATGGTTAACATCGAAAGATTTGTCCCAACTTTCATCAAGCCATCCTGTAAATATTTTGCAGTTACATAAGAATTTATTTATTTGTTTGTTATCCTGATGAGAAGTCTAATTCCTCTTGACCAAATGTTGCATGTTTTTTGCTGTGAAATAAGTCTTTACCTTCCGTACAATGCTTCCAATGGTGTCTCTAAGAATGTCCAAGGTCTTGGATATCTTCTTATATCCATTGCACTTTTGATGAAATGAAATGATCTCCTATTTCAGCTTTTGTGACAGATTAGTCTTCACCCAGATTTCCTATACACTTTGAACACTTCCCTGGCTGGTGTTTATATAAACATATCAATATTCATTTCACAAAAATGTAGCTTACTATTACTTGGTATTGGATCAAAAACAAAATCTGGTATTTCCCATCACTACCCCACACACTGACTACCCCCATAATATCACACAGAACCCCTTTAATTTAAATCCAAATTATAATTCACTGGTCAGCTCTAACTGAAAGGGAAATGGATGTAATACTTATTTTTACATAAACAATGAAAATTGATACTTCATAATATATTATTTACTGAAATTATGAGAAGCTGTTTGTAAATTAAAGATTGCTTAATCCCAGTCACAGTGGGCTACACTGCAGATTTTCCAGTTTGTTTATCAATCATGTATCAATCAGATAGATAGCAGTCTGGCTGGAATTAGAAACCACATATCTGGAATCCCACTATGCCACAATGCCCCCGATCAATGTTTATTTATTTACTAATTATTACACATATTAACATTTTTATTGCATTTACTTCTATCTATCTATCTATCTATCTATCTATCTATCTATCTATCTATCTATCATCCCATTGATTGAAAACACCTGACTCTAATTTCACCTTCAAATTAACTGCTAATCCTAGAGGTTCACATACTTTTGCCACTCACTAATATGTAATATTGGATCATTTTTCTCAAGAAATAAATGACCAAGGAAAATATTTGTGTCTCATTTGTTTAACTGGGTTCTTTTTATCTAGGTTTAGGACTTGTGTGAAAATGTGATGATGTTTTAGGTCATACTTATGCAGAGATATAGAACATTCTAAAGGGTTCACAAACTTTCAAGCACAACTGTATTTACAGTGGTGCTTGAAAATTTATTTAGTCAGCCACTGATTGCAAAAAAGTATTTAGTCAGCCACTGATTGTGCAAGTTCTCCTACTTAGAAAGATGAGAGAAGTCTGTAATTGTCATCATAGGTACACTTCAACTATGAGAGACAAAATGAGAAAGAAAATCCAGGAAATCACATTGCAGGATTTTTTAAAAATTTAAATGTAAATCATGATGGAAAATAAGTATTTGGTCACCCACAAACAAGCAAGAGTTCTGGCTCTCACAGACCTGTAACAACTTCTTTAAAAAAGCTCTTTCCGTTTCTCCACCTCGTTACCTGTATTAATGCGCATGTTGGACTTTATCGGTATAAAAAAAAAAAAAAAAAAAAAAGGATAACAGACACCTGTCCACAGCCTCAAACAGTGCAGACTCCAAACTCAACCATGGGCCAAGACCAAAGAGCTGTCGAAAGGACACCAGGTAGAAGAGAAAAAATGTAGACGTGCACAGTCGTGGGAAGAGTGAATATATTAATAGGCAAGCAGGTTGGTGTGAATAAATCAACTGTGTGAGCAATGTTAGAAAATAGAAGACATACAAGACCACTGATAATCTCCCTCGATCTGGGGGGGCCCCACGGCAAGATCTCATCCCGTGGGGTCTAAAATGATTCTATGAGAACGGGTGACCAAAAAATCCCAGAATCTACACGGAGGGACCTGATGACATGACTGTAGGAGAGCTGGAGCCCAAAGTAACAAAGGCTACCATCAGTAACACACACTATGCCGAGAGGAACTTCATATTCCTGCCGTGCCACTCGTGCCAGTGTGTCGGCCCCTGCTTATGCCAGTCTACATGTCCAGGCCCATCTGAAGTTTGCCAGAGAGCATATGCAGGATCCAGAAGAGGATTGTGAGAATATCATGTTGTCAGATGAAACCAGAATAGAATTTTTTGGTAAAAACTCAACTCGTCGTGTTTGGAGGAAGAAGAATGCTGAGTTGCACCATACCTATTGTGAAGCATGGAGGTGGAAACATCATGCTGTGGGGCTATTTTTCTGCAAAGGTGACAGGACGACTGATGAACGGGGAATGTGAAAGAATGAACGGGCCCATGTACCGTGAGATTTTAAGCTAAAACCTTCTTCCATCAGTGAGAGCATTGAAGATGGAACGTGGCTGGGTCTTCCAGCATGACAATAATCCCAAACACACCACTCGGGCAACAAAGGAGTGGCTCCATAAAAAGCATTTCAAGATCCTGGAGTGGCCTAGCCAGTCTCCAGACCTCAACCCCAAAAATGGAAGGGGGGGTGCCCCATAGAAAATTTGTAGAGGGAGTTGAAAGTCCGTGTTGCCCAGCGACGACAGCCCCAAAGCATTCACTGCTCCAGAGGAGATCTGCATAGAGGAATGGGCCAAAATACCAGCTACAGTGTGTGCAAATCTGGTGAAGACTTACATGAAACTTACGTTCGACCTCTGTCATTGCCAACTAAGGTTATTTTACAAAGTACTGAGTTGAACTTTTGTTATTGACCAAATACTTATTTTCCATCATAATTTATAGTTAAATTGTATAAAAATCCTACAATGTGATTTCCTGGATTTCTTTTTTCTCATTTTGTCTCTCATAGTTGAAGTGTACCTATGATGAAAATTACAGACCTCTCTCATCTTTCTAAGTAGGAGAACTTGCACAATCAGTGGCTGACTAAATATTTTTTTGCCCCACTGTCACACAGGTCATATAAAAAGGTTTTAAAAGCTTATAGCTTATACCCCTATATTGCTACAGGTTTCCTGCTTTAGATCATATAATTCTAAGAATTGGACTTTTACCAAGAGAGAAGAGGAGGAGTTCTGTAAAAACCACAGGGGTTTATCAACAGAGACAGAGGCTGATCTTCTAATAAGTACTGTTAAACCTTAAGTGGACAAGTATTCATTTTGGTGCAATGGAGCAGTTTGTGATTTTGTCTCTCCTTTTACTGCTTAAGCTGGTAACAACTGACACCACTGATGTCAATATAGTAAGTAATACAGTACAATTTGTCTTGTTCTTGTTCTTGTTCTTGTTCTTGTTGTTGTTCTTCTTTTTATTATTATTATTATTAGTAGTAGTATTACTAACATAATTTATTATTACTTCTTTTCTCTATAATTTTCTGTAGAGTGTGACATGTGTGGGAACTCATGGTGAGTGATATGCATCTTTGGTGTAAACTACATATATGAGTCATGTCTTCTTTTACTTTGAACAACGATTTTCCTCTGTTTGTCCTTTTAAAGTGTGATATGCTATACTTGACATAGTATTTGCATATTCTTTTATACTGGCTTGGTATGTAGGAGGATAAGGGTATATACTTTTGGCTATATAGTGTACTTTTGTTTAGGGACACATTTACAGAAACCACCAACTTATTTAGTGACATCCAACAGACAATGCATATGGGGCAGACAGCACTGGACTTATTTAATAGGCAGAATGTTTCTTGCTTTTACAGAGAATCCTTTCATTACTAACGACACTGATCAGTATCAAATTTGCGAAATGAATGTGCTTTATACATATGTCAAAATCCACCAATTGTCAGAATCAGTTCAATGCGTTTAAGTAATTATGAAATATTATAATAATAAAATCCAACCAAACTGTAGAATCTGGTGAACAATTTCATGATGAAGCTGAACATAATGATTTTGTTTCGTTTGCTTCGTGTGTCCATTCTACATTAGTAGCACAACATAAATAAAACCTGTACAAAATGGAGTACTTTTTATTTCCTGATTCCAGTCTGGGAATTTAGTTCATGTTATGACATGCAACACAGTCACGCGATTGTAACAATTAATCAGAAATAGACTTTTATTATTATTAATAGTGCTTCATTTGACTTCCCTCTCGTTAGATTGCTTAACTGTCTTTCCTTTGAATTAATTAAGATCAATCCCTGACTCATTGTCAGCCCTTTTCAGTATGACTCTCTTTCATGCATACAGTACATGTGAAAGTTCCATCTGGCAGTACGTATAAGCTCAGGCATGTCTTAGAGCATTTCACACTGCAGTGTTGTTTTGTAAAATATCTTTACGTAGCTGCATGTCTTTGCTCTTCCTAAACAGGCAGCAAGGTTTAGATGTAAAATTATTAGATCATCATCTAACTCCAAATCGATTGTGACTGCTAGTCAAGAGTTTTATTTGTCTCACACACAGTCATACACAGTATATATGCTTACATGAGTCTCCGTAATCCAATTAAGTTGGACAAAAAGGAAGGATATAAATATAGACAGTACATAAACAATGCAAAAAATACAAACAAAGAAGGCAAGAAAAAAATGAAAAATAAACCTGTTTACCATGTGACCATGTGTATATTGTTCCTCTAGAATCTTCTGTCTGATGTTTGGGTTTTTAGGCTTCCTAATGGCCTGTTCTTGATTTATTTGATTCATGCATCTTATTGCTGAACTTGGCCTTGGTGGCATGGTGGTGCAGCAATTAGCGCAGTCGCTTCACAGCTCCAGCGTTGCTGGTTTGATCCTGACCTCGAACTCCACCTTGTGGAGTTTATATGTCTTCCCCGTGTCCGCTTCGGTTTACTCTGGGTACTCCGGTTTCCTCCCACAGTCAAAAGACATGCATTAGGCTTCCGTTAGTGTATGAGTGTGTATGAGAGAGAGTATTAGCGCCCTGTCTAGAGTTGTTCCTGCCTTGTTCCCTGTGACGCGACCCTGGAAAGGATTAAGCAAAGAAGAAAATGAATGAATGAATGAATGGTCCAAACATTATCATGTTTTCCAATGATCTTGTTGAATTGCCCAGCTACAGGTCCTTTTTATAATAATACATTCCTTAAAATGGTTTGTGGGCAGCATGGTGAAACAGGGGTAGTGCTCAGAGCTAGCTCAGCTCCAGAGACCCGAGTTTACATATTATCCCCAGGTTGGTATAGGTTACCTACGGGTACTCTGGTTTCCTCCTACATTCCAAAGACGTGTTTGGTCAACTGGTGTCTCTAAAGTGTCCCATTGTGACTAGAACCCTGCTGGTTCTCGATTCGTCCCCTATGCTGCCGGTTGGGCAGGGTCTTCTTGGACCCTGAACTGGATAATGTGGGTAAGGAAAGTAAATGAGTGAGTGAGTAAAATGATTTGTACTGCTGCACTTATGTACTTAGGGGTACCTGAACTAGCCTTGACCAGTGTGCACGATTCAAGGGAAATGGTCGTTTTGACAAACACATTTTACAGGTGTACAATGTATTTAACCAGGGATTTATGCACCATTGATGATTCAACAGTATAACCCTCAAACATGTACGATTTATGCATAGTATGAGTCATGATATTTCAAACAATGCTAAGTTAATAACATAGCTAAAGTTATGAATAAAATTAAATAAAATAATACTACAACTTGTCTAAACGTATGCGGTTGCGAAGCAGATTTAATGGGTAGCGGCAGCGCCCCCTGGCGTCCCCTTCTATATTTGTTTGACCGCCCACACAAAACAGTGTGTGGGAGAGTTTTACGAGTCTCATTGTCATTCTGGTGGCAGTTCTGCCAGTCCTGCGGTCTGTTTGTCCAGTATACAAAGGACGCCCCTTAATACTGCTTGTGAAACACATGCAAGCCCAAACAACACTTCAAACACACTACAGAAAGTTGCAAAATATTAAACTTTGAATGCTCCCAACAACAAACCAATGGTCAGAAAATGATCAACAACTAAGAAAATGCACTTCTGAGACCTGTGCCACCATTGCTAGGTACTGCTAATTGCTGGAGTGAACTGTACATAGTCTTCTTGTACACAAAGGCAAAATTATGAAAGATTTAAAAGTTTGGTTTAGCACACAAACTAATACATCTGGGTGCTCAAAATCTTCCAGTATATCTTCTGACTCTGACCAAGGCTAATGCTTTTACCTGGTCAGAGTCCTGGTTTATGCTAATCTATAGAGAATATTTATCTCATATAAAACACAAACTAACTGGGAAACATTTTCAACAATTTTTTGAAGCCATTACCATTGAGTAGAACAATACAGTTTGAGCAATTATGGGTCTTTTTCATTTTTTATGAGTGAATAGCCATGGCCATGTTATTTATTTATGTAAATCTATGTTTAACGAGTGTAAAGGCTTGATGCACTTGCTATATCTATTAGGATTAGCTAAACGTTTGGAAAGCAATTAGGCTACAAGTTGCTTTAGAAAATTTACAATTGAGTGCAAGCATTTAAATATCAATAGAACAAGCTTTAGAACACCAAGAAACATATGTTTTATAAACATAAAGGTCAAAAGGCAAAACATAAAGGTGTTAGGTATCAGTGAAGTCCTGTAATTGGTTACATTCTCAACCAGTCTGCCATCTGTGCATGATTCTGTCTAATGGCACAGAAGTTCTATTAACAAGGTTATTGTGATATTTTCTGTGTATACTAAAAGCAGCCGCCCAGCCTTGTCAGCAGTGATTATGAACTTTTGAAGAAGCAAAAAAGATAAGAAGATATACAGTGGTATCTCAGTTCTCGACCAACTCAGAACTCGTCAAATTTGGTTCTCTGCGCATTTTGAGGGAAAAAAATTGTCATAACACTCGCCATTTGTTCGGCACTCGGCGCACTTGCATGAGTCGAGCGACTCGTTTCAGCAAACACATCGGATCATGATTCAGTCTCACAATAGGTCTCACTCAGTGCAATTGTCCGCTTTATTTCTTGTGTTTTTCTTCATCTGTACAGCTACAGTACAGTATTATTAGTGCAATAGGTCCCCATGGGTCGAAAAAAGTTAGTGATAACAGCCAACCAAAAGCAAAACAGTGAGAACCGCTGCACAGTACCATACTCTTCTGCATATGCTGGGCTTCAGGAAAGTAACAGCTGAGCAGCAGTGAGCTGAGTTCGCCAACAGAGTGTGTTTTACTTTTGCGTTTCACTTTCAAAACATTATTCAAGAAATTACATTCGATTTTTTAACACATTATTATAAAATAAGCTTTGTGTTAATAATTTTGGCCAACTGTAGGAAAATGTTACAGTTTTAAACAATAACATAGGCTCCGCTATGATACAATATAGACTAAACTTATGATACATAGTAGGTCTACTTATGATGGATTTGTCGGATTGTATCCCCATAGTAAATCAGGGAGCACATGTGCAGTACTCCATTAATGCATGCAATGCCTTATACAGTGTGGATTTTCTGGGAATCTGGAATGGATTAATTCAACTTACATAATTCCTAATGGGAAAAATTTGCTTGGTAGCAATTTTTTGCTTGGTCGTTTACTCGACGACCCTTCTGAAACGGATGAATGAGGAGGTACCACTGTGTACATTTACAAGTAAGCGCTGTTTAACGTCCACCCAATCAGTGCTCGCTGTAATGGTTGAGGTCTTAAAAATTATAATAAGAAATAAAAATCTGTCTTTTAAGACAGGCCGTGCACAGACTCAAAACGGCAAAGACACTCTACAGAGATGCCTGACACATGATGTTACAGCATACAGTACTGTACTGAACTCTAATTACCATACCAAACTTAATAATTAAACTAGATTCCTATTTAATTTCTTATTTATATAGTGTTACTCCACCTGATATGGCAACTTCTGCCTTCCTCTTATCACTCTCTGTAGTGGGTTCTCGTCTAGTAAACCCCAGCTCTGTGCAGAGGTTTGGAAAGACTACCATAAATTGACAACGCTGCAGATGCACGAGCAGAGCCCAGAGTTAGAGTTTAAGAGCAGGAATGCCTCATTTACTTGAAAGCTCACTCATTCACTTGCTTGCTTACATTTAGACTAAAGACTGTGTAGACATTTTGAGCCGGTTACTCATGGTGTTGTATATGACCTTCCACTACTTATTATTGTAACAAGCTGTAAATGACATTTGTAGTTTTTAGTACCTGTCCTATTGTAAATATGAAAAAAAAATGAAAAAGACCCTTTATATTTATGTCAAAGCAGCCTAAAAAGACTATGAGACTACGGTAATGCCTGATCAACTCCAGTTTTGGTCAACATCCTGTTTCACAGAACGTAATGTGAACAATAAACAGCGCATACCTGTACATTGCCTGGCCACAAAAAAGGGCACACACTCTTAACATTTTGTTGGAACGCCTTTAGCTTGGATTACGGCACGCATTCACTGTGGCATCATTTCCACAAGCTTCTGCAATGTCACAACATTTATTTCTGTCCAGAGTTGCATTAATTTTTCCCCAAGATCTCGTATTGATGATGGGAGATTTGGACCACTGCGCAAAGTCTTCTCCAGCACATCCCAAAGATTCTCAATGGGGTTCAGGTCTGGACTCTGTGGTAGCCAATCCAGGTGTGAAAATGATGTCTCAAGCTCCCTGAACAACTCTTTCACAATTTGAGCCCGATAAATCCTCTCATTGTCATCTTGGAATATGCTTGTGCCATCAGGGAAGAAAAAAATCCATTGATGGAAGAACCTGGTCATTCAGTCCTCACTGTCTTTCCACTTTTTAATAATGCGTTGGATAGTTAATCCGACTTAACACGATTTTAATAATTTCAGGAATGTCCTTGGATGTTTTCTCTGCTTGATGCATACCAATAATTTGGCCCTTCTGTAACAGATTAACATCTTTTCCACAACCACAGAATGTGTCTTTTGACATGGTTGCTTAATAAATGAGAAGCTCCTCACTGCATCAGTTAGGGTTAAGCATTCTCTTGTACCAAATGCATGGACACCTCTGGAAAAGATGGCGCCATGAAGGCAGCACATATGCATTAATGCTGCCATCACAGAAGTGTAAATAACTTTTGCCGTGGGCATTGACACAGTCTCATAACATGACAGATGTCACACCCCACGGCCAAACCCTGGTTTCCCGCTCATTTACCTCTGCTGTGGGCGAACGGGACTACATCGCCCACAATCCTCTGGCTAACCATGTGACTCTCGCATACCAATCCGGTAGCCCCTTCTTAACTTAGGACCCGGGATTGTTTATTGTTTTCACTTGCGGGTCAAGGTATATAAGCTAAGTTGTTTTTGACATTCGGGGAGTAGTATTGTCTCGGTCCCGTCCGAGCATACCGAGTGGATTTTCCTTTGTGGATTTCTCCCCGCTTTTGTTTCTCTGTCCATTGTGGATTACTCCTGTCTCGTTCCTCTGCCCAGTGTGGATATCCTCCATTTCTCTTCCGTGTTTCCCATGCTCACTTTTTTGGGGGGCATTTTGTCCGAGCATTCCTCCGCTTTTATTCCCTCTCTTTCACTCTCGCGTTTCCCGCTCGCAGCGTTAGTTCCTCAGCTTGCTTTGAGCTCTCCTATGCTCCCTTTTTTTCCGCGTCTCCCCAGGCACATCCTTTGTTCACGTTTCCAGTTTTAGTTTCAATTGTTTGCGTTCTGTTTATGTTAGCTGTGTTTTCCTTAGTTTTGAGCACTATTTCTTTAAATAAAGCTTTTTGAACTGGAACCTCCACGTGTCTGTCTTGTTCCATTCAGCTGCTCTCATTACAACATACTTTTGGACTTGTTTCTGATAACAGTCTGGATGGTCCTTTTTGTATTTGGTGTCTATTTCTTCTAACAAAAATCTGGAATACTGATTCGTCTGTCCACAATAATCCACTGTGTGATGGTCCATCCCAGATGCCTCTGAGCGTTTGAGAAGTTGATGCGGCTTCTGGACATGGTTAACATAAGACTTATTTTTTTGCACAATTTAAGTGGCATTTGTGAACTCCATATCGTAGTGCTTGGCAAAGGTTTGCCAAAGTATTTCCTTGACCATGTGGTTATATCAGATACTGATGAATGACAGTTTTTGATGCAGTGCTGTCTGAGGGATCAGAGATCATGGGTGTTCAAGCTTAGGCTTTCAAGGGTACACCTATGTACTGAAATTGCTCCACATTATTTGAATAATTTAATTATATTATGCACTGTATAGGGAAAACCATGCAATTTCCTTCCAATCTTTCTTCAAGGAACATGTTTTAAACATTTAAATCATTTTCTCATTCATGTGTTGACAAACTGGCGATCTTCTGCCAATTTGTGCTCTACAAAGATTTACTCCTTTTCTCCCAAATCATGATTACGTGTTAACAACATCGTGTTAACCTAAATTGCCCCTTGAAACTGTTTTTGGAATGTGTTGCAAGTGTTGAAATACAGGAATGGATTAGTATCTCAGATTAGAAGTTAGTAACTGAATACAAATTTGCATATAAAACATACACTTGCAATCAGAAATACTCAACTCCCAAAGAAAATAAGGATTCATAACTTCTGCTTTTGAGCTGAGCTAGATCTAGAACTAGAGCTTTAAAGAAAGTCTTTATCAGACAAATTATACAGGAAATGAACTAAGAAGATAAACAGTGTAGTATTACAGAGTAGCAGGATATTTGGTTAATACTGCCATGTCACAATTATTTAATCATATATAATGTTGCTGATTTTAACCTACTGGTCTGCTTCACCTGAAGTTAAACATGACTAACCCACTGGGAACTCAGTAACAACCCTTAATATGATCCAAATTAGTATATATACTTTGTTTATATAAATATCACCCAGGGATGTATTGAAGGTATATTGCAACCATCTTAAAGACTAAGGAGCTGTCACAAAAGGAGAACATTCTATTTCTATTTCTATTCTATGCACAGCAACATAATGCCCTTTAAGCTGAGGGGGGTTGAATATTTCTAATTGCAAGTGGGTGTATCTGTCTACAGTATTTATTACATGAATCATTTTTTATCTTTTTTTCAATGACAATTATAGACGAAAAGCCTGCAGAGTGGTATAAAGTATCAAAATCCAATCCTTCTAAGCTACATAATTTTAGTGTTCAACTTTCGAACGGACCTTCGGATTCCCCCACTATGAACATAAGCTGGACCATAAATATTGACAGTGAGTACCATCGTTTCTAATATTCAATAGAAAGTATATGTGCTGTTATATGTGCTGTAAATTAAGAAACATTTAGAAACAACTTCTGTGCAGCAAGAATAACCGTATGAATTTAATAATTCACAAACATGTTTATTGTTACATTTAGGCTTCTAAATTTGATGTTGAACTCATGTTTCCCATGGCTTGCTTTCTTCATGTGACATGCAATTTCTGTTGCCATGATCCTACAACTTCTGAAAGAAACATTTTGTTTTTGCATTTCTAGGCAGTATTTACAGTATTACTGGCACATGGATAGACCCATATATGGGGGAACCTGATCATTTGAGATACAGATGTGAATATCAACCTCCATTTACTTCACAGCAGATTGATTTTGTTGGTTTAGAGAAGGTAATCATTATTTGGTTAAATGATTGATTCTTTTTGATGTATGCTTGATAATACAAACCTAGAGCAAATCGTCACTTTCAAAATAGTGGAGTTTTTATTGTAGACATACATACAGCACATGCACAATACATAATATGCATACACTGATCAGGCATAATATTATGACCACCTCCTTATTTCTACACTCATTGTCCATTTTATCAGTTTCACTTACCATGTAGAAGCACTTTGTAGTTCTACAATTACAAATTGTAGTCCTCTTTTCTCTACAGACACAGCAGTGCTGCTGGAGTTGTTAAACACTGTGTTCACTCTCTGTGCACTCACTGTGTATTAGACACATCTAACATATTACTATACCTTGTAGATGTAAAGCCACTGATGCAGTTTGTGTTAGTCCTCCTCTACATTTACATTTATATTTACAGCATTTAGCAGACCTCTAATCGTTCATCAGTGCTCACAGGATGCTGCCTACAGGATGCTGGTGGCTGGACATTTGTTGATCCATTGTTTGATCAACTCATACCAGTACAACACAGTCTAAAACACCACCACCACATCAGTGACAGTGCAGTGCTGAGATGATCCACCACCCAAATAGTACCTGATCTGTGGTGGTCCTGTGAGGGTCCTGACCATAAGAGAGCAGAGTAAAGAGAATAAACAAAGTATGTAGAACAACAGATGTACTAGAGTCTGTAGTTGTAAAACTACAAAGTGCTTCTATATGGTAAGTGAAACTGACAAAATGGACAATAAGTGTAGATAGAAGGTGGTGGTCATAACATCCTGATCGGTGTACAGTAGATATTTACAGTATATACAGTTCATTTACTTCAGCATTGCTTACATCCTTTGACCTATTTATCAAATTCTTTTTTTTTTTTGGATCTACAGCTTCAGTTCCATTTCACAAGCACAGATCTCCATGTGAAACCCAGTGACTTGTACCACGTTTATGTGTACAATCTCCCCCCTGCACCGCTCAATGCTCAAAATCCTTCAAAGCCTGAAGTCTTTCCAGCACCTGGTCATGTTTAAATTCATAATTTTCACCATGCTTGCTTTTGTGAGATCATTTATTATCAATCTTCAAATATTTTTTTCTTCTGTTCTACCCCAAAACAGGTTGCAATGATGAACGGATGAGGGTTTATTCAGTGTGTTCAAATAAAGGTCAAGACCAGTCTATCCCCAACAATAGTGAGAGCCAATCAGACTATGGTAACTATGTTTAACTGTCATGCATGTTTTATTATGCATTTAAATGATCAATTTACCAAGCTTGAAACAAAAGTCTCTTACAAACTATCCAATCCTGCCCAGTCCAACCCAGAGTTGCATGCGGGCTGGAGGCACTCCTGTACAGGGCACCACACCATCACAGGGATCGTTTGCAAGCACACACACTCACACAGGAATAGCTTGGTGCCCAATAGACTATAAGCCTCAGTGAAATCAGCAAATCCTTTTGATTGGAAAGTGAAAGGCTATGTCTAAATTCACAAGCAGACAATCTATACAGTAAAAAAAGTACAAAATTGCTGATTTGTGCTGAATCTCTCCCATAAATCAATGCTGATAGTATGCTGACATCATGTAACACATTATGAGTAACCCAAAGGCATAATTTTGGGGGGGATCCCCCTCAAAGTTTGTAGGGGAATAAAAATTCCTAGTGACAGCATCCTTGTTATTTTGTAAGAGTGTAATGTGTTTTCTCTTGTGTTTTAGATTTGGCTGTTAGATTTTGATTTCTGTCATGAGATTTAGACTCTTCAGATCCCTCTAGCAAGTTATTTTCCCAAAATCGAGTAGCGGCAAATCCAGCAACTCTAATAAATATATACATACTGTTGTTCTTTTGAAATATGCACACAGTTCGTTTGGTTTAGCCTCGAAAGAGAGTAAGAGAGAATCAACAAGATGTTAAGGACTCATACAGTCTGAAACTTGGCACTAAGAAAATACAGTTTCAGAATACCATGCAGTAGAGTACCTAGGGTACTGGAACTTAATACTTTGTTTCTTAAGAAATTGGATAATAAAAAAAAGTACAGTTCCAGTGTGTGGTTCAGTGGAGTACTTGAGGTACTGGAACTAAAACATTTTTTAAAAATGGCTCTTTATTGCTATTCTTTTCCCGTCCATCTTCTTATCACAGACAATGCATTGACATTGCTATCAAATGATGCTGGAGAATGCTAATGTTTTTTTTGGTCATTGCTGTCAATTTTTAAGACTCATTTGTAGGACTGTATGTGCAACATATGTGAATATTTTTAAGGCATCTTGAGACATGTAACCATTTTTAAAATTTTATTCAAATACAAAACTCTTGGCTCTCACTTCATCCTAATAATTTTAATAATAAGTTTTTGAAAGTCTTGCAGCTTTGAAACCAAACACATATATCACTGTACAAAAGTATTAGGCCACTATTAGATTAGCTATACCATTGTTTTAGCAATGGTATAATGACCATATACAGTGGGGCAAAAAAGTATTTAGTCAGCCACTGATTGTGAAGTTCACCTACTAAGAAAGATGAGAGAGGTCTGTAATTTTCATCATAGGTACACTTCAATTATGAAAGACAAAATGAGAAAAACAAATCCAGGAAATCACATTGTAGGATTTTTAAATAATGTAATTGTAAATTATGGTGGAAAATAAGTATTTGGTCAATAACAAAAGTTCAACTCAATACTTTGTAACATAACCTTTGTTGGCAATGACAGAGGTCAAACGTTTCCTGTAAGTCTTCACCAGGTTTGGTATTTTGGCCCATTCCTCCATGCAGATCTCCTCTAGATCAGTGATGTTTTGGGGCTGTCGCTGGGCAAACACGGACTTTCAACTCCCTCACAAATTTTCTATGGGGTTGGAGGTCTGGAGACTGGCTAGGCCACTCCAGGACCTTGAAATGCTTTTTACTTCTTCGTTGCCCAAGCGGTGTGTTTGGGATCATTGTCATGCTGGAAGGACCCAGCCTTCCAGATCTTCAGTGCTCTCACTGATGGATGGAGGTTTGGCTTAAAATCTCATGATACATGGCCCCCGTTCATTTCTTCCCTTAACACAGATCAGTCGTCATGTCCCCTTTGCAGAAAAAACAGCCCCACAGCATGATGTTTCCACCCCCATGCTTCCCAGTAGGTATGGTGTTCTTGGGATGCAACTCAGAATTCTTTCTTTCCGCCAAACACAAAACGAGTTGAGTTTTTACTCAAAGATTTTACTGGTTTCATCTGACCAACATGATATTCTCCCATCGTCTTCTGGATCATCCATGTGCTCTCTGGCAAACTTCAGACGGGCCTGGACATGTACTGGGCTTAAGCCTGGCACTGCAGGATCTGAGTCCCCTCTCGGCATAGTGTGTTACTGATGGCGTAGTGCCTTTGTTGTAGACTTTGTTCCCAGCTCTCTGCAAGGTCCATTCATCAGGTCCCTCCGTGTAGTTCTGGGGAATTTTTGCTCACCGATCTCATGATCATTTTGACCCCACGGGATCCAGATCCAGAGGCCCAGATCGAGGGAGATTATCAATGGTCTTGTATGTATCTTCCAATTTTCTAACAATTGCTCCCACATTTGATTTATTCACACCAACTTGCTTGCCTATTGTAAATTCACTCACTCCCACATGGTGCAGGTCTACAGTTTTTCTTCCTGGTGTCCTTTCAACAGCTCTTTGGTCTTGGCCATGGTTAAGTTTGGAGTCTACTGTTTGAGGCTGTGGACAGGTGTCTTTTATGCAGAAGAACGAGGGGACAAACAGGTTACCATTAAATACAGGTAACGAGTGGAGGACAGAAGAACTTCTTAAAGAAGAAGTGGGGTTTGCCCGGGGGTTGCCAATGTCTCATGTGATCCCTCTTGGCTGTGTTATCATACCCGTTCTCCTCTTTCTAGCTATGCTGCTATAGCTAATGCTGCCGGGGTCTCATGCTACACTTTGGCATCAGTGATTGTTAATAGACACTGTGCTCTTAATAAATAACTAATTACATTTTCTGTTTTCTCTCCCGAGCTGTGTTCCGGCAGTTCCAGCCCCACCACATGATGTTCATCTGCTGTAGTCCAGTAAGCTGCTTCCGTCATCAGCTCCAGCCCCACCATACCCGGGCCACTTAATGTCGATGTGCATACTTCACATTTTATTCGAACTTTGACTCCATGACTTTAGTTTCGCTCTTAGATTTATCATCTACGCCGCCCAAGGAGGTCGGGTCCCTTTTTGAGTCTTGGTCCTCCTAAGGTTTCTTCCTAGAACTCAGGGAGTTTTTCCTTGCCACTGTCACCCTAGGCTTGCTCAATTTTGGGATTGGACGTAGTTATTAGGAGATAATCTAAACTTGTAAAGTTGCTTTGGCGGACAAGGCTCCATTTGTAAAAAAGCGCAATATAAATAAAGTTTACTTGACTTGACTTACTTGAAGTTACAGGTCTGTGAGAGCCAGTACTCTTGTTTGTTTGTTGGTGACCAAATACTTATTTTCCACCATGATTACAATGAAAATTCTTTTAAAAATCCTTCAATGTTTCTCATTTTTTCTAACATGGTTGAAGTGTTACCTATGAACTTATCTTTTCTAAGTAGAAAAACTCTCTCCTATTTCTAAGTAGAAAAACTTGCACAATCAGTGGCTGACTAAATACTTTTTGCCCCACTGTTTAATTATTTATCTGCCTCCTTATTAGAATACAACCAGAAAATATTGAAAAACTAAAATCAATAACAGCATCTCTGGCAGCTTCATTAGTCAATCTGGCCCTTCTACAGTCTGAAGAAGCTTGATCAGGAATGATCTTTTCTCGAAGGGTAGCAGCCAAGAAACTACTTTTCGCTGAAGGGGAACAGGCTGAAAAGGCTAAGATATGCTAAAGCTCACAAAAAACTGAATGAAGATCAGTGGAAAAGAGTATTATGGAGTGTTGAAACCAAGTTGTTGGGCCCAATCGTCAACATCATGTTATATATCGTAATTATACCATTGCCAGAACACCAAAATCTAATGTTAGCCTAAGGCTATTGCACAGTAGCATATATGAAATGGTTTGGGTTTTATTCATTTTCAATCCTACACAATGCCAACTGCATTATTTAAATTATATTTCAAACACCCAAGGCAATTGTACACTTCAAGAGACGATGCACTGTGATGTTTTAGGGAATTTGGACATAGCAGCTTACCACACAGATGGTGAAATAAAAGTGACCTTCAAATCTCAGCCCAGCTCTGATAAGTATGAGATCAGACTGCGAAAAGGAACACACATACTAAACTATACTGAGGTGGAGACGGTACGTTGCTCCTAAGTATTTCTATGGTTGGATTGTAGCATTGCTGCTTTAGGTGTGCATTGTATTTTAATGAACAGTTTGTTTGTTTGTCTTACAGGTTGGAAAAACTGAAACAATTAAGGTGTCGGTGAAATATTCTGGACCATGTGAAGATCTCAAGATATGGGTGTGAATTTTCATATATGATTATTTGATCATTGAAGACCACACCATTAATACTGTAGTTTGATTAACCATGAGTTCTAAAACATCATTGTCCAGTGATTCTTCAGTGGGATAATAATTTGTTGGCATTGTAAACAAAGACAACAAATACAAATACATAAATTAAATCATAAATAGAATAATAACGAGGCCCTGGGATGACCTGTTAATTAATGTTACCTACATCGTACCACAGCTACTGTGCATATTATGATACAAATTGCTAAAAATAAAAAAGAATATCAATCAAGATTCTGACAATGAAATCCCACTGCCATCTGCCTGTGAACAATATTAGCTAGTTAGCCTACTAGCAGTTTTTTCATCTGACGGTTAGGCTATTATAAAAGGCTAAATCCCAAGCTGCATGCCTATAGAGCGTTAGAATATCAACAACACCAGTAGTGTACTAATATAATATAAAATTTTGTATATTTGATTACAGTGTGAGATACAGCAAAAATAATCGATGTTCTGGTTTATTACAAGCAACGCTGTCACTCTGAAAGCACAGTCTGCCAAATGCGATAAATATATATATGTACACTTCTGGGCAAAATATGTCAAGTCAGCCAAAAAAGTATTGGAAAACAAGATATTTTCAACAAAATCAGTTACTAGAAAGATATCTAAGGACTAATGCAAGTTTTATGTCTAGATGATGTGTTTAAAAGCTGTTACTATCTTGGAAAAATATCAAAGACATAAGTGAAGTTTTTGGCAGAATAAGGAAATTTGATTCAAAGAATTTCAAAGACTTGCGTTGACTGATTAATGATGTTTGACTTGTATGTTATTGCTGGTACTGCTGAGTGGCTCCACTGTGGAAAGTGAATTAACACTTTGGAGTACAGGAGAGTATTACAGGAACTCTTACCTATCACAGTTGAAAACTTCTAAAGGGAATGACCTGTTGTTGTTGTTGTTGTTTTAACAAGACAAGGTTCTGCCCACCTTGCAAAGAAGTGGCTTGAGAACAAGTCCATCAGCCTCATGTTTTGGCTTGGTCGGAGTCCAGATTTAAACACTAAAGAGGCCCCACATTAAATACAAACTAGTTGCAAATGCTTTTCAGGTAACTCAACTGTTTGAAACCATCAATTCTGAGTAGGACACTATAGACTCTTCTATCAGTATTGATTGTTCTTTGTACTCTTGTACACAGCAGGTAAAAGTGGCCCAAATCTGACCTTCTACGTCATATGTGACTCAGATGTGTTATCATTGGGGCAGTGCTAAGGGCGAAAAAACACACTGATTCTGACATTTTCAGTTCCAATTTGGGCCCCTTTCATATGTGGTATTGAAATCTGATACACACATCCGATATGTGGCAATGCGACAAAACTCGTCATTCATACTCAACATTAATCATAAATTTTGCACTGAGGAGAAGGGAAAATTGACGACAGCAGTGACGAAGGTTTTCTGTGGTGGAACAGCAAAGTAACAGCCCTCATAAATAGCTGGGTGCTGTCTCTGTGCAAACAAAATGAGAAGGCACATATCACAACCCCTCTGTGTTTGAGGAAAATTCTAAAGAAATGGCTGAACTCAGCTGCAGTGTCAAAGGAAAATAAAAAGCCTAAAAGCTAAGTTTAACGAAACCAAGGACGCAAACCAAAGAAGTGGCCGTTAAAGTGCCTGTTATAGTTGACTCCATGTGAAGCATTGCTCTTTTGAGCATGTGCGTCAGTTTAGGAGAGTGAACTGTTTAGATGAATATCAAATATAGGCCACGCTTAAAAAAAATAGGATTTTATTGAAAAAATTGGATTTAGGCCACTGTGCTCAGTCAAACTGATAACTTGATTTTAAACAAGCCCCGCATTTGAGATTTCAGCCTCAAATCCGATTTTTAGACTTTTATAGTGTCTTACATTACATTACATTACATTACAAATTACAGGAAAGTCAGTTCAGACTGTACCCATGTTGGCTGATTTTGGAAGATCTGATTTGGATAATTGGTTGATTTGAGCTCAAATCCAATTTGAGCTGCCAGTCTGAACACAGTCTCCAGACTAATAAGTAAAACATACTGCAATGTCTGCAGGTCTACACACTTAAAATCAATCAGATGAAATCAATCAGAAAAGCTATGTCAAATTAAGTTTTTTTGCTAATTCATTTTTGAAAGATGAGCAAAAGCTTATGTTTTGCCATTTTGGGCTTAGCTTATTTGCCTGGGAGTGCATTTTGAGATGATTTGCTAGTATGTATTAGATAAATTACTGAGTAATACAATAAAAAAAACATCAGATAAAAAGTCTACATGTGAAAATTATAATTAGCTTCTATTTCTACTGTAGATATTTTCTTTGAGGGTAGAGATGCATGGATGGCCATATTATTTTATATTAAACATACTAAACGTTACATATTCCCATATACATGATTTTAATACTTCATTTATATATGTCTTAAGTCAGCTTTTATTAATACATTTGTGCACAGTTAAAGGCAGAAGTAAATCAAATTTCTTGTTTTATTTGATTTGTATTATAGATCACACCTCACTTTAAGCATTGTGATGTTTGCCATTCAGTTTGGCATGAAGTATCTTGCAAAAGTAAGTACTCCAGTTAAATCTGCACACTAAATGCTCTTTAGCACTTAGATATGACTGCATATTCTGTTTCTTTCTATATGTACATGTGGCAGTATAACTAATTCTGTGAATATAATTATTAGATGACTCTTCAGCTCCAGTCACAGAAGGTGAGACACTGGGGAATCTATAAACCAATATGTTCCTCAGTACTGTGATAAGCTATATAGTGTGTCTTTTTTTGTTTTTACAGAAACAAAGAAACATGAAACCTCCTTCTTGCTGATCAGTACTGGTTGTGCAGTTGCTGTGCTTTTTATACTTATCTGCTTCTGTAAGTAAATAATGTGCAGAATTTACTGTATGTTTGACATGTTTGACAAATAAGAAACAAGACACCATGCCTTAAAATTCTGATTTAATTGGATTTAATTGGTTGACAACTAGATGTACACTCCAATTTATATAATGTTTCACAGTTCTATAGCAAACAGTACAAGGCAAGGGCAGACAAATTGTCAAGTAATTGGAATTGGTTGATTTTAAACAGCATTACAGTGGTACGTCAGTTCTTACCGCTAATTCGTTCCAGAAGGATTGTGGAGAACCGAAAATGACGAGTACTGAGCATATTTTCCCCAAAAAATATAATTTCCTTTTAAATTAAACTAATCTGTTCCAGACCCCCAGAAAATCCACACTGTATAAGACATTATATGCATTAATGGAGTTTTGTACAGGTACAGGTGCTCCCTGATTTATGATATGGTTATGTTCCTACAAATCCATCGTAAGTTAAATGTAACATGAACCGAAGAGTTTAATATAATGTAGACTGTAAAACACTTTAAATACTTTAAAATACATTAACCTACAGGTGGCCAAAATCATTAACACAAAGCTTATTTTACAATAAAGTTTAGGAAATCTCCTGTAATTTAGAGAGTAAAGGATTGAAAGTGAAAAGTAAAATCTGCTGTACTGATGAACTCAGAGCACTAACTGCTAATGCTAACTACTCAAGTTTAAGCAAGTACACGGAGTACTGACCAAATGACAAATTTTTGTAGTCAAAATGTGCTGAGAACCAAATTCGACAAGTTCCGAAGTCGTTGAGGACCGAGGTACCACTGTATATTGTAACTTATTTTCATGCATATTTGTATATAAAGTGGTGCTTGAAAGTTTGTGAACCCTTTAGAATGTTATATATTTCTGCATAAATATGATCTAAAACATCATCAGATTTTCACACAAGTCCTAAAAGTAGATAAAGAGAACCAAGTTAAACAAATGAGACAAAAATATTATACTTGTTAATTTATTTATTCAGGAAAATGATCCAATATTACATATTAGTGAGTGGCAAAAGTATGTGAACCTTTTCTTTCAGTATCTGGTGTGACCCCCATGTGCAGCAAAAACTGCAACTAAACGTTTCCTGTTCATTCATGGACAGATGTCCTGACATTTGCCTTTAGAATTCTCTCATTCAGAATTCAGATGTCATTGTTCCATCAAAGATGGCAAGCCATCCTGGGCCAGATGCAGCAAAACAGGTTCAAACCATGATACTACGACCACCATGTTTCACAGATAGGAAAAGGTTCTTATGTTGGAATGCAGTGTTTTCCTTTCTCCAAACATAATGCTTTACTTTCAAACCAAAACTTTTATTTTGGTCTCATCTGTCCACAAAACATTTTTCCAATCGCCTTTTGGCTTGTCCACGTGATCTTTAGCAAACAGCAGTCAAGCAGCAATGTTCTTTTTGGAGAGCAGTGGCTTTCTCCTTGCAACCCTGCCATGCACACCATTGTTGTTCAGTGTTCTTCTGATGGTGGACTCATGAACATTAACATTAGCCAATGTGAGAGAGACATTGAGTTGCTTAGAAGTTACCCTGGGGTCCTTTGTGGCTTTGCCAACTATTACACACCTTGCTCTTGGAATGATCTTTGTTGGTCGACCACTCCTGGGAAGGGTAACAGTGGTCTTGAATTTCCTCCATTGCACACAATCTGTCTGACTGTGAATTGGTGGAGTCCAAACTCTTTAGAGATGGTTTTGTAACCTTTTCAGACTTTGATAGATCCCTGTTCTTTAAATAAAACAGGGTGCCCACTCACACCTGATTGTCATCCCATTGATTGGAAACGCCTGACTCTAATTTCACATTCAAATTAACTGTTAATCCTCGAGGTTCACATACTTTTGCCACTCACTAGTATGTAATATTCGATCATTTTCCTCAATAAATAAATGACCAAGTATAATTTTTTTGTCTCATTTGTTGAACTGGGTTCTCTTTATCTACTTTTAGGACTTGTGAGAAAATCTGATGATGTTTTAGGTCATATTTATGCAGAAATATATAAAATTCTAAAGGTTTCACAAACTCTCAAGCACCACTGTAGCTGTATTGTTGGCAAATTGTTGTGGAGAAAAAAAAGTGTTCCTTATGTCCCGGTACTTATGTACCCAGTATCAGATTTTCCATAAATAACTAACGTGGTGTTCATATCAATTCTATTCCAGTGTATTTCTGGAAAAGGACAATACACTCTGGACTTCTCAAACACGGCCTAGACTCTGCTGGATCACTGGAGGTGTTGTTGGTATATCCTGCAGTGGACAGTGTGTTCCAGCATGCTGTCATGACCCTGGCTGAATTTTTGCAGAGCCAAAGAGGTGTGAAGGTAGTCATTGATGTGTGGCAAAGAGGAAGTCTGGCAGAATTAGGTCCGCTCCGCTGGCTTAACTCACAGGTTGATCAGGCTGATAAAGTTCTCATCGTCTTACCACCTCAACACACTGACACACGGAATGTGTCAACAGGTACATTTGTCTTTTAAGAAATTTGGCAGTGTGAAATGAATGATCAAAACCAAAAATAAGCTAAATATCTGTGAATTGTTAGATGTCTGAGCTACCTGACCACAAAATAGTCAGAGTTAATTTCAGTGCCTTAATAAAACCATTGACAAAAATAAATAAATAACGCACCCAGACAGAAATGTTGAATTGATATACAGTATAAATGATTACAGGTGCGGTCTGATTAGACACTGGGTCTTGCCAAAAGATGGTGTAAAATTTGGATGTTGTGACGAATTTCAAACCATCTAAGCCGTTGTCACCTATCTGTTAGGAGGTTTTGGGAGCAGTGATTCCATGAGGGCACACATTCAACAAACAGGCTCTGGACAGTCCAAACAGACCAACAGTAGAGAGGATCTTTTGATCCTCACACGGTTTCATTGTCCACCATCCAGACACAGGTGGCACCTTCCCTACACACCCCTGTCTCTGCCCAGACCATTACCTGGTGCTTAGCAAGGAAATTTTTGCCTCATGGTGAATGCTTCAATCCTGCCTTTGCTCTGGAGTGTCACTCTGCCACAACTGCTGGTGTGATTATCTGGGGAGAACTTGCATTTGACAGTCGGTCAATATGAGGGATGCTAACAGATCAGTGATATGCGCAAGACATTTCAGCAGAATAATGCTCGCCGAAGCATGGCAAGGGCTTCCCAAGAATGTCTCTGTCAGATTGCAACACTTCCTTGACATGCCCTGTCACTAGATTTATCAACAATCGAGCATTTATGGGAACAGCTGAGACCAGCTTTCACAACCTACGAGTATGTATGATCTACAGGCCCAGTTGCAACATCTGTGGGCAAATGTGATCTCATATCCAGGCTAGAGGTGTTTTACATTTTTCCCCAATAAACTTATTCTTTTGCTTTAATATTGTAATCACTTAAATACATGATCATTAAATTCACAAATATGGTGATTTTTTTTTTGTCCAGGGGTGTATTTAATATATAATTGTAAAGTCAATTTATGGCAAGACTCAGGAGTGTAAGCAAAACATGTGAACAGACAGCAGCACTGACAAATGTATTTTTCAGAAGATAGACATATTGTGACAAATCATGATTATTAATGGAAAAGGCGAGTCATAGAGAAAAAGGGACACTGTGATTGGGCAACAAACTTTAAGACCTCAATTGAAAACCTAGTAAATTCAAATGATTTGGAACAGCAGGGAAATTGATAATATAGCCTCCCCAGCATTAACCAAATTGCACATCTAGTTAAGTGGAACAGTAGTTGAGAGAGACTGGTTCAGACAACTTTTGAACACTTTAGACCTAGGATATACTCTGACAAAGTATTGTCTAATTATCATTATGGATAAATCCCAGAAATTATAGATTTTTTTGTCAGTAAAAAATCACATGATGCCACCATGTGCGATGAACCTCAGTCAGTTTGGTAAAGCTTACCATGTGTTGGTTCATACACTACATAGCCAAACATTTGTGGATATCCAAAAATTCCATTAAAGAACATGTATTATTATGGAGTGTTTTTGTTGATGCAATAGTCACACAACTGTAAAGTATTTCCACTAGATTTTGGAACATGATTACAAAGTAAGGCACCTCTGTGGGACAGTAAGCCCTGGCTAAACAATCCATCTAATAGGTGCCTGATAGAGATGAGGTCAGGACTCTATGCAAGCCAGACAAGTTCTCCACCAAAGTTGGCAAATTTCTTTATGGACGTTGTTTTAAGGACTGAGGGCAGAAAGTCTCTGAACATAGTTGATGAGGAAGTGGAAACCAATGCAAGTTTCATACTGAGTCACTGAGGTGTTCCGTGACTTTACTCACAAGAATATATATAAAGGGGAAATGCAAAGGGAATGTGGGAATGTGGGTATTCATTACAACCAAACAGAAGCTACTCGCGATCACACTTTTTTAATTGCAATTGTTCTGATTAATTATTTCATGTGTAACTGCTTCTTGGTGAGTCAACTGTCCTATCATTTTACCATATCGTACAAGCCTAATTTCATATTTTTCCACAGAAAGCACCCCCAGCGTTGCACCTGGCAGAACCGATTGCCAAGTCCCAGCATCCGCCCATGAACTTTTTTCCCTTGCCATGAATCTGGTTGCGGGCTGTGTCCATGAATCCCAGCGCTACCGGAAGTTCTGGGTGGTGCACATCGGTAAAGGACTGCACAGAAGCATAATGCCAGTACAGCTCAGAGACTGCAAGGCTCTGTTCCTGCCCAAAGACCTGAACATCCTCCATCAGAAACTCTTCTCAGGCCATAGAGTATCAAACTCAAGGTTGTGCTGCAGTTTTGGGGCATGTCACTGCAATGAAGTTTCCAAAAAGGTCAGGCAAGCCATACTAGTGTTGGACAGGAATCTCTTAAAAGATGAGATGGTTCATCTTATAGAGGTGGAGAACAAACCATAAAGTAGCAGGCAACATTTTGGTTTTCCCCAATGGTGTTTGTTCATTTTCATGATGGTAGACAGTGATAAGGGCCATGTATCTACATCTACACTAACTGAGCACTTTGTTAGGAACACTTGTGCAGTTATCTAATCAGTTCATCTTGTGGATGCTGTATAATATGATGCAGTTACCGGTAATGTTCACATGAACTATCAGACTCTAAAAAAAATTGGGTCTTATCTCAGTGATTTTGACCATGGCATGACTGTTGGTTCCAGACAAGCTGGGGCTTTTTTATTTTCAAGCACAACAGTATCTAGAATTTACTCAGAATGGTGCAATACAGAACAACATCAAATGAGAAGCAGTTCTGCAGGCCGAAACACCTTGTTGAGAGAGGTCAACGGAGAATGGCCAGACTGGTCAAACCGACAGAAAGATGTACAAGAGACCCTGTACAACTGTGGTGAGCAGAATGCTATTACAGATGGCATACAACAGCAGAAGACCATGTCGGTTTCCACTTCTGCCAGCCACTAACAGAAAGCCGAGACTGCTTTGGGCAGAGGCTCAACACAAATGGTGAGATGAAGACTGCCAAAATCCCAAATCCATAGACCCAACCTGCCTTCTGTCAACACTGCAGGCTAGTGTAGGTGGTGTAATTTGAGCCCATTAGTAAGAGTCACATTGAGCCTCGTTGCCTTGTACCATGCCAGAGCACAATTGTTCCCCCTTCCCACTCCCCTGCTGGCCTTCGCTCACATTGCACTTGAGCACGCTTGTCATCACTGTACTTTAAAGACACGCACTCACTGCACAACAGACTTCTTGGATGTCCTTTGTGGATTTTTGGAGTCGTTTTGCGTACGCTGACTCGCAGCCCTCTCATATGCCTCATGGATTTATTGATTTTTCAATGCAGCAATTTTCGGCTTCTTGTGCTGCACGTATAAGAAGATTTTTATCGAGACATCTGACATAGTGTTCTAACACTAATGCACAGTTTGCGATCACACTACATGTGTACTGTGACGCATCCATTGAAACGGGCATGCCTGAGCGCTAGTCAAGCAAACCAAGCTTTATCAGTCAAACATGCCCAGACGCGGTACAGATCACCTAGTATGAGCACGACCTGAGGCCTACGCAGTATTATTATAGTGTTCCTAACAAAGTGCTTGACAGGTGTATTTAACTTTGTTTTCCAGTTTTAGAGTGGATAAGATCTAGCAGCATATTATGAGCATGTTCTGCACATTTATGTATTACAACAGTGTTTCTCAATCCTGGTCCTGGTGACCCACTGCTCTGCATGTTTTAGTGTTTTCCTGCTCCCAACACACCTGATCCAACTACTCAGCTCTTTAACATGCCCGTTAGTGAGTTAAAGTGGGTGTGTTTAAATAAGGGAAGCACTAAATTGTGCCAGGACCAGGACTGAGAAACACTGTATTACAGTAAGGAAGAGCTACATGCTTTCATAATGAAAAAGATACCTGAAATTGTCTTCATAATCTCACCAGCCAAAAGCTAAGTTCTATCCCTCAATATCATTACCGTGAATCATGCAGTGGTAGCGCTGTCACCTCACAGCTCCGGAGATCTGGGTTGGAGTCCAGGCCTGGTTGCTGCCTTTGTGGAATTTACAAGAGCTAATCGTTTCTGAGCGGATTTCCTCTCACATTCCAAAGATGTGTTAGGTCAACTGGCACCTCTAACTATGCATGCATTTGTCCAGTGATCTTTGTATGTTGCTTCATTGCTTGACTCAGATGAGATGAGAGATTTCGCATTAAAGCTTTAGGAGTCAGGACTAAAATCCAAAGTGTTTTTTTATTGAGTTTTTTTTTAATAATTTACAATTTACAATTTGGTGTATATATGTAGGTACAAAGGCACATTTACATCACTAAACCAACTTTTGTGCATTTTTATATAATTCTGCTTTTCTCTTGGTTCCTTCTAAGGTTGAGACTTACATGAAATGCAAACTTTTCTAAAAAGTCCTGTATTTAGATTTAATATCTTTGTATATATAGTTAACTTGAAAATGATTGGAATTCTTTGGTGAAGACAGGTGTATGTGTATACAGTGGTGCTTAAAAGTTTGTGAACCCTTTAGAATTTTCTATAATTCTGTATAAATATGACCTAAACCATCATCAGATTTTCACACAAGTCCGAAAAGTAGAGAACCCAGTTAAACAAATCAGACAAAAATATTATACTTGGTCATTGATTTATTGAGGAAAATGATCCAATATTGCACATTAGTGAGTTACAAAAGTATGTAAACCTCTAGGATTAGCAGTTAATTAGAAGGTGAAATTAGAGTCAGGTGTTGTCAATCAATGGGATGACAATCAGGTGTGAGTGGGCACCCTGTTTTATTTAAAGAACAGGGATCTATCAAAGTCTGCTCTTCATAACACATCTTTGTGGAAGTGTATCATGGCACGAACAAAGGAGATTTCTGAGGACCTCAGAAAAAGAGTTGTTGGTGCTCATTAGGCTGGAAAAGGTTATGAAACCATCTCTAAAGCGTTTGGACTCCACCAATCCACAGTCAGACAGATTGTGTACAAATGGAGGAAATTCAAGACCATTTTTACTCTCCCCGAGTGTGGTCGACCAACAAAGATCACTCCAAGAGCAAGGGTAACTTCTAAGCAACTGAAATAATCTCTCACATTGGCTGATGTTAATGTTCATGAGTCCACCATCAGAAGAACACTGAACAACAATGATGTTCACTCTTTCGCTCTTAGATTTATCATCATACCCCGGCCACTTAATGTCGATGTGCATACTTCACATTCTATTCAAACTTTGACTCCATGACTTTAGTTCGCTCTTAGATTTATCATCTACGCCGCCCAAGGAGGTTGGGTCCCTTTTTGAGTCTTGGTCCTCCCAAGGTTTCTTCCTAGAACTAGGGAGTTTTTCCTTGCCACTGTCGCCCTAGGCTTGCTCAATTTGAAGACGTAGACCGTAGGTTATTAGGAGATAATCTGAAACCTGTAAAGTTGCTTTGAGACCAATGCTCCATTGTAAAAAGAGCTATATAAAATAGATTCTGACTTGACTTGACATTGCATGGCAAAAGAAGTTGCAAGGAGACAGCCACTGCCTCCAAAAAGAACATTGCTGCTCACCCTGCATTTTTTTACTAAAATCACGTTTACAAGCCAGAAGGCTATGGAAAATGTTTTTGTGGACAGAGAAGACCAAAATAGAACTTTTGGTTTAAAAAAAAAAGAAAATCATTATGTTTTGGAGAAAGAAATCATTGCATTGAAAAAATAAAAAAACCTTATCCCTCTGTAAACAATGGTGGTGGTAGTATCATGGTTTGGGCCTGTTTTGATGCATCTGGGCCAGGATGGCTTGCCATCATTGATGGAACAATGAATCCTGAATTATACCAGAGAATTCTAAAGGAAAATCTCAGGACATCTGTCCATGAACTGAATCTCAAGAGAAGGTGGGTCATGCAGCAAGACAACGACCCTAAGCACACAAGTCGTTCTACCAAAGAATGTTTAAAGAAGAATATATTTAATGTTTTGGAATGGCCAAGTCAAAATCCTGACCTTAATCCAATCGAAATGTTGTGGAAGGACCTGAAGTGAGCAGCTAATGTGAGGAAACCTAAAATTCCTCCAAGCTGGTGTGCAGGACTGATCAACAGTTACAGGAAACGTTTAGTTGAAGTTTTTGCTGCACAGGTGGGTCACACCAGAAACTGAAAGCAAAGGTTCACATACTTTTGCCACTCACTAATATGTAATATTGGATCATTTCCCTCAATAAATAAATGACCAAGTATAATACTTTTGTCTCATTTGTTTAACTGGGTTCTCTTTATCTACTTTTAGGATTTGTGTGAAAATCTGATGATGTTTTAGGTCATATTTATGCAGAAATATAGAAAATTCCAAAGGGTTCACAAACTTTCAAGCACCACTGTATGTCGCGACCATAAATATCCAATAAATGCAGTCACTTCAACAGCCAGTCAACGCTGAAGATCCATAAACAAAGGAGGGAGTTTAAGAGCAGAAGTCTGCCGTTTGCATGCATGCACCTTTCTTGTCAAACTATCCCTTGTATTTACATTACAGTAGCATGAAAGGGCTGGGGAAAGTCCATCTCGGTCAACGACCTGTTTCACAGAACATAATGTGGTCATTAAACGGCGCATACCTATATATTTTTTCTTTTTTTGGCAAGTTATTATTTTCTTAGAACAAATTTTGTTCAAAAAAATTTTTAATGTTTAGAGTTGTCACATCGTTTTAGACTAATTAGGCATCTTTTAGATCATGTTTGCCAACAAATGGATTCTTTACTTCCCATTTGGCACGTCCAATGCCCTCCTGTTTTCGACAGAAGGACCAAAGGCCAGCAAGTGCCTCCGCTCGTTTGCTGTTTTGTGGCTGCCAATTGCTTCTTCTCACCAGCAGTGAATCCACATAGAGGAATGGCCAAAGCTCAGCGTATCTGTCCACCATTTTTGCTGGCTCCTTGATCAGCCAATGGGACCACTGGCTCAAACTTGGGTCTCCACAGTAGTGGGCTAGTGTATTTGATCAAAAACTGACCAAAATCAGTGTTCATGATGCAGAACATGGTGAAATAAAGCACCACACACTGTGAATCATGTTAAATTTTTGGGATGTGCTTCCCCTAACATGAGAAATCAGAAAATGTGTCTTTACAAAGGCCACATCCTTCTGTTTAAGAAAACAGGAAACCACACAGCATGTTTTCACTTTCATTAGCTGATGATATCTCAGACTAGTGAGACAGATGACCTTTTCTAGATGATGACAAATGAATTTTTGAAAGCATTCTTTAATTTCATATAAAAACAACCCAGCACAGTGAGCAAACTATGGTATTACATTAGCCATGCTATTTACAACAGCTGCTTGGACACTTGTGCATAAAAATACTGAAATGTTACACAACACACTCACTTTTCATGTCACCAGACAAACGCAGCTCTTTCACGAAGCATGCGTGCCCCAAATCGTTGCCATTCTCTCTGGTGGATCCACAACTCTTGAGTAGTGTCCAGACATGCCAACACTGCTCCACCTTTCCAAGCTGTCACGCGAGGGTCCATGTCCTGTGGGGACATTATCAGAGTTATTTGTGCTGGGTCACAATATAGAACAGTCAAACCCTCCAATCCAAACGTCTGCCATCTGAATTCCCACTATACAGTGGTGCTTGAAAGTTTGTGAACCGCTTAGAATTTTCTATATTTCTGCATAAATATGACCTAAAACATCATCAGATTTTCACACAAGTCCTAAAAGTAGATAAAGAGGACCCAGTTAAACAAATGAGACAAAAATATTATACTTGGTCATTTATTTATTGAGGAAAAATGATCCCAATTATTACATATTAGTGAGGTGGCAAAAGTATTGGTGAAACACTTTGCTTTCAGTAATCTGGTGTGGACCCCCTGTGCAGCAATAACTGCAACTAAACGTTTCCTGTAACTGTTGATCAAGTCCTGCAACACTGGCTTGGAGGAATTTTAGCCATTCCTTCCTCTACAGAACAGCTTCAACTCGGGGATGTTGGTGGGTTTCCCTCACATTTAACTGCTCACTTCAGGTCCTTCCACAAACATGTGATTAGATTAAGGTCAGGACTTTGACTTGGCCATTCCAAAACATTAACTTTATTCTTCTTTAACCACTCTTTGGTAGAACGACTTGTATGTCTAGGGTCGTTGTCTTGCTGCACTACCCACCTTCTCTTGAGATTCCATTTCATAGACAGATGTTCCATGAGATTTTCCTTTAGAATCTTCTGATTATAATTCAGAACTAATTGTTCCAAGTCAATGAATGGCAAGCACGCCGTCCTGGCCCAGATGCAGCAAAACAGACCCAAACCATGATACTACCACCACCAGTTTCACAGATGGGATAAGGTTCTTATGCTGGAATGCAGTGTTTTCTCTTCCCTCCAAACATAAATGCTTTCTTTTAAACCAAAAAAGTTCTATTTTGGTCTCATCCGTCCACCAAAACATTCTTCAATAGCCTTATGCTTGTCCATTTGATCTTTAGCAAAACTGCAGGACGAGCAGCAATGTTCTCTCTTTAGAGAGCAGTGGCTTTCTCCTTGCAACCCTGCCATGCACACCATTGTTGTCAGTGTTCTTCTAATGGTGGAACTCATGGAACATTAAACATCAGCCAATGTGTGAGAGAGGCCTTCAGTTGCTTAGAAGTTATGTGTTTTCCTTTGGCTTTTTTTTCCCCTGTTTTTTTTCCTGCCCTTGTTCAGTGTTCTTCTAATGGTGGACTCATGAACATTAACATCAGCCAATGTGAGAGAGGCCTTCAGTTGCTTAGAAGTTACCCTGGGGTCCTTTGTGACCTCACCAACTATTACACGCCTTGCTCTTGGAGTGATCTTTGTTGGTCGACCACTCCTGGGGAGGGTAACAATGGACTTTAATTTCCTCCATTTGTACACAATCTGTCTGACTGTGGATTGGTGGAGTCCAAACTCTTTAGAGATGGTTTTGTAACCTTTTCCAGCCTGATGAGCATCAACAACTTTTTCTGAGGTCCTCAGAAATCTCCTTTTTCGTGCCAAGATACACTTCCACAGACATGTTGTCAAGCGCAGACTTTGATAGATCCCTGTTCTTTAAATAAAACATGGTGCCCACTCACACCTGACTGTCATCCCACTGATTGAAAACACCTGACTCTAATTTCACATTCAAATTAACTGCTAATCCTAGAGGTTCACATACGTTTGTCACTCACTAATTTGTAATATTGGATAATTTTCCTGAATAAATAAATTACCAAGTATAATATTTTTGTCTCATGTGTTTAACTGGGTTCTCTTCATCTACTTTTAGGACTTGTGTGAAAATCTGATGATGTTTTAGGTCATATTTATGCAGAAATCTAGAAAATTCTAAAGGGTTCACAAACTTTCAAGTACCACTGTATATATAAATATCTTTTAAACTCCTTGGTTTACAATACAGTGAACTTACAGTGGGTTTGTTGTAATGTATCCCCATCCTAAATCGGGCAGCACCTGAATTTACTGTTTTGTTTTAAATATGCAGACATGGGCCATTATATGCAGTAGCAGTGTTGATATAGAGAACGTTACTGCATCATGTACAGTTACATTTAGTACTTTGGTAGAATCTACAACAGTGAATTGTTTTATATTTAGAAAACTATACATCCATGCTGGTACCTTTGGTCGTGTGATGACCTCCACACTCTCAACCATACGTCGGAATGATGGAGGCATCTTGTTGAGGATGCGATGCTGAAGAAACTCCTGTGCTCCATGAAATAGGAATCCACCCCCCACCACCAGCACAGAGCTATACATCTTCCGCTTTGTTTCATCTGACACTGTTACAAGGGGGAAAAAAAATAAAAAAATCACAAACACGGTTCAAACACCAGCTAACACATTGCCCCTTACCCTAGTTGAGCTTTTTCAAGATTATTTAGCTTCTTTTCGTTTTTTCACAATTTTATAAGCGCAAATTAGGCCTGTCAAAGGTAATGCATTTAATTCTCCCTGTGAAGGACCCGTGGTTATGGGTCGTGTCTGTTCCCTCATTGACAGTTTCCTATATTCTAGATACCATACAGAGCACTATACTAGAGGTAACAGAGCTGGTGAGTGTCGTAAAGAAATTCGGACACTACTGATAACCTCTGCTTGTTGTTGTGTGACAGCAGATTCCTCACATAAACAACTGATCTACATCTATTTGCTTTAACCGCCGAGGTCTTAAGACTGATAATAGGAGATAAACATCTGTCTTATACACATTTAATTCACAGCTGACTGACAGCATAAAATTGGGACCAGTGATCAGTTTCATAAGCAAATTACAATGGCCATGTGTGCTATTCACATAGGATTGGGGAACAGCTGCAATCACATCGCAGTAAGATGGTGAGAGGTGTACTGTGAGGCCTCCATTCCCAGTCCAGGCACATACACTTACGAATGCCATTAACAGCTTGTCACAAATGCGTTGCAATAAGACATACACACAGACATGTAACTTGCACAGAAAAAGATTCTAAACACAGTCTCTGTGCCAAACATGAGCTACCAAGCACAACCGGTAAGGTAGTTACATATACACTCGCACACCAAGGTTGCCAGATACCACAACAGAAACAAGCAAATAGGTCTATGAAAACAAACACAAAAGAAGAAAATTGGCTCAAAAAAAATTATGTCCTGCAGGAAGCGGTGGTCAGTTTCATAAGCCATGTGTGTTATTCACATAGGATTGGGGAATAGCAGCAATCACAGCATTGTAAGACGGTGAGAAGAGTACTCTGAGACCCCCTCCTTGGTCTTTTCACATAGATGGCCTCTTTGACTCTCTGTTCAAACCAGCATTGTTCCCTATCAAGGATATGCACTTCTTCATCCCTTAAAGAAGTGGGACGGTGGTAGCCTAGTGGGTAAGGTACTGGACTATGGACCAGAAGGTCCAGGGTTCAAATCCCACCCCTGCCAAGCTGCCACTGTTGGGTCCTTGTGCAAGGCCCTTAACCCACAATTGCTTGGATTGTGAGACTGTAAGTCGCTCTGGATAAGGGCGTCGGCTAAATGCTTGAGTGACTGATGAGGTAGCTCTCACAGAGCTCTGACTTCAACACCATCAAACACCTTTTATATGACTAACATCCACTGAAAATCAGGGCATAATTCTCTGCAAATAATACTATTGTGACTAATCAGAAATACAGTGGGGAAAAAAAGTATTCAGTCAAAGATAAAATGAGAAAACAAATCCAGGAAAACACATTGTAGAATTTTTTAATAATTGACCAAATACTTATTTTCCACCATGATTTACAATTAAATGCTTTAAAAAGCCTACAATGTGATTTCCTGGATTTTGTTTCTCATTTTTTCTCTCATAGTTGAAGTGTACCTATGATGAAAATTACAGACCTCTCTTATCTTTCTAAGTAGGAGAACTTGCACAATCAGTGGCTGACTAAATACTTTTTTGCCCCACTGTATGTAAATATGTCCCAAAATCGAATGGAAAGCATTCCCAGAATTGTGGTGCAAGTTCTAGTGGCAAAAGAAAACCAACTCCATATTAATGCCCATCTGTTTGGAATGAGATGAAAATGATGTTTGGCTATCCATACACTTTTATGCAATAGACATTACTTTAAGCAATTCAAACCTAAAAGCCATCAAGCATCTGTACACGGCCGAAGCACATCTATAAGTCTAGTCTTGTACAGAACTTGTACAGAATGATCACAATCAAGAAAATAATACGATGCTTTTTACCACAACAGTCAATGCTGTGCAGAATAGCTTTATCCAGTCCGAGAGCTTTGCCCTCAAACTGGGTCATTGCTGACTTCCTGGACTGAAGGACAGACGGCATGTCTTCGTGGTCAGCCCCGCCTGTCAGACACTCTCCCTGTGAGTGACCAAGCTCAATGTCTTGGCTGTGGCTTCCTCGTTCTGACTGCTCAACTCCTTGGCTGCTGGATTCACCCTCAAACCCAAGGGGCTTAGGAGGAACCTTTCTTTCCATGGATTTTGAAGACTGTAGATAGAGGTAAATAAATCATTATTTATTTATTTGTGGAGTTAAGGAAACGACAGAAAGAAAGAACAGCCCATATTTTTTTCTAAGCATTAAAAATATGATATTGGTTCTATAAGCGGGACACTGAGAACAGGATGTACCTGGTCTTGTTTGCTTTGTGTACTCAACAGATAGTGTTCATCATATGGATCCTCGGGATTTCCCTGGGAGCGATGCTGGAGTGTGGTCATCTTTTGTCCCACTATTCCAAATGCAGCAGGGTAGAAGATAGCCATTGGGGCCTGTAAGATAATATGTAAACAAGCAAACAAACAAATAAATACTAATGAACCCCATACATTTCTTATTTTATTTTGACATATACAGGTATGGGCCATTTAATGACTGCATTATGTTCTGTGAAACAGGTTGTTGACCAGATATTACCATAATCACATAGTCTTTTTATAATACTGTAATGTATATTTAAAGTGTATTTTCAAAAGAAAACTGTGCAAACGATGTGTCAGAGATACCGCTGACAACATGAGTGGAAGGCTAAACTGTTATACACATGTACACATAATTGTGTATAATACAACAATGGGGGTCAAGTCAAGTCAGATTTATTTATATAGCGCTTTTTACAATGGAGCATTGTCTCAAAGCAACTTTACAAGTTTAGATTATCTCCTAGCAAGCCTGGGGCGACAGTGGCAAGGAAAAACTCCCTAAGTGTTATGAGGAAGAAACCTTGGGAGGACTTGGGGTGAACTTAAACAAACGAGTATTACTTACAGAAGGACAGGCACATACACTTACAAATGCCATTTACAGCTTGTCACAAATAAGTAGCGGAAACTCATACAAACAAAAGTGCCCTGTACAAAAAAGTCTCTAAGCACATCAACCAAGTTAGTACAGTCTCTAGTTCAAGCGTGGGCTAACAAACTCAACCGGTAAGGTTGTAATTTACACACACGCACACACCAAGGTTGCCAGATCCCACAAGAGAAATAAGCAAATAGATCTATGGAAACAAGCCCAAAAGAAGCTAATTAGTTCTAAAATAGCCCAAAACAGGAAACTGACCATTTGATCAGTAAAATACAAAAATTTATAGAATATTGTATATTCTACATTTAACTTTAGAAGTCGCACAAAACCAACTTGCAGAAATACTGGGGAGCAAGACAAGATCAAGCAAGGCCAAATAAGCAACTACACTTTAGAAACAAGCCCCCAAAAACCTGTAACTATCAAAACATTATATGTAAGGGACTTCGTAGAAAAATAAGCCCAAAATCGTGGACATGGCAACTGTGACACACACGCAATGAACTCCCGCCCGTTTATCCACTGCATTGCTCCACTGTTGAGGTGATTACGTTTACTGGCTGTTTACAGCCACAAAGTCTGGAGTTAAAAGGTAGATTTTTATTTCCAATAATAATTTATTATCATTTTTAAGACCTCGTTAAAACAAACGATCATACTTGTACATGTTGTACATACTTGTACAACAAAAACTGGAGGTAAGTAGCTAAAACAGGATTCTACAGAATACCAAGGAAATGATGATGCATTGTCTGAAGAGGCCAGTTCATGAAGAAATAGTTCCTTCTTGGTGTTTTTAAGAATAGAAATGCTGAACTACTATCTCACACTGCATGCATTGATTCTGTACCTGTAGCTTTTCGTCACCTAAGCGGAACTGATAGAGGAGGACCGGTGACTCTGGGAAACGGGTGCGAAACTCGTGGTCTTGCAATCCGCAAATGTCCTGCAGGAGAAAAGCTCTTTATAACATAAGAAATATTGTCAAATACAGGTACTCCCTGTTTTACAATTTCCCAGGCAAGCAATACGTAGTATACACAGTATAAGCAGTACTCTCCCGCACTCGGATGAGGAAGTCGGCAGTGCATGATGTAGGCAGTCATGTGGCGGGAGTTATGAGCGCTGAGAAATGTTGGAAAAGCCATGGTCGTGCAATAATCGTTTATTGTTTTTTACTTTCAATACATTATTCAATAAATTTCATGAGATATTAAATACTTTAGTACAACATAATCTTTATGTTAATGAGTGTTTTAAACGCACTACAATAGTCCCCAGCATGACATAATAAGTCACATGGCAAAAATGATGAGCGCTACAAAATGTTGTGAGGAATAGCCACAGCTGCGGTTGTGTTTTAACCCCTTTTAATGTATGCTGTGCTATGATATATTCAGTGGGGCAAAAAAGTATTTAGTCAGCCACTGATTGTGCAAGTAATCCTACTTAGAAAGATGAGAGAGGATGGTAATTTTCATCATAGGTACACTTCAACTATGAGAGACAAAATGAGGGGAAAAAAATCCAGGAAATCACATTGTAGGATTTTTAAAGAATTTAATTGTAAATTATGGTGGAAAATAAGTATTTGTTCAATAACAAAAGTTCAACTCAATACTTTGTAACATAACCTTTTTTGGCACTGACAGAGGTCAAACGTTTCCTGTAAGTCTTCACCAGGTTTGCACACACTGTAGCTGGTATTTTGGCCCATTCCTCCATGCAGATCTCCTCTAGAGCAGTGATGTTTTGGGGTTGTTGCCGGGCAACACGGGCTTTCAACTCCCTCCATAAATTTTCTATGGGGCTGAGGCCTGGAGACTGGATAGGCCACTCCAGGACCTTGAAATGCTTTTTACGGGGCCACTCCTTCGTTGTCTGAGCGGTGTGTTTGGGATCATTGTCATGCTGGAAGACCCAGCCACGTTCCATCTTCAATGCTCTCACTGATGGAAAGAGATTTTGGCTTAAAATCTCATGATACATGGCCGCGTTCATTCATCCCTTAACACGGATCAGTCATGCTGTCCCCTTTGCATAAAAACAGTCGCAAAGCATAATGTTCACAGCAGGTATGGTGTTCTTGGGGTGCAACTCAGCATTCTTCTTCCTCCGAACACGAAAAGTTTAGTTTTTTACCAAAAAATTATATTTTGATTTCATCTGACCACATGATATTCTCCCAAACTTCTTCTGGATCATCCATATGCTCTCTTCAGATGGGCCTGGACATGTACTGGTTTAAGCAGGGGGACACGCCTGGCACTGCAGGATCCGAGTCCCCGTCGGCGTAGTGTTACTGATGGTAGCCTTTGTTACTTTGGTACCAGCTCTCTGCAGGTCATTCATCAGGTCCCTCCGTGTAGTTCTGGGATTTTTGCTCACCATTGTCATGATCATTTTGACCCCACGGGATGAGATCTTGTGTGGGGCCCCAGATCGAGGAAGATTATCAACGGTCTTGTATGTCTTCCATTTTCTTTACAATTGCTCCCACAGTTGATTTATTCACACCAACCTGCTTGCCTATTGTTCACTCCTCCCAGCCTGCTGCAGGTCTACAGTTTTCTACCTGGTGTCCTTCAACAGCTATTTCGTCTTGGCCATGGTTGAGTTTGGAGTCTGACTGTTTGAGGCTGTGGACAAGTGCCTTTTATACAGATAACAAGGTCAAACAGGTGCCATTAATACAGGTAACGAGTGGAGGACATAAGAGCTTCTTAAAAAAGAAGTTACAGGTCTGTGAGAGCCAGAACTCTTGCTTGTTTGTGGGTAAATTCTTTAAAAAATCCTACAATGTGATTTCCTGGATTTGTTTTTCTCATTTTGTCTCTCATAGTTGAAGTGTACCTATGATGAAAATTACAGATCTCTCTCGTCTTTCTAAGTAGGAGAACTTGCACAATCAGTGGCTGACCACATACTTTTTTGCCCCACTGTACAGTACATATTAAAATCCTTGATTTACTATAAATTCAACATACGATGGATTTGTTGCAGCATGTCCCCACCATAAATCAGGGAGTACCTGTACATCTTTATACCAGTATCTGACATTAATGCTCATGTGTACCTGGTCCAGGTGACAAAAAGTCTCTTTTAGCTGTTGCAGCAACATGCAGTCTAGTCGGCTGGTCAGCTGGCACTCTCGGTAAGGAAAGCCCGCACGCTGCATTAGCCAGAAGAAGCACCGCGTCAAGTCAGAGCCCCCGTATGCAAGACAAAGTCTGAAGAAGCAAAAACTCTCTATTACACATCGAGCTCCTTGAATTCCTCTTTCGTAACCTCTAGAGGTCTGTTCACATTAAGTGAAATGGGAACAAATCAAAGAACAATACATTTGCCAAGTGTTTACATTAATAATGAAATAGTTTGAGAGTACACACAATAAAAAAGACCACAGCTTCAGCAATGCTTATTGAAAAGAAAAGTGATAATGGATTTGGCTATCAGAAAGTCATCTAAACATATAGCATTATAAACCTGTTTAATGGTGAACCTGTAAGCACCAAACCACTTTTAAAGTCATAGACAATCAATCATGAGAAGTGTTTGGCAGTATGGTTATTTTTAGACTAACAGTGCTGGGCAAAAGTCTTAGGCCACCATTAGATTAGTTGTTTTAGCAATGGTACAATGAACATATATAACATATTATTGACGACTGGACTTGTATTCCTCAGTCCATAATACACTTTTCAACTGATCTTCATTCAAATGTTTGTGAGCGTTAGCATATCTTAGATTTTTCACCCTGTTCACCTACTGAAAAAGTGGCTCTTGGCTGCTACCCATCCAAACTGATCATTCCTGATCAAACTTCTTTGGACTGTAGAAGGGTCAACTTGGCATCCTGAAGAAGCTGCTAAATGCTGCTATTACTCAAGTGTAAGGGGAGGTATAGGCTACAGTTGCAAGAATGTTTTTGTTTTCACTTTTTTAAATACTGCATACAAGTATTTTCTGGGTGCATTCTAATACAGAGACTGAGAAATTATTATATATGGTCAAAAACAATGGTATATCTAATTCAGTGGTGGTCTAAGACTTTAGTACAGTACGGTGTATAATTCCGATTTGTTGTATTAACATGTTGAATCTATGAAGCCATAACTTTTGAAGCATACATCTTTCTCTAAAGAACAGTCAGTTTTTCAAACACTAGGATTTATCTTTGCTGTCAGTACTGTGTGCTATTGGTTGGCCTTGTTACTGGTGCACATCATGAAATTTGTCTTTCATTAGACTAACAGTCTGTATTGCATTGGTTAATTAGGTTTTCTAAGCATTTGAGAAACACAAAATTGAGAGGACTTTGAAAAATAAAGTGATTCACCCCATGTAACACAAATGCGGGATAAATTAAGGTTCATATCCCACCAATTCAAACCCACCTGGAGTTGCGATGGGACACGCCATCTTCCACACAACAAACGCTAGTCTTTTGATCACCCACATCGACCACACAGGCACTACTCAGACCACTTCCATATGCAGCACACACTGACTCCTGGTGTACCACGATGGCTAAAAACAAACAACGCCATTTACTTAAGTGTTCAGTTCAGTTCATTCCCTTTATTGACCCCTAGGGGAAATTTGTTTTGCAGCCAGGTATACTAAACATAAACTGCCACCACCTGAACAGGTCACCACCTGAATTTAACTAAACAAATAGTTAAATATTCTCATCCTGTGGTCATGGAAAAGATGTTAATCTGTTTTAAAAGGGTCAAATTGTGAAAGAGTGGTTCAGGGAGCTTGAGACATCGTTATCACACATGGATTGGCCACCACAGAGTCCAGACCTGAACCCCATTGAGAATCTTTGGGATGTGCTGGAGAAGACTTTGCGCAAATCTCCCATCATCAATACAAGATCTTGTGGAAAAATGAATGCAACTCTGGACAGAAATAAATGTGACATTGCAGAAGCTTGTGGAAACGATGCCACAGCGAATGCATGCCATAATCAAAGCTAAAGGTGTTCCAATGAAATATTAGAGTGCGTGCCATTTTTTTTGGACAGGCAGTGTATATCACAACAAAAAACACACCACCAGCAACATCAACAAAACACATAATATGTTCTATGTTAAATGTAATAAATACATATCACAAATTTCATAGCCCTATGGCCCTAGCTATAAAAGAGTCCTTTCATCTGTTACTTTTTACCATTAGGTGCCTACATCTGTATCCAGAAGGAAGAATCTGAAACTCAAAATGAAGTGGATGGTCTGGCTAACTCAGTATCACTCTCACTTTTTGAGTAATATGACAAATAACTACGTCATTTAAGTATTTCAGTTTCATTTCAAAACTGAAATTATCATGAAGTCTAAAAATATGGCATGTATTCTTGTCCTTCTTTAAGAGAGACATTGGGTTCTTACCTGAGAAGCCCATCTTAAGGAGGAGCATATTGATCACTTCTTTCACATGCTGTCTATTATAGATGTCTGGAATCAACAGTATGCATCTATAGTACTAAAAACACAAAAGGCCACAGGATTAAATCAACCAAGGCTGCCAGCCTCATCAAACCACAGCTACTCTTTTAGAACATCTCTCTGACGCCAAACCTTCAGGTCTTTAAGAGGGACTTCTAAATGTTTCTGGATGGCATGTGACCAGATGGCCTCCAGATCTGCTAGTACAGCAGTCAGAGACCCACCAGGGCCGTTGTGGACGTTCAGCTGGCCACGGCAGATAGGCCAGTGCAGGCTGTAGCAGTCTGTAGGGTTCACATATAATGCCTGGCCATGGAAAAAAGAGATGGAGGAAAAGGACTGAACTGACGTTGTTGAGTTTGTAAAAAGATCTAAAAATTGCACCCTTTAATGAAAATGGAATGTTAAGCAAGAGTTTATAATTCAATTATTGGCTCTCTCCTTTATTAGGAACACCTCTTTGTTCCTGCAATCACTGTAGGACAGTCGTGCTCTGGCAGGGCAACTGGGCATAGTGTGCGTACACCCTAATTTTAATAGAGCACCTGTGCCACTTTTGAATCCGCTTATGTAAACTGATGTGTTTGCATTTCTTACCTCGTCTCCTACCAAGTACTCTGGCTGATGAACAGTATTAGTCCATTTCAGCCCTGAGTTAGGGTCCAACACAGCAGGACGGACCTGCCTGTTGTATACTCTAGCCTGTAAAAGAACACAGACTCAATTAAACTTACTTATTGGGATTCGAAAGGCTGCCTATAGAAAAAGTGTACCTGTTCTGCAGACACTGGAGTTCTCCTGGCTCCGTTGGACATCTTCTTGGACCAGATGGCCTGGTCTACCATCTTTAGACCATTCTGCCGCTGCTCAGCACTCTCTGGTCTCTAGAGAAAAGCAAACGGAATAACTAACTACAGTACAAGTGAGTGTTAGACACAGAGATGTATTTGGAGGAAAAGCCTACAAGGCCACCAAACTTACATTCAGTCCTTCACGTATGAGCCATGGATCCTCATAGCGGACCTGATTGGGCTGTTTATGTCTACGGGCGATGACATGTGGAAGACTAACAGGTAGCGTGTCTGTAGCTCGGCCAAGGCGAAGAGTCTGTGATCCAGGGCTGATGACCACAACTAGGTTGGTCTGAATTTGCTGGATTGAGTCAGAAATCTCGCATTAGTTCAAGTCAGTGGGGAATTAGCAACAACATATTAAAGATAACTCATTGTAAAAACTATGGGCATTACTAAAAAGGAAATGCAGATGCTCCCCAATTGATGATGGGGATTCGTTCAGACAAAAACCCATCATAAGTTGAACTTATAGTTAACCGAGGAGTTTAACATAAAGTGTATATACAGTAAATCACAGCGTAGCCTACCATAAACATGCTAAAAACACTTACATTAACCTACAGTTTGGTAAAATTATTAACATGTAGCCTATTTTATGATAAAGTGTTGAATATCTCATATAATTTAATGAATAATGTTCATAAGTCAAAAACAAAAGTCCACTGCCGCTGTTGCTCAGTTCAGTCAGTTGTCTGCTGCCCGGGTGCCCCGCATCTGCCGGACAGTATTGTAATGTAAATGGCTTGCCCGGAGGAAAAAAATTCAAAATCAACATTCAGACTGCAGTTTCTACAGAATGTGTATTTATGTTTATTATCAGATTTCAACTGTAAAGTCGAAAAACTGTAAACCAAACCATCATAAATGGACTGACTAAAATTACGATACAATTCTTACGGCCTATAAATTCAGAAAACAACAGTACATCAGCAAACCTAGCAGCAGTTCTCCCAACAGAAATCCCTTCTGTTTAGATCGCAAAACAACAAACACTTTCCTTGTCATGTGTACATTGTCCCTCTTTGCAAAGAGACCACCACAGGAAGCATCGCTGACCAGATTTTATTTTGGTGGTGGACCAAGCTTAAATGTATTAGGCCTGTCACAGCTACAGTGTTGCTTGAAAGTTTATGAACCCTTTAGAATTTTCTAGATTTCTGCATAAATATGACCTAAAACATCATCGGATTTTCACACTAGTCCTAAAAGTAGATAAAGAGAACCCAGTTAATCAAACGAAACCAAAATATTATACTTGGTCATTTATTTATTGAGGAAAATGATCCAATATTACATTAGTGAGTTGCAAAGGTATGTGAACCTCTAGGATTAGCAGTTCATTTGAAGGTGAAATTAGAGTCAGGTGTTTTCAATCAATGGGATGACAGTCAGGTGTTTTCAATCAATGGGATGACAGTCAGGTGTGAGTGGGCACCCGGTTTCATTTAAAGATCAGGGATCTATCAAAGTCTGCTCTTCACAGCAAATGTTTGTGGAAGTGTATCATGGCACGATTTCTGAGAACCTCAGAAATAGAGTTGTAGATGCTCATCAGGCTGGAAAAGGTTACAAAACCATCTCTAAAGAGTTTGGACTCCACCATTCCACAGTCAGACAGATTGTGTACAAATGGACGAAATTCAAGACCATTGTTACCCTCCCCAGGAGTGGTCGACCAACAAAGATCACTCCAACAGAAAGGCCTGTAATAGCTGGTGAGGTCACAAAGGACCCCAGGGTAACTTCTAAACAACTGAAAGCCTCTCTCACATTGGCTAATGATAATGTTCATGAGTCCACCATCAGAAGAACACTGAACGACAACGGTGTGCATGACAGGGTTGCAAGGAGAAAGCCACTGCTCTCCAAAAAGAACATTGCTGCTCGTCTGCAGATTGCTAAAGGTCACGTGGACACGCCAGAAGGCTATTGGAAGAATGTTTTGTGGACAGATGAGACCAAAATAGAACTTTTTGGTTTAAAAGAAGAGTTATGTTTGGAGAAAACACTGCATTCCTGCATAAGAACCTTATCCCATCTGTGAAACATGGTTGTAGTAGCATCATGGTTTGGGCCTGTTTTGCTGCATCTGGGTCAGAATGGCTTGCCATCATTAATGGAACAATGAATTCTAAATTATATCAGAGAATTCTAAAGGAAAATCAACTGTCCATCTGTCCATGAACTGAATCTCAAGAGAAGGTGGGTCATGCAGCAAGACAACGACCCTAAGCACACAAGTCGTTCTACCAAAGAATGGTTAAAGAAGAATAAAGTTAATGTTATGGAATGACCAAGTCAAAGTCCTGACCTTAATCCAATCAAAATGTTGTGGAAGGACCTGAAGTGAGCAGTTAATGTGAGGAAACTCACCAACATCCCAGAGTTGAAGCTGTTCTGTACGGAGCAATGGGCCAAAATTACTCCAAGCCGGTGTGCAGTACTGATCAACAGTTACAGGAAACGTTTAGTTGCAGTTATTGCTGCACAGGGGGTCACACCAGATACTGAAAGCAAACGTTCACATACTTTTGCCACTCACTAATATGTAATATTGGATCATTTTCCTCAATAAATAAATGACCAAGTATAATACTTTTGTCTCATTTGTTTAACTGGGTTCTCTTTATCTACTTTTAGGACTTGTGTGAAAATCTGATGATGTTTTAGGTCATACTTATGCAGAAACAGAAAGTTCCAAAGGGTTCACAAACTTTCAAGCACCACTGTATGAAGTTGTGACTGATGATTATCTGCCATAACCATAGCTAAAATAGTTTTTTAAAAGCAAATGTTTTTTCTGCTGTTGTTGCTGTTGACTGTATGCCATTTTGACAATATTAACACAATAGTGGTTTAATAATGCACTTTTCCAGTTCACAGATTGGCTACATGAACTCAAATAACCAATTTGTTATGTGTTTGTGTAATTTTGTGGGCCTCCTAAGAGTAGTCAAGCATTGTTTGAATGGCACAGTCTATCTAAGTAATCTAAGTATTGTTGTTGACCATGTGCATCCTGCAATGGCCACAATTAACCTTCTAGTTCACCAGGGCTTTACACAATACTGCCTACAAGCTGCTGTTGGCTGAACATTTTTGGTTGGAGAAGCATTTGCAGTTCAAAAGTGACACAGAGGTGTTTAAGCTTCAGCAGCACTGTTGTGTCTGATCCACTCATACCAGCACAACACAAACTAACACACCACCACATCAGTGTCACTGTTTTGCTGAGAATGATCCACCACCCAAATAGTACCTGATGGCGGTGGTCCTGACCATTCTAGTACAGGGTAAATGGGATTAATAGCATATGTGGAGAAACAGATGGGCTACAGTCTATAATACTACAGATAACAGATAAAATGGAGAATGAGTGCAGAAACAAGGGCCGGTGAGTGTATATAGAATAGACGCATTAGTGGCCATGGAAACGATTTCAGATGCCGCTACCAGCCAAGAATTACGGTGCATCATGGGTAGTAATGTAGCGCACTAACTAGGGAATACTACTGTCCACTAAAAGGTCGGACAGCGCTACAAAATGGCGAGCACCCTAAATAGTGCACTATTCAGGGAACAGGGGACGGTTTCGGACACAGGTAGTTACTGCTTACCTCTTGTAACGGCTCTGGTATAGCAGGAGGAACAATGGGTCTTTTTACTCCTCGCTGTTCTTTTTCTTTATCCTTTTCTCGCTCTTTATCTTTTTCCTTTTCATTTTCTTGCTCTCTCTCAGCCTGTGTCATTATTCTGCAAACACACTACAGGTTAGACCAGCCGCTTCTTCGTCTTCTTCCTATAATTTCATGGCGGCTAGCAAACCGATGATGGGTGCATTGGCGCCATCAACTGGCCTTGGGTCAGGTTAGACCAGCTTTCAAACTCAGAATGCTTTTCTTTCTCGTCATCCCTGATGCTGAACTTTAGCCAAAAGTATCATCCAAGGACGGATTAAGGATAGTCTGGGCCCCACGCGCCCCCCTTCCAAAAACATAAATAAATTAATACATTAAACAACCTGTCAATAACTAACTTTAACACAAGAATCTATTTTATATAAGTTTCTTTCTACTCTTCTTTCTTGTAAAGTCATCCACTAATTCATCAAAATTAAACTATCTGACCAAATCTGATTCAATGGCCAGAAGTGACAGTGAGTTCAGGCGGTTTTTGGCGCATCCTAATCCTGAGTTCATTCTTAATACGAGCCAGTTTGGAGAATGAACGCTCCCCTTCACAATTTGTGATACACACAGTAAAAAAAAAGTCTAAGTGCTATGTAGACATTTGGAAAGATTGACTGTAAATTTATCATGGTTTTGAGCATTTTACTAGGAAATTTTTCTTTTTCTGTTATGAATGATTTGTATTGTATCAATTCATCTGCCAGGCTCATGTTCAGATCTGAAGGATATGCTGCAGCGAGTCAGTTAGCCTTTAAAGTGAGCTCATATTGTCAGGCATGAAAAGGACATCAAATAGCAATTTGTAGGTCCCTAGAAAGTCAAGGAGCCATGGTAAACGACTGGAACTTTGAGGTGACTAACCACTACAACATCGTGCTGTGAAAAGTAGACGCATCAAAAATTTAGGATTTAAAGTACATACGGTACCTTTGGATATACATTGTATATGACAAGTGAATGTGGCCTCAGTGTCACATAACGAAAATTAACATCTTAAAAAGGAACATTAAAACGTAAAATATATGGGAAATTCTAGGGCTCCTATTAACTAACGTGTTTTTGTTAACATTGTTTATTTTAACTTTCTTAGGATACATTTACTTCAATTAACAAATGTTCTAATCTAGAACAACCTACAAATGATACAATTTTACAAACCAAGCAATTGTAGGTTAAGGGCAGCTCGGCAGAGGTGGGATTTGAACTGTAGACCTTCTGGTCCGTAGTCCGGTACATTAACCACTAGGCTAGCATTAGCTAGACCACAAGCAAGACTTGTATGATGGTGTAAGACCACAGTCGTAAGCTCACGGTTGTGCACTGCAAAGGGAGGACGTCGGAGTTGCTTTTTCATGCTCAGGTTTGTCCTGGGTGCTGAGTAGTGGCAACTCTAGTATCTTTTTATACAGACCATAGCTACTTCCCACAGAAAAGGATTGCCAAAAACTGTCTATAATGCTGCGTCTCCTCTGCCCCAGGAGATGGAGCGGTATATACGTAGCACATGGTACACACGTGAATGAGTATGGGGCATAGGCTATAACTCCATTTTGTGAATTTCAATGCATTAATAAATACATACATTCTATTGTTTTTTTTAATATGCACAGTTTGTTTCGTTTATCCTGTAAAAAGAGTGAGAGAAGCAACGAGATGTAAAGGACTGATGTAAAGTTGAGATGAAACCTATGCCACTGGGTAATGTACATCAACAACTGTTAGTACACATCAATCGTACTGAAATTACTACATTGTCCATGTAGTAATTTCAGTACGATTGATGTGTACCCAAATTGGAGCACATACTAGCTACCATCAGTGTGCCAAAAACAACGTTAAATAAAGGAAATTACCTAAACCAGTTAGACACAGTGAGACAAATCAGGCTACAATAAAAGGAAAACCCAGTATCCACTATATTGGCTTTATTACTTTGCTGTAACACACAACACTATAGCAATCATACACAATTTATCACACCCTGCAACTTGTTACTTAACTGAATAAACTTTATAAAAAGAAGAGCAGTGCTGCTGAGTTCAGCCACTCTGGCCCCTAAGTGTAGGAATTCCCAGAGTAGCATCAAAAATCTGCGATGCAGAAGCAGCATTTGGATGAAGGGTATGACATGCCTAGGACATCATCTAGGACATCACTGGTCAGTCTCTCGATGTTGGAGAGCTCATATGAGCAATGTGCAGCTTCACACGCCACACCCTTCTACGCCTGCATCAAAGTGCAGGCGTTTACCTACAGACAAAACGAAACATAGTAACAACTGTACAACACAGCAAAATCCACTGAAAGTGCGTGTATGTTATATTCCTCCTTACCTTCCTCATCCACCACCCATTGGAGGAGGACTAGGGCCTCCACCATGGTTTATTCTGCCCATACGTCTCCGTCCAGGAAAACCTGGAGGACTGATGACAAACAACATTATCTCAAAGGACATACAGCCAGGCTAAATAGCAAGGGCCTATATTTCTGTATAAATTATATGCATGTACTGACAATTTTAAGTTGTAAACTCATCTGAGGTTTAGAATAGCACTTGTTTGTTAATTAGCCTCTCCAACTCTGCATTAAGGCAGCGTAAGGCATATTCGAAACCAACAGATGTTAGGTGAAGCTTAAAGAGCCAATTTCAGGTTTCGTTTCATCCTTTCAGTACTTACCCTCTGCCATCACTGAAGCGTGACGAAGAACAAGAATTCCCATTTTTGGACAGATCAGGCTGTACAAGTGTCTGAAAGCTAGAGAGCAGAAGTTACAATTCAAACTACACACACACAAACACAACACCGGTCACTTCATTAGATACACCTCTTCAACTGCTAGTTATCACAAATATCTAATCAGCCAATCACATGGCAGAAACTCATTGCATTTAGGCTTGTAGACACTGTCAAGTTGATCTGCTGAAGTTCAAACCAAGCATCAGAATGGGGAATAAAGATGATTCAAGACACTTTGAAAGTGGCATGGTTGTTGGTGCTATATGGTTTGGTCAGAGTATTTCAGAAACTGCTGATCTGCTGGGTTTCACACACAGTTATCGCTAGGGTTTACAGAGAATGGTCTGAGAAAGAGAAAATATCCAGTGTGTGTCAGTTCCCTATGCAAAAATGACTTGTTGATGCCAGACTGGTTTGAGCTGGGGGAGGGTGCCACTTCTAAGAACATTCAACTGAAGCTACAATTTGCATGGACAACAGAAGATCGTTGCCTGGTCTGACGAGTCTTGATTTCTGCTGTAACATGGATGGTAAGTTCATAATCTGTGCACCCATCTATGTGCCATGCTACAAAACACAAATCATCTCAGACTGGTTTCTTGAACATGACAGGGAGTTCACTGGCCTCCACAGTCACCAGATCTCCATCCAACAGAGCACCGCTGGGTTGCAGTGGAACAAATCTGCAGCAACTATGTGATGCGATCATGTCAATATGGACCAAAATCTCTAAGGAATACTTCCAGCACCTTGTTGAATCTATACCGTGAAGAATTAAGGCAGTTCTGAAGGCATAAGGGTCCAACCCAGTAATAGCAAGGTGTACATAATGAAGTGGCCAGTGAGTTTATATACTATTAATTACATCATCAACCCAGTACTTACAACAGGCCAATAAACTCCACTACACCCCAAAAGAGGTCGCTAAGGAAAGACAACCTCCATGGAGACTGGCTCCTGCTGTCCAGGACTTGACCTGAGAGAGAGAGAGACAATACGGAAACATTACCATTTATGCAAAACACAAACATTAAAGCTCTTCCTTCCAAGCCTAAAAGGTTTCCCCTTACATGTTAATCCCATCGGCACAGATGTATGCATGCTCTAGAAGGGATGCCAGACCATGACACCCCACTCGTTCAGTAAGGTTGGGAGGTATTGAGGTTTTTCATAACATCATACCATCTTCAGATAATAGAGCTGTATACCGTATAACTGCCTGGGGGGTTGACTATGAACAACAAACATGATTTATGGCTTCAGCCAAAGCATACAAATACACAAAAAAGCATTCAAAAACACAAAAGTCTATTGGTAGGGGGTTTGGGGATGTGCATTATTGAAATAAGATTCAATATAATATCCTTTCAGGGCAATTTGCAGGTGATTAAAGGAGAGGTGTCCTCGTTTCAAATACTTCATGCAATAATTTCAGAGACGAATGAATTCGGCACTAAAACAGCCTACTTCTCTACTTCTCACCTATATTGTGTTAGAAATGTATGTCTTTGAAACATGGTTGCCACAAATAAATAAATAAATGAATAAATAAATAATTAGGACATTATTCTGAAAGACGGAAGAGACAAAAAGCTTTCTAATCAAACAGCCTCACCACAACAAAAAGCACACTGGACAAAGCCACTGATTTTGTAACCAATTTATTTGTTGCCATCTAGCGACTATTGTGTAAATAACAACATCCTGACCTGAAGACTCGGCTGTGTTTTGACCGCTGTAGTGGTGCTTTAAGTAGGTAAACCCAGCACATGAAGCAGACATTTGGTGCGTCACATTTTTAAAATACAATCACATTTTTTAACTCCGCAGTATCCTGGAATACCATCATTTCGCCCAATCCTATCGATCAGCCAATCGTGTACGCATGCCTGATGCCCGACCTGGCTGGAAATGACACTGGGACTTGAACTCGACATTAGGCAACGCACTCAACAATTCACTTTCATTAAGTAGAATGACAATCTTATAAAACGTGCAAACATTGTCTGCATTCCTGCAGGAGGCAGCATGCAAGGCAGGAACCAAGCGTGGACAGGGTGCCAACCCATCATAGGGCACTTACACACACAGACCAAAACTGTAACCAAAACTGACGCTATCAAGTATAATAGTAGTATTAGTATTATAATAGTAATATTCAGGCTAATTAGTTGTGTAACCAGTTGTGGGTTAAGGGCCTTGTACAAGGACCCAACAGTGGCAGGTTGGCAGAGGTGGGATTTGAACCCTGGACCTTCTCGTCCATAGTCCAGTACCTTACTCGCTAGGCTACCAAAGTCCACACAGGTTTAGGTCAAGATAACTGTAACTTATTCTGAAATAAAGCCAATGGTCCATTTTCCTTGATTAACCTCTCTGTCCTCATGCATGCACCTAGGGATCCATTTGTACTCTTAAAGTCTAAGATCCACTGTTTTCAGGAAACTCACCTGAGCTACTGACAGCAGTCTGGATAAGGGAGCCCAGTAAACGTGCATTGATACACTTACATGGATAAGCCATAACACTACTACCACTGAGAGTGTCATGTGGAAGCTATATTGACAGACCATCTACCTAAACAGTGTCGCAGACCAAGTACACCCCTTCATGTCAGTGATATTCCCTAACGACAGTAGACCCTCTCAGCAGGATAAACTGCCACACTGTCCTAAAGTCCTCCTGAGATTCGATCGAGTACCTGTGGGATGTGCTGGGCAAATAGGTCCACAATACTTAAAAGATCTGCTGCTAATGTCCTTATCCAACATACCACTGGACATCTTCAGAGATCTTGTAGAGTCCATGCCTTGACGGGTCAGTGGAGGATCTACATAATATTAGGCAAGTGGTTTTAATGTTATGGCTGATCAGTGTGTACCGGGTTCTACCAGCAAATCTAATGCACACAGCTGTGCGTGTTATGCCTGTACCGACGATGAAATGCCTCCAATCCATGCAACCAAACATCTAACCATAATCACAGTATCAAGGTCGCTGTGTTCCCAGATCATTCTAATGAGATTACGAGCTTAAAAACATAACACAAACTGAACACTACGAAATGTAGACAGCGATATCGCAAAAAGTGAGAGGAGCTAAGCTACACAGCTAATATAGCTAGCGCTAACAACTAACATTCTGATATAACGCTAATTATCCGACATATCACTATATACAGTAATAATGAAACGTTAAAGGCGCCTTTATTGTAACCAATTCTGCATTATGTTACAAACGGTTACGTTAATTCGGATGTTACGCAGCTTAAGTGTATCACTCACCGTTGGACACGTACACCATCCCTACACTGCTGTTTTGTTGTTGATGCGAGTCATTTAGTTCCGGATCCGGTATTGCGTATGTATGCTATGGTGGTAACGCCTAGTTGCGTAGTTATACACACAATGTAAAACCCAGTAATGCAATAAAACGACAAGTTACACGGTTAGTTAATTCTGTTTATAACATGTTTGGCTCTGGGCCATTTTCATGGCAGGAAAGGTCAGGGGATAAGTTTAGTTTGTACAGTCATGGGCAAAACTTTAAAATCAGTATTGTTACACCCAGGAAAAAAATGTACTGTGAAATTTGACAATAGAACCATGAAGTGGCCAAATTACCACCAAAATTCATATTACAACTTTTAAATAATTCATGGTTAGTTTATAGTCCACCAAGTTTACACTTGTACTATGAGATTTCACAGTAGAACCATGAAGGGGCCAAATTACCATCAAAGATTCATAGTAGAACTGTGAACCTCATGGTCAAACTGTGAAAGTTCACATTAAAACTGTCAAGCAATTCACAGTTTTATATGCGAATATCGAATTTACTTCGATATTAAAACCGCATATATATATATATATATATATATATATATATATATATATATATATATAAAACCGCATATATATATATATATATATATATATATATATAAAACTGCATATAAATTTACTATTAAACTAAAAAGATTACACTGCATATGAGCATACAGCAATTTAATACCCAGTACATAGGCTCTGTTTTAGAACAACAATATTTGCTGCTGAGCACGATCGGTAGACCCATAATTTTATTAAGAGGCAAACATTCCACAGGCAATGAAGACTTGGAATTTCAAAATTTCACAACCACAGAAAAACAAACCAGGAATTCCAGAAGCAAACAAAGAATTACACTAGCAAATAAAACATTCCATAACCATTGATCTAGAAGCAATGTAGTATTTTTGAAATGAAAAAGTATGAAATTCAGAAGAAATGAAAGATTTCAGGAAGCAGAAGATGAAAGTCATAAATGAAGAGTTTAATTACAGGAGCAAATAATAAATAGGTATGAGGAATTCCAGAAGCAAACAATTCCAATAAAAACATTAGAACAGAACAGAATTATTACTGATGTTTATATTTGCAACATCTATTTGATTAATACTTAGGCAATATTTTGCAAGTACAGTGGGGCAAAAAAGTATTTAGTCAGCCACTGATTGTGCAAGATCTCCTACTTAGAAAGATGAGAGAGGGCTGTTATTTTCATCATAGGTACTCTTCAACTATGAGAGACAAAATAAGAAAAAAATCCAGGAAATCACATTGTAGGATTTTTAAAGAATTTCATTGTAAATCATGGTGGAAAATAAGTATTTGGTCACCCACAAACAAACAAGATTGCTGGCTCTCACAGACCTGTAACTTCTTCTTTAAGAAGCTCTTCTGTTCTCCACTCGTTACCTGTATTAATGGCACCTGTTTGACATCATTATCTGTATAAAAGACACCTGTCCACAGCCTCAAACAATCAGAATCCAAACTCAACCATGGCCAAGACCAAAGAGCTGTCGAAGGACACCAGGAAGAAAATTGTAGACCTGCACCATGGTGGGAAGAGTGAATTTACAATAGGCAAGCGGGTTGGTGTGAATAAATCAACTGTGGGAGCAATTGTAAGAAAATGGAAGACATACAAGACCATTGATAATCTCCCTTGATCTGGTACCCCACGCAAGATCTCATCCCGTGGGGTCAAAATGATCAAAATCCCAAAAACGACACGGAGGGACCTGATGAATGACCTGCAGAGATCTGGGACCAAAGTAACAAAGGCTACCAACAGTAACACACTACGCCGAGAGGGACTCAGATCCTGCAGTGCCAGGCGTGTCCCCCTGCTTAAGCCAGTACATGTCCAGGCCCGTCTGAAATTTGCCAGAGAGCATATGGATGATCCAGAAGGGGATTGGGAGAATATCATGTGGTCAGATGAAACCAAAATTGAACTGTTTGGTGAAAACTCCACTCGTCGTGTTTGGATGCTGAGTTGCATACTAAGAACACCAGGGCCGTTTCTCAATATGCATACTTCTCTGTACTTGTGTTCTCGTGTACTTGTGAAACGTCATCAGTCGCAGCCCAAGTACTGTTCCATTTCTAAGTTCGCATCTAACCAAGTACGCTTCAAATCCCCGGATGTGTTCTCGATCCGCCCATATTATTGAGGATGCATCGAAGCAGACTTGTGTGGACTTGAACAGCGAAATATCCCACAAGGCATTGTCAGCTCGATAATGCCGGATGAGAGAACTCCCAACTGGATGTATAATTTCTAAAGTAATATTGTTATTGCGTCACAGAATGAAGTCCTAAGAGTTTTTTAGGCGAGAATGTAGTTGTTTAAAATTCAACTATGTTGTCAGTTTATCAAGATAAAGCTTACATAAAAAAATGCTCAGACGATTTCGGAGATGTGACGTAAAGTTATTAACGTATTTATTATGCATTATATGTGTTATTTGTTCAGCCTGTGAATAAATAACACATAATAAATAATAAATAAATTCTAAATATGAATAGTCTGATATAAATTGAAGTTCATAATTAAATTCCCTTCTAAAATCAGACTTGTTTGGTGCTGGCTTATGTTTGGGAAGGTTTTTATTTATGGTTAAATGAGATCGGTCCGTTGCTACACGTAGATTAAACTATTCAAAGGAAAGTAAGAGATGTGAGCTCTTCTTCCACCACTGACAGGCTTTATACAAAATGTTATAAGTTTTTATCTAGGTGTAAAAAGTAAACTCCATAGCCAAGTACGCTGCTGTTCCAATTGTAGAATAACCGAACTGCGTTCTCCCTTCCTCGGGACAATGTACTCGCAAGTCGAACTTCCTAGTCCAGACTTAGGAAGTACCCAAGTCTGTACTTTGTGTACTTGGTATTGAGAAACGGCCCATACCTACTGTGAGGCATGGGTGTGGAAACATCTGGCTTTGGGGCTGTTTTTCTGCCAAGGGGACAGCACGACTGATCCGTGTTAAGGAAAGAATGAACGGGGCCATGTATCATGAGATTTTAAGCCAAAACATCCTTCCATCAGTGAGAGCATTGAAGATGGAACATGGCTAGGTCTTTCAGCATGACAATGATCCCAAACACACTGCTCGGGCAACGAAGAAGTGGCTTTGGTAAAATCATTTCAAGGTCCTGGAGTGGCCTAGCCAGTCTCCAGACCTCAACCCCATAGAAAATTTGTGGAGGGAGTTGAAAGTCCATGTTGCCCCGGAACATCACTGCTGTAGATCTGAATAGAGGAATGGGCCAAAATACCAGCTACAGTGTGTGCAAACCTGGTGAAGACTTACAGGAAACGTTTGACCTCCGTCATTGCCAACAAAGGTTATCTTACAAAATATTGAGTTGAACTTTTGTTATTGACCAAATATTTATTTTCGACCATAATTTACAATTAAATTCTTTAAAAATCCTACAATGTGATTTCTTGGATTTTTTCTCTCATTTTTGTCTCTCATAGTTGAAGTGTACCAACGATGAAAATTACAGACCTCTCTCATCTTTCGAAGTAGGAGAACTTGTACAATCAGTGGCTGACTAAATACTTTTTTGCCCCACTGTACATTTTGTGACATTCAAAATGGCCATTAACAGTGATGATAAACAACCTTTTAAGATCTGTGTAAAATCTTAACTTTATTCTCTTTCAGTGTAGTAGAATTGTTACAATGCATATATGAATGGGAAAAGTAGCTGGTATGTATATCTGTGTTGGTGGTGGAGTTATAATGGTGACACCGTACTGGTCTTGCTGATTGAAGTTGTTGCAGTATTTTCGAGACTGGTTTCTCCTTCTTTTGTTGCCCAAGGGTTTTTACCACAGAGGAGACATGGCAAAGCACAGTCCCTGAACTGCAAAAGAAAGACTGGTAATACAGTGTAATACAGTGTATGCCTTGAAATAACTGCCAGATGGCATTACCAAGATGGCAACGGAGTCTTATAACAGACGGATCTTATAATGATTTTGCTGTTACTCATCACAGACTGGACTTCATGTTCACTACATGTTTATATACATTGTGAATGTAATTGTACGATCACGCGGGCTGTTCAGTAAAACACATTATATGAGTATCAGGTTTGAAAGTCACTTTGTCTATTTTTTGTAATTTAGTTAAGTTGCCAAACCCACCTCTTGCCAAGAATAGCCATGAAACAGATGTGGGTGAGAAGATCAACTGCTTTGAATTTATAGGGAAGGATAAATACCTCTGTACTGTATTTGCAATGACCATGGTGAGTTACTAATTTTTGAAAGCAAATGTACAAATTAAAGAAATATTTTATGCAAGTTACAGGATAAATCTCATTGTAGAGAATTTAGAGGAACGTGAAACAGAGGTCACGTTTCAATGCTGGTAGTTTCACATATAGAGACAGTTATTTTAATAAAAATTTTTTTTTCCAAGGTCATTAGAGAGTCTAGTTGTGGTAAAATCAAGATACATCACTGGACAATTTCTACCAAACATTGGATGAAACTGGCTAACTCAACTGTGCACCCTCAATTCCTCATCTTACTAAATTGAAACAATGACTTTGGATGTGGAAATCAGACGATGAGCTTTATTTTGAATCAAATCCAATTAAATATTTTCTGTTTATTTTTTATTTGTGCACCAAGAGGTATGGCTGTTAATTGTATTAACCATATATGATTGCAACAACATAACAATTGTTTTTATTTTGTTCAAACGTTAGACTGATTATCATTTACTCACCTGTCTGTTCATGAAGATATAAATAATGGGATTGAAGACAGTGCTGCTCTTGGTCAGGTGGCCGGGAATGGTGGCTATCAGTGGGTTGATGTAGAGGTTGGAATCAAAGACCACAGCAAGAGCAAAGGCTGCATATGGAAGCCACGTGAGCAAAAATGCCATGATCATTACAATAACCATACGGGCCACCTGTGCCTCAGCCTTGACTGTGCTTCCTCCTGTTGCAATTTGCATTTTGGCTACCTTGGATAGAAAAGAAAGAAGCTTCTAGGTGTGTAAAATCAAATGAAAACTTGGCAGAAATACTTTGATTCACATCTTAAATTCATGGTCAACCAATAAATGACTTGTAATAAACATGTCCATCAAGAGATGTCACAAAGTGCTGAAGATTAAATAAAAATAAATCAATCAAAAATTTGATATGCAGTAAGATATTATCATGGATCTAAAAGACGCTGCATGTTCCAAAGTGTATTATATATTATTATATGACAAATATTATTTTAATTTCTCTATTTGCCAGACTTGAATAGGCCTTTTTTCCCCAGTAGGAAAAGTCTTGTTTCAGGTCACACACATATCTTGACGTACCTGTCGCAAGGTATACATGAGGCTTGTGTAGCAGAACACAATGGTGGTAAATGGCAGAGCAAAACAGAGCAGGAAGTAACACATAATGAAAGAGACGTTCACTGGATCTCTGCTGTACCAGTCAGGGGCACAGGAGGTCATCACTGCTTCTAGTTGGTAACTTCCCCATCCAAACAGTGGTGGTGTGTTCCAAATAAAGGACCAGACCCAAGAAAATAGCACACCTGCGACCGCATGCTTGGTTTGGAACAGAATTTGTCCCAGGGGTTTGCAAACCACGAAGTAACGATCAACAGCAATAATTGCGACTGAGCACAAACCAGTGATACCTGACAGGGGTATAAACAAATGGTTGTGTTAATGTCGCAAAGATTTTCTATTATCTCATTATTTCACTCAGGCAATAAAGAAAATGTTACTAATAACACTTACAGAACAATGCATTCTATTTAACTATGATTTAGAAATAATAATAAGCAACTTACCAAAGAAAGCAACAGCAAATCCCTCAAAAACACACCCTATCCTGCCCATAATGAAGTAGCCCATGGCATTATTTATCGTAGTCAGCAGCCCCCCAAACACAGCGCAGCCTAGGTCAGCAACCGCAAGGTTGACCAATGCATAGTTTAATGGTTGGCGCAGCTGTCTGTGTTTCACTGTCACATAAATTACCACCGCATTCAAGATAATGCCAAAAAAGGAGAAGAAACCCATAACGATAGCCAAGATGGTATAGCCCATCCTTGGTATGATGTGATCATTAACTGAGCTTTGACGCATTGTGTCAGCTTGGGCAAAAGTCGATGCGTGAATTGGTTCCATTGTCACAGCAAAGTTGCGCCTTCAGAAAAAACCTGCTTAAAGTGACATGTAGGAAGGTAAAAAGTACTGCCCATATGTTCAGCCTCCCTCCTCTGGTGTAATAAGCTGCCTCTGAAGAAGTCATATGGGATCTATCCTTGCTTTTTATGGAGAGAAGCTTAATCAAAAAATGGCTCCTTAGCATATGTGACATTAATCAAGAAAATCCTTATCCGGATTATGCATGGAATTATTCTGTCAGCTTATTCTCTGGAAGATCTGTGACAGCACTCTTCTTGATTGCTTCATCAGCCTACTTTCTCTGAGTAAAAGGGCTGAAATTGTTGTAAGGGTGAAGTTTACTAATTACTATCACTTGCTTTTGGGTTTGTTGTAGAAAAGAATCAGGGCATATATGGCAATGAATGGTGAAAGGACATAGAACATTACATTTTACACACCAGTATAGCTACAGTGGTGTGAAATAGTGTTTGCCCCTTCCTGGTTTAATATTTTTTTTGCATGTTTGTCACACTTAAGTGTTTTGGAACATCGAACCAGTTTAAAAATTAGTCAGAGATAACACAAATAAACACAAAAATGAAGGTGTTTATTATTAAGGGAGAGAAAAATCCAAACCCACATGGCCCTGTGTGAAAAAGTGATTGCCCCCTTGTTAAAACATAACTTATCTATGGTTTATCACACCTGAGTTCACTGTCTCTAGCCACACCCAGGCCTTATTATTGCCACACCTGTTCACAATCAGGACATCACTTAAATAGGACCTGCCTGACAAAGTGAAGTACACCAAAGGATCCTTAAAATCTGCACATCATGCCGAGATCCAAAGAAATTCAAAAACAATTGAGAAAGAAATTAATTGAGCTCTATTATTCTGGAAAGGGTTATTAAGCAATTTATAAAGCTTTGGGAGTCCCGCGAACCACAATGAGAGCCAGTATCCACAAATGGCAAAGACATGGAACAGTGATGAACCTTCCCAGAAGTGACCGGCCAACCCAAATTACCTCAAGAGCGCAGTGACGACTCATCTAAGAGGTCACAAAAGACCCCACAACAACATCCAAAGAACTGCAGACCTAACTTGCATCAGTTAAGGTCAGTGTTCATGTCTTCACCATAAGAAAGAGACTGGGCAAAAATGGCCTGCATGGCAGAGTTCCAAGACAAAAGCCACTGCTGAGCAAAAAGAACATTAAAGCTCATTTCAATTTTTTTTCAGAACACATGGTGATGATCCCCAAGACTTTTGGGAAAACATTCTGTGGACTGACGAGACAAAAGCTGAACGCTTTGGAAGGTGTGTCTCCCATTACATCTGGCGTAAAAGTAACACAGCATTTCAGAAAAAGAACATTATACCAGCAGTAAAATATGGTGGTGGTAGTGTGATGGTTTTGCTGTTTTGCTGCTTCAGGACCTCGAAGACTTGCTGTGATAAATGGAACTATGAATTCTGCTGTCTATCAAAAAATCCTGAAAGAGAACGTCCGGCCATCTGTTCGTGACCTCAAGCTAAAACGAACTTGGGTTCTGCAGCAGGACAATGATCCAAAGCATGCCAGCAAGTCCACCTCTGAATGTCTGAAGAAAAACAAAATGAAGACTTTGGAGTGGCTTAGTCAAAGTCCTGACCTGAATTCTATTGAGATGCTGTGGCATGACCTTAAAAAGGCCACTCATGCTTGAAAACCCTCCAATGTGGCTGAATTACAACAATTCTGCAAAGACGAGTGGCCAAAATTCCCCCACAATGCTGTAAAAGACTCATTGCAAGTTATCACAAAAGCTTGGTTGCAGTTAAAAGTTATCACAAAAGCTTTGTTGCTGCTAAGGGTGGCCCAACCAGTTATTAGGTTTAGGGGGCAATCACTTTTTCACACAGGGCCATGTAGGTTTGAATTTTTTTCTCCCCTAATAATAAACACGTTTTTTAAAAAACTGCATTTTGTGTTTGCTGGTGTTGTCTTTGACTAATATTAAAATCGGTTTGATGTTCCGAAACACTTAAGTGTGACAAATGTGCAAAAAAATAGGAAATCAGGAAGGGGGCAAACACTTTTTTATACCACTGTATATAACCTAATCTAAAATTTTTAAGGACTTATAATCAGATTGAACTGCCTTCCAGTATCAATTAGCAAACATAAGTAAAACAGGTACGACAATATACGTTTGGATGTATTAACACAATTCATAGATTGACCATTCGACACGTGACACAACTGCTGTCATATTTAGATTCAAGGACCTGCTGTTGCTCTTCTTATAATTAAGATCAGGAGTCTTTAAATAGTTCCTGGTAAGGGACATGCTTTCCTTGGACATCTGCTTACATATGCACGTTAAGGTCACCTGTGAATGAATTAGGTCAAAGATGATAAGGATGAATGAGAAACAGGGAGAAGATGAGGTTCATTGGGAGTTAACTGAACCTGTTTTAAGGCTATAAGTGGCATAGTATTGTAATTAGGTTTCTCACAGAATTTATTTATATCAAAACTTAATTACACCAGCTGGGTATTGCACATGTTTCGTGACTGTGTTTAATCCATCACTGTGCATCTGCAATTGTAAATGCATGCAAATTCACACAATGCACTTGTAATTCACCTAATTCATATGTATATATAAATTCTGGTCCAGCTTGAATTTATTCACTTACAACTATCAAATGTCCACACACATTATTATAATGTTGTCGTTCTTTAACCCCATGGTTCCCAACCTGGGGTCTGTGCCCCCTTCAGTGGGTGCCGAACATCACAAGGGGTGAGCAAGGCTTTGTCTGATACAGTACCAGTTTGTAAAATACAATTTGCACATGTTAAAAACAATTAAAATAACACACTCACTAGAGAAAGAAATCTCTATAAAATTAATTAAAGTGATAGGCTCACCTAAAATCAATTATTTCATTTAAAAGCTATAATTTACATTAATTTTTGCCAGCAAATATTTGCAGTGAATCACTTTAGTCTTTTGGTCTGTATGTGTGCAGGCTTAGGGCTGCAGCTTTTCGTAGTTGCTCGTAGGGCTCCAAGGAAAAAGGTTGTGAGGCACTGCTTTAACCCATTTTTTCATATCTCTCCATACGTGTTCAAACAACGCCCCTCCACACACACTAGCATTGTATTTTTACAGTGCTATACAAATCCAACAATACACAGTAAAATACAAATATATACATTGATCAGCCTAAACATAAAACCATGCACATACCAAATAACACTGATTATCTTATTACAACAGCTCATGTTCAGCTCTGAGATATATTAGGCTGTAAGTGAACAGTATTGGCACCCCTGCAAAAGATGAACAAAAGGGTTATAAGAAATTCACGACCTACTGATAAAATAGAAACCCCACCCTTTAAGTGAAGTAAATTTAGCCTGAGAATAAGAAATCATCAAGAAATCATTACTTTTAACAAAACCACATCTGCCACAATTATTGACACCCTTAGACACTCTTAGAAACAAAAGTGAACTGAAGCATTTTCCCATTTAGATTTACTTTTTAAAACTGATCTACAAACCTTCTAGCAGTAATCTATGTCTTCCTGTTTCACTGGGGAATATACACTCACCAATCAAATTATTAGGTAAACCTCCTTGTTTCTACACTGTCGATCTAGATGCACTTTATAGTTCTACAATTATAGACTGTAGTCCATTTGTTTCTCTGCATACTTTGTTACTCCCTTTTACTCTATTATCTAATTGTCAGGACCCCCACGGGACTGCCACAGATCATGGTACTATTTGAGTGGTGGATCATTCTCAGCACTGTAGCGTCACTGATGTGGTGCTGGTGTGTTAGTGTGTGGTGAGTGTGTTGGTACAATTGGGTCAGACACACCAGTGCTGCTTGAGTTTTTAAACACTCTTCTAGGCACATTTACTTGATTGCTCCACCTTCTAGATGTAAAGTCAGAAATTGTAGCTCATCTGTTGTTGAACAGTTTTTGTTAATCATCCTATACTCCTCCATCAGTGCTCACAGAATGCTTCCTACAAGCTGCTGTTGGCTGAACATTTTTGGCTCACGCAGTGACAGCAGTGACACTGAGGTGGTTTAAAACTCCAGCAGCACTGCTGTGTCTGATTCACTCATATCAGTGCAACACACACTAACACACCAACACCACATCAGTATCACTGCAGTGCTGAGAATGATCCACCACTCAAATAGTACCTGATCTGTGGTGGTCCTGTGGGGGTCCTGACCATTAGAGAAGCGAGTAAACAGAAACAGATTGACTACAGTTTGTATAACTACAAAGTGCAGTGACTACTAAAACTTAAATAAGCAGAATATGAAATTACAAATATAGGATTATAGGAAATATAGGACAGTAGTCTTCAGTTTTCAGTAGTACCCTCAGATGTTGCTTTCATGCCAACTGATTATCTGGAAGTCTTTTCAGAAAAAAAGCCTGCTCTGTTGTCAGATGGAACAGAACCTGAGCTTTTTGGCAACAAACACTCAAGATGGGTTTGGTGTAAAATGAAAGATGACTATACCAAAAAGTACCTGGTTCTTTAAGTATGGTGGATGGACTGTGATTTTGCAGGGCTGGTATTCCGCCCTGACAATCTTGTAAGGTAGATTGCATCATGGACTCTCATGGGTATTTTACATCTGTCTTCCTCTGCCAGAAAACTAAAAATTGGTCATCACTGGATCTTCCAATAGGACCATAATCCAAAACATGTTCAGGTCAACACAACAAGTCTCTGATCTAATCCCCATAGAAAACCAATGGGGTGAGGTAATGAGAAGAGTGCACAAGAGTGGATCTAGGACCCTGGATGATCTAGAGAGATTCCCTAAAGAGCAATGGTCTCAATTCCCTGCTCTTTAATCTCCAACCTTGTAAGATGTGATTGGATGTTACAGTGCTGTGTTATTGGCGAGTTCAGATTTGACAAGGTATTAAATGCAGGGGTGCTAATAATTGTGACACATGTTTTGCTACAAATCTTATTTCTTGATGAGGGATGTTTTTTCCTTAGACAAAATATTTTTTCAGTTAAGTGTTGGGTTTTGCTATTTTTGTTAGTTGAGATTAATCTAATGCATCAAAAGTTGAATGTCTTATAAATCACCCTTTATTCATCTTTACCAGGGGTGCCAATAATTGTGGAGGGGACTGATAAACACCATGTAACAATTTCAAAATTTTTTTTGTTCCCAGTTGTTAAGTGTGTTTTCCTGATTGTTTGTACCCTAAATGAATAGAAAAAAGTTATTATTCCCTGTAAACTTTGCTTTTGTGGTCAGCACAATGATATTTTGAAATCATTTTATTTTGAAATAATTTTATTTTGATCTATTTTTAAGGATATTCGCCATATTTCAAGATACTTAAGAAGCTTCTGGAATTGTGAGAACTATCAAGAAGTTTCTAGAACTGTCCAGAATTATCTAGAACTTTCTGGGACTGTACAGAATTGTAGGTAGCTGTATAACTAGTTATATAGGGCCACTATAGCCCTTCCTGAGAGACGGAGAGACATGATCTCATTGATTGGGATTGCATAGTAAGTGGGCAACAGCCATCACAGACAAAGGGGAACTGACCTAGACAGACAGGTGTGAATTCATTCTCTATTCAGATTCTGATAACGACAGTATTCACACTTCACCCCAACCCATTACAGGAGGAGCTTAGGAAGGACCACTACTTTCAAATGTATATATTGTGTGTTACTCTGCTACCGGGTGATCAGTCTTTGTCTGCTGAGTCCTCAGTACACTCTTGTGCTTTGATACTGCATGGAATAAAGATTGACCATTTTTATCGAGTTTGGAGAGACATCCTTTTTCCTTACAGTACACAGCAACTTAGTTCATTTAGATGGCATCAAGAGGTTGCATACATCCAGCAGACGCGTTTTGCTATGTATGTGGCCATTTTATAAAGACAAGAGCGAAAAAGTACTGTGGAAGCATCTGCTAAGATGTGTGAGGCCTACAAAGCATACTTCGGCATGCCTGTTGGTGACCTGTTTCTATAATAAAATTCATAATTTTCGTTGCCGTGGTCACAAAAGCGAAGTTTATGATGAATGTAAGCAATTTTTAATTTGTTTTAGACATAAGCAATTGTAATATAACATTAAAAAGCTGGGAACAAAACTTGTGTTACATAGTGTAATCTAAAACTGCAAAGTTGCTTTGAGACAATGCTCCATTGTAAAAAGCACTATATAAATAAATCTGACTTGACTTAAATGCCTTTGATTGGTGTGACGTCATCATTGTTGTTGCGCCAAGTTTTTATATTAAGTGCCTCACAAAAGCTCCACATAAGTGAAGTACCATACAAAGTCTTGTTATAAAATGATAAGGCTACATGTTTGTCAAGAATTTCAAACTTACCTGTTCAAATGTATTGAAATGTGTGTGTGTTGATAGTGTTTTAAAATGTTCCCAACATATAAATTATTAGATTTCAAGAACTTCAGCTGATGATGTTAGGTTGGACAGCATGTTACACACAAAATACAGTAATACAGACAACGAATTAACAGTTCATTTTTTCCATCCTGACATTTCATCCTGTATTGTGTAGTATGGTCATACTTGTCAGAAAATGCATTTAAATCCTTTGCAAGTTTGTTGTTCTTTAGAAAAATAACTTATAACTTATATGTTTCTCAATTTTATTATTATTACTTTTATGAACAAACTGTTCTTTAATGTAAAAAAATGTAAAAAACAAACCTTCATCACAATTGATTTGATATTCATTGTGCATTTTATTTTGTATTTTGCAGAGTACTATATATAGTTAAATGATAGCATCTATGCTTAAATTCCTGAATTATATGGGTTTGCAGTTGTGAATATTTTGAAACCCTACTACTGATATATATGAAACCTTCCTACGTCATTTATATAACTGTCTTACTCAAGCTGTATGTACTTTGTAAGTCACAAGAGGGGTCAATCCTCTTTATGTAGCTGCAGATGAAAATCAACTTACCCACATTTAATATGATTTGAATTGTAACCTGCTGTTTTTATTTACTACTTTGAGGTTTGCCAACAATGCCCCATGTAACCTGAACTCATCCTTTTTAAGCTCATTTCAAAATTAAGGTGATTTCAAAAATGAAATTATTTAATCAAACATGTCTTTAATTAAGTTTAATAATTTATTTATCTTCCGACATACAGTGTTTGTATGATAAAGTCTCATGCTACAAATGGCATCAGTGATTGTTAATAGACACTCTCCGAGCTGTGTTCCGGTGCCAGTTCCTGCCCCACACATGATGTTCATTCGCTTCAGCTTCACTCAACCTGCTTCCATCATCAGCTCCAGCCTCACCATACCCGGGACACCAGAGGGCAGTAACTCTCTCTCTCCTCCGGTTATCTGGGGATGAAGTGCCGCCAAGGACTTTCCTGCTTAGACTCAAGGCCGTTTCTCAATATGCGTACTTCTCTATGCTTGTGTTCTTGTGTACTTGTGAAACGTCATCAGTCGCAGCCCAAGTACTGTTCCATTTCTAAGTTCGCATCTAACCAAATATGCTCCAAATCCCCGGATGTGTTTCTAGATCCGCCCATTTTATCGAGGATGCATCGGAGCAGACTTGTGCGGACTTGAACAGCGAAAATTCCCACAATGCATTGTCAGCTCGGTAATGGCGGATGAGAGGACTCCCAACTGGATGATAATTTCTTAAGTAATACTTTAATTGGAATGAAGTTATAAGACATTTTAGTCGATAATGTAGTTGTTTAAAATTCAACTATGTGGTCATTTTGTCAAGAGAGAGTCTACATAAACAATGCTCAGACAATTTCGGAGATGTGACGTAAAGTTATTAACGTATTTATTATGCATTATATGTGTTATTTGTTCAGCCTGTATTCTAAATATGAATGGTCTGATATAAGTGGAAGTTCAGAATTAAATTCCCTTCTAAAATCAGACTTGTTTGGTGCTTGCTTATGTTTGGGAAGGTTTTTATTTATGCTTAAATGAGATCAGTCCGTTGTTACACATAGATTAAACTATTCAATGGAAAGTAAAAGATCTGAGCACTCCTTCCACCACTGACAGGCTTTATACAAAATGTGTTAGGATTTTATCTATGTGTAAAAAGTAAACCGTGTTGTCTCCATAGCCAAGTACGCTGCTGTTCCAATTGTAGAATAACCAAACTGTGTCCTCCCTTCATCGGGAGTATGTACTTGCAAGTCCAACTTCCTAGTCCAGATTTAGGAAGTACACAAGTCCGAACTTCGCGTACTTGGTATTGAGAAACGGCCCAAGTACGCAAATTCTGACTTGCATATTTCCTAGTCTGGACATTTCCTAGTCTTGCGAGTACATTCTCCCGAATTTAATTCTGAACTTCAATTTATATCAGACAATTCATATTTAGAATACAGACTGAATAAATAATACATTTAATGCATAATAAATACGTTAATAGCTTTACGTCACATCTCCGAAATTGTCTGAGAATTTTTTTATGTAAACTTTATCTTGATAATAGTTGAATTTTAGACAACTACAGTGGGGCAAAAAAGTATTTAGTCAGCCACTGATTGTGCAAGTTCTCCTACTTAGAAGATGAGAGATGTCTGTAATTTTCATCATAGGTACACTTCAACTATGAGAGACAAAATGAGACATTTTACTTGGTATCGGATCGGTACCAAAATTCCCGGTATCACCCACCTCTACTGTCCAAGACCGCACAAGTCTGTTCCGATGCATCCCCGGTAATATGGGCGGAGCAAGAACACATCCGGGGATTTGTAGCGGACTTTGTTAGATGCGAACTTAGAAATGGAACAGTACTTGGGCTGCGACTGATGACGTTTCACAAGTACACAAGCACAGAAAAGTACGCATATTGAAAAACGGCCAAGATCCTGGAGTGACTGTGCATCGGACTACTTAATGCCGATGTGCATACTTCACATTTTATTCGAACTATGACTCCATGACTTTAGTTTCATTCTTACATTTATCATCTACGCCGCCCAAGGAGGTTGGGTCCCTTTTTGAGTCTTGGTCCTCCCAAGGTTTTTTCCTATAACACTTAGGGAGTTTTTCCTTGCCACTGTTGTCCTAGGCTTGCTCAAATTGGGATTGCACGTAGATATTAGGAGATAATGTAAAATTGTAAAGTTGCTTTGAGACAATACTCCATTGTACAAAGCGCTATATAAATAAATTTAACTTGACTTGACTTAAATCCTAATGGGGCATTCTTGTTTGACTTTTTATCCAATCTGCGGGATCAAAACAAGAGTTAAGCTTTTTTAATTGCAACACAAGTAACATTTTTGTAGCAAATGTTAATATGATTAAGATTTGAATACATACATTTCACTTCAGTGATCACTTATCAAAATTAGTTTAAACATTCTAGCATAATTCCATGCATATAATCACAGACTGAAAAAAAGAATCTTATAATTATAGTCCTGTGGAAATCAAACAGAACTAATGCTGATATCATTAATGTTAAAACTGGTGGCAGTTTGCCAGTTATGTACTGTAATGCTGTACACATTGCATGCAAGATTTGTAGTTTAAAGTTGCAGCAAAACTAATGTATAGAAAAGTTGCTGTAAAACCTGCAGTGATATACTTGAAGCAATTGCCAGTGTTACTGTAATGTAGTTTACTATACTTTGCTGTTTAATGCCTTTAGATCTACTTTACAGTTACAAAATATATAAAAATATTATATTTTAGTGGAACTTCTGCTTCTTGAAATCCTTCTCGTAGAACACCATTCACATGTCCATTGGATACAGTTTGTAATGGGGAGGTGTGTAGCACCATCACTCCATAGCAAGAAGGTCCTGGGTTTGATCCCAGCTGGACCAGCCTGGGACCTTTCTATGTGGAGCCTTCGTGGATTTACTCCAGATGTTTCGGTTTCCTCCCAAAAGACACGTAAATTTTTAGGCGAATTGGAGATACTAAATTGCCCATGGCCCTGTTTGATGTTGAACTACTGATGTAAACAGTATTTGATGTAGTGAATCTTTGCTGCATCTTTGAAACCCACTGAGCTATACTGACATAGGCCACTAGATGGTAGCAGATACAACATATGCACGCACGCGAACGAACACGCACACATGCGTATATACTGTACAGTACATACGCTGCATATATTGTAGATACATACATACAGTGTATATACAAAAGTTTGTGGACACCAAAGGAAACGTGGGAGTTTGCAACCCAACTTTGCTGCTACAACGGCCTTTGTTCTTCTGAAAGGGCTTTCCACTAGACTGTGAGGTGGAATTCTGATGTTAGCCCTGGTTCACTTTTGGCATTCCAGTTCATCTGATGTTGAGGTCAAGATCTGTTTTAGTCAGCCAAGTTCTTAATCAAAATTGGCAAACAAATTCTCTGTGGACTTTGTTTAAAGACAGCAGAGCAGAAAGTTGATGACCTGATGTGTTGGAATAAATGTGTCATATTGAGAGGTCCTGGGGTATTTAGTTAACCCATTCTACTGCCATTGTTTGTCTATGGAGAGTCCAGAAATATATGCTCTATATTATGAACGTGTTACATGTTTTTGTTGTTGAAATAGCAGAACAGAAATTAGAAGGGGTGTTCACAAACGTTTATCTATTTAATGTGTATACATACATACATACAATGAGAGCCACATTTCTGAGACCACTAGTGAAAATGCTTCTGCTTTTCATTTCCTTTAATAGAATTTTAATTACAAAATATATAATCATCATAATGATTTAAGTGAAGCAGACTGTAATGGACTCCACAGTCACCTGATCTAATCCTCAGTGAGCATTAATGGAGCCACTTGAAGACACAGAAAGTCAAGTATTCAGTAACATCACAAGATGTACTCTTTGGAATATTGTGAAATCATGCTGGAACTTGGATCATCCGATTTTGCTTGTAAAATCATTGCCGGCTCGAGTGCACACAATTATTACAGCAAAAGATGGAATGTACCCAAATACTAATAGATGCTAAATTAGATATTCAACATGTCACTCGTTGTTATGCTGCTCATTATATTAATTTTAATGGAAAACATTGTATTAAATTAAGGAAATATGCCAAAGAGTAGCAGTTTAAATAGATTCTTCATTGCCACACAACACTTATGGTGGTCTGTAGAGTCAGTACAGCTCTTAAGGATGACAATTAGGTACAAACCACACAGACACACAGACACACAGACACACACACAGACACACACACACACACACAAAGGGCAAAGGCAGCAAGTAGAGATTTAAGATTTAATTATGGGTAGTGCAAAAACAGTATCAGCAGTGCAGTTAAAAACATAATTCTAACAGTTAACATGCAACTGAAAGTTCTCAGATGGCTATCTTGAAGAAACTGTTCCTGAAGTGGCTAGTTGAGCAAGAGAACAGTCTGTATGTCGTGCTGGAGGAAAACTCATTTTGAGCACCGTTTCTTGGTACTTGGAGTACAGAGATTGTAGTGATAGGAGATCACATGCAATAATTTTGATGCTTTGGCCACACTTCCTTCAAGTTTCCATTCTGTGTGGGAGTCCATGCTGCTGTTCCAGACTGTGATTGATAATGTCAGGATATTTTGTACGACGGCATAAAAGAACTGTTCCAGCAGCCAATTCGTAAATCTGTACATCTTTAGTATTTAGCAGAATCTCCGTTGGGCCTTCTTGATGATGGTCCCAGTGTTTAAACTCAATTCAAGTGAGATGCTGGTATGTGTTCCAATAAATTTCTAAGAGTTTGTTAAGGTTATTGACTATTTATGGATTGTGTTTGGCTCTTTCGGCTGTTGTGATTTTTGAAAGTCAACACTTACTTCTGTTGTCTTGGTGAAGTTGGTGCTCTCACACCACCAGCCATCTCATGCTATCTGCTGTCTACAGTAATTAACTTTCATTTGAGATCAGACCAATAATGGTGATATCATGTGTGTATTTGATGTACTCCTGTGCCAAGTGACAGGACATGGGAGATTCAGCCAAAACTCCTTTCCTGCAGGGCTCTTTAAGAATACCTTCAAATTTCTCAGAACTAAGCAGAGCATAAAACCCCAGACCACAAGAATGGCCTTTTTTTTGGCATGGTGGCATAAACGGTTAGCATATTCACCTCATAGCTCCAGAGATCCACTGGTCGATCCAAACCTTGAACTCCATCTGTTTGGAATTTGCATGTCCTCCTTGTATCTGTGTGGGTTTATTCCAGATACTCCAGTTTCACCCCATATTCCAGTGACATGCATTAGGTCAATTGCTCTAAATTTTCCCAGTTTGAATGTGACTGACCTGTACTTATATAATCTCACTCCTGTCATAAATAGATATCGATGCTGGTGCAATGTTAAATAAACAAATAAATAAACAAACAGGTGCCTCAAAAGTGTCATATTGTAGCCTTGCAAGTTTGTGAATACTTTTGCTCAGACAGCCAATAAGTATACAAACAAATCCTTGCTCAAGATAGGTCAACAACAAAATTATTAATAAAATTTACTACCACCAAAAATGTTTTCTGCTTTATAGTAGAGCAGTGTTATTTGGAAGTTGGCCATATACAGTCGGCCAAAAAAGTATTTAACCACTGATTGTGCAAGTTCTTCTATTTAGAAAGATTAGAGAGGTCTGTAATTTTCATCATAGGTACACTTTAACGGTGAGACACAAAATGAAAAAACAAATCCGGGTAGTCACATTGTAGGATTTTTAAAGAATTTAATTGTAAATCATGCTGGAAAATAAGTATTTGGTCACCCACAAACAAGCAAGATTTTTGACTCTCACAGACCTGTAAAATCTTTTAAGAAGCTCTTCTGTCCCCCACTCGTTACTTGTATTAATGGAGACAGTTGAAAGTCCGTGTTTTCCCAAAACATCACTGCTCGATCTGCATGGAGGAATGGGCCAAACTACCAGCTACAGTTTGTGCAAACCTGGTGAAGACTTCCAGGAAACGTTTGACCTCTGTCATTGCCAAAAAAGGTTATGTTACAAAGTACTGAGTTTTGTTATTGACCAAATAATTATTTTCCACCATAATTTACAATTAAATTCTTTAAAAATCCTACAATGTGATTTCCTGGATTGTTTTTCCTCATTTTGTCTATCATAGTTGAAGTGTACCTATGATGAAAATTACAGACCTCTCTCGATTTTCTAAGTAGGAGAACTTGCACAATCAGTGGCTGACTAAATACTTTTTTGCCCCATTGTATATATAAAGAGAACTTTCCTTGTTAAAATGGAGTGGTCTTAATAATGAACATTGTTTTAAAGCAACATTAGGAGATAGAAATATGAAATTAAGACAAATATATACTGTAGTTAGGATATTATTTTAAGAGTACATCAGCATAAACAATGCACAGCCATTGTCACTAGAAAGGGAGGCATCTGGACCGTACGGTATATAGAGGGAGTCAGGTCACCACTACATACAGCTATAGTGTCCAAACCCTAGCACACCGACCCTTAATGGCAATACATAGTTAATGCACAGTATTTTCATTTAGCTTTTAAATTATAATAGAAACATCAAACCCATACTCACATGCACGTGTAATGGTTATCTTTGCAATAGTTAAAAAATAAACAAAACAATTAGCCAAATATAAAAAAACAAAAGATTCAACATTAACACAAATCTGTAATTGTTGTTAGATTAACCGTTGCTTCCAAGTCTTTGCCCAAGCCTGGACATGTACTGGCTTAAGCAAGGGGACACGCTTTGCACTGGAGGATTGGAGTCCCTCTCATTGTAGTGTGTTACTGATGGTAGCCTTTGTTACTTTGGTCCCAGCTCTCTGCAGGTCATTCATCAGGTCGCCACAGGATGAGATCTTGCGTGGGGCCCAAGATCGAGGGAGATTATCAATGGCCTTGTATGTCTTCCATTTTCTTACAATTGCTCCCACAGTTGATTTATTCACACCAACCTGCTTGTCTATTGTAGATTCACTCTTCCCAGCTGTGGTGCAGGTCTACAGTTTTCTTCCTGGTGTCCTTCGACAGCTCTTTGATCTTGGCCATGGTTGAGTTTGGAGTCTGACTGTTTGAGGCTGTGGACAGGTGTCTTTTATACAGATAACAAGGTCAAACAGGTGCCATTAATACAGGTAACGAGTGGAGAACAGAAGAGCTTCTTAAAGAAGTTGTTACAGGTCTGTGAGAGCCAGAAATCTTGCTTGTTTTTTGGGTGACCAAATACTTATTTTCCACCATGATTTACAATTAAATTCTTTAAAAATCCTACAATGTGATTTCCTGGATTTTTCTTTCTCATTTTGTCTCTCATAGTTGAAGTGTACCTATGATGAAAATTGCAGACCTCTCTCATTTTTCTAAGTAGAATAACTTCCACAATCAGTGGCTGACTAAATACTTTTTTGCCCCACTGTAAGTGCAGGACTCATGGAAGGGTTTCCAATTGCCATTTTTCAACAGGATAATGCTCACACAAGTACAGTATGGGTTTCCCAGAAGGTCTCCACCAGATTGCAACACTTCCGTGGCCTGCCTGGTCACGAGATTTATCACCAATCAAGCATTTATGGGACCATCTGGGACACCTGCTTTGGCAGTTTACAATTGTGGAGGATCTACAAGCCTAGCTGTGGGCAAGTGTGTCAGAGAAACATGTCTAGCAGTCAACAATCTCTCACAAAGAGAGAGTACACCCAAAAGTAGCCCCAGAGAGCGTTTTTATAGAGTAGTGGGGAAAACACTTTTACGCCCTCTTGTAGCAAGCCCCAGTGTGTAATCAGACCACGTCTGTAATCATTTTCTGCTTGTGATGTAACTGCATGTCGAGTTTTGCAGTAATCCAACATATCTATCTGGTATCAATTATCAATATAGTGTAGTATAGAAAAAAAGGTTTTTCTCTTATCTATAGAACATATTTACAGGAGTGAATACCAGTGAGTTCCTCCTGTCCATACTCATTGAGACGCAGTACAAAATTAGGACCTGATAGTTTCTACAGGTCTCCAAGGACTTTCTTATTTTGTTGCTCGTTGTAATGATGAAAGATGTTTCTCATCAAAATACATGAGGAGAGGGGAGAGTGAGTTCACGTAGCAGTTGTTGCTCTTCATTATTGAAACGAGCTGTTCTGCCACCTGGCTGGTGATTTGTCCTACCAGTTCTGGCACCATTTTGTTTCTATAAAGGGAATCTTTCAAATTCTTTGTATTATTATCACAAAAAGTATCATAAACACAATAACACAAATAAACACAATAACACAAATAAACACAATAACACAATTACTTCCAGTAACTGGATGTCTGTTTGTGTCTGGGACACTTTTCTAAGTTCTCAACCTGAGTAATAGCGGCACAGTTGGGACAGAGTTGGGATACACTTATAAATAAAATACATTTTATTATTGTTAGTTTTAAGATCTTTTAACCAAGTCACAAAGACAGCATATGAAGAAACAATGACCTTATTCTTATAAACATGAACACAGAAAAGTTGAAACTGCAGCGTTCAAATAAACAAGGTGATAATAACATACAAGATACAGATATGCATAGTCAGTGATGGAGTGTGTGACGTAGGGGGTGATGTGGCGGGAGTGAAGTGTGGTGCGAAAATAGTATATGAACATAAATAAATGAACATAGGAATTTAAATGGCACATACCTGTACTGTGTTTACAAACAAACATGTTATGCTTTCGAAAAAATATTACACCAAATGCTTATTTTTTGATTGGATATTTCATCCATTAATCTGTTTTCTGTGATATTGATCTCCCATTCTTCAGATGGGTATCTTATTAAGTGTATTTTTTCATGTCACGTTTGACACGCAATCAATGGAGCCCATCTGTGATAATATGGCTGTTGACACCAATTGGATTTTAATGAATACACTCATTGACAAAAATAATAAAGTACCCAGATAGAGATATGGGATTGCTGCAAAACTCGTCATGAAGTTATGTCATAGGCAGATATATAAATAATTACTGGTGTGGTCTGTTTAGACACTGGGTCTTGCCACAAGAAGGCATAAAAGTGCTTCCCCTCTGCTCTATAAAAAGGTTCTCAGAGGCTACTTTTATGTAGTGTACATCTTGCTGAGAGACTGCTGACATGCCTCTATGACGCATTTGCCTACAGCTTGGCCTGTAGATCCTGCACAATCATAGTTTGCCAAATCTGGTATCCGAGCTGGTCCCATAAACACTTGATTGGGTGACTTAGCAGGCCAAGGCAGTGTTGGAATCTGGCAGAAACATTCCTGGGGAACCCTTACTGTGCTTGGGAGAGCATGATCCCAATGAAAAATGGTTGGAAGTTGGAAGGCTTGCCATGAAAGGCAACCTATGTGGCTGCAGGATGTCCTACACATATCGCTCAACTGTTAGTGTCCCTTGTATCACTACTAGGGGTGACTGAGTATCAAATGAGATGGCTCCCCAGATCATCAAGTCAAGTCAAGTCAGATTTACAGATCATCACACCAGCAATTGGGGCAGCGTGTCGCTTCATAACAAAGGCAAGATTGAAGCACTCACCACTAGTCCTTCATATTTGAACTTGACAATCAGCGGATCCCAAACAGAATCTGGATGTGTCACTAAAGACGATACGGCTCCAGTTCTTGGCAATCCACGTTTCTCCTTCATAACACCACTGCAAATGAAGGCAATGGTGTCTTGCTGTCAAAAACAGGACATGTAATTGGCAATGTGACAACAAATTTCCTTCTGCTAAGCACCTGGAAATGGTCCAGGCAAAGACAGGGGTGTGTAGTGAAGGTGCCACTTGTGTCTGGATGACAACGTAACTGTGGGAGCTGCTAGTGCTTGTCGGTGGATCAAGCAATCCTCTCTACTGGTGGATTGTGTGGGCTGTCCGGAGCCTGATGCTTGAGTGCGCATGGAACCACCACTCCCAGCATCTTCACCATCTAGCTCAGCATGGCCTACATGATAGGTAATTCATCAATATGACCATCCTGTTTCTTTTAGTCCAGTGATGTATCCCCTCTCAACGTCTTTCAACCAGGCAAAATATCTTCGAGTGTATCGTAAAGACATGTCTAGCAGTCAACGATCTCTCACTAAGAGGTATACTACCCAAAAGCATCCTCTCAAAGTCTTTATATAGACAGCAGGTGAAGCAATTGTGGCAAGATTCAGTGTCTAATCAGACCACACATGTAATCATTTACATATCTGTCTGTGAAATACCTGCATGCCAAGTTTTGCAGCACAGCTGACAAAGTAAAAAAAAATATTTCAATAGAGAAAACATAAAAAAACACAACTAGACAAAAAATATAGTGATGAAAGTGGAAGCACTGAAATCGCAAAGGAAGATACAGTATATTACAATAATAACAATCAACTGTCATATTGCTTACTTGGGACAAAACCCTGTGCAATCTGTTCGAAGCACATAGAGTTCCAGAAATCCTCTATGATCACCTTCCCATCATACATGCCTCAGTAGTTCACCGAGAGTTTGGCACCACTTGAAACTTGAAACCACTTTTTTTTGCCCCCTATTGTCTGTGTTTTTCTAGGAACCATCATTTGATCAGCCAGCCAATCGCCTCTGCCACAGCTGATTGGAGAGTCGCTGTGATTGGGTCGCGGATGAAGACTCGTCTTTCTTATTATGGTGGCTGGTGTTGTTCACTGTCACCAAGAGGCCCAGGGCTATTGATTTAATTAATGTGTAGTAGTGATGGCATAAGTGGGGCTTTTGAGAGATCAAGGCAAATTAAATAAATGATTCGGAAAAAGATTAGGCCTTGTGAAACGTTCGAATCATCGCACCACAGGGACATCTAGTGTCCAACCAGTGGTCTAACAGTAACATCTGTATCTTTACTTGTTTGTCTTGAATAAGTTCAAAATGATTCCAGACAGCAGACCATGGTCTTTTTCGAGATTCTTCCATTGTAAAATTATATAATTTGCAAAATAATATGAGAATAGTGGATAAATACGTTACCTTTTTCCATAGAAAATAGTTGTGTCGGTGTCTGTGAGGGTGTGGCAATGACATAACATGTCATGTTGACAGTAATCACAGTTCTAGGATCAGTGATAAGATTTTCCGACACTCATTTAGAAGCACTCTGTGTAAAAACATTATGAACTCAGAGCAGCTGCTTCCACTTCCTTATGCGCGTATACCGAAACGCGGGAAAAAAATTGAATCGTTGGAAACAGCTTGACGTCATGAAACCTTTTTGGGACAGTCACGTGACTTTTTCATTTCGATACGGACATTGAAACACCGTTTCGAAACACTGAACTTCAAATGAATCGATTCAGTTTCGAATCCGAGTTTTGAGTTTGTCATCACTAATATGTATTGCTATTCATTTTTTGTGAGTTTAATTATTGCTATTATTATCATCCTCGGCTTGTTAGCTTAATTATTGCTTTGTAAATCCCTGTTGTTATACAGACTGTTCGTACAGGTTATTAAATCAAATTCCGAATTCCTTTTTCTGCCCTGAATAAACTGAATACAAAGTTGGTCCTTTTGAACCAGACGTTTGGTGTACGAGTCAAGTCAAGTCAGATCTATTTATATAGCGCTTTTAACAATGGAGCATTGTCTCAAAGCAACTTTACAAGTTTAGATTATCTCCTAATAACTACGTCCATTCCCAAATTGAGCAAGCCTAGGGCGACAGTGGCAAGGAAAAACTCCCTGAGTGTTATAGGAAAAAACCTTGGGAGGACCAAGACTCAAAAAAGGGACCCAATCTCCTTGGGCGGCGTAGATGATAAATCTAAGAGTGAAACTAAAGTCATGGAGTCAAAGTTCGAATAAAATGTGAAGTATGCACATCGACATTAAGTGGCCCGGGTATGGTGGGGCTGGAGCTGATGACGGAAGCAGCTTGAGTGGAGCTGCAGTGGATGAACATCATGTGTGGGGCTGGAACTGGCACCGGAACACAGCTCGGATAGAAAACAGAAAATGTAATTAGTTATTGATTAAGAGCACAGTGTCTATTAACAATCACTGATGCCATGTCAATCATTGATGCCAAGTGTAGCATGAGACCCTGGCAGCATTAGCTATAGCAGCATAGCTAGAAAGAGGAGAACTGGTAGGAAACACATCCAAGAGGGATCACATGAGACATTGGCAACCCCCACGGGAGGCAGAAGACAGCAACCCAACGTCTCTGATCACCATAAACAACTCGTTGACTCTGAACCCCCAGCTCTGCCCTTATTTCTAAGGCAAGGATGCACGAGTCAAGATCACGAGGACCAAAGCCCAGTTAAGCCAGACCACCCCCACTTGACACTCCCGGCTAACGGACAAGGCAGGCAGGCCAGACATTGGACTCCAGACTCCGGCCCCAGTGACCCAAGCCATGGCATCCTGGTCTAAATCTAGTCAAAAGCCTGCGCAAATAGGTATTGTCTTTAGCCTAGACTTAAAACTTTGGAGAGTGTCTGAATCTCGAACGAAAGTGGGAAGTTTATTCCATAGTTGGAGGGCCATGTATGAGAAAGTCTTTCCCCCTGCTGTGACTTTTTTAATTCTAGGAACTAAAAGAAGTCCTGTACCCTGCAAACGAAGTAGACGAGTTGGATTGTAAAACTCTTAAGAGTTCACTCAGATAATGTGGGGCCAGGCCATGTAGAGCTTTATAAGTTATAAGAAGTATTTTGTAATCAATGCGGAATTTGACTGGTAACCAGTGTAGTGATGATAGAACAGGAGTGATATGATCAAATTGTCTAGTTCGAGCTAGCACTCGGGCAGCTGCATTCTGAACTAACTGAAGTTTATCTATAGCTTTACTAGAGCATCCAGTAAGTAAGGCGTTACAGTAATCCAACCTTGAGGTTATAAACGCATGAACAAGTTTTTCTGCATCATTTTCTGCATCTTTGTTTGCTTCTTTTTTTATGTTGTGGACTTTATAACCCCTAGACTAAGAGCTTCAGATATTTTTGGGCAAAATTAATTGGGGTTGTAACACTCAGACATGCAAAAATATTGTTAGGGAAGACGTAAGATGTAAGCTTATGTTTATGCAAAATATGGTACTTTCTTGTTTATCTTGTTTTTTAGCCCAATTCATCTGGTAGCATTGTCCACAAGTATAGGATTCCCAGTTCATTTCATTTCTTTTCTTTTTTTAATTTTCCATTTGAGGGCTCAGAAAATATATTCTTTGTATGTACCACATTTTATGTTCTATTTGTCCCCAATAAGTTAAATTCACTAAATAAATAGTAAAACTTGGGACTGTGGTAGCCTAGTGGTTAAGGTACAGGACTATGGACTAAAAGGTCCAGGGTTCAAATCCCACCTCTGCCGAGCAATTGTAAGTCGCTCTGGATAAGGGTGTCTGCTAAATGCTGTAAATGTAAAACAGAATTCTACATTCCTTTAAACATCTAATTGGGTCAAGGCTGTACAATTGCCTACTTTCTACCTAACCACACATTAAGGTGAAAACTATTGACGTTAACAATGTTAGAAATCAGCTGGATGCCATGCACTGTGATAACTAATGATCAAGAGACCACATCTGGACATTCTCACATGTTCTCTAAAGCTGGGATCTTACTGAACGTCCCAAGAATAGACATTTGGGAATGTTTTATTGGTTCTAGAATAGGACATGTTGCAAATGTCCATATAGGCATAGAAAGGTACTACTGCAAACGTTACAAATGTACCCAAATAGGGATGCCGGTGAACATCGCAGTGATGTCTGTTGTTTGCTGGGATGTTGATTCCACAAACTTTTATTACAATCTAATATTTGCTGTAAAAGCCCTTCACTGCTCCTCATCTGAGATGTGTTACAGTTAGCACTGAATCAGTTTGCTGGTGTGTTTCACACTTTACTAAAATTACTTTGATCAGTATCGTTTAAAGACTTCAGCCAGATAACAATCAGGAGACACATTTCCCAAATGGCTTATTGTATCTGCAAAATAAACTACTGTGTATTTTCTCTCTCTCATTCTCTGTACCAGTGTACCAAACATTTTCTGCAGTCTCATTTTGTAGATAAGATTTTTGAGCCCCTCACTCCACCACACAACTCACAAACTTGTCCATCTTATGCTAGTAGTGCTCAGACATGCCTCATTCATTTGCCTTGCTGCACCCCCCCCCCCCCTGCAATAGCCCCTTCACTTTGGAAACCACTGCTCTATACAGTATAAAAATTCTCTGTAACTTTGGCAACACTTCCTTCAGGGCCAAATATTTATTCCTGTACATTTCATAGCAACAAACTAAGTTTGCTGTTGGCTGACAACTCCAGATCTTTCCCTTGCAACAGCTTTTAAAATACTGTTTACAAGATATAACTTTATTACTTTCCAAGATCTGAAAGATCAGACATGCTTGGGTCTTATATCAGTGACATTCTGTCAACACTGTGTGTAACACGTCCTGACTCAAAATAGAGGCTGTCTAATACATTTCCCCATGTGACTTGTTTAATTTCCTGTTAAAGAGAAGCCAGGTTTGGCTTCCACCGTCTACTAGTGCACCTTTTGAAGCATGATCACAGAATGCATCTTTTAATAAAGTGTGTCAGACTAAATTAAATGAAAGGCTAGCCACAAACAAAAACTAGATGGAATGGATGCACCTGGAGGGAAACTAACTGATGAAGAATCAACATAAAATAACTGAGTTGAATTATAGAAAAGCTTATTAGAGGAAGGTAGAAATCTCTGATCTAAACAGATACTTTAGATCTTGCTGTTTACAAATGAGACTTGACAGAGTATCGGTGTGCAGAAGACTTATTTGACAATTTATATGATTACAAAAAAGGACCAAAAACAGAACAGTTCACAGTGTTAGGGTCTGCTGCACTGTGTTACGGGTTCGCCAAGGTGGTATAAAGCGAACTACATGGACTACATGTGATGTACACAAAACGGGGGTTTAACCCTGAACAAAAGGCACCGCCTAGCGCAAGCTCAAAAATAGACTAAATAGCGAATGGCTAGATATAAACACGATCGCCACTAACTGTGCTTACAAAAGAGGATGTGTGGTGAACATGAAAGAAATCGCTCAGATCTCTCTCACAGAGACTGCGCATGCGCCCAACCGGCAGCTTGGGAGAAAGAGAAAGCGATGACGCACTGTGACATATGGCTAGCGGGCTTCCGAATACGCGAGGCGAGTCACGGTTCTATGCATGCGTGCGCGCGGTATGGTCTTCAGCGTGCGCAGCATGACAAGGACGCGGAAAAGCAAAATGGGGCTGAAAAGCAACACAATGTTCCAAATAAATGCAGCGCAAGCGAGGCACCTGCCTTCCACTCAAGCGCGGGGAACATAAACACAATGAGAGAAGCGAGAACAGCGACGGGATAAGAGGGAGGAGCTCCAGCCGCCGCAGTGGCGAGTCTAAAGTCCTGGAGGACTTCGGCAGAGCCGTGATGCAGCGTAGGGGACGCGAACAAAGGATCCTTACTCTGCTCTAGCGTCTAAAGCCTCAGCGGTTACCATTCGGCTACCCAGCCATACTATTACGGTTTCTCTACAAAGAAACAGCTACCATTATCCCTAACGAAGGCCGATACCGGCGAGCGTCCGCTGCAGCACGTTCGAGCCGGGTGAGGGCGCTGATGGGCGATGGTACCCCAATCACGGGTGATGGTGCGACACCAACTGAACTCAGGACGGACCTTATATGCCTGAGTCAGCAGATGTTGCCCATAATGCAATCAAGCAACTTAATAGGATATACAAGTGATCACACAATAACGCGATCGCACAGCCTTAATCATGCATGTGCGATCGTGCTCACTGTCAGGGTCTCAGCCTGAGGAAGAGTAAGCCAACGCTATCCCCTAGCATCGGAAACAAGTAAGACCCGTAACAGTATTGGTAAAAAGAATACAATGGGGTTGGGACTTAAACAGGGGAGGGATGATCATGGCAGTGATGAAAGGTGGTCGTAGAGCAGGGGTTGATGCTAACAACCCAAGCACCAAGCCAACATGCTCCAGTACAGAGTCAATGTGGTCAAATATGAAACCAGGTGGCGCTAGCTGCTCAATTGCCGAGCTAACGAGCACTGCAGTGAGGGTGGGCAGCTTGAGAGGGTTAAGATGACATACATAGTCCATGACTCGACCGCAGTCAATGGACAGCCCCCCCCCCAAAAAGCCAGCCGCGACTCGGAACCGGGGACCTCCAAACAGGAAGTTCTGGAGCTAACACTGGGTCCAATCAATGGTCACACCATTCTGTTACAGGTTCGCCAAGGTGGTATAAAGCGAATCCTAAAAGAAAGGGGTTTTAGGACCCAATTGCAGTTAGCTCCAGATGGATTTAGTGAACCAAAATAATGATTTAAATATACTCAAAAGAAAGTCTGCTAAATAATGAACGCTGTGCCAATGATGGCACAACGTGGAATCGAACTCTGAACGACAGCATCAGAGTCAGTGACTTTAACCTTGAGTCCAAAGCCGGACTACATGTGATGTACACAAAACGGGGGTTTAACCCTGAACAAAAGGCTCTGCCTAGCGCAAGCTCAAAAATAGAGTAAATAGTGAATGGATAGATATAAGCACGATCCACTATCTGTGTTTACAAAAAGGGATATGTGGCGAACCCGTAACACACTGTGTCTGTTTTCCCCTTGGTTTCTAGGGCAGCACGGTGGCGTTGCGGTTAGCACAATCACCTCACAGCTCCAGAGATATCTGGTTTGACCCCGACCTTGCACCTTGCCTGTGTGGAATTTGCATGTCCTCCCTGTGTCCATGTGGGTTAACACACGTTAGGTTAATTGCCCACTTTAAATCGGGCGGGTGTGAATGTCATTGACTAATATCGATGTAACCTTGTATCTGTGATGAAGAGCAATTGATGTTAAATAAAATAAAGCCCCAGCCCCTTTGTTTTCCAGAAATGTCCCCTCCCTCTGTAGCCTGTTTTCCCATCTGTGTGTATTTGTTTGTCTGGGTGTCTTATGATGGGCTTGGTTTGCTTCCATTTTACTCTCTAGCTCCACCCTTCACACCTGCTGCTTGTCAACCTTGATTGTCTGCAACCTTATACAGTATAAGCCCTGCATTCTGCTCCACTTCTTTTATGATTCTTTCATGAGAACATACCTGTGCTGCTTCTCTGCTTGATTGGTAATAGATTCCATATTTGGACTTAGTATTTTTGACTTACCTGAGCCTGCCTTCAATTTTGAGCTGTTTCTTCTGCCTGCTTGCTGTTGCCATGTCCAGCCTGCCATGTTGCCTGTTGTTGTGGCAGCCCCTGGATTCCCTGAGCTCCCATGCAAGAGACTGTGCAGTTTGCTGTGCTGTTTCCTTAAGATCATGTTTGCTGCTTTGTTTATTGCTCTGGCTGTTTCATTGAACTGTTTAAATCTTAATCTGCCTCAAGAGTCTGCATTGTGGTTCCAGTTAGCAAATACTTAACAAATACTGTCAAGTCCAAAATTCAATGTAAAAGAACAAAGGATAGGGCCAAGATCAAAACAAAATAACCACATTGTAATTAGATTTAGACGGGCAAATCAAACAGGACAAGTGGAAAAAGCTAAACTTGAAGAACAGCATGCATTGCAATGGTAAAAGTATACAGCCATTTTGAACAGAATGTGACAGTGATACCTCATGTGTAGGTGATATACATGTTGTTCTATACACTTTATTAGGTACACATTGCTAATATTGCCTTGAACCTCTTTGCCTTCAGAACTGCCTTAATTTGTTGTGGCATAGATTCAACAAGGTGCTGGAAACATTCCTCAGATGTTTTGGTCCATATTGACATGATAGAATCATGCAGTTGCTTCATCCATGATGCGAGTCTCCCATTCCACCACATCCCACAGGTGCTCTATTGGATCAAGAATTTGTGACTCTGGAGGCCATTTGAGTACAATGAAATTATTGTCATGTTCAAGAAACCAGTTTGAGATGATTTGGGCTTTTTGACATGGTGCATTGTCCTGCTGGAAGTAGCAGGATACAAGTAGCTTGAACTGTTGATACAAGACAGGATTGATCCACACTTTCATGTTATTTACACCAAATTTTGACCCTACTATCCAAATGTCGAACCAGAAATCCAGACTCATCAGACGAGGCAATATTTTTTCAATCTTTTGTTGTCCAGGTTTGGTGAGCCCATACGAATTGTAGCCACAGTTGCCTGTTCTTAGCTGACATGAATGGCAACGATGTTGTCTTCTGCTGCTGAAGCCCATCTGCTATAGGGTTCAACATAGCTGTGTTCTGCATAGCTCGGCTGTACTGGTTATTTGAGTTATTGTTGCCTTTCTGTCAGGTCGAACAACTTTGGCTGCTCTCCTCTGACATCTGACATCAACCAAGCATTTTTGCCTAGAAAACAACTCCTAGAGATTTAGTCAGAACAGTCTGCAAGGACAAATAAACATGCCACGTTCAAAGTCACTTAAATCACCTTTCTTCTTCAGTCTGATACTCAGTTAGAAATTCAGCAGATCGTCTTGACCACGTCTACAAGTCTAAATGGATTGAGTTGATGCCATGTGATTTGCCATGTGATTAAACCAATGTGTGTCATAGCAGCTTTATGCCTTCTAAATCCACCTCCGAGTCAAATGTTACTAATCTGACTATGTAAGTGTGGCTAGGTCATCATTAGGGATTAGGTCTGTGTCTACAGTAGCTGATGGTGAAGCGGATTAGGAAGCAGTGTGACAAATGGCTCTATGCGTACGCACTTTGGTTTTATCTGCTTGCTAAGATTCATAGTATCCTGATTAAGACTTGTAGATGCAGAATGTCTCAGTTGCTCTGAACAATAGCCAGTGACTTAGCAAACCAATTTCTAATATTTCTAATGTCATATTATATATGTATACAATCTAGAAAGCAATAAGAATCTTCAGCTCTTTGACTGGGTCTGATAAACATGATTATATTGACTTCATGTGAAACTACAGTAATGCAAACCAGGTGAAAGTGATACAGTGTAACCTTGGAATTCAAACTTACAGTGGTGCTTGAAAGTTTGTGAACCCTGTAGAATTTTCTATATTTCTGCATAAATATGGCCTAAAATATAATCACAAGTCCTAAAAGTAGATATAGAGAACCCAGTTAAATAAATGAGACAAAAATATTATACTCGGTTATTTATTGATTGAGGAAAATTATCCAATATTATATATTAGTGAGTGGCAAAAGTATGTGAACCTTTGCTTTCAGTATCTGGTGTGACCCCCCTGTGCAGCAATAACTGCAACTAAACGTTTCCTGTAACTGTTGATCAGTCCTGCACACAGGCTTGGAGGAATTTTAGCCCATTCCTCCTCCGTACAGAAACAGCTTCAACTCTGGGATGTTGCTGGGTTTCCTCACATTAACTGCTCGCTTCAGGTCCTTCCACAACATTTCGATTGGATTAAGGTCAGGACTTTGAATTGGCCATTCCAAAACATTAACTTTATTCTTCTGTAACCATTCTTTGGTAGAACGACTTGTATGCTTAGGGTCATTGTCTTGCTGCATGACCCACCTTTTCTTGAGATTCAGTTCATAGACAGATGTCCTGACATTTTCCTCTAGAATTCTCTGATATAATTCAGAATTCATTGTTCCATCAATGATGGCAAGCCGTCCTGGCCCAGATGCCGCAAAACAGGCCCAAACCATGATACCACCACCATGTTTCACAGATGGGATAAGGTTTTTATGCTGTAATGCAGTGTTTTCCTTTCTCCAAACATAATACTTTTCTTTTAAACCAAAATGTTCTATTTTGATCTCATCCATCCACAAAACATTCTTCCAATAGCCTTCTGGCTTGGCCATGTGATCTTTAGCAAACTGCAGGCGAGCAGCAATGTTCTTTTTGGAGAGCAGTGGCTTTCTCCTTGCAACCCTGCCATGCACACCATTGTTGTTCAGTGTTCTTCTGATGGTGGACTCATGAACGTTAACATTAGCCAATGTGAGAAAGGATTTCAGTTGCTTAGAAGTTACCCCGGGGTCCTTTGTGACCTCGCCAACTATTACACGCCTTGCTCTTGGAGTGATCTTTATTGACCACTCTGGGGGAAGGTAACAATGGTCTTAAATTTCCTCCATTTGTAAACAATCTGTCTGACTGTGAATTGGTGGAGTCCAAACTCTTTAGAGATGGTTTTGTAAACTTTTCCAGACTGATGAGCATCAATAACTCTTTTTCTGAGGTCCTTAGAAATCTCCTTTGTTTGTGCCATGATACACTTTGATAGATCCCTGTTCTTTAAATAAAACAGGGTGCCCACTCACACCTGATTGACATCCCATTGATTGAAAACACCCGACTCTAATTTCACCTTCAACTTAACTGCTAATCCTAGAGGTTCACATACTTTTGCCATTCACTAATATGTAATATTGGATCATTTTCCTCAATAAATAAATAACCAAGTATAATATTTTTGTTTCATTTGTTTAACTGGATTCTCTTTATCTACTTTTAGTACTTGTGTGAAAATCTGATGATGTTTTATTTATGCAGAAATATAGAAAATTCTACAGGGTTCACAAACTTTCAAGCACCACTGTAAATGAGAGAAAGTGTACTAAAAGTAAAGGGGTCTGAACAAAGAAACACCTAAAATTCCACTGGCTTTAAAGGCAGAAACTGAAGGAACCAGTATACTGTATGATTCTGTATGATGTTACACATTCTTCCAGGATTTTGTTTTCAAAATTTAGCCCCACCTACTAGATACAATGATTAATATGTAGGAAGTAATGACATGTCAGTGATGCATTGTGGGTGATTAATGTTTACCATATGCATTGCCAGTAAATGAGGCTTAGCAGTTCCATGCACAGACTCGCTTTCAGAAATGTTCCATCTCATTTACATTTCATTTGTTCTCCATTGTATGTACAAATCCCTCTATGGCTGAGAAAACTTTGTTCAAGTGTTAGATAATGTGTTATCAAGTGCAACATACAGTAGTTTAGAATTTTTGGCTAAGTCATTAGAATTCTGGTCTGAAGTGAACAATAATGTTAATAACCAAAATTAAGGGTATTACAGTCAGCACCCAAAATAATTGGTACCCTGAGTAAAGAAAAAAAAACTTTATGAAAAGATGTCTTTGTACCTAATAATCTTAACACCTCACACTAATAAAAGTCCAATTTAGCCTTTAACTTGTTTAACCTGTTTCACGTGGGTATAAATATAACACAGAGGTCAAATTCCCTTAGGTATTCATCAAGTCAAAGAAGATCAGAAACTACACTTATGAAATGTCACAAACATTTGATCACCTTTATAAATGAAATAAAGCCACATGCCCGATAATTCTCATGTTTACTGTAGTGATACAGATTAACATGTTTAAAACAACCAGGCTGAAAGAGATTACAAATGTATTTTATCCCTACACACAATGATGAACAACTATAAATTAGGCAAAACGTATATAAGGGTGACTTTAGGAGTTTGAATTTGCAAGTTAAAAAAATCTAGCAGTAGCAGTAGCAAATAGTTTAGAAAGATTTTCTAATTAAACGAGATTAGAGGTATTTCACAACAAACACTATATTTGGCATAAAAACAAGAATGGTTATGTAGAACTTGACGTCCACTGTTAAGAATATTGTTTTATGAATATCTTGTATGCTGTTTTTCCTCCAAGCCCTTGGGAAATTTTTTATGATGCACAGTGTAATGGTCTCCATAATGAACCAGAAAATTTTAATGATAAAGGCTACTTTTGGGAACTGTACCTCTGGATTCTTTCTGTGTGGAGTTTGCATGTCCTCTCCATGTCCACGTGGGTTTACTCCGGGTACGACGGTTTCCTACCACAGTCCAAAGACATGGATGTTAGGGTAATTGACTACACTAATTTGGCATTGACTTGAGTGTATGAGTAACTTGTCTTGCGATAACCTTGTGTATGGATGTAACCTTGTGTGTGTTGCTGAACATGGCCACTGATGCTGATAGTGATGTTAAATAAATGAATAAATGTAAACGAGATATTTTTGACTGCTAAACATGCTTCTGTGACACATTTGCACACAGATGTTGCAGCTGGGCTTGTAGATCTTCCACACTCATATATAGCCAAAGCAGGCATGTGATAAATCTGGCGACTGGGCCAAAGAAGGCCAAGGAGGTGTTGTAGTCTGGTGGAGACATTCCTGCGAAACACTTGCTGTGTGTGGACGAGCAATATCCTGCTGAAAAATATGTGTTGGAAGCCCTGCCATGAGAGGCAACACAAGTGGCTTCAGGATGTCCTGAATATATCGCTGAGTTGTTAGTGTCCCTCGTATCACTACTAGGGGTGACCGAGTGTTGTATACAATGGATCCCCATATCCTTCACACCAGCAGTTGGGACAGTGTGTCACTCCACAGCAAAGGCAGGATTGCAGCACTCACCACGAAACCGAAACATTGTTGGATCCCAAAACTGGATTCGTCAATAAAGGCGATACAGTTCCAGTTTGTAGCAGTCCAGGTTTTTTGTTTACAACATTATTGCAAACGAAGGTAAAGTGGATGGCAGTCAAAGGCAGGACATGCAATGGGCATGATGACAACAAATTTCCTTCTGCTAAGCACCTGGAAATGGTACGAGTAGAGACAGTGGTATGTAGTGAAGATGCCACCTGTTTCTGGGTGGTAAACAACGAAACTGTGGAAGCTGCTCGTGCTTGTTGGTGGATCAAACAATACCCTCTACTTGTGGTCTGTCTGGGCCATCCAGAGCCTGTTTGCCATGTGGAAACACTGCATCCAACACCTCCTAACAGCTAGGTCAGAACAGCTTGCTTCTCTAAGTCCAAGAATGTGCCCCCTCTCAAAGTCTGTCAACTGAATAAAAGGACTCTGAGTGCATTATAGAGGCATGTCTAGCAGTCAACGATTTCTCACCAAGAGGTACACTACCCAAAAGTAGCCTGAGAGCAGTTTTGTAGGGCAGTGGGAGAAGCACTTTTGCCCCATTGTGGCAAGACTCATCGTTTAATCAGACCACACCTGTAATCATGTACATACCTGCCTGATATATAACTTTATGTCAAGTTTTGCATCAATCTGCCATTTATATCTAGGTGCGTTATTTTTTTTGTCAATGAGTATATTATTTGAGTTACACAGTTTTTGGTAATACGATTTAATCTGAACTGACATGGTATTCAGCGAGTTTCAACACAGAAGAATACATAAATGACCAAATAACAGTATTTAGAAACAGAGAAAATAAATAAGCTTTCCCTCAATGACATTACGAAAAAAGCAGTGACATATGAAGTGCATTAGGGTGAGCAGTGAAAGCTGTACAATGGATATTCTGTCATCCCAAACCATCCTTTCTTGTCTCATGTTTCCAGACTCTTGACTATACCTCCCTGTGCTGCTAGAGTTATTTTTGGATTGGACAAATTTAATTATGCATGTTGTCATAGTGCTTTTAGTACTGGGTCGCAAGATGGAGAGATGATGAAGGGCATGGAGGTGAATTTTGGTTGTTGTGTGGTCAGTGGTGGATAATATGCTCTGTGTGTTTGTGCTTGTGCTAGAAGATGTGTGTGTGTGTGTGTGTGTGTGTGTGTGTGTGTGTGTGTGTGTGTGTGTGTGTGTGTGTGTGTGTAATTTGATGATTTCTCAAAGGTTTGCTTTGTGTTTTGCAGTGCATGTTCATACATACTGTAACAGGTTTTTTAAGTTTGGTAGTACTAACAGTAGAAGGTAAAATGCCCAAAGACCCATAATACTCAAAGATTCAGTGTGACCAGATCCTCCAGAAATATACCAAAGACACTTTGTCTAATTACAGCAGCCATTCCATCACCTTTAAGCATGGCCAGAGAGGTTGCATGTGATTCAGAAGCAGATTCTAGCCTAGTTTCAACAAATCATTCTATTAGAGTCACATGATATGGATGTATTTTGTAGGTATACTATTACTGGGTATAGTCAATCTTAAGCAATGCATAACTTGCCACCATTTCATACCATTGCCAATGGAAAGGGACCACTATTGGAAAACCACTTACAAGACATTACCTGGGTGGTGGTGAACCATTTTTAAAAGGTCAATAAACTAAAATAGTTGTGTCATGGTGAGTGTGGGCTGGTATGAGTGCACCATGTACAGCAGCATTACTGGTATTTCAAACATACAGTGGTGCTTGAAAGTTTGTCAACCCTTTAGAATTTTCTATATTTCTGCATAAATTTGACATAAAACATCATCAGATTTTCACACAAGTCCTAAAAGTAGATAAAGAGAATCCTGTTAAACAAATGAAACAAAAGTATTATACTTATACTATCATTTATTTATTGAGGAAAATGATCCAATATTACATATTAGTTAGTGCTAAAAGTATGTGAACATCTAGGATTAGCAGTTAATTTGAAGGTGAAATTAGAGTCAGGTGTTGTCAATCAATGGGATGACAATCAGGTGTGAGTGGGCACCCTGTTTCATTTAAAGAACAGGAATCTATCAAAGCCTGCTCTCCACAACAAATGTTTGTGGAAGTGTATCATGGCACGAACAAAGGAGATTTCTGAGGACCTCAGAAATCATCAGTCTGGAAAGGGTTACAAAACCACCTCTAAAGAGTTTGGACTCAACCAATCCACAGTCAGACAGATTGTGTACAAATGGAGGAAATTAAAAACCATTGTTATTCTCCCCAGGAGTGGTCGACCAACAAAGATCACTCCAAGAGCAAGGCATGTAATAGTTGGCGAGGTCACAAAGGACCCCAGGGTAACTTCTAAGCCACTGAAGGCCTCTCTCACATTGGCTAATGTTAATGTTCATGAGTCCACCATCAGAACACTGAACAACAATGGTGTGCATGGCAGGGTTACAAAGCGAAAGCCACTGCTCTCCAAAAAGAACGTTGCTGCTCGTCTGCAGTTTGCTAAAGATCATGTGGACAAGCCAGAAGGCTACTGGAAGAATGTTTTGTTGATGGATGAGACCAACAATGAACTCTGAATTATATCAGAGAATTCTAAAGGAAAATGTCAGGACATCTGTCCACGAACTGAATCTCAAAAAAAGGTGGGTCATGCAGCAAGACAATGATCCTAAGCACACAAGTCATTCTACCAAAGAATGGTTAAAGAAGAATAAAGTTAATGTTTTGGAATGGCCAAGTCAAAGTCCTGACCTTAATCCAATCGAAATGTTGTGGAAGGACCTGAAGCGAGCAGTTAATGTGAGGAAACCCAGCAACATCCCAGAGTTGAAGCTGTTCTGTACGGAGGAATGGGCTAAAATTCCTCCAAGCCAGTGTGCAGGACTGATCAACAGAAACGGGAAACATTTAGTTGCAGTTATTGCTGCACAGGGGGGTCACACCAGAAACTGAAAGCAAAGGTTCACATACTTTTCCTCTCATTAATATGTAATATTGGATCATTTTCCTCAATAAATAAATGAACAAATATAGCATTTTTGTCTCATTTGTTTATCTGGGTTTTCTTGATCTACTTTTAGGACTTGTGTGAAAATCTGATGATGTTTTAGGTCATATGTATGCAGAAATATAGAAATTTTTTAATTGTTCACAAACTTTCAAGCACTAATGTAGCGTAGATTTACTGGCTACATTAATAGAGTCACCTACCTTGTTGGTTTAAAGCTTGTGGGTAGTACTATAGATAATTTCATTCAACACCCAGTTTTACATACAACAGTCAGTCACCCCTAGTAGTGACACGAGGGACACTAACAATTCAGCAATATGTGGACATCCTGCAGTCACATGTGTTGCCTCTCATGGCAGGGCTTCCAACTGGCATTTTTCAGCAGGATAATTCTCGCCTACCCACAGCAACCATTTTCCAGGATCGTCTCAGCCAGATTGCAACACTCTTTGGCCTGCCTGGTTGCCAGATTTTTCGTCAATCAAGCATTTATGGGACCAGCTGGGATGCCAGCTTCGGCAACCTACGAGTGTGGAGTATCTACAGGTTCGGCTGCAACATCTGTGGGAAAATGTAAAACGGAATCCTGTATGCCTCCATGCCCAACTGTATCTCATCTTTATCCAACTGTATCTAAGCTATAGGCAGCCCAACACTAGGGAATCTTGAATTTTTCCCCAATAAACTTAACCATTCTCCCTAATATTGTAATCACTTACACATATCATCATTATATACACACGTGCAAAGTTTCATTTGATCTAACTTCTTCTTGGTGTGTTTTTTTGTCAATGAGTGTCATTTCACAAAGTAGACTACTTCTTTCACCGTTGCCAGTGAGCTTAGGCTTATTCCTGTTGGTGGCAGTCTATTGAGACTCTTTGCCTCCCTAAGAGTAGCGTTGCACTCCCCTCAGGCCACTGCATAGAATAGTACATGGGCCACAAAAGACAGATAGAAAAGCCATAAAAGTCTGCTGCACATATTGAAAGACCTGAGCATTACTTAGAAAATAAAGCACTGGCCTTTCCTCAGAGCTTCTGTGTTATCAGTCTTGTCCAGCTTATTGTTCAAGTATACCCCCAGGAACTTGTAGCACTTTACCATATCTACATTCTCCCCTTGAATGGTGACTGCATACTCACCACCATATCTGCATTCTCCACTTGTGTGGTAGTTTTTCCAGCATATTGTTTTCCTTGGTAAAGGAAAATAATACATTTTTTAAAGCTCTCTAATTCCAGCTTATTTGCAATTTTACTAATAGGGTTAGTTGCTGCTAATGTAATACTAGCAGGCATTATCAGTGTATATCACTTAATGTATCTTCCTGCAGTAAGTAATATAATTTGACCAAAGCTTACTGCATCTGTTCTCTTCACAAGATTGAAAATTTAGTTTAACAAGTTTCAGGATATCATAGACACTGCAGACATAACTGAGACTAGTGAATCTACAATTAGGGTGCCTGGGTGGCACAGCAGTCCCGTCAGTGCCTTCCAGCCAAATCACACATCACATGTCAAATCAAGTCAAATTTATTTATATAGCGCTTTTTACATTGGAGCATTGTCTCAAAGCAACTTTACAAGTTTAGAAAATCTCCTAATAACTACGTCCAATCCCAAATTGAGCAAGCCTAGGGCGACAGTGGCAAGGAAAAACTCCCTGAGTGTTATAGAAACAACCTTGGGATGACAAGACAAAAAGGGACCCACCCTCCTTGGGCGGCGTAGATGATAAATCTAAGAACAAAACCCTAAGTCATGGAGTCAATATTTCGAATAAAATGTGAGTATGCACATCGGCATTAAGTGGCCCGGGTATGGTGGGGCTGGAGCTGATGACGGAAGCAGCTTGGGTGGAGCTGCAGCGGATGAACATCATGTGGGGCTGGAACTGGTACCGGAACACAGCTCAGAGAGAAAACAGAAGATGCAATTAGTTATTGATTAAGAGCACAGTGTCTATTAACAATCACTGATGCCATGTCAATCACTGATGCCAAGTGTAGCATGAGACCCCGGCAGCATTAGCTATAGCAGCATAGCTAGAAAGAGGAGAACTGGTAGAAAACACAGCCAAGAGGGATCACATGAGACATTGGCAACCCCACGGGAGGCAGAAGACAGAACCCAACGTCCTCTGATCACCATAAGACTCTTTGACTATGAACCCCCAGCTCTGCCCTTAGTCTAAGGCAAGGATGTATGAGTCAAGATCACGAGGACCAAAGCCCAGTTCAGCCAGACCGACCACTCGACACTCCCAGCTAACGGATAAGGCAGGCAGGCCAGACATGACTCCAGACTTCGGCCCCAGTGACCCAAGCCATGCATCCTGGTCTAAATCTAGTCAAAAGCCTGTGTAAATAGGTATATCTTTAGCCTAGACTTAAAATTTTGGAGAGTGTCTGAGTCTCGAACTAAAGTGGGAAGTTTATTCCATAGTTGGGGGGCCATGTATGAGAAAGCCTTTCCCCCTGCTGTGACTTTTTTAATTCTAGGAACTAAAAGAAGTCCTGTACCGAAGTAGACGAGTTGGATTGTAAAACTCTAAGAGTTTACTCAGATAATCTGGGGCCAGGCCATGTAGAGCTTTATAAGTTATAAGAAGTATTTTGTAATTAATGTGGAATTTGACTGGTAACCAGTGTAGTGATGATAGAACAGGAGTGATATGATCAAATTTTCTAGTTCGAGTTAGCATTCGGGCAGCTGCATTCTGAACTAACTGAAGTTTATTTATAGATTTACTAGAGCATCCAGTAAGTAAGGCGTTACAGTAATCCAACCTTGAGGTTATAAATGCATGAACAAGTTTCTCTGCATCGTTAAAAGAGAGAATATTTCTAAGTTTGAGAAATAAGTGATATTACGTAAACAAAACATAATTTGTAAATTGGTATTGCTACTGCGAAGTATTATTGCAAGTTGTCACATTTTATTATATAGTTTGAACAGCACAGACACGATTGGGTATGTCTGACTAATGGTCAGCCAGTCCCCCTTCACTCCAACAGAGACCCCTACCCAGCCCTACTGGAACTGGTTTCCCATTTGTGGCACTCTTACGCCTATTCGCTATGTTTTCTTGGCATAGGTGCCAGAATCCCTACCACAGGGACCAGTGAAAAGTAGAGTTAAATCATTAAAAAGAAAAGAAAAAAATGCTGACTTGTATGCTAATGTAATGGGTTTTTGCTTAATATCTAACTGTAGTTCTACATATAAACTCTAACAAGCACATGATGTGAAAACCCAAGCTCTGTGCTGTTTAAACTATATAATAAAATGTGACCACTTGCAATAATACTTCGCAGTAGCAATACAATTTATAAATTACAATTTACAAATTATGTTTTGTTTGTTCGCTGCGAATGTTGTGTAGACTTCTTTCCATTTATAAAATCAATGTAATCTGACAGTGAGTCCACAAACACTTTCATAAGAACACTACAAGGAGTCCATCCTAGACCTTTTGGTGTGCTTTTTACCTAAGCATATAACACACTTTTTATTGCATTGTTTCAAAAAATTGTTTTTCATTATTTTCTCCTGAGAATCCATGTTACTTGTAGTAGAAAAACAATAAGGATATTGACCAGTGAACATTTTATGTAATGTGCAAATCAAAGGATAAATGCTTATCAATTTTGTTTCTCTCTAAAACAATGAGTTCTAATCTTGTACAAAATTACAAGGCTGCTGCACTGAAAACATAAAAAGTGTCTGGTAGTGAGAGATGTAGCCCATGCATCTGAGTGTTGGGAAGAGGTAGCAAGTGCACAGATAAATCAGACACTGAAATTGAAGTCATTATGCAAATGGGCAGTAACAATTTAGAGATAAAGCAGAGTCAACAATAGGTTACAATAATATGAAACAGCAAAGAATGTCATCAAGCAGCCCGAATAGGCCAAGGCAGTTTACAAAACTAACCAAACTGACTAGAAAATTACACACAGCTACAATTTCCAAATGAAATGTTTTTTCGCCATCACAAAAATCTATATCAAATGAGAACTAAAAATACTTCTTAACCAGAACATATAGGATAATTAAAATACTGAATAATCTTACAATATTCTTAAATAGGTATATTTTTCACTTACATACAGTAGGTGTGAGTGAAATATAAAGTCTAAGTGAAAAGAGAGTCAAAGTGAAATTTGTGTGAAATGTCAGTTGTGATGTTACTGAATGTTTCCCTATAAATGCTGGATGGGGTTTAGGTCAGGTGACTGTGGAGGAAACTCAATGTCAGGCAGCACTCCTTGATCTTCTTAGGTCTTCAAGTGGTTGTTGCAAAGCTTTGCAATAAGACTTTACTCTCATGTAAGAAATATCACGCTCTATAAATTTTGATCATTATTCATATTGAAAATGTCCCCATGTCCATCTATTTATTTTCATAGGTAGACACAGTGGTGCAAAAATGTATTTAGTAAGCCACTGATTGTGCAAGTTCTCCTATTTAGAAAAATGAGAGAGATCTGTAATTTTCATCATAGGTAAACTATGAGAGACAAAATGAGAAAAAAATAATCCACAAAATCACATAAAAAAAAAATAAATTGTAAATTATGGTGGAAAATAAGTATTTGATCAATAAATTTGGTTCAACTCAATACTTTGTAACATAACTTTTGTTGGCAATGACAGAGGCCAAACGTTTCCCTGTAAGTCTTCACCAGGTTTGCACAAACGGTAGCTGGTATTTTGGCCCATTCCTCCATGCAGATCTATTCTAGAGCAGTGATGTTTTGGGGCAACATGGACTTTCAACTTCCTCCACAAATGTTCTATGGGGCTGAGGTCTGGAGACTGGCTAGGCCACTCCAGGACCTTGAAATGCTTTTTACGGAGCCACTCCTTCGTTGCCCGAGCGGTGTGTTTGGGATCATTGTCATGCTGGAAGACCCAGCCATGTTCCATCTTTAATGCTCTCACTGATGGAAGGAGGTTTTGGCTTAACATCTCATGATACATGGACCTGTTCATTCTTCCCTTAACACGGATCAGTCGTCCTGTCCGCTTTGCAGAAAAAAAACCCCAGCGCATGGTGTTTCCGCCCCCATCCTTCACAGTTTTATGGTGCAACTCAGAATTCTTCTTCCTCCAAACACGGCAAGTTAAGTTTTTACCAAAAAGTTCTATTTTGGTTTCATCTGACCACATGATATTCTCCCAATTCTCTTCTGGATCATCTATATGCTCTCTGGCAAACTTCAGATGGGCCTGGATATGTACTGGCTTAAGCAGGGGGACACGCCTGGCACTGCAGGATCTGAGTCCCTCTCGATGTAGTGTGCTACTGATGGTAGCCTTTGTTACTTTGGTTCCAGCTCTCTGCAGGTCATTCATCAGGTCCCTCCGTGTAGTTCTGGGATTTTTGCTCACCGTTCTCATGATCAGTTTGACCCCACGGGATGAGTTCTTGTGTGGGGTCCCAGATTGAGGGACATTATCAATGGTCTTGTAATGTCTTACAATTGCTCCCACAGTTGATTTATTCACACCAACTTGCTTGCCTATTGTAGATTCACTCTTCCCAGCCTGCTGCAGGTCTAGAATTTTCTTCCTGGTGTCCATCGACAGCTCTTTGGTCTTGGCCATGGTTGAGTTTGGAGTCTGACTGTTTGAGGCTGTGGACAGGTGTCTTTTATACAGATAGTGAGGTCAAACAGGTGCCATTAATACATGTAATCAGTGGAGGACAGAAGAGCTTCTTAAAGAAGAAGTTACAGGTCTGTGAGAGCCAGAACTCTTGCTTGTTTTGGGTGACCAAATACTTTATTTTCCACATTAGTTACAATTAAATTCTTTAAAAAGCAATGTGATTTCCTGGATTTTTTTTTACTCATTTTGTCTCTCATAGTTGAAGTGTACCTATGATGAAAATTACAGACCTCTCTCATCTTTCTAAGTAGGAGAACTTGCACAATCAGTGACTGACTAAATACTTTTTGCCCCACTGTACTTTACGAGTGGGAATCTTATTTGTATCTATTAAAGTGATTTTACAATTTTATTTAGTAGCAGCCAAACATGCCAACATAAATGTATATTGATTTAATTGTGAGTGTGCTTAAAATATGCCAGAACATCCATTTTGGCTGCATATAACTATCTGTACTAACTGTAATAACTAGCATGTCAATGTTTTGTCAAAAGTTATAAGAACAGAAATGTTTAATAGGTAAGCGCTGTTTAATGACTATCCAATCAGTTTACTCAGTTTACTAAGGACCGAGGTCTTAACAATTATTTATAACTTATAATAGGAGATAAAATCTGCCTTTTAACTCCTTACATAAAGAGCCAATTAATGTGGTCACCTCATCAGCCAAACCATTAAAATGATGCAGATCCACAAGAAGAGGCGGGAATTTAAGATCAGAAGTCCATCTTCCGTGTGTGTGTGTGAAGTAACTACCTTACCAGTTGTGTGCCTGCTTGCTCGTTAGCTTACATTTGGACTACAGACTGTTCTAACCTTGGTTGATATGTTTAGAGATTTTTTTGTGCCAATGACTTGTGTTTGTTTGGATGACTTTCTGCTGCTTATTTGTAACAAGCTGTAAATGACATACATGAGTGTATGTGCCTGTCCTACTGTAAGTAGTACTGCTTTGTTTGTTCCCCACTACCTGTATATTCTCAATCACCTATAACTATATAAACTGGTTCACATTCACTCATTGAGTCTCTGTATCATCTGGCTGAACTTGCGTTTTGTTTGTAATTCATAATGTCTATCAACGCATTTTTGGCTTCTGTCAATCAAAAGTGTTAAGTCCATTATACTCTTAAGCGTTACTGCTTTCCTAGACAGGATCATAACAATACATTACTGCATTTTCTATAATTATTCTGAATTTCTGTAAATTACAAAACGTTTAGCATGTGTATAACAGCTTAGGCTTCCACTAATGATTTCAGCTGTATCTCTGACACATTTAGGTATCATTTGCACATAGGTTTTTTGAAAATGCCTTTTATTTTCACATTACAGTAGCATAAAATGACTACGAAACTATGGTAATGTCCAGTCAACCTCTATTTCTGTCAATGGCCTGTTTCACAGAACGTAATGTGGTAGTTAAACAGCGAATACCTGTATAAGTAAAATGATCACCTAGCTAACAGATCAGCAACTAGAAGGTTCAGTTGGTACTAATAATACTTAATTGTGGAGCTGAAACAGTGAACCCACTCAAACTGAAGTCTGCCATTTTCAGAGGTTCATAGTCTGAAAACTATGTTTGGTTGAATTAAATTGAAAACTATGTTTGTTGCAACAGTTATTAATTTGACTCAGTCTAATCAGATTCATTCAAGAAAGTAGAGTTACCTGTCTACCAGTTCATTTCAGGGGGACTCAGGAAACAATCATCTACTTCAAACAGAGGTGGAAGAATATCTTTACATAAGTGAAAGTACTACTAAGCTGTTAAAAATACTCAAAAGGGGCAGTATGGCGTATATATTTTAGTCAAGTAGAATTATAAAAGTATATGCTATTAAATTACTTACAGTAAAAAAGTAAAAAAGTATTTCTTTTAAAAAGCCTTTTAACTGAATTTTTGAAACAGGATGTCTTTTATGGAGGACAAAAGGTACACATCCATGAGGTTGAGGCTACATAACAGTTTGTGCTACTACATGAATCTGCAATAATCATATGAATACAGAATCAAAAACACATTAAAAGCATTTTCAAATATGATGAAGCAATATATACAGAATACTTTGGATTTTTAATAAATGCTGATAAATCACTTGTATCTAGATATGGCAACATTCAGTACTGCAGTAAATTATGATATTTAATGATAACAATAGTTATCATCTACTCTGTGAAACTACTCTGTTTCACTGCACTCCACTCCACTACTTAATTTTAAAATACTAATGCAAAACATTAGACATATATGAAATATTTATATATATATATATATATATATATATATATATATGTATATATATATATATATATACATACCGGTATAAATATATATATTTTTATAATATGCCACTTATATTCATCACAGAAATAGAATTTACTGTCCCAGACAGTAATGGCACTGTTTTGAAAATGTAATGAGTAAAAAAGCAGATATTTTTCATTTGAAATGTAGTAGTATAGTAGGTGAAAGTAAAACATATTAAGTTATAGAAGAAATCAAGTAAATTATGTAAATTTTTTAAAGTGTAATTCAGAACCAGCAGTTACTGCATTTAGGTACATGAACTGAGCTACGTTTGAGGTGGAAGACTGTCTGAGGATTAGTGATTATATAGTGATGTTCGAAAGCTTTTCATAACTGTATTTTATCATTGTAAAGCAAGTGAATTTACTGTTGACACTATAGGAAGAAAATATGTTCCGATCCACTCTGTTGTCCATTCCTTTGTATTTTGTTTATCTCTTTACCCTGCTCCTGTTTAGTCCTGCATTCACTCCCTATCATCATGATGCTGATCAGTACATTATATGGTCCAGTAATTCTCTCTCCCAGCTTTCACTCTATTCACTGTCATTTACTCAGATGTCCCTCTGTCTCCCTCCCCTTCCACTTTTGGCTCAGATCCTTTATCCTCTTGTTACCTCTCACCTCTTCTGTCCATCCACTGACTTCCCATTCTTTGTCTCATCTCTGTTGAGACACTCCTTGTCTTTCCTTGTGTTTCTGCCCTTCCCTCCCCAACTTCATCTCTCTCATTTCCTTGTACAATACTTTTTCACCTCCCGATCACTTCTTACTTTCTCCATTGTTTTGATTTATTAGCTCATTAGCACTCTCGTCATCAGTTCATTCGGTGGAACAGCTCTCAGTTACCACACAGCTGAAACTGACTAATTTTTTTCTGGCAGCATGCTCCCATTAATGTTATATTAACACTCAATTACCTGCATGTTTGTGTCACTAATGTACGTGTGTTGGTTGATTTGTTCAGTTTAAAAAGTGCACTTGAAAACAAACAAAGGCCTATGTGTTGAGGACTGTTAAGTGCAAGATGCTGATATGGATTTCTATTCATAGGAAGCTATGGTTGACAGGCAGAAGACCATAAAAACAACTTTTTTGTTTTTTTGAAAGAACACACTGTCACTCTGATAACAAGACACAAGATGTCTTTAGCTTTGATTAGATGAACTACCTCCAGTACACTATATAGCCAAAAGTAGTGGATATATCCCATCAGTTATGTCCAAGACATGATTTTGGAACATGACCTGAGTATTGAATATGCCAGTTCACACGTCAGGGCTCTGTAAAAGCCAATCAGTCTTTGGCATATCTTTACTGACTTTGTTTTAGGAGGGCAGGGCAGAATGTTTATGAAATAATATGTTAGGGAGGTGGAATAAAATGAAAACGTCTTACCAAGAGTGACTGAGGTTTTTTAGACATCTTCTGCCACTTGTTTTTCTATGGAGATTCCATGTGAGAATGCATTATATTATGAACCTGTTAGCAGTCGGTGTGAGAGATAAGAGATCATTAATTAGAAAGGGTCTCTACATAATTTAGGCCAAATAGTGTATCTAAGCAACGCTAAACAAAATAGGCAAGCAAGTTGGTGTGAATAAATCAACTGTGGGAGCAACTGTAAAAAAATGGAAGACATAATGGAAGATCTCATCCCGTGGGGTCAAAATGATAATGAGAACGGTGAGCGAAAATCCCAGAACTACACGAAGGGACCTGATGAATGACCTGCAGAGAGCTGGGACCAAAGTAACAAAGTCTACCATCAGTAACACACTATGCCGAGAGAGACTCAGATCCTGCAGTGCCAGGTGTGTCCCCCCGCGTAAGCCAGTACATGTCTGGGCCCGTCTGAAGTTTGCCAGAGAGCATATGGATGATCCAGAAGAGGATTGGGAGAATATCATGTGGTCAGATAAAACCAAAATAGAACTTTTTGGTAAAAACTCAACTGGAGGAAAAAGTCGCATCCCAAGAACACCATACCTACTGTGAAGCATGGGGGTGTAAACATCATGCTTTGGGGCTGTTTTTCTGCAAAGGGGACAGGACGACTGATTCGTGTTAAGGGAAGAATGAACGGGGCTATGTATCGTGAGATTTTAAGCCAAAACATCCTTCCGTCAGTGACAGCATTGAAGATGGAATGTGGCTGGGTCTTCCAGCATGACAATGATCCCACACCGCTCGGGCAACGAAGAAGTGGCTCTGTAAAAACATTTCAAGGTCCTGGAGTGGCCTAGCCAGTCTCCAGGCCTCAACCCCATAGAAAATTTGTGGAGGGAGTTGAAAGTCCGTGTTGCCCCAACAGCCCCAAACCATCCCTGCTCTAGAGGAGATCTGCATGGAGGAATGGGCTACAATACCAGCTACAGTGTGTGCAAACCTGGTGAAGACTTACAGAAAACAAAGTATTGAGTTGAACTTTTGTTATTGACCAAATACTTATTTTCCACCATAATTTACAATTACATTTTTTAAAAATCCTGCAATTTCCTACCATTTCCTGGATTTTTTTTCTCATTTTGTCTCTCATAGTTGAAGTGTATCTAATATGAAAATTACAGACCTCTCTCATCTATCTAAGTATAACTTGCACAATAAATGGCTGACTAAATACTTTTTTGCCCCACTGTATGTAATATGTAATGAAAGAGATAGGCATGTATAATGTGCTTTGTTTTCCATTTTCAAATTTAGAAAATACATAATAGAAAAGAATTTAAAATAGAACTAGGAAGATTTTCAAGTTGAATTTTGCGAAGAATTTCAAATAGATTCAATATGTGGCAATGGTATCTCAAAACAAAATAACATAATTGTGAAAATTGGAACAAAATGATCAAACACAAAATAGTCATCCTTGTTTGGGTTGGGTTGACACTTGACAACCAATAACATTCCTTAAAGTTACATACAGTACACTACATATACTATATTTTAGCAGCAGGTTGACAGAACTTGTGTTTTCAGATTGGCAAAAACCCTTTGTGTTTACTACGTTATAAGAGCTTATCAGTGACAGCAGTATAACCTGCAGAGCCCTTTCCAGACAAACAACCTTACCCTGAGCCTTTGCACTGGGCTTTAGTACATGCTGTCAGAAAACTCATTTGGGCTACCTAGTGTATCTCCCACCACATCTGGTATTGTTTCTGTAATCTGGTCACTGCTTTGAATTAATTCAACAGGCCTAGTCTGTTAAATCAGTTTGGGGGGGCAATTGTTTGAAACAACTGACCAATTGTTTCAAAGTGTTCCTGCAATATTCCATCACAGTAACTGATGATTAGATAGAAGGTTAGGTGATCAGATTTGTAATGATTCACATTCACAATTCTTTTCAAGAGAACAAGCCGACCCAGACCATGCCAGCAAAATTCCCCTACAGCATAACAGAGCCACTAGACCCCCTTATGCTTTGCCTTTAAATTGTCACCCATCTGTATAGTATTTCCTGTGTGCCCAGGTTGGAACATAGCTTCCAAATGTCCTCCCATCCTGACCACCTCCCTTTCAAACTGCTGAGCTCAGGCTGCCCATAGACCCTGGCAGGTATCCAATTGCTGTATCCTAAGGGCAGTGATTTCTTTCTTTTTTTTACCTCATATATTCCAAATGTTAGCTGACTGTACAATTAGATACTATTATAAAGTTCTGTAAATTCTACAAGACAAATGTTGCACGTTGGTGCAGCAGATGGTTGGTGGCAGAAAGCTCCAGGTTCCTTGTTCCATCCCTAGCTCGGGTTACTGTGTGTGTGGACTTTGGCGTGTTTTACACATATCCATGTGGCTTTTATCTGGCTATGTCAGTTTCCTCCCAATAGGTTGCCAGAAGGCTGTTTGCCAATATACAGTACCAATACTTGCCATGAGGTATGAGTAAGTATGAATGAATGAGTATGTGATGATGTCTGGTCAATTTGTATCTTGTACAGTGTGTTTTCACTCCATGTAATAGGCTCTGGACCCACCAAGACCCTGACTAAGGTAAATGTGGGCACTGAAGAGGAATGAATGCATATACAGCATAACGATGACAGACCCTGGCTTTTGGACTTGTTGCTGATAAAAGACTAAGTGGTCCTTATCGTCTTTGGTCCAGAGCACATGGTGTCCACTCAGAAAATAGGAAAGTTTTAAATAGCATATTGTATTGTAATGCTGGACAAAGGATTGTCAAAGTAATCCCTTGCCCATGTGGTTATATCAGCCATTGATGTATGATAGTTGTGGATGCAGTGCGTGGAGATCATGGATGTTCAGCTTAAGCTTGCGTTTTTGCCCTTTATGTACTGAAATTCCTCCAGATTCCTTGAATCATTTAAAGATATTATTCACTGTATAGGGAGAATTATTGTTATCTTTCTTTGGGACACATTGTTTTTAAACATTTCCTCTGCTCATCTTTGCTCCTCAACAACTCAGCCTTTGGATACGGCTTTTGTACCGAATCATGATTACAATATCCTGTTTACATCACCCGCTTGAAATCACATAATTATTTAGGTTCTTTAGTGTGTTGCAGGCCTGAAATGCAGGAATTAATGTATATTAACAAATACAATGAAGCTGACTAGACAATACGTGAAATATCTCGGCTTCATACTGTCTGCAATGAAAATGTAAGACACACTGCATTTTTTAAATTTTACATACTGTTCCAACATTTTCATATCTGTGGTTGTACTTTAATTCTTTTAAAATAGCATGACTTTTATATTTGACTGAATTATATATATATATATATATAATTCCACTACAACAATGTCATTTTCAACTGCAGGTACAGATCTAAAACATGCTGTGTATTGTTTTAAATAAATAAAAAATTACAAATATTATGCATAGTGTGTAGGAATAGTGGATATGACATACAGCTCTAGTAGTTAAACACATTTTAAAATGAACACTAGTAGTAATTACAGTACAGAACAAAGAAAGATGTACAAGAAAAAATAGTTAGGACCTATGCTAACTCATAGCTGCATACTTTGCAAGTCACTTAGATGATAACTGAGTAAATGCCTCTCAACTGATCAGAAACCAGTATGCCTTTTAGAATTTTAAAAGGTTATTCTCCCTTTAATATTGATGTTACAATGTATAAATACAACTGGGAAAAGGTTCTTTTTTATTTATATTATTTTAATTTTGTGAGAGTAATTTGACAAAAAAAGATTTTGACAGGGTATGGTGACTTTCTGTAGGCATTAATTGCTTTATTAAAAGGAAGTGACTGTCTTTGATTGTAGTCATCTTTGTTGTAGTATATCAAGATCATTGCTTTTACCTCTAGTGAATCCTCTAAGCAAAAAGAGCACTAGTCAGCTCTCAAGAAAAGAGCCTATTCATGAATAAGATTGAGCATACCCTCTTGTGTGTGTGTTCAAGTGTAAGAAAAAAACAGTGTGGTCTAAGTGACAGGGCATCACTGGGTTGATGTGATCCACAAGCTTGAGGAGCTCTCATGCATCTATTTTCTACTCCAGCATTCCTTTCATCTGTCACTTTTCTGAATCCATCCCCTATACGCCTATCTTTCCTTATGTTTTCCTTTTTCCATTTTCTCGCCTTTCTCTCCTCTCTCTCCTTCTCAGCTGACATCTTTCTTTTTTCTTTGATCACCCTTATATATGCACATTTGTTCTCATGTTTGCTCTGTTCATCCTCATTTGTACAATGACATTCTATATGAACTGGAGTAGTTTTGACCTGAATTGTGCAGTCTGAATGAATAGGATTCATGTGTGATGTTGGGTGGCTGAATATACAAATTGGCATTTTTTTTCAAATTTGTTATATTATCCTCCTTTGGCAGAAACCAAAGGAGGTATATGAGGACCTCAAAGATGGAGTCATTAGTGCTTATTAGGCTGGAAAAGGTTAAAAACCTATCTCTAAAGAACTGTGAACGAATTGAGAAAATTCAAGGCCATTTATACCCTCCTAGATGACTCCAAGAGCAAGGTGTTTAATAGATTGTGAGATCACAAAGGAATCCAGAGTAACTTCTAAGTAACTAAAGGCTTTCTCACATTGGCTAATGTTAATGTTCATAAGTCCACCATCATAAGCGCACTGAGCAACAATATTGTGCAGGCAAGGAGAAAGCCACTTCTCCCCAAAACATGAAACCCATTAAATGGCAGATTTAATGTAGACCTTACCAAAAGAAAACAATGTCTTTTTAATCTTCATTAACATCAATATTATGGTAACACTTCCAAACAATAATTAAGAGTATGTATTCAATCAGATTTAAGTAAGGATTGATATAATCCTTTTTTTAACCATAGGTTTATATGTAAGGGTTTCTTGTTTGTCTGTGACAGGCCTTATAATTTGAAAATTCAGTATCTCTATTAAAATACATATAAAGTGTTGAATTTTTGATGCAAAGCACATCTGCATTCACTCCATGTTAGCTTTCCAATAAACCACTAACTTGGGTTTAATTGAAACCAAATAATGAATACACAACTCAAATAAAGTAAGCCCATTCCCTAGAATTTTGCAGATAAACTGAGGGAGAAATAACAGTGTGATTATGGGCAGAAATTAGCTGATGAAAAGAGATGGCTTGCTTAAGTACAATGCATCCCAGTATCATTTAAGCTGCATAATGATTTTTGGCATACTTGGACAATAAAGACAGCTTCCTGCAGGAAGTCTTAAAGGGGATTATCAACAGGTAAAATCTAATTATGGAAAATTGTAACAGAAATTGTTCACACTCTGTATATGTGTGGCTTATCCAGCATTTCAGGCAATGAGATCAATGTTCATTGGCTGTACGTGCAGTTTCACAAAGCTCTGCAGAAATTCAGTCAAAGACAAGTTGTCTGCTCATAGAGAACGTTTTTATGTTCAAATGATCTACTTCCATGTGAGAACACACATATGCTTACATACCATACAGTAATACTAGCTAATTTCCTTATAAGCGGAATTATGATGTTGAAAGAATATGGTATTGACTATGTTGGGAGTTAATTTCAGTCCAAATAACTAGTACAGATGTCATCTTCCTCAACCCAGCTGCAGACGCAACCAGTTCAGACGTCCAAAGCCAGTATACAGTATTGTGCAAAAGTCTTAGATCACCATTACATTAGATATACCATTGTTTTAGCAATTGTATAATTACCATATATAAGTTTGATCAAGAATGGTCTTTTCGGAAGGGTTGCAGCCAAAAACACACCTTTTTGGATGGAGAGCAAGGTGAAAAGGCTAATAAATGCTAAAGCTCACAAAGATTGGAATGAAGATCACTGGAAAAGAGTATTATAGAGTGATGAATCCAAGTTTGAAATTCTTTTATCCAATCGTCAAACATATGCTATCTATGTCATTATACCATTGCTAGTCCTCTGCCGGCACCTCCATTAAGAGAAGATATTACCTCTGACTATTAGCATGTTACAAAGTGTTGAACCCAGCTTCTCCATACTGAATTTCAAGGACAGGTCCAGCTAGTATTTGTTCTTGCTATATTGGGGCTGGCAACTAAGTGGCAATAATTAACCCACAGACTAGAGGTCATTACTGCACTCACTACATTAGACTTTGCCAAATTATTTCACAGAGAACTCTCCCTTATTGTACAGAGTGTGGTTATGAGGAGAAGTTCACCTGTCCTTGATTGGCTCAAGTCAGAATCCTGGTGGTTCAAGATGTTTTGGTGGAAGCAGCATTGCAGAAATTTAGGAACAAACAGAAAACTCTTGCTGGAGGTACAGTGGGGTCCAAAAATCTGAGACCACTAATGAAATTGCCTATTTGGATCTTTGTGGTGAAGGATTCATATTGCAGCAGGATACTGATCCAAACACACCTCAAAGTTTTACAACAATTATGTGACCAAAGAAGATCAAAGAGTGTTGACTGTCACTCATAGGTGAAGGAAGGAGGGTGCTGCTGGGGATGCATCCCTACCTAAATTTGCCTGTATAACATTTCAAACAGAGTTAGTCAAAACTAAGTAATTAAAACATAAAATAAGATATAGCCTATAAACCGAAACAAAATTAAATCAATGGATTACAGTTGCATAAAATAGTTGTGTTGCATTGCACCTATTTATTAATTGGGTTAATATCTGTTAAGAAAGTATATAATTTACCAATAGATTGGTCATGCAAGGATGTTCCTGCTAAAGCTTCTGAAGATGCTGTCGCCACGTTCAGCCGCTTCATTCACTACACCCTTAACTCAAAGAAAGCCCACTGTAGACGCACCCAGTTAGAAACGTCGAATTGGTGCAAAACTTGGCATGCAGTTATATATTGGCAGGCAGATGTTGTTGAAGATTTGTTGTAAACATATGTCTTTGTAACCACGTAAGCTACACATTTATGTAACCATATAATCATTTACATCTTATATATTTGTATTTCTAATTCTAGTGATGTCATTCGTTCTGACTATGTCTCTTTGAGGCCTGAATTTGTAGGTGCGTCTCACCCCGAGCTGAGAAATTATAGGATGTTCTTTGGCCTTGGAAGTGTTTATCAGTTTTGTGAAGTATGGGCATGTGTGTGCATAAAATATGTTATGCGAAGACATGCTGTAAACTCCAGTAACTTGGGTTATTTCACGTGTTCATGTTTATAATTAGTATCTGGTACTCGATCATTTGTAATTTGGTTCATAAGCAAATTTATTCTGTAAGTTAAAGTGTTAATTTAAAGCTTTTACATGGTCATAGAGATTAATCATGATCTGGATTTAATATAATTATGTAAGAATTGAATAAAATTTATATGTAGAAGTTAAAGGCTTGACGCTGAAACTAAAATCTGGGCTAAAGGTCATGATGACCTGAGGGTGGAGACAAGGGTGACAACGATCATGGGCTTGTCTAAGATGTACAAATAATCAGTAAGTTAACCAAAACAATCTTACTATCTCTAAATTGTTAAGCAAAACAATTCACTACCTCTAAACTGTAGCAGGTGGGGATGTAGTTATGTGTGTGTGCTGAGTGCATTGTACGTGGACAAGCTGTATAAACTCTCTCTCTCTCTCTCTATTATAGTTGAACTATAGAATTTGCTGTTTTGGCATAACCATACAATGTATTTGAGTATGACAGTATGTGGGATATGTATTAGTGCTGTTAATTAGATGGAAAAATTAAACATTTATAAAAAAAAAGGATGTATGGGAACCGATGCCACCATTAAAATCTTGGCTTTCAGGAGAAGAACAACCCAAGGTCAGAGATAACGGACCTGGGTAGTGGAGGAAATTTTCTAAAAGTTGGAAAACAATCATGACATAATGTCTGAACCTAACGTACAGAACAGTATATAAACAACGTGAGAACTGTTGATCATTGGCATCTCCGCATTGCTGTTATGATGTGTGGTTGTCGTTATTGCCTGTACTCATGTGTAGATGCAATGCAATTGCCTGCTTCTCCACTGAAACTTTAATTCGGCTCCAGTGTGATTTTTAATTAAATGAGCAGAATGTATTCTGTCAAAGAATCGTGACAATATGTAAATGATTACAGGTGTGGTCTGATTAGACACTGAGTCTTACAACTAGAGGGTATAAAAAAGCTTCCCTTGCTGCCCTACAAAAAGGCTCTCAAAGGCTACTTTTGGGTAGTGTACTTCTTGGTGAGAAATTGTTGACTGCTAAACATGCCTCTATGTTGCATGTTTAGTATGTCAGGATACCATATGGAACCTGTATGGCGCTATGCCCAACCATATCTTATCTTGTATCCAGGTTAGAGGTGGCCAAACAGGGTACTAGAGCCTCGTTTCAATTGTAAAGTTTTCCCCAATAAACTTATGATTTGTAATTATATAATGAGTGTAACTATATATGTTCATTATACCATTACTAAAAGACTGGAATACCTACTCTAATGGTGGCCTAAGTCTTTTGCACAGTACTGTACATTCTATTCTTATAAGGTACAGTTGAAGCAATTGAGGACTAAGGGCTTCAACTGAATACAGTGACAGCTTGGCAGCGTTGGGACCAGAACCCTTGACCTTCTGGCCTTTAAGTCAATTTTCCAGTACTTTAACCACTAAGCTACCAATGCCCTTGGGCAAATATTCCATGCACAATGTGTATTGGACATTCGCTAAGTCTTCATCAGTGCTGACAACAGGTTGTGCTGACTTGGTAACTGGATGACTAAGCATGGATTTTGTACAGGTGTACAGTTTTGTTAAGTGTGCACTATGAGGGAAACCCACAACACCGTGTCAGTACTGTGCTAGCATACTGATGTTTTAAGAATAGTCCAGTAATACCCAAGTAAAATCTCATTAGTGGTGGACCTATTGTGATCTGTTTCCATTGAAGGATGAGGCGATGGGGGCCTGACAAATTGTGGATGGTATCTGATGTGCTACAGTCAGTAATGATGTGAATGATATTAAGTGCACCCATATGAAAGATTTACGTGATAAAATGGCCATTAAGTGCAAGTACAAGGTAGGTGTACCTAATAAAGTGGCTGCTTAGAGATAACTGCTGAAATGGCAACGTTTTTTAGGCTGGGCGATATGATGGACCCTCTTCACTGGGGACCAAGGGTGGTAACTTGTGCAATTGCCCTGTCCTTACATACTATATACACTGACCAATCACTTGTTTGTTTGTATGTACACCCACTTGTTTCTAAACTGTCCATTTAATCAGTTCCACTTCTACATAGAGATCCACTTTGTAGTTCTGCAATTACAGGCTATAATCCATCTGTTTCTCTACATACTTTGTCCCATGTTCCCTAATGGTCAGGGCCCCCAGAGGACCACGACAGATCAGGTAAAATTTGTGTGGTGGATCATTTTCAGCACTGCAGTGACACTAATGTGGTGGTGGTGTGTGAGTGTGTTTAACTGGTATGAGTGGATCAGACATAGCAGTGCTGCTGGAGTTTTTAAACACTGTGTCTACTCACTGTGCACTCTATTAGAAACATCTACCTTGTTCCTTGACCTTGTAGATGTAAAGTCAGTGACGGTAGCTCATCTATTGTTGCACAGTTTGTGTTAGTCCTTCCCATCCTTCATCAGTGCTCACCAGATGCTGCCTACAGGATGCTGGTGGCTGGACATTTTTGGTTTTTGGGTTATGTTCAGTCCAGCAGCACTGCTATGTCTGATCCACTCCTACCAGCACTAAGACACATCACCACACGTGTCACTGCAGTGCTGAGAATGATCCACCATGCAAATAGTAACTGCTCTGTGGGGGTCCTGACCATCAAAGAACAGAGTAAAGGCGACAAACAAAGTATGCAGGGAAACAGTCTTTAATTGTAGAATAATACAGTGTATCTATATGGGAAGTGGAACTAATAAAATGGACATTTTTTCAATGAGTGCAGAAACAAGAAGGTGTATTTAATAAAGTGATGGTCAGTGAATGTAGACATAGCAGATTGACTTATATAACATGAATTAAAACAAAAGCTTTCCTATCCAAGATAATTTTTCTGTGAATTCTACACTAGTAAGAAAGATGTTTCTCTTGGTGGATACCCAGTTAGCTAATGATTTATGGCTTAGTGCTATCCCACACTTATCACAATCATTTGGTCTACAAACCACTGTAAAAAGGTAAAGAACCCATCACATTCTGGATGACAGAACACAACTACATGTATGTCCTAATAGTACCTTATCACAGCAATGACATATCATAAGGAATGGCAATTTTTACATATGGCTGATGACTTTTTGGCCCATGATCCAGATTCTTACTCACTATACACTTCCTATCTGACCCTTATGTGACTAGTCATCCATATCAGATTGACAATGGTCTGCTTTCTAGATAATGCGAGTTCAACATAACACCAGGTGCCCTGATTTGAGACTAGCCTTGCTAAATTGCAGCCATGTAGCAAATTTAAAATGACACAAGGGGATTAATCTGTGTCCCAAGTCCTGCTCGTTCATGCATTCCAGAGGATCAAACACAAGCGAGTGATGAATAATTTATCGGCGGTATCGGCAGAGCTCATCGATTTGCTAAAACTGCATTTCTACCTTAATCTCTGTGGCCCATATTTGAGTTGGGCAGGCTTTAGGTGAGTGTTTGGAGGATTACTGGGTGACCCAAAAAATGTTTAAGTGTTAGGTATTTATATATTGAGAGAGGGAGACTATTGACTGAAAGAAGAAGTGGGCTGCTGTCAAAATAAATAATAAAGCAAACCAGTTGTTGGCAAATAAGGAAAGAAATTATTTTATGCTGAAATAATTTGATTTGGATTGATGACTGGCATGGTGATGCAATGAAAATCCAAATGATTAAAGTTTAACATAATCTATGAAATTATCTTAACAAACACTTTGTTTTGTCAGATGGCATATTAACATTATTAAACTATGCTGCCACTTTTAACATTTACAGTCATTTACAGTGAACAGTAAGAGAGTTAATAATACTTCCGGTGCCAGAATTAGTAATGATATACAGTACTGTGCAAAAGTCTTAGCACACCAGTAGATTAGATATACAGTACCATTGATTTAACAATGGTATAATGACAAAAATAATCATTTCTCAGTTTCTTTATTACAATACGACCAGAAAATACAGGAAATTTGAATACAGTATTAAAAAACTGAAAACAGCTTCTAGCCATACCCTTGAGTAACAGCAGCATCTGGCAGCTTCATCGGGATGGCAAGTTGATTCTTCCACAGTCCGAAGAAGCTTGATAAGGAATGGTCTTTTAGAAAGGGTAATCACTTTTTCAGTAGGGAAACAGGGTGAAAAGGCTAAAATGTGCTAAAACTCACAAAGATTGGAAAGAAGATCAGTGGAAAAGAGTATTATGGAGTGACTAATACAAGTTTGAAACTTTTGGGTCGAAATCATCCCCAACAACAATATGTTTTATATGGTCATTATACCATTGCTAGAAGAGCAAATCTAATGGTGACTTTTGCACAGTAGGCCTGCCATATATAGAATAATGCCTAAAAGCAGCATGTAGTATGGCCATTGAGCAATGAAGCCATTGAAATGCCTTCTAGTAGTTCTAGGATTAGTTTATTCATTATTTTTCTTTGATCTTGTATGTTGTCATGTCATTAACATGTGGGTTGCCAACTCACTTTGATTAAATCCGTCTCACCTCAAAATAAAATAATACATATTTGGGAGGTTTTAAACAGCATCTAACAATGAAATATGCAATGCAGCACAGAGTCTCTCTCTCTCTCTCTCTCTCTCTCTCTCTTTCTCTCTCCTCTCACACACTTTCTTGAAAGATCTACATATGCATGCACTATGTAAAAATATGTGATGTAAGAGCTCGCCTGTAGCCATTTCAAAGAACAGCTATTGTAATATCATGCTTGCACCATGCTGTGTTAGCATTTATCTTGCGAAGTGAGTAAGCATCTTCACTTCAGTTCTCATTAACACAGCAAAATAGTTCATGACAGTAGGTTCACTTTAGGTAACTTTATCAGTTTGCTGACTCATAATGAGTAGGCTTATCAGAACACTACGTATTGCGCACACACACACACACACACACACACACACACACACACACACACACACACACACACATTACTTTATGAGATCCTTCTACTGAAAAGTTTTAGTGTAGCTAAATGATAACCTCATACCTAACCTTAAACTTAAACTTAGTAATCTAAAGCATATTTTGCTCATTTCATTTTCAAATTTAAATGTTGGTTTTTGTAAAAACGTGTACTTATGTTTGTAACTCTCCAATCAAAAAAAGTATTTAGTCAGCCACTGATTGTGCAAGTTCTCCTTCTTAGAAAGATGAGAGAGGTCTGTAATTTTCATCATAGGTACACTTCAACTACGAGAGACAAAATGAGAAAATAAAATCCAGGAAATCACATTGTAGGATTTTTTAAAAAGAATTTAATTGTAAAATTATGGTGGAAAATAAGTATTTGGTCAATAACAAAAGTTTAACTCAATACTTTGTAACATAATCTTGTTGGCAATGACAGAGATTAAACGTTTCCTGTAAGTCTTCACCAGGTTTGCACACACCTGTAGCTGGTATTTTGACCCATTCCTCCATGCAGATCTCCTCTAGAGCAGTGGATGTTTTGGGGAAACACGGACTTTCAAACTCCCTCCACAAATTTTCTATGGGGTTGAGGTCTGGAGACTGGCTAGGCCACTCCAGGGACCTTGAAATGCTTTTTATGGAGCCACTCCTTTGTTGCCCCGAGCGGTGTGTTTGAGATCATTGTCATGCTGGAAGACCCAGCCAAGTTCCATCTTCAATGCTGTCACTGATGGAAGGATGTTTTTTGGCTTAAAATCTCACGATACATGGCCCCGTTCATTCTTCCCTTAACACGGATCAGTCGTCCTGTCCCCTTTGCAGAAAAAAAAAACCCCCATGCTTCACAGTAGGTATGGTGTTCTTGGGATGCGACTCAGCATCCTTCTTCCCTCCAGTTGAGTTTTTACCAAAAAGTTCTATTTTGGTTCATCTGACCACATGATATCCTTCCAATCCTCTTCTGGATCTTCCATATGCTCTCACTGGAAACTTCAGATGGGCCTGGACATGTACTGGCTTAAGGGCTGGCACTGCAGGATGCCCTTTGTTACTTTGGTCCCAGCTCTCTGCAGGTCATTCATCAGGTCGCTCAGTGTAGTTCTGGGGATTTTTGCTCACCGATCTAATGATCATTTTGACCCCACGGGATGAGATCTTGCGTGGGGCCCCAGATCGAGGGAGTTATCAATGGTGTATGTCTTCCATTTTTCCATGTTCTCCCCAATTGCTCCCACAGTTGATTTATTCACACCAACCTCCTTGCCTATTGTAGATTCACTCTCCCCAGCCTGGTGCAGGTCTAGAATTTTCTTCCTGGCGCCCTTCGACAGCTCTTTGGTCTTGGCTGTGGTTGAGTTTGGAGTCTGACTGTTTGAGGCTGTGGACAGGTGTCTTTTATACAGATAACAAGGTCAAACAGGTGACAGTTAACAATTGTATGTATATATATATATATATATATATATATATATATATATATATATATATATATATATATATATATGTGTGTGTGTGTGTGTGTGTGTGTGTGTGTGTGTGTGTGTGTGTGTGTGTGTGTGTATATAAAGCTTTTTGTGTATAAAGATAGATACACAAAAAGCTTTATGAACATCATGGGCAACACGATTATAAAATCCATTATAAACCAAGCAAGCTAACAAGCAATAACCCACCCAACCTACTGTTAACATTAACATTAACATTAACATTACTGTTACAATTAACATTACGCAGTCATGATCATATTGCCTAGAAATATACTAACTGCTACATACATGGTATGCCATGCCACTTAAATATTGTCTTTTAACTTTTAATTGTATTGTCCTGTAGTCTAAATTCCCCTAACCAGGATAAAACGTTCGTAAAATGAATGAATGAATGAAAATCTCTGGCATATTTGGGTTTTTTTCAGTTGGGGGACTGGATATCATTACAGGAGTCTCAGTCTCGGACGCTTTGCGACTAGAGTCGTGAAGCGTAAAAAGCTTAACTGTATAGCACCTTTGTGATACTCGGAAAATAAAATAAAATAAGAAAGAAGACGGAGGGTTAGTTTATCGCAGAGCCTCCGTGTCTGATCCCCCCGCATTGTGAGTGTTGGTTCGGCTCTCTTGCGCGCTCTTTGGCTGCTGGAGCGCAGGTCACCGGTTTAGCGCTCTTTACTCATTCCGAGCTGTGCCGGCACAACGACAACATTTCAGCTTCTAACACATCAGACTCTGAAATCTTCGGGAATAACATTAGATCTTGGTTTTCTCACAGATAGTCTACACAGCTGGGTTTCTGTTTGAAGTAACGGACCGGGATGCGCTTAATATGAAACGCTCTTATTTCTGGGGGCTATTCTAGCTTTGCTGAAATAAAAAAAAAATTGTCACCGGGAGACACACTTAAAATATCCGTGGTGCTTGTTTAAAGATGAGAGGAAGGATGGTGCACCTTTGTGGTGTATGTTTGTTCTTCATGTGGATTATACGGGGCACTACAGTAGTCGACGTGTCTGGGACGCATCAGGGAATTCCTCCTGCAGTGTAAGTTACTCACAAGTTTGCATTTCATTTCAAACACCTCTGTTCTATACGATCACGAACAAACTTTAATTTGTTCGCCTTGACGTGTTTATACTCAAACCAGCGGTTGAAATCAGGGTTTTAAGGAATCCAGGATTTCTTCAGCCTAATTTCGGTGTACCTGAGCTGAAGTACCATTACCATGTACAACCATGTTGATATACTCCCCCGTAGTGAGGTAATAATAGTAATAATAGTAATAGTAGTAGTAATAATAATAATAATAATAATAATAATAATAATAATAATAATAATAATAATTCATTCTGAATACTGACAATTCATAATACATAATACTGATAATTAGTTCATTTTTGTCCTCTGTGGGGGACATGAGTTCACAAAGAATATTTCAATAACCATGCAATCTACAGAGCTAAAAGCTAATGCGCCATCTAGAGGACATCCTGGTCCTTACACTGATATATCATTTGTGGGGGTGTCTCATTTGCAACCTGCTTTTTCAAAATGGCTGCAACCACGTTTTACAGAAGCCAGAGAAGTAAGTTGGTGAGTATTATGTATTAATGATTTTTCTAAAGCCTATAATTTACATGTTTTACGTAGAAAACAGTTTTAGCTCATTTTCAAAGCAGTTTTTTTTTTTACTGATTTGCACTTATGTTTAACCACTTAAGTGTACTTGTTTTAATGTCCTCTGTAGTGGACATTGGGACTTACTTTTTGATCTGATGCAGAAGCAAAACATAAAATACAAAAAGAAAATTACAATACCATGTCACGTTGTTCCTTATGAAGGACATTTGATAAAAAAATTAACAAAAGTGTTTTTGAAAAAACATCCTTGTGACATTTCTTTTCCATCTCATAGACTTCTTTTATTTCAAAATGACTGAAATGATCAAACATTAGTTTTCCTGGGTCTCAGGAGGATAAGGAAGTTTCTTGTGGTTGGATTTACCTTTCCTCCAAATGTTTTATTTTGTCCAAAGTAATCACATGGAGTTTACAGACATATAGAGATTAAGTAGATAAATGATCTAGGATGCCTTCATGCAGGTGTCATTATAGAATCTTTCACAAGTTTAGACCATACACATTTCTTGTGAATTTCTAGCTTTTTTTAAATCCTACACCCACCTGGAACCAACTGCCTGTGTTGTGCCTGTGACCAACTCTCACATTTCTGTTTTAATTTCTTCATTTCTTCTGCAGTTTATCGTTGCAGCTTCCATTTCATTCATTCTTATCAGCTTAAACCTAGTCAGGGTCATCTGAAAGCCTGTGCCTAGCCAGTGGCACTGGGTGCAAGGCAGGAACTACCCTAGACACTCACACACAAAGGGCAGTTTGGAAACACCAATTAACCTAACACGCATTTCTTTGGAACGTGGGAGGAAACCAGAGTACCTGGAGTAAACCTACACGGACACAGGGAGGACATGTAACCTCCTGCACAGACGGAATCCAGGGTCGGGATCGAACTGGGGATCTCAGAGCTGTGAGGTGACAGTGCTAACCACTGCATCACCACGCTGCACCTATTGCACTTTAAAGTTGTTATTTTATTTTTATTATTTTTTCATTACTTTAGCATTTTTTGAAATGTGATCATTTTCCTGGGTGAAGCACTTTGAATGGGCTTTGTGTATGAAATGTGCTCTTCAAATACAATGGAATGCCTTTTATTTATTCATTCAGTCATTTTATCTGCTTAATCCTGGTCAGGGTTGTGTTTGACATGGCAAGGTCACCTTTTATTTCATGCAGGTTTTAGGACTTTTTTATATTATTAGATGACACGTTGCACTTGTCCCAAAGGTACAATAGAGTACAGCAGGAAAATAAAAAGGGACATAAGGTGGGGACAGGTCCAAGGGCCAGACTTAAACAGACAAAATAACCCTCCTGGAAAGAAGTTAGTAGAGTATTTAACTATAAGTGGGTCCTTTATTAGCACTGGCACCCTGTAATAACTTATTAAGAGAGAAAATGAATAGTGTGTAGTATGAAATTGAACACAACGGAGCAGCTTCGTCAGTTTCCCTCACTGAATAAGACCAATATATGAAATGCGTCCAGCAGCAGGCCAGTTTGCAGGAAAATGATACATTATAGTTTATAATCAGTTAGAATATAGTAAATATGTTTTTTGCCATATAGTAAACACATTTAGTATTATTCTGAAATAAGTACAATCAAACAGTCCTACTATCTAATAGTATTTTCTTTCAGAAAATGTAACAAGAATGTTGTCCCAACTTTTTAAATTCTTCAGATCTTGTAAACAGATCTAATAGTTATTTTTTCTCAATTTACCATTTTCTCAATTTAGCATTTCCCATTGACTCCCTCTTATAATCTTTTCAGCTTTATCATTCCAGCTTTGCCTAGAATATCATACCATCTGAACCTCTACAAAGGCACAGCAATGAACTGAACCACTGAACTGAGCCTTATAGTATGTTGTCACCTACCACCCCTGCTGACAGGGTTGGGTATTGTTTGAATTTTGTCAATTCCACTTCTGATTCCAATTCTGCTTATCGGTTGTCTGTTTTGATCAATTCTATTATAGTGAAAATATGACAAATGCTTAGATATAAATACAGTATATTTTTCTTTTTTAATATTTCAGTTATGTGGTTCATGAATTGTGGCCTTATTTATTGGCACATCTATGGTTACATCATCATTAATAGTGACAGGAACTGTTTTATCTATTGTGGCAAATTCTTGCAAAATGCCACAAATTACTGTTGGGTAGTAAAGAACATTTAGACACATCTTTTGGTGATAATATAACATAGTAACCCTTTTTGGTACAAATGCTATGACTGCTCGGAGACTCTCAGTCACAGGCTGACTGTCCTGGGTGTGCCAGCAAGGTGATAGCACTGTCTGTGTAGCTGGCTAATCTGGCCCTTGGGATTGGAGACTACATTGCTTCGAACACTGTATGTTGCTGAAACTCAGAGTAGTGCTGGTGCCTTAAATGTTTTGCCATGTTGGGAGTGTAACCTAGTGCTTGAATCCTTTAGATTTTTCTGCCTAAATGTACATAAATGTGACCTAAAACATCATCATCTTTTCAAACAAGTCCTAAAAGTACCTCACCCAAATGAAAAAAAATGTGACAACTTAGTCATTTACATTGAGGAAAAGTATCCAATGTTACATACAGTGCATCCGGAAAGTATTCACAGCGCTTCACTTTTTCCACATTTTGTTACGTTACAGCCTTATTCCAAATTGTATTAAATTAATCTCTTTCCTCAAAATTCTACACAAAATACCCCATTATGACCATGTGAAAAAAGTTTTCTTGAGAGTTTTGAAAATTTATTAAAATTAAAAAACAAAGAAATCATATTTTACATAAGTATTCACAGCCTTTGCTTAATACTTTGCTAGAACATTTTGAATATAATGCCACAAGCTTGGCACACCTATCTTTAGGCAGTTTTGCCCATTCTTCTTTGCAGTACATCTGAAGCTCCATCAGGTTGGATGGGAGACGTCTGTGCACAGCCATTTTCAGATCTCTCCAGAGATGTTCAATCGGATTCAAGTCTGGGCTCTGGCTGGGCCACTCCAGGACATTCACAGAGTGGTCCTGAAGCCACTTCTTTGAGATCTTGGCTGTGTGCTTCGGGTCGTTGTCCTGCTGAAAAATGAACCGTCGCCCCAGTCTGAGGTCAAGAGCGCTCTGGAGCAGGTTTTCATCCAGGATGTCTCTGTACATTGCTGCATTCATCTTTCCCTCTATCCTGACTAGTCTGCCAGTTCCAGCTGCTGAAAAACATCCCCATAGCATGATGCAGCCACCACCATGCTTGACTGTAGGGATGGTATTGGCCTCGTGATGAGCAGTGCCTGGATTTCTCCAAACATGACGCCCGGCATTCACACCAAAGAGTTCAATCTTTGTCTCATCAGACCAGAGAATTTTGTTTCTCATGGTCTGATAGTCCTTCAGGTGCCTTTTGGCAAATTCCAGATGGGCTGCCTTGTGCCTTTTACTAAGGAGTGGCTTTCGCCTGGCCACTCTGCCATACAGGCCTGATTGGTGGATTTCTGCAGAGATGGTAGTCCTTCTGCAAGGTTCCCCTCTCTCCACGGAGGAACGCTGGAGCTCTGACAGAGTGACCATCGGGTTCTTGGTCACCTCCCTGACCAAGGCCCTTCTCCCCCGATCGCTCAACTTAGACGGCCGGCCAGCTCTAGGAAGAGTCCTGGTGGTTCCAAACTTCTTCCATTTACGAATAATGGAGGCCACTGTGCTCATTGGGACCTTCAAAGCAGCAGAAATTCTGTATCTGTATCCTCTATCCTAACTTTCTGTATCCTTCCCCAGATTTGTGCCTCAAGACAATTTTGTCTCGGAGGTCTACAGACAATTCCTTTGACTTCATGCTTGGTGTTTGCGCTCTGACATGCAGTCAACTGTGGGACCTTATATAGACAGGTGTGTGCCTATCCAAATAATTTACAATCAACTGGATTTACCACAGGTGGATTCCATTTAAGCTGTAGAAACATCTCAAGGATGATCAGTGGAAACAGGATGCACCTGAGCTCAATTTTGAGCTTCATGGCGAAGGCTGTGAATACTTACGTAAATGTGATTTCTTAGTTTTTTATTTTTAATACATTTTCAGAACTCTCAAGAAAACTTTTTTCACATGGTCATAATGGGGTATTTTGTGTAGAATTTTGGAGGAAAGAGATATTAATTTAAAAACAATTTGGAATAACGCCTGTAACGTAACAAAATGTGGAAAAAACTTGAAGGCGCTGTGAATACTTTCCAGATGCACTGTATTGACAATCAGGTTGTGAGTGCACATAGCCACTATGCACATAAGTCACTCTAACAAAGAACCGATTAAAGAATTAACTAAATCTTTTTGAAAGGGCTAAGTCATAGTTCCTGACCTTAATCCAACAGAAACCTGTGCAGAAGCAATTCATGTGAGGAAACCTCATCCCCAGAGTTGAAGCAGTTCTGTATCGAGGAATGGGCTGAAATTCCTCCAACAGGACTGATCACACTAAAAAATGTTTGGATATGGTAGTTACTTTCGCAAAAAAGTGTCACACCAGACAACGGAAGCAAAGGTTAACATACTATTGCCACTCAAGGATGTAATACTGGCAAAATCTTCCTAGTCCAGAAGGACATATACAAGTGGTGCTTGAAAGTTTGTGACCCCTTTAGGAATTTTCTATATTTCTGCATAAATATGATAAAACAAAATCGATTCACACACATACTACAAGGTAGATATGGCGTGTTTCCCTTCTGTGTGTGCTTTGTATGTTGGCAGATCTTCAGCGATCGTGTAGTTATGATATGATTTCTACACCCATATTTCATTTTGTGTGTTTTTGTTCACACTCATTCTTGTGTGATTCATCACTTGGTGCTATGTGCGCTCCTTTCTTTCTCTGTTTACCGCAGTACTTTCAGACACCACTTTACTCTCATGTTTTCAAATTCACCTATCTCCACTCATTACGTTGTGAGTTAGTAACGCTAAGTGCATTCCGGACTTTGTACTATTACATCTCATTTACTCCAACAATTATTGTTTGCACACTCATAGTGTTCTGTCCTTCCTTTCTATACTTCTTTTTTAATTTTAGGTTTTCTTTTTTTCTGACTGGGTTTACGAAGACCTGTTGATGGACGCCGGTCCGACTGCGCGTCTGCGGCGGCCTGGTCAGTTGCAATGAATCCCAACTGCCCCCACACACTGTGTTGCCCCATGCTGTGCACACCACACCTGCGCCAGAGTGTGACAGACGGCGCGTGAGGGGAGTTGATCGACAGCTCGTGAGGTGGGCGATGCGCCTTGTGCAGGGTATTGTTCTGTCCGGCCGGGCGTTAGACCCAGGCGACACCCACTTGTAGCAGGCCGGAACTAGTTCCTACACCCCCCCCTAGAATGTGTCAAGGCTCTCACAAGGCGGACGGTATACGCTCTGTAACTGCTGGACTCAGTCTCCGGCACACCCGGCTCTGTACGGTAACCAGAAAGCAATGGAAGCGTCAACTCGGGGATGTGGTGGGTTTCCCGACTCGATGCGATTCCCTGGTCAACTTGAACACGGTCTTCCACAACAGTTACGATGGATTAAGGTCAGGCGCTTTCGACATTGGACATTCAAGGCGTGAGACATGTGTATTTTCTTTCAATAACTACATACGTTGTACTGCGTCGAGAGTGAGCAATTGTGTGCTTAGCGTTGGATCTTGTGTTGCGATGCATTGCCGCCCTTCTCAGGTGACTCTTAGGATCTCGACGTGGCCACTCAGGATGGCTCCTTGAATATTGTTTTCTTTAGAGAATAGTCTCTTGAAATAATTCAGACATTCTTTGTTCATCAATGATGGCAAGCCGTCCTGGCCCCATATGCAGCAAAACAGGCCCAAACCATGATACTACCACCATGTTTCACAGATGGGATAAGGTTCTTATGCTGGAATGCAGTGTTTTCCTTTCTCCAAACGTAATGCTTTTTTTAAAACCAAAAAGTTCTATTTTGGTCTCATCCGTCCACAAAACATTCTTCCAATAGCCTTCTGGCGTGTCCATGTGATCTTTAGCAAACTGCAGACAAGCAGAAATGTTCTTTTTGGAGAGCAGAGACTTTCTCCTTGCAACCTTGCCATGCATGCCATTGTTGTTCAGTGTTCTTCTGATGGTGGACTCATGAACATAAACATTAGCCAATATGAGAGAGGCCTTCAGTTGCTTAGAAGTTACCCCGGGGTCCTTTGTGACCTCACCAAGTATTTCACGCCTTGCTCTTGGAGCGTTCTTTGTTTGTCGACCACTCCTGGAGAGGGTAACAATGGTCTTGATTGTCCTCCATTTGTACACAATCTCTCTGACTGTTAATTGGTGGAGTCCAAACACTTTAGGGATGGTTTTGTAACCTTTTCCAGCCTGAATGGCATCAACAACTCTTTGTTCCTGTCATGATACACTTCCACAAACGTATTGTGAAGAGCAGACTTTGATAGATCCCTGTTCTTTAAATTAAAAAGGGTGCCTACTTGCACCTGATTGTCATTCCAATCATTGAAAACACCTGACTCTAATTTCACCTTCAAATGAACTGCTAATCCTAGAAGTTCACATACTTTTGCCACTAACTAATATGTAATTTTGCGTCATTTTACTTAATGAATACTCAATACTCAATAAATAAAAGTTTCTGTTCTCGTTGTTTTATCAGTACTCAACGCACTTGCTTAAACTTGTATGAGTCGAGCCACATTTCTCCTTCCAGGCAAAATACGATTCAGGATTCCGGATTCATGATTCACAATTCAGTACACAGTGATTCAGGTTCACAATAGCCCTTGCTCAGTGAAGATCTCTGCTGTGTTTGTGTTTTCTTTATTTTTATATCTAGTACTGTACTCTTAGTGTAAATATATCTTCATAGATCTTAAAGAGGTTCTTAAGAGCCAATCGAAAGGATACTGAAAGTAAACACAGGCTGCAGTTAGCTTAGTAGCTATGCTAGCCCCCTGAGTTCACCAACAGAGTAAGTGTTTTGCTTTTACTTTTCACTTTCAATCCATTACTCACTAAATTAAATGAGAATTATCATCACTTTATTATAAAATTAATGATTTTGGTTAATTGTAGTTTAATGTAAGTTTTGTAAACAGCAACTTGCCTATCATTCACAATTATGCAGTATAGACTGCTCTAGCAAATATTCGTTAAACTCCTAAGTTCATGATACATTTAACTTATGATGGATTTGTCGGATCATATTCCCTTCATAAATCAGGGAGCACCTGTACAATACAACTCCATTAAAGCATATAATGCCTTATACAGTGTGGATTTTGTAGGGGTCTGGAACAGATTCATTCAATTCACATTATTCCTTATGACAAAAATGTGCTCAGTACTTGTCATTTTTGGTTCTTGACAAGCCTTCTGGAACAAATTAACAACGAGAACCAAGGTAACACTGTATTATTATTGCTTGTGTAAGAGGATTAAAATACTAACACATTGTAGAGGAGGTTAGCATAGCAGGAATTCCAAGTAGTTCTGATTTGGTGAGGTTTCACTGTAAAGTAAAAGCTAGGCAATTCTGTTTTTTCAGCACATTTTGTAGGCACACGGGTGGCACAGGCCCATGTCAGTCATTAGAAGTCCAGGCAAAGGTGGTAGATGGATACAACAAGCATAGTCCATTAAACCGTGCAGTCTTGCTGTCAAAGTCCACTGGCTGCCACTTCCTGTCTACTGCCTCCTTCCTTGGTGGGAAAACAATTTCCCATGCGCATTTCCTACACAAGGCCATTCAAGGCAATAAGGATCCACTGATCCAACACTGAGGGTGTACTCATATTAGGTGATCTGTACCATGCTTGAGCACATTTTCCCAAAGAACAGTTCGTTTGACTAGTGTGATCGCTCTATGATTGCTCTGTACCATATCCGCGTGTGATATCCTGAACTATGCTCAGGTCTGATTGAAGAGGAGGGCTTGTTAGTGGTTCTGTTGGAGTCATTCCCAGTACTCACTTAATGTGATCGCTAACAGTGACTCCAAAAAATTTAAATCCAGTAAGTACAACCATTAAGTTCATTGTGCTGTGCTAGCGCGTCTTCTCCACCACAAAAAAGCATCGTGACGATGTAACCGTGCTCGGGCGCAGAACGTTTAAGTGCATTCTGAGTGCAGGCCAGCAGGGGAGTAGGGAGGGGGTTGATCGTGCTCAAGCATGGTACAAGACAACTGGGCATAGTGTGAGTATGCCCTGAGGCACTGAATAAGTATCGAAAGTGTTGGATCTGCATCTGATTAACTGCTTCAGAACCATTGGCATATGCAATGAATCATATGATGCTATGTGTTATGATACATTATGCACACTTTATTAGGTCTTATGAGGTCTTATATTCATCTTGAGTCATTGCCACCACACCCTGTGATGTTAAAAAGCTCAGATATTGGCACTGAAAGACAATATCAATATCTGTCAGATGTTGCTAGTGCATCAGTATTAGGAGTCTCCTGGCACACAAAAAGGGGGAAGATAGGACCCTTAAATAAAGTGCATCTCTTTGTCTTTCTCTCTTCTTTTCCTCTAGTGTGAAGCTATGGGCTTCAGCATTTGGGGGAGAGATGAAGTCTATAGCTGCTAAGTATTCTGGATCACAGCTCCTACAGAAGGTAAACTTATTCACAGAACTTATTCATTTAGCACATACTGATTGGGTGAAGGTGGCATCTGGTTAATGAAATGAATGAATCCTTCTTATTTTCTCTGCTTACAAAGTGACTATCAGAAGGAGAACAATGAATAGTAGGCAGGATTAAATGCAAATTGAAAAACTAAGCTGTGACCCTTGCAATTGTCTGTGATGGATGAAGGCACTTAACAAGGCTTTAAAACTCACCCAAACCATCCATACTGGGTGAGACAGCTTGCATAACGCCCACAATGTTCACAGTTGTGTAGAAAATTCTGCATGCATATGAAATGCAAATTAGGGCCACTGGGTTAATTGTGCAGAGGAAAGTAAGTAGAGCTTTTTCCTTCAGGAAGTGCATCTTTTCTTATCAAAGCAACCCAAAATGCATAATTAACACTGCCTGGCCAAAAAAAAAGAGTCTTAGACAACCATGTCGGAAAACGTATCCTGTTTTTGTGGAAAAGATGGTACTGTTTCATAAGGCTCAAGTTATTGGCCTGCATCAATCAAAGAAAAAACAACGAAGGAGATTGCTGAATTGACTGGAATTGGAATAAGAACTATCCAGTGCAGTATTAAAACCTGAAAGGGTACCAGTGAACTTTGCCAAGGAAATGTGGTTGGAAAATATTTTGAATGGCTGTGATTGGAGAACACTTAGTTAAGTGCCTGATGAAGTTGAATCATAAAATATCCATAACAGAATTATTATTATTAATGTAGCAAAGTAACCCTCTAGGTGGTGTCAATCACTTTCACTAATTGTTTCTTTTACCAGTTCTCACCTTTGGTTGTCATTCACAAGGTGTGTGAGGTCCGGTGGTTACAATTTTTTTCCATAGTTCCCTATTAGCTGCTTGTATTTACTGCAGTTTTTAATAGGAAACACACAAGCAATCTTCTTTTATCTGTGTTCTGGTGTTTTTTCCAACTGCTGTATGATGCAGGCAGGAGGCAAAAATGTTAGTAAAATTCTGCCTGGATGCATTTTATAAGCTTGGGACTAAGTGAAATGGGAGAAACCCGAGTTGCAGTGAACAAGGCATTACGGGATTCAAGAGCATAAAATGGGCCCTTATGAATAATGTGTGTGCTTATGGTTCGTTCTCTGTTTCCATGTCCTTCAGCCTTCACGAGTTATTACCATTTAGCGTTATTTCTGTTGGACTCTCTATGTCTCTGCGCATGAGTGTTTATAATAGCATGTGTGTGCACGTCTGGTTGGGCTAATGGGATAAATACCTCTAGGGTCAGATTATTTTTGAACTAGTTGATAAAGAACAAAGAGATCTTGCAGGCTGGACTAGATTGTGTGTGTGATGGAGAGAATGGATGAGAAGGTTGAACTAGATTTGCTAAGTATACAGATAGAGTTGAGCATAAAAAGCAAACTTGTCATTAAAATAAGCCAATTTAAGTAATATTGAATTCAGAAAAAGACATTAAGAATTGTTTTTATTTTCTTTTTGGTAAAGAGCATAGAAATCCAATACAGTCCTGATTTAGTGCTTACCACAATATCCAGTGTTGCTGACTCCTATTATAGTATGTTCTTAATTGAACAGACTTGCCATTTACCATTTGTCACTCTTTGTAAATAATAAATGGAAGGAATTTCATTTAATGATTTCTCATGTTAGTTTTAGAATTATGCAAGAATGAAGTAATTTTAGGTAGCCGTCTTAAATACTGTAGGTTACCTTTTAAACCAGATGAAAGGGTTATCCACTCAATCCCTGTTTTAATGAAACTTGCGTGCAAATCCACTTTCATGTGTGTCATCAGTGCGGCGTCAGAACAACTGTTCAGCAGCTACTAACAATGTCAGCCCCTCTAATACCCTCCTTAAACCTGAAATGATGGAAATGCTAGTCTTTGAACAATTAAGCTAAAAATAATACAGGTAAATTTACTGCATTTGTATTCAGAAACTTCTTTATTCATATATTTATTGAAAAGCACTGTATGTTATCTGTCATACTTCTTACAATCCCTGGCCAAAATTATGGAAACACCGGCCTCGGAGGATCTTCATTCAGTTGTTTAATTTTGTAGAAAAAGAGCAGATCACAGACATGACACAAAACTAAAGTCATTTCAAATGGCAACTTTCTGGCTTTAAGAAACACTATAAGAAATCAAGAAAAAAAATTGTGCCAGTCAGTAACGGTTAATTTTTTAGACCAAGCAGAGGGAAAAAAATATGGAATCACTCAATTCTGAGGAAAAAAATATGGAATCATGAAAAACAAACAAACAAAAGAACACTCCAACACATCACTAGTATTTTGTTGCAGGTTGGAGCCTTGTCATGGACCATTTTCTTCAACTTCCAGATTTTCAATTGGATTGAGATCCGGACTATTTGCAGGCCATGACATTGACCTTATGTCTTTTTTCAAGGAATGTTTTCACAGTTTTTGCTCTATGGCAAGATGCATTATCATCTTGAAAAATGATTTCATCATCCCCAAACATCCTTTCAATTGATGGGATAAGAAAAGTGTCCAAAATATCAACGTAAACTTGGGCATTTATTGAAGATGTAATGACAGCCATCTCCCCAGTGCCTTTACCTGACATGCAGCCCCATATCATCAATGACTGTGGAATTTTGCATGTTCTCTTCAGGCAGTCATCTTTATAAATCTCATTGGAACGGCACCAAACAAAGGTTCCAGCATCATCACCTTGCCCAATGCAGATCCGCGATTCATCACTGAATATGACTTTCATCCAGTCATCCACAGTCCACGATTGCTTTTCCTTAGCCCATTGTAACCTTGTTCTTTTCTGTTTAGGTGTTAATGATGGCTTTCGTTTAGCTTTTCTGTATGTAAATCCCATTTCCTTTAGGCGGTTTCTTACAGTTCGCTCACAAACGTTGACTCCATTTTTTTCCCATTCGTTCCTCATTTGTTTTGTTGTGCATTTTCTGTATTTGAGACATATTGCTTTAAGTTTTCTATGTTGATGCTTTGATGTCTTCCTTGGTCTACCAGTATGTTTGCCTTTAAGAACCTTCCGATGTTGTTTGTATTTGGTCCAGATTTTAGACACAGCTGACTGTGAACAACCAACATCTTTTGCATCATTGCGTGATGATTTACCCTCTTTTAAGAGTTTGATAATCCTTTGTTTCAATTGACATCTCTCGTGTTGGAGCCATGATTCATGTCAGTCCACTTGGTGCAACAGCTCTCCAATGTGTGATCACTCCTTTTTAGATGCAGACTAACGAGCAGATCTAATTTGATGCAGGTGTTAGTTTTGGGAATGAAAATTTACAGGGTGATTCCATAATTTTTCCCCTCTGCTTGGTCTAAAAAATTAACCGTTACTGACTGCCACAATTTTTTTTCTTGATTTCTTTGAGTGTTTCTTAAAGCCAGAAAGTTGCCATTTGAAATGACTTTAGTTTTGTGTCATGTCAAGTCAAGTCAGATCTATTTATATAGCGCTTTTTACAATAGAGCATTGTCTCAAAGCAACTTTACAAGTTTAGATTATCTCCCAATATCTACGTCCAATCCCAAATTGAGCAAGCCTAGGGCAACAGTGGCAAGGAAAAACTCCCTAAGTGTTATGAGGAAGAAAATTTGGGAGGACCAAGACTCAAAAAGGGACCCAACCTCCTTGGGCGGCATAGGTGATAAATCTGAGAACGAAACTAAAGTCATGGAGTCAAAGTTCAAATAAAATGTGAAATATGCACATTAAGTGGCCTGGGTATGATAAGGAGGCTGGAACTGATGACGGAAGCAGTTTGAGTGAAGCTGCAGCGGCTGAACATCATGTGTGGGGCTGGAACTGGTCTGAGAGAAAACAGAAAATGTAATTAGTTATTGATTAAGAGCACAGAGTCTATTAACAGTCACTTATGCCATGTGTAGCATGAGACCTCGGCAGCATTAGCTATAGCAGCATAGCTAGAAAGAGGATAACTGGTAGGTAACACAGCCAAGAGGGATCATATGAGACATCGGCAACCCCACGGGAGGCAGAAGACAGGAACCCAACGTCTCTGATCACCATAAGACTCTTTGACTATGAACCCCCAGCTCTGCCCTTAGTCTAAGGCCAGGATGCACGAGTCAAGATCAAGAGGACTGAATCCCAGTTCAGCAAGACCACCCAGCCAACACTCCTGGCTAAAGGACAACTCAGGCAGGCAAGACATGACTCCAGACTCCGGCCCCAGTGACCTAAACCATGCATCGCGGTCTAAATCTAGTCAAAAGCCTGCGGAAATAAGTATGTTTTTAGCCTAGACTTAAAATTTTGGAGAGTGTCTGAGTCTCGAACGAAAGTGGGTAGTTTATTCCATAGTTGGGGGGCCATGTATGAGAAAGCCTTTCCCCCTGCTGTGACTTTTTTAATTCTAGGAACTAAAAGAAGTTCTGTACCCTGCGAACGAAGTAGACGAGCTGGATTGTAAAACTCTAAGAGTTCACTCAGATAATCTGGGGCCAGGCCATGTAGAGCTTTATAAGTTATAAGAAGTATTTTGTAATCAATGCGGAATTTAACTGGTAACCAGTGTAGTGATGATAGAACAGGAGTGATATGATCAGATTTTCTAGTTTGTGTTAGCACTCGGGCGGCTGCATTCTGAACTAATTGAAGTTTATTTATGGATTTACTAGAACATCCAGTAAGTAAAGCGTTACAGTAATCCAACCTTGAGGTTATAAACGCATGAACCAGTTTCTCTGCATCATTAAATGAGAGGATATTTCTAAGTTTAGCGATATTACGTAATTGAAAGAAAGCAATTAGAGTGATGCTGCTAATGTGCGCATCATGTCTGTGATCTGCTTTTTTTCTACAAAATTAAACAACTGAATGAGGTCGATGATTCCATACTTTTTGCCAGGGGTTGTACTATTGGTGGATCTTCTTCTTCCACCCATTTCTGCGATTAATACAGCTCGAACCGCTTAACGTACAGACATGGGTCAAACACTGTTAAGTACACGCTGTGTGGTGTGCTATCTATTTAGGGAGTTGATCCGATTTGTAGTTTTTAATAGATTTAAGTTTAAAAATGAGAAATCTCCCATATAAATGCATTGATAGAATGTTCAGATTCAAATTTCAACTGACAAAATTCAAATTTTAACTGAATTTGATGTCATCACAGAGCACTCAGTGAGACTCAGTGGTCTGTTGGTATATCTTCTGCTAAATACACTCAAAACGCACACACCCACACACATAGACACACCACACACTCTAACAATTATATTGCACACACATACACCCGCACATGGCCAAACGTATTTGGACACGCTGCTACACGTGACCAAAAGTATTGGGACATAACCCCTTCACGCAGCCAAAAGTATTGGCATGCACCCCCGCACATTACCAAAATTGTTGGGACACAAACCCGCATTCAGCCAAAAGTATTAGGACACAAAACACATTCTTCCTTTTTGCCACATTTCAAGCACTGCTGTAGTTCCATCAGGAAATGCAGATCTAGTATTAGTTTCTTTTTACGTTGCGGTTGAGTAAGAGGTCAAAGTTTAAAATTTTTTGTGAGTTAGCATTCTATTGGAAAAGTGTGAAACAGAATCACTGTTGTTGCATATTGTCACCAACTCTTCCTTGTTTAGTCAAATTTCATGGTTAATGGCAAGGAACTGCTCTCTACAAGCTTTCTCCTCCTGTCGCGAGATGCGGCTCTCCAAACCCGCTGATTCCATTTTCTTCAGGCGAGGTCTTCTGTAACGACTCAGACACTCCAGGGCATAGAATCAAATGCAGGTTTATTAAGACGTTAGGCAAGATTCGACGTAGTAACACAGTCCAAGGTCATAAACCAGGCAATCCAAAAATACACAAACGTGGTACCAAAAGGGATAGGCAAAAATCGTAGTCAGAGGGACAGAATACAGGGTCAAAAAACGTAGAGACAGAATAATGCACAAACCGTTACTAAGTCGCTTAGAGTCGCCGAACAAGAGACGAGACCTCGCAATGAGCGTTTGAAACGCGCGCCCTTTTAAAGATGGCCGTCTCCCGGAAGCCATGGCGGCTTAGTACTCGGGCGACGGCGCTCTCTGGTGGTGCGGCGAGGAATTCGCCGCCGGCGTGACAGAAATCTGGATAGGATATGATGACTTAGGCACTAGCTGCTGTGCATGCCTGTACAGTGGTGCTTGAAAGTTTGTGAACCCTTTAAAAATTTCTGTATTTCGGCATAAATACGACGTATAACATCATCAGATTTTAACACAAGTCCTAAAAGTAGATAAAGAGAACCCAGTTAAACAAATGAGACAAAAATATTATACTTGGTCATTTATTTATTGAGGAAAATGATCCAATATTACATATAAGTGAGTGGCAAAAGTATGTGAACCTTTGCTTTCAGTATGTGGGTTGACCCCCTCTGTGCAGCAATAGGCTGGAAGGAATTTTAGCCTTCAGGTCTTTTCACAACATTTCGATTGGATTAAGGTCAGGACTTTGACTTGGCCATTCCTGATTGATTGATTAAGCCAAAAAGGTTTATTTTGGTCTCATCCGTCCACAAAACATTCTTCCAATAGCCTTCTGGCTTGTTCATGTGATCTTTAACAATCTACAGACGAGCAGCAATGTCCTTTTTGGAGAGAAGTGGCTTTCTCCTTGTAACAATGCCATGCACCTCATTGTTGTCGAGTGTTCTTCTGATGGTGGACTCATGAACATTAACATTAACCAATGTGAAAGAGACCTTCAGTTGCTTAGAAGTTCTTAGTGACCTTGCCTACTATTACATGCCTTGCTCTTAGAGTGATCTTTATTGGTCGACCACTCCTGGGGAGGGTAACAATGGTCTTTAATTTATTCCATTTGTACACAATCTGTCTGACTGTGGATTGGTGGAGTCCAAACACTTTAGAGATGGTTTTGTAACCTTTTCCATCCTGATGAGCATCAACAATTCTTTTTCTGAGATCCTCAGAAATCTCCTTTGATTGTGCCATGATACACTACCACAAACATGTGTCGTGAAGTGCAGAGTTTGTTACATCCCTGTTCTTTAAATAAAACAGGGTGCCCACTCACAGCTGATTATCATCCCATTGACTGAAAACACCTGACTCTAATTTCACCTTCAAATTACCTGCTAATCCTAGAGGTTCACATACTTTTGCCTTTCACTAATATGTAATATTGGATCATTTTTCTCAATAAATAAATGACCAAGTATAATATTTCTGTCTCATTTGTTTAACTGGGTTCTCTTTATCTACTTTTAGTACTTGTGTGAAAATCTGATGATGTTTCAGGTCATATTTATTCATAAATATAGAAAATTCTAAAGGGTTCACAAACTTTCAAGCACCACTACAAGTTACAGTGTAGTGAATATCTTGAAAACCTATAAAGCAATTGTTAAGATAACGTTGGATGTTGGAATGTCATGGGCTTGTGTGTTTGATAGAAAAGCTTCTCACGGACATCCAGTTACGTCTTATGTCTGTTTTGGAATTGTGCTAACAAATCAAGCTAGACTATGCAGCAATCATACAAGGCTTAAGAAATATCTGCAGGCAGTACTATTTTGGAAGTGCACAACTAATCACATTTTCTTTAAAATGAATTTTCTTTGGGGAATTTGAATTAGGTTTGAATAGTAGAATTTGTGCAATAAGCACAACATTCTCTCGGGCCTTGGTATCTCTGAAGCACAGCTATTTGCATAACAGGCTAAAAATGGATAGACATTGATCCAGATGTCTCCTGTTTCTTGTCCAATTCACCCTCTCTCTCTCTCTCTCTCTCTCTCTCTCTCACACACACACACACACACACACACACACACACACACACACACACACACACACACACACACACACACATAGTACCCAACCTTCCCTCATGTCCTGATCTGCCCTGAGTTGATGTAACCTTGAAACGAGAGATGTTTCTGATACAGTGGTGGTCAAGTTTCAGCTGGTGCAGGACCGTGCAGCAGTGTTCCAAGTGCACTGAAGGTCATGTTCTAGCAAGTGAGTTAAAACAAGCAGGTAAAAACCGTCTGGAAAGGTGTGGCATGCTGGCAGTAACATCAATAGTCTTTCACCTTAAGAAACAACTGAAATAAGCTTACTTTCAAATCACATGCTGTATATACTTGCTAATAATAGCTTTGCTGACTAGCTATGAGTCAGCAGTTCTTTACAATAGTAATGGCAGGAAACAGCAGTCCATTTTACTTTATTCTGGCACAGATACTTCATATGCAGGGATTGCATGTTGTCATGCACAAAAACATTGCTTCGATATGTGAGGTGGAGACCGAACATTGCACTCTAGAAGCTATGCAAATGAAAAATGCACTGTAGATAAAATTCGGACTTGCATGCAAAGTAAAGTGCAGGTCAGAAGGATTGATGGAATGTGACAGGGCTGCAGGGACCAGTGAAAAACCCATATCTCAAGTTATGGGAACAGTGGCGGTAAAGGACAAGTTGGATATAGACAATGTTACAGGAAATGTACAGAAAGAGAAAACGCTGTGGTTAAGAAAGTGGAGCCAATCAAGAGGGCTTAGATGTAAAGGGTTAATATGTTTGTAGGGACTTTGTAAAGCCTGTAAAGAATTGATTGGTGCTGTCTTAAACAATGTCTTGCAGACATATGTTGTATCAAGCTTCAAAACAAACACACACTTGAGTCCAAATAACAAGCCCTAAAACCAGACGGATATACTACCGTGCTAATTTTGGGATTTGCCCAGGCTTAATGGTGTCAAGAATGTGGTTCATCATTGAATCAGCATAACTTATTCTTCACAGCTAATTGGCTTCAGGGAACGTTCAGTTGCATTTTATTTCAAATAAACAAGAACATTTGGGACTTAATCATTCAAAATGTAAAGTTTTGACATATTTTTGTTCAGATAATAAATAAAACTGAGTTATTAGCTTGTAGGAAATTACAGGCTGTTGATACAGTTCTGATAAATCATAGAGGCTCATGCTTCCCTATACAATACATGAAATTAAATCTCTGTTATCAATTACACAGATGTATCATGTGTAGTGTATTTCACGTACCATTCACGTTACATTCTGTTGACCAGGGCATTGAACAAAAATGGACACTGACCAGACATTATTATAGTCACATAGCCTTTTTAAGCTACTGTAATGTAGATATACAGGAAATTTTCTCAAAGCAAACTGAGTGCAAATATGTAATTTTGTCAGCATGAAAAACTGTTATACGTATTAAACTTTATTATTTAATAGAAATTCACAATAATTATAGATAATACAGTAATATACTCGTATGGCCCTGTCTATAGGAAAACTATAACACTTAAAAGGATGGTATGATGGACCTGTAAGGTAGTGAACTTTAAAGTGAATGATGGTTCTTTAACTCCCATCTCTGCTCATGGAGCCGCAGCATTCATTGGCTGTTAAGGTTTTTGAAGTGATTAAGTCACTCTCTGCAATGGGTTCTATTGGATGAGAACCCACTGCACAGTGCGATAGGAGGAGGGCAGGATAAGCAAAGTGCACTGCACTAGTGTGCAATAGAACAATAATAAGACGCTGTCATATCGGACGACATAATACATGAAGCGATTACCATAAGAATCTGTTATAATTATGAAGTAAAGTGCGGTAATTACAGTTCAGAACAGTACTGTATACTGAAATATACTTTGGGCAGCATTGTACAGTGTCTTTGCCATTTTGAGTCTGTAAAAAGACAGATGTTTATTTCTGGCGGCATGGTGGCTCACAGCGAGAAGGTCCTGGGTTCAATCTCCAGGTGTGGAGTCTGCATGTCCTCCGGGGGTCTGCATGGGTTTACTCTGGGTAGTCTGGTTTCCTCCCATGCAACCCTGTCCAGGATCAAGCAGATAAGAAAGTGAGTAATTGAGTGAGATTTTTATTTAGCCTACTATTATATTTTATTATTAGATTTTTAAGACCTCAGCTGTTAAAGCAAATGGCCGTTGATCAGATGGACATTAAACAGTGCATTCCTGTACAGTCAAACCATGCTGTCTCTATTCTTACTATTTAATTGCCCACCTTAATGGCTGGTGTATTTGAATACCCAATTCTAATATCCATACCAGTAGCCTGCTTCAACAAATGCTGATTAAGAAAATATAGTAAGTTTCAAATGGGTTTCTGTTCACTTAAGAGCAGTGCAGTCCTGTCCAATCCACAGATAACAGGCAAGAGGACCAATCAGAGATACCAATGCATCACTTTGACATCATAGACAATAGGTGAGATTTAACAAATTGGATCAATTTAGGAATTTTCAATAGGAAATAAGCTACCATTATCAAAATCTTTACTATTCAAAGCATTTTCTGTAATAAGGTTATTTTGGATAATGGGGTTCAACTGTAACAATTTTTATTTTGTTTGTTGGCTTTGTGTTAATTAGCCAAAGCCATTATCTAGAACAGCTTACAATGAAGCCGAACAGTTCTTATATCAGAAAAACAGTATCAGAGGAACAGGGACATGCTACAGGCTGTCAAGTGTACGTGAATTATGGGAGAGACCATTCAGTCTGTTATGCTGTCACTGTGATATGCAAAGCCTGGGAGATTTAACTAATGGCTAATTCAAAGACACTCACATATGCTAATATGCTCTACACCATCGAACTGCCTTATTGCTGATAGCACTTTAGGATAGTGTTGTTATTCAAAGACCACTATCCTACAAACAGTATACTCTTCTTCCATAATGAGTCTTGCTTAGTTTGCATATTATTTAATTTTACAGTGGTACTTGAAAGTTTGTGAACCCTGTAGAATTTTGTATATTTCTGCATAAATATGACCTAAAACATGACCAGATTCTCACACAAGTCCTAAAAGTAGATAAAGAGAACCCAGTAAAACAAATGAGACAAAAATATTATACTTGCTCATTTATTTATTGAGGAAAATGATCCAATATTACATATTAGTGAGGGGCAAAAGTATGTGAACCTCTAGGATTAGCAGTTAATTTGAAGGTGAAATTAGAGTCAGGTGTTTTCAATCAATGGGATGACAGTCAGGTGAGAGTGGGCACCCTGTTTTATTTAAAGTACAGGGATCTATCAAAGTCTGCTCTTCACAATACGTGTGGAAGTGTAACATGGCACAAACAAAGGAGATTTCTAAGGACCTCCGAAAAAGAATTGTTGATGCTCATTCTGGAAAAGGTTACAAAACCATCTCTAAAGAGTTTGGGCTCCACCAATCCACAGTCAGACAAATTGTGTACAAATGGAAGAAATTCAAGACCATTGTTACACTTCACAGGAGTGGTCGACCAACAAAGATCAGTCCAAGAGCAAGGCGTGTAATAGTTGGCGAGGTCAAAAAGGACCCCAGGGTAACTTCTAAGCAACTTCTAAGGCCTCTCTCACATTAGCTAATGTTAATGTTCATGAGTCCATTATCAGAAGAACACTGAACAACAGTGGTGTGCATGGCAGGGTTGCAAGGAGAAAGCCACTGCTCTCCTGTTCTTTAAATAAAACAGGGTGCCCACTCGATCACTCGATAATATTGGATCATTTTCTTCAATTAATAAATGACCAAGTATAATATTTTGCCTCATTTGTGTAACTGAGTTCTTTTTATCTACATCTAGGAACTGTGTGAAAATCTGATGATTTAGGTTTTAGGTCATACTTATGCTGAAATATATAAAATTCTAAAGGGTTTACAAACTTTCAAGCACCACTGTATATTATATTATAATATTATATTATATTATATTATATTATATTTTAAGCCAAGCGCCGAGAAGCCAAAGCTGTTGGTAACAACACCGAATTCAGACGGCTAAATGCAAAATTTCAGAGGGAAGCCAGACGAGATAAGGAAAGTTACTGGAACGATCAATGCGCTAAGCTAGAAGAAGCGAATAAACAAGGTCATACTCGAGCTCTCTTCAGCTATGTGAAGCAGACCAGGGTACCATTCGTACCACGCAAGGCAATGGCCATCAAAGACCAGGATGGAAAGCTATTACAAGACAAAGATCAAATCAGACGAAGGTGGCGAGAACATACGGAAGAGCTATACTCTGGCAATCGAACAGGCAAACCTTTGGAACAAGAATATCAGGCTGAACAAGAACCGTGCATTCTTGAGGAAGAAGTCGTATGGGCCCTGAAACAATTACCAAACAGGAAAGCTCCGGGCATCGACCATCTACCAGCAGAACTGTTAAAACCAGTGCCGACCAAGATCCTAACCGAACTTTGCCAAAAGATCTGATCCACTAAATCATGGCCCAAAGACTGGACAAGATCAGTTTTCGTCACTATTCCTAAAAAAGGCGATATGCAAGAATGTTCCAACTATTGCACCATCGCCCTCATATCTCATGCGAGTAAAATCCTTCTGAAGTGCATTCAGAAACGCATCGTGAAAATTGTCGAACGGGAACTGCCGGACGTCCAAGCTGGTTTTCGCAAGGGTCGCGGCACTAGCGATCAAATCGCGAACCTGCGCTGGATCATGGAGAAAACCCGGGAATATCAAAAGGACGTGTATATGTGCTTCATTGACTACAGTAAAGCTTTCGACTGCATCGAGCATGAAAAGCTATGGAAGTGCCTGACACAAATGGGCGTCCCAGAACACATCGAGCAACTCATAAGATCACTTTACAACGACCAAGAGGCAACGGTCAGGACAATCTATGGAAACACGGAGTGGTTTGAAATCGGGAAAGGAGTTCGACAAGGCTGCATCCTATCACCAACTCTGTTCAACCTGTATGCAGAAATGATCATGAGGCGATGCAATTTGGATGAGTCTGAAATTGAGGTTAAAATCGGCGGAAGAAATATCAACAACCTTCGATATGCAGATGATACAACCCTGCTCGCGGAGAGCGAAAAGGACCTCGGCTGCCTCGTTAGACGAGTGCAAGAGGAAAGCAAGCGAATGGGACTGTACCTGAACACCAAAAAAACTAAAGTTATGACGACGGCAGGCAATGGTACAGTGAACATACAAATCAACAACGAGCTAATCGAGCCTGTTCAAGATTTCATGTTCCTTGGAGCTAAAATTGACCACAGTGGGGAATCGTCACCCGAGATCAAGAGGCGAATCACGCTTGGCAGGTTTGCAATGCAGGGAATGGAAAAGATCTGGAAGAGAAAGGATATTAGCATTAAAACAAAAGGTAGATTGGTCAATGCAATCGTTTTCCCCATAATGATGTACGGTTGCGAAAGCTGGACGCTTAGGAAAGCTGAGAGGAGAAAAATCGAAGCCTTCGAATTATGGTGCTGGAGAAGAATGCTAAGAGTACCTTGGACTGCCATGATGACAAACAAGGCAGTCCTGGACCGCATCAAACCGAAAACGTCATTAGAGGGAAAAATCACCAAACAGCAACTCTCATATTTTGGCCATGTGATGCGCGCTAATTCCTTGGAAACGTCAGTGATGCTTGGAAAAGTCAGTGGAAAAAGGAGAAGAGGCCGCCAAAGAACAAGATGGCTTGACACGATCATGACAACAATGAACATGCCAATTGTGGAATTGAAAGAAGCGGTGAAAGACAGAAAGGTGTGGAGTTCGATGATCCATCAAGTGACCGAGAGTCGGCCGCGACTGAGTGGATAATCAAATATTATATTATATTATATTATATTATATGTTTTTGCAGTGGGCTCAGCCTGGTTTGTACAATTAGCTTCAGGGTAAACATAGTAGCGCACACACACTGTGAGAGGAGGCACTTTGAGTGTTAATGTCTTTCTCACGTTGTGCAGAAATTAAGTCGCTCTGTTGTATTAATAGCTGCTTTTATACTCTTAATTGCATTACCAGTTTGCCAATGAATATGTATGATAAATATTGTTTTTGATTGAGTTCAACCTTATGTTAAAAAAGAAATTTAATTTCTGTATTCAATATTCAGATATACAATTAATATTAGTAATATTTTGTTCAAGAAATCTGTCTTTTAGACAAAACGTCTTATGGACATGGAAAAAACGAGCATGGAATGAATCCTCTCAATATTAAGCAAACAACACAAATAAGTTTAGCAAATGGAAATTCCCAACATAAAGAAGAGAACTGTATTTCCTTTCACAAATGTTGCATACATGGAAAGCAAATCAAGTAAAGTTCCAAGTAGAGCAAAACGAGTCAAAACAAACCACTTTTCTTCTCAAAATGTGAATCCTCATTCTAGACTCAGTCAAGTTCTTCCTCATTATTTGGTGATGAAAAAGTAAAGCAGTATTAAACTCAGCATGGCAAGATCACTGAATCTGCACCTGGGCCCATCCAATAAATGCATGTGGGATCCAGGGCAAGGAAAGAAAGAGTTTAAGTAGAGATGAGGAAAAGAGCAAGAGGTGGCAATCTCAGACCTGCTGATATAGACTTATGTTATCAGAGGGAAGGCACAGATATGCAAAGCTGCAAAGAGACTCAGAAGCGAGTGAGACTGTAGGTTTGAATATGCAATCAAGCAATCAATCCATCAATGTAAATTCACAGCTAACATCATTTGGGAGGGTTTGCACAGTACAACTGGATTTTGTGCATGACTACAGTTTAACTACGTAAACAGAAAGCTTGATATTACTGAGTAAATGTTCATATATTTCTAGAGTTACATGCATACTACCTTTAGCACTTTATAAAATACGAGCATATGACTATGACAGTTTAAATAAAGTATAAACACTGTCATGCAGTTTTACAGTAATTGCTATTTGGTTGTCAGACACTGATTTTATATGACAGCTCATTACTCTTTAATTAAATTTAGTGAATGACAGTATTTTACCATACTGTTGGGAAATATCAATTGATTAATGTTGAAGTAATGCATGACTGGCAAAGAGAAGGTTAATTCTCTTGTTTTATTGTTACATGGAAAATGTTGTATTAAGCTTTATAGTAGGAACTACATACTGTGTTTTTGTACAGTGTGTAACAACAATACTTCCTTCTATACATGTGTATAATATCAATTAGAGGTGGGTATTGGTAAATGGGATTATATCACAATACATTGCAACACAATGTATATTGCGATATTCCACGTAGTTCACTGAAAACATAAAAACAGCTGAAATGCGTCGTAGTACATTACATCGCATTGATAATTCAGTGTAAAAAAAAAACATTGTACTGCAACATCTACAGGAACAGAGATTGTAGTTTTCACTCCATTTAAAATGTTTTTTCTTCTTTCAAAAAATTCAATATTTTAAGCTGAAATCACCAAACTGAAAAAAAATTACGATATATTGCTGTATCGTTTTTTTTTTTTGTTTTTTTTTTAAGCACAGCCCTATTATTAATATTAAATTGGTATTCAATTTAAAATAAAACAAAAGTCATAAGTGTACATGAACATAAAGATGACAAAGTAGTAGCATAAGGCTACATGATGTATCGTTTCATCATTGTCATCATGACATGCCGATGCTCAATGGTCACAGGCAGGATGTGTGAGAAATTAAGGGAAATTAAATCAACCCTGCCATGTTACAACTAAATTTGATGCTTATACTAAATGGAAACTTCCATGGTTTGTCATTTTCTATCACTACAAGAGAAGTCCGTCTGATGAAGGGGATTAAGGGCTCTTGGATACATGGCGTTTGTTGCTAGGCTGAATTGATACTAGAGTATTACATGAATACAATGGTGAGTCAACCAGCATATTAAACTACCTAATTTCCCCATCCAAAAGCACTTCAGAAGAGTAGTCACAGTGGACACCTGATTTAGTTTTTGCAGGGCTCAGTAGTACAAGCATTGTGCTCTCATTTGCTCCTTCTGTTTAAAGAAATGCAAAGGGAATATTTATTTTGGATCACTTGTGTAAGACAAGATACCTACCTGAGTAGACGTCCACATTTAATGAGTATTCATCTGTCTCAATACCTAGCGAGTTTCCTTGCAGATTACTTCATACCTAGAGCAGTTTCTGCATAAAGAACTTTCAAACAAACAGTGGAACCTTAAGACATGCTAATGAGGCAGTATTTTACTTTAGAATGACAGTTCAAATTCTGAGAGTTCCTCCAGCTGTGAACTTCAAAGGAATTTGTCGGGACTAGGGGCGCACCCAAATTAAAATTTTTGGCCGAAACGGAACAAAATGAAACATTTTGCCAAGGGGAGAATACCAAACATGTTTTTTCAAAGGGTTTCACAGTTTAATCGAGCACAAACTTGTAACTTTGTTTTTTGTTTCATTTCTCTTTTTACTTTATTCCACCAGATTAGGCATGAATAAACATGGGACTAAAGAACTGAATGTTCCTTTTTGTCAAGGATGGGTGAGGAAATTATCCAGCTTTGCTCTTTCCACATGTCACAAGTAGCTTCAATTTATAACACAAGAGGGAACAGTCTGAGCTGTTCGTACTAAACCAAAATAAAAACAAAACACAATTGATAAACAGAAAGCAATATACATTATAAAAGTTAATTTGTAATAATTTAAATGTGTTTTTTACTATAAAATAGTTTGCATCTACATATGTTTAACATTTAATTGCATTTAATTACATTGCACCTCTTGCTCTGTGACTCAGGTGTTAAATATGTACTTAATTATGTGAATGTACTTTTTTTTATAAATTTCACATATTAATACTTTGACTCTTGCTAGTTTTCGGTCGAATAATTTCGGTTGCCAAATATCCGGTGCATCCCTAGTCAGGACAAATGTCAAATGCCGTCAGGACAAGTAAGATATTATTTGCATGTACAGTCCCCCTCCACAATTATTGGTACTCCTGGCCAAGATGAGTAAAAAGGGTTATAAAAATTCACCTTTTTGGTTAATTAGTTTAATATCTCCCTGAGAAAAAACAACTTTTTATTAAATTACATTTACTAAAAAAATTCTTCTTCAGACCCTGTCCAGAATTCAGCGGATAAGAAAGTGAATGAATGAATGAAGAAATACTGTATTTTTCGGACCATAAGGCGCACTTAAAATCCTTTAACTTTCTCAAAAATCGACAGTGCGCCTTAAAATGCGGTGCGCCTAATGTATGAATGAATTCTGGTTGTGCTTTCTGACCTAGAACCGATTGTAGATGGTACATGGCGCTCATAAATCTGTCAAAATGTTTTAGCACGGTCTTGGTAATTTACGAAGCTTACGGCCACCGTAGTGCGCAGCATCGCGGAGTAATACGGTATGTGCTTCAGCATTAGGGTACGTGCATTCATTCATTAATTCATTTTCGAAGCGGATTTCAAACTCAACGCTATCAGTCACGCAGTACAACATGGACATAGAGCAGCTGCGAGAGAATTCAGCATTAACGAATTAATGGAACGGAAGTGGAGGAAGCAAGAAGACGCTCTGCACCAGGTAAAGAAGATCAAACTGAGTTTCCGACGGAACTCAAGAGTTTTTTTTCATTTCATGCGCCATATTATAAAAGACTGAGGTTCATCCAACGACATCGGTCTTATGAAGTTATGGTTAATTTGATGTAAAAATCTGAAAACAGTAGAAGTTTAGATTAGGGAACTGAAATGGCCATGGCAGAAGCTTGATTTTGTGTTCAGTAAACCATTTTTGTGTTGATTTGAACATATATTTTGGGTCATTGTCCTGATGGGAGGGTTAATGATGATTGGAAGAGGCAGACAGGTGGTATTTTATGAAGTCCATGATTTAATCTGACCATAGAACATGGTTCCAGTCAAAGTCACAGTAGTGTTAGCTTACATTTGTGGTTAGATGACATTAAAGACTTTTCCTGAAAGCCTTCCAAATAATCTGTTGGTATAGTTGTGACATCTGATAGTAGTTTTGAGGACTTGGTGACCCCAATATTTTTATACTTTATTCATAACTCTCCAACAGTGATCCTTGGGAATTTTTTATTCTCTCTTACACATTTTTCTCTCATTTAATTTGTGTTCTTTTGTCTTTCCCATATTGATGAATGACTAAGAGAATTTATATCTATAATTCACAGTTTACTTCTTGAAAGCGTCTAGATGCTTTGACCAACTTAATAAAGTAAAACATAAATGGAAAAACTGATTTAGTTACATTATGTTTTTAAGAATTTCTAGCAGTGCCAGTAGTTGTGGCATGTAGGTTTTCTTAAAAATAATTATTTTCTGATGGGGGACCCTTTTACTCATCCTTAGCAGGAGTGCTAAAAATTGTGGAGGGAACTGTATGTGCGAGAGTATGTGTCATGGTCAAATGCCCTCTGAGCAGCCTTGGGCTGAGCTGTTTTGACATTAATCCCATCTAGGAAAGCAAGAGAGCTTTGCTGAAGTGTAGCTCAGTATTCAGTTCTGTTGGACTTCTTCGGATAGAACTTTAATTTCATGTATCATTGAGCTCAACTGGTGAAGGACTTGTGAAAAATCTGTCTATGGTGCAGTGTAACTGCATGCTGTTTAATATCAGTCTCTTTAGGTCTGATTGGGATTGGATTTTTTTAAAGGATGTCCTGTGATTTGTGACATGAGGCTGATATTACATGCCTGTAAGATATAGGAGCAAATACACACCTGCTCATGCAGACATACATGGCACTTTAAAAAGCCATTTAGATTGCAGCTTGTATCCTGGAGAACTTTAGGACTCCTGTGGAGAGATTTCAGCAGTTCAGCATCCTGCTGTGAATGTTATCCTGCCCAGAGCCCTTGGAGGTATGGAAAGAGGAGAGGAATAAGAGAGACAGCAAGAAGGAGAGAGTGGGTAATATAAAAGATGAAAGCATTTTCCTTAGACCTTAAAATTCCAGCACAATTTACCATTTTTGATAATATATGATAATAATAATGAAGTAAGATAAATAAACAAAAATGTATACTTTTATGCATTTTATTGGGAAATCTAGAGGATAGTGAGTATAATTAAGTGAGCGCATATACTAGGGCAGATTTTGTTTTAGAAACATGTCACCATACTATTTTTTTATTCACATTTTTACTTTTTTAGTGAATTTTGAATACAATGGCTTGCATAATTATAATCCTGAGTTACACTGACATATTAAAATATGTGCATATTGATTTGGATTATGACTAATATCTTACTGATTATAGTATACTGACTAATTTATATTATTTATATCAATATTGTTTACATTTGTAGCATTTAACAGACAGGCAGGCTAAGGACCTGCCTCAGGTGCTCAAACATGGCAGCCTAGTTCAGTGCCTTAACTGCTGCACCACCACAGTCACAATAACTTTCATGCCTTGATAGTTTAATACTAAAATATGCATGATATCAGTAAAGCCAGGCAGTGATGGCTTAGTGTTCAAGGTACTGGCCAATTATTTGGCAGGTTTCGCGTCTGAAGCATCCACTGTTGTGCCCTTGAGCAAGTCTCTTAACCCTGAACTGCATGGCTTGCATCATCTATGAATTTACACCCGCCAAATAAGTACATGCAACGCTACTGTAAAATAGTTCAAAGCAATGGTGCCTCAGTGGTTAAGGCTCTTGATTTAAAAGGCTGTGGGTTCATATCCTAGCACCACCAGACTGAGCAACATCTTTAACCTTCAGCTGAATATGAGTGACTGCTGTATGTTGTAAATAGATTGTATACATTAAGATTTGACTCTACTCCCAAAACGTTATGTCAAGTGTCTATTCGTGAGTATTATTTCATCCATTGGCAGGTCTGGGGAGATTAAGATGTTAGAAACACAATAAACAAATGGAAATACACTCACCAGCTACCTCTTTAGGTACACCTGTTCAACTGCTCATTTACACTAATATCTAATCAGTCAATCACATGGCAGAAACTGCTGATGAAACCGAGCATCAGAATGGGGTGATTTAGTAAGGTGTAAATAAGGTGGATAAGTAAGGTGATTTAAGTGACTTTGAACGTGGAATGGCTGTTGGAGCTAGACAGGCTGGTCTAGTATTTCAGACACTGCTGATCTACTGGGATTTTCACATACAGCCACCTCTAGGATTAACAGAGAATGGTCCAAAAAAGAGAAATTATCCTGTGATTTTCAGTTCTCTGGGTGAAAATGCCATGTTGATATCAGAGCTCAGAGAATAATGGCCAAACTGGTTTGAGCTGATAGAAGGGCAACAGCAACTCAAATAACTACTTGTTATAACCAAAATATGCAGAAGAGCATCTCTGAATGCAGGTCACTTTGAACCTTTAAGCGGAGGGGCTACTGAAGCAGAAGATCACATGGGATGACATTCCTGTCAGTTAAGAACAGGTACCTGAGGCTACAGTTCGCACAGCCTCAAACAAATTGGACAATAGAAGATTGGAAAAATGTTGCCTGGTCTGATGTGTCTCGATTTCTGCTGTGACGTTCAAATGGTAGGGTCAGAATGGCATAAACAACATGAAAGCATGGCTCCATCCTGCCTTGTATTAGCGGTTCAAGCTGCTGGTGGTGTGATTTCGTGGGGGATAATTTCTTGGCACACTTTGGGCTCCTTAAAACTGTTTGAGCATTGTTTAAACTCTACAGCCTACCTGAGTATTGTTGCTGACCATGTTCATCTCTTTATGACCACAGTGTACCCATCTTCTCAAATCTCAAACTGGTTTCTTGAACATGACAATGCGTTCACTGTAACCAAATGGCCTCCACAGTCACAAGATCTCAATCCAATAGAGCACCTTTGGGATGTGGTGGAACGGGGGATTTGCATCATGGATGTGCAGTTGACAAATCTGCAGCAACTGCATAATGCAGTCATGTCAGTATCGACCAAAATCTCAGAGCAGTGTTTACAACACCTTGATGAATCTATACCTCAAAGAATTAAGGCATCTCTGAAGGCAAAAAGGAGTCCAACTTGTTATTAGCTGGTGCAACTAATAAACTGGCCTGAGAAAATCTGAAATCTCCTCTTCTAAAAGTTATTATTTTTATTGCCTTAGTTTTGATCATTTATCAATTCATTCAATCATTTTCTTATTTTCTTAATCCTGCACATGGTCACGAAAGAAAGCCGGTGCCTAGCCGGTGGCACAGGGCACAAGGCAGGAACAACCCTAGACAGGGAACCAATCAATTGTAGGGCACTCCCACGTTCTTACACAATCACACACTAAGGGCTCTTTAGAAACACCAATTAATCTAAGACGGATGTATTTGGAATGTGGAATGAAATGGGAGTTCTCAGAGTAAACACACATGGACACAGGGAGTGCATACAGACGGAGACCGAGGTTGGGATCGAACTAGGGAGACTGGAGATGTGAGGTGACTACGCAAACACCTGCGTCACTGTGCCACCCCCAGTTTGATCAGTTGTTGATAAACTTTCCTAACATGAAAATGAATGCTGGTTACACTATACGTTACAGGAGAATAATCTATATATATCATATATTAATATGTAATAATAATTACTTATATAAGCAATTATGGTGAGTCTGCATAAATGTTTTTGCATTTTACATTTAGGCATTATAGCATCCTGTGAGAGTTGGTAAAAGCACAAGGTATGGGGGTTGAGTTTGGTGGTGCTGAGAGTTAGCCCTATTGCAAGCCCTTAAACTCTTAAATCAAACTGGAACAGCTTCTGTAATCTGTAACCAGTTTGCTTATTATGAGTCATTGAGCTGAAGACAGAAAGCAATCCAAAAAAGATTAATAACTCTTCCTCATACTCCTTCTTTGTCCTAGTGGCTATTTTATTGTTTATTTATTTATATAACATCACATCAGCATCAGGAACAAGGTTATAATGACACTAATCAAATACACTCACACTAGGGCAATTTAGAGTGACTGATTATTAGTGACTAATGCATGTCTTCGGAATGTGGGAGGAAACCGGATCTTTGTCCTAGTGTCTTTGGTTGTTGTTTTTCCTGTGACAGTTTAACCAGGTGGATTCACCAAGCCCTCTTCACCGTGGCAGCATTCTGGCAAATCGATTTCATCGCGCTTTGGTTACAGACCATTACCTCCATTCCTCTTGCCGCCTTCTGGGAAGAATTCTCATTCTCTGTCATTTGCACATCTTTGAGTGCCAGTCCGAATCTCTCTGTCGGGGAATAGGGGGAAAGAAATCCAAACTGCGGATAGATTTATCTGAGAATGGTTCCCTAGAGAGCTGGATTATTAAGACTGTTGTCCTTGCACTGTATGGGGCTGTTAATTGTTTTGCATTTTTGTATGAAATGACAAATCCCAAATGGTAGTTTCCTTTTTTTGTGAACTTTCCCTCTCTTTTCTTCTAACTAGTCACATCCAGTTCCACAGTCGCATGACTCCCTGCCCCAACACTGAATGCTCAGGGACAGGCTAGCAAATGCCTTCTTTTTCCTAGCCAACGATGCATATCTACAAGGATAATTCATGGATGTGAAGAAGCATATTATACATCACATATCCATCTGCTACACATGCTGGCACCTTAATTAGCCAGTAGGGTCTGCTGTTGCAGCAGCAGGGAAATAACCCAACCTATATATGGGCATGAACCGTTTAACATCCATCTGATCAACATGCATTCACTTTAATGACCAAGGTCTTAAAATAATAATAAATTAGAATAAAAACCTGCCCGATGTAAAAACCTGCGCTGCCCGATGTATGTTGTTACAGTATAGTGTATTGTATTGAACTCTAATTACCATGTTTTACTTATTAATTATTACAAATTCCTATGTTAATTGCTTATTTACATACTGGCAGCATCATATTATTGTTTTGTTGCACTCTAGTGTAGTGCATTTTGCTTCTTCTTCTTTGCTGGTCACATAAGCCAATCAACATTGTGGATCCACAAGCAGAGATGGGAGTTAAAGTCCCTCATTCACTCCAATGCTCACCACCTTACCAGTCGAGCTTAGCTCGCATTTGGAAAGCAGGTTGTTCAAGTTCCGTTGATGTGTTTGTAGACTTTTTTTATGCAGGTTACTTGTGTTTGTGTGTATGACTTTCTGCTACTAATTGTATCCATTTGTATTGATTTACAAGCTGTAAATGAAATGTTGTTTGTGGTTTGTAAGATGCCAGAATGAAGTAGGAGGGTTCTCATGAGATAACATCTAAACAGGGTTCAAATAATTTTCCAGAACAAGGTACATTTAGATAGCAGAGTTTGACTGTATATGGTGCTGTTACTGGAATGGTTATATGTCAAGGAGGCATGATGTTCCTCAGGGTACCTAAGAAGTATTACCAATCAGAATAAACTCCATTTAGTCAGCTTAATTCAGTGGTTCTCAAACATTTTCTGCAGTGCCCCCCCTTTTGTAGACAAGAATAATATAAGAGAAACTATATAACACATTATATGTCATTATATGTCATACAAACTTCATACTGAACAAGACAAAATAAAGTGAAAATCAAATCAATTATACTGTAAATTTTTTTTTCTGTTAAGCATTCATTTGCCTTGTTGTGGCCCCCTTGCAATAGATCCACACCGCCCTTTGGAGGCATGCCCCCATTTTCAGAACCACTGGATTGAAGGTTTAAAATAAAATGCAAATCATTAGGGTTGCACCGAAATGAACATTTTTGGCCGAAACCAAAGCCGAATACCAAACACGTTTTTTCACAGGTTTAATCGAACACAAACTTATTAACCTTTGCTTGTTTAATCTCTTTTTTTATTTTATTCCTCTAGGTTAGGCATGAATAAACATGCAGTAAAATTGAATGTTACTTTTTGTCAAGGCAGGGTGAGGAAAGTTGGAGTAATATGTAAAAAAAATTATTACATTGCACCTATTGTTCTGTCTTAGGTTGTAAGTATATATATAACTATGCAAATATACGTTTTATACATTTCACATATAAATACTTTGACCCTTGCTAGTTTTAATCAATTAATTTATGTCTAGTTACCAGATAAAAGGGCTAAACCACAGATCTCATACAGAAGAGATCTTATGTTAGCTTTTTTCTTATATTAGCTTATATATTTTTTTTACATTTGATATGTTTCTCTTATCACAACATATCAAAAATGTGGGTGTTGTGATATTCCTCCAAAAGGAAACCTTAAGGAAAGATTAAAACGGCAAATCGGCAAAGACAAAAACCAAGACCTGTAAAACTTTGCTAGCGTTTGTGCAGAGGGTATGACGCAATCAGTAACCAGGTACACGTTGGGTCTCATTAACCAATCTTAGGTTTCCAGTGTTGGTTAGAAAGCTCCCATAGAGAGCGATGGTGGCATGGCACACTCATTTATTTAAGAAGAAGCCACACATTAACATTTACATTTAGTCATTTAGCAAATGTGACCAAAACGCTTGCACTGCCACCATGTTTGCTGTATTTACAAAGAGCGCCTCGCTTCAAGCTGGTTGCAATTTGATCGCGTCATAAAACATTATTTGGTCTTTTCACTTATTACATATAATAATATATAATATAATAATATATAATTTCGGTTGCTGAATATTCAGTGCATCCCTACAAATCATCATGTAAAATTATTAAAATTACAAACATTTCTAGTACATAAAACCACAAAAGTGTTATAAGTGGGTAAATTATGTCACCTTTAATGTGGATTCCAGTCGGTTTTTATGGTTATATTTTTTCGCCCAAGGTTTTCCACTGTAAAGTCTGGGAGCTCACATTAGGGGGAAAAAACAGTTCAGGATAATCAGGTTTCAGTGGCTGGTAAGCAAGTTAAAAATTCAGTGGATATGGAAAATTGGATGCAGTAGATACGTCAGCATGACAGACAAAGTCCTTCATTCAGTAGTTATTCCGCTTCACTGCCAGTTGTGTTTGAATGCTTGAATGTACAATTCGTACAACATGGTTAAGGTATGGCTTTGGTTGGAGCACTGTTTGGCTATGAATATTTAAAAATGACACTTTCAGCTAAAGGGAAGATTCTGAACTTTTGTTCTGTTCTTTTGTGCTAGGTTTTGTATGTTGTGAAATATAAAACAGTTCACTAACAGCATGTAATAACATGAGAACATGGGAGAGAAAGACTGTCTCGTATGAGATTGTTGAACTTCAGTCTGCTTCATGATGCGTGCCTTGCTAGGCACAACAAATCTGACACAGTGGCGCTGTGCACAGATGATGAGAGAGAGAGAGACAGACAGAGAGACAGACAGAGAGAGAGAGTGAGTTTGTCTTTGAAAGTTTGGAATTATGTTTTGTACTAGTATAACAACAGGAATGCTTCCTGCATCGCTGCATAGAATACAACATATTAATGAACAAGCTGGCCAGTTTCTCAAATGGCATCTGTTCATCTGTATAACCATGTATACACTATAAATACTATACACCTATTTTGCATATGTCAGATGTCAGCCACTTTCAGTGCACTGCAATACATAAATATAAATACATTTCGAAATCTGATTTTCTAGTACTTGATTTTTTTTCTTTCCTTTACCTTGATAAATAGTTCGTGTCTTCACAGTATTGAGGTACTCCAGTAGATTTACCCAGAGACCGGATGGAGTGCAGCCCTGAGTTTACAGGTTTCGGCAGATTTTCAAAACATGGCCAGACCTTAACAGTGCCAGTAACCCAGAACCTGACCTTATAATATCAGTAATCCTGAGACATAGCTCTGTAACTGATAGACTTCACTTTGCTAGGGGATGGGATCAAATCAGAGAGACTCAAAATTAAGAACCAGTTTTCTACCAGCTGAGCCACAGTGTGGTTCATGTTCTGTGGGTTGTGGATTTTCAGGGCTAGTTTAGGTTCTGACTTAATGGCGCTGTTAAGGTCAAGTTTTGAAGGTATGTCAACACTTGGGGTTGTGCTCCATAAAGTATCCACTCTCTGTGTGTAACCACTGGATTATCTTAATGTCAGTGTTGTCAGTACAAGGTAGATGTAATACCTAATGACTTGTTAGTAGAGAAATAGAACTGGACAAATGAATCTGATTTTCTTTTGAATTATTAAAACCACCTGCCATTCAATTACAGCCATTTTACTTAGCAAGAAAAATTACCTAGCTGGGTATAGTGCTTTAGCGATCACAAATGACCATGAGTCTAAGTCACAAATAATCACAAATTAATAATGAGTAATGTACTATGAGTGATATAACATATGAGTCTAATGAATTCTGTGTGAAATGGAGACTTGTTTAATACGATTTCAAACTGGCTCTCAGGCAGTGCTTTAAAGTGCAGTGCTGGACTCTATTGTGCCTGCTCCACAAGTGGGGAATTGACAGTTTTATTATTGTGGGAATTGAATAACCAGCTTCTCTTGCAATAGATATTTAAGCTGTTCTCTACCAAGTTAAGTGTAATAGGTTATGTGGGCAGATCTGAGCTGTTATTTTTTTCTCCATGCTCTAGAGCTGCTGACACTGTGTAGGTGGTAAAAGATACAATAGCTTAATGTGCTTCAGAGGATGGCATGTGTTAATGTGTCCAGATTGGCAGTGTCATCATACAGTAAGAAATCTGTATTACTAGTACTAGGGGAAACTGGATGAACAGCAAAAATCAACCCCAGAATTTTTTTAACAAAGCCATCTGTCCCACGTGGCATGTCCCCATTATTATATTACCTACGATGACCTGAGTGTTTCTGGCACTATGAGCCAAGTAGTTAGGCACCTTTGGTGATTCCCATGAAGGCCAGCATATGTGAATGTATTATTAATGTGCATTTGACAGATCTGTGTGCATAACGTAGTCAAGTAGTAATCATGAAAGTGCATAAAATGAAATGAGCTGATTAAACCCAAGAGAAAAAAGGCTAAATTTACCTAATGTCTGTATACAGCAATTTTAAAAGTGAGTTTATGAGATAACAGAGGTCCAACTGAGTTCACAGAGAGGGAAATGAAAATAATTAAAGGAAGAAGAAATGCTTAAATTCAAAATTTAAGTAAGCTGAAACTAATACTTATTTCAGTTAGGAAGGTCTAGACAGATCTCAGCCACAGTTTGTTGGTTTATGTCCCTTTTTTCCTATTATTGAAGCAGGGATGCTATTTTGTATTATTCCCATAGTGTGTCGACACCATTATTGTATTGTTGTGCACTCCATACATCTGCTCTTTGTCTGGCTGTTTCTGCAGCTGCCGTGTTGAACCCTAGTCCAGGTGATGAAGCTCAGCATGCATAATCACACTACTCATCCCATCATAGTGCTGGAGGTATACCAGTGTTAATTTCCTGTACGGTATGCATTTTTCATATACCTCCATACCATTGCATAGCAGAAACACAGCTCTAAGTAGGCAGCAAATGTTATGATATTTTTCGCCACTAGAAGCGCTTGCATGCTGGGTAAAACAGAGAAGCATGCTGGGTAAAGCTCGCTAGCTAACCAGGTAGCATAACATACTCCACAGCCTAGTCTGTTAACAGCTGGGAAAGGCTCCGTCAGATTAAAGAACAGAACACAGAAATGGATTATAAAGCAAGTGAGATCGGAGATGAAAAAGAAGAACATCATTACGAATGCACTAACTCTTCAGACTGGTTCAGAGCAATGATTAACCCACTGAATTTGGGGTATGTCTTACTGGAGCAATAATACTTCAGACAAATTTGATTTTGATACATTGCAGATTGCACAATAAAAACTGTTACATTTGGCAACTGTTTCATGCGTTCTGATTTGTGTAATTTTGTAGGGTGAAATAAACCCTGTAGTAATCAAAGCCTTCATTATTTATATATTTATATATCTATCTATATCTATCTATCTATCTATCTATCTATATATATATATATATATATATATATCTTAATTCGTAATTCAGTTTGGCCACTCAAGGGTTTGTTTATGAGACATGTTTAAGGGTTTGTTTGCTGAGGAGTCTTTGGCATGGAAACTCTGTTTGAATTTCATACATAGCGAAAATAAGCCATGAAGAAACAACGAATTTAATAAGACATTTAAAACAGCATATCCCCACTGAATATGCAGACTTTGACAAAGCAAACGAAGTCAAAAAGGCTATAATTAAAGCTAGCATATATAATAATAATAATTATAAGCAAGATAATTTCCCTTTGAGACCTTCCCTGGGTCTGTGTCTTGGGGGATCCCCCAAGTGCCTCGTTACACATTCGTCAACACTTGGAAAAAAAAAAAGATCCATGATCCAATGTCTGAATCCATGCAGCAATGGTTTGGTGAACACTGAATCAAGCTTTAGATTTGGCCATCCCAGTCCCCTGATTGAATCTCCATCAAAAACCTTTTCAGTTCACTCAACAAGAAATGGCCTAATACCCTGGAAGATGTAGAGCAGTGTTTCTCAATCCTGGTTTTGGAGCTCCTCTGCTTTACATATTTTAGTGTTTTCCCTGCTCCTAACACGCCTGATCCATCTACATAGTGTATTAACAAGCCTGTTACTGAGATAAAGTGGATGTGTTTAAAGAGAGCAGAATGGCTCCAAAACCAGGATTGAGCAATACTGATCTAGATAGTAAAGACTGTATTAAGGAGCCCTCGTAGATGCATTGCTCTGTATTCTCTAATCTCACCAAGCATTATAAGATTCCATGCTGTAATCACAGGTTAGCTGTCACTCATCATTTTCAGTACAATTTCAGTGACAAATTAGTCCAGAGAAATGTCTATGCTCCGAATACTGATATATAAACACCTCATGATAATCAACTCAATTTGTATTAACAACTACACATGTATCAGGATTCCAAGTTTCCTGTTTCTCAGCACAGGGTGGCAGGCCTGAGACCAGTATACTCCCCTCTTTCTCTCTCTCTCTCTCTCTCTCTCTCTCTCTCTCTCTCTCTCTCTCTCTCTCTCTCTGTCTCTCATGTTAACTGACAATGACGATGAGTCTCTCTCTGCATGGTTTGAGCTCCATTATTCAAGCCATGGCTGGTTATTAGATTTAGCTTTGGGAAATTGAATAGTTGTCAGGATTGTTCCACTATGGAGGAAGATAAGCAGAAAGGCAGGGAGGGGAGTGGAAGAGGGGAAAGAAGCGAAGAGGTGAAGACATGGGAGGAGGAGACAGAAGAGTAGTGCAAGGTAGCAGAGGGTAGGTAAAGATAAAACAGAAGAAGAAGGTAAAGAGAATGAGAAGATTTGGGACAAAGAAAAATGGAGCCTGAATTGCATGCATACACATACACACATACAGTTATGTAGCAGATGCACTCATCCAGAGTGACTTAGCACTGATGCAGTCTTGCAACCCAAGCAAGGGTTAAGGGACTTGCTCAAGGACCTAAAAGTGGCACTTTGGCAGAGGTAGGATTTGAGCCTGGACCTTCTGTTTCACAGTCCAGTTCCTTATTTGCTGTACCGCCACAGTAAAAAAAAAAAAGAACAACAAAAAGAAAATACACATAAATAAACAAACTAAAACAACAACAGACATTGGATGTAGACAACAGACACACACACAAACACACACACTGGGGAGTGGGGAGAGCGCAGGGAGCTACTGTTCTGACGACTTCAACATAAAGCAGGCAGCAGAAATACAAAACATGCAAGCACAAGCGTAGTCAATATGCATCCAAAAAGCCAAACCACAAACAATACAGAGAGAAATAAATCCAGAAGGGCAAGGCAAAAATGTAGTCAAACAGGCAGATATCAGTAACAAGAGAGAGGAACAATAATAGAAGAATGCCCAAAAGCAAGCATTGTGACTTTGTGAGGAGTGAATATAAGTTCAGTGAGAAATGAATGAAATGGGAAACAGGTGTTCATGAAACAATAGGCTGGCAAATCAGAAAGGGGGATGAGGTCAAGTGTGTTTTCTAAACATATGAGTAAATGCATTGTTTTTATTTAAACACAATTAAGTTTCGAACTCTCAGTAAATGACAAACTAACAGACTATAATGAATCGATGAAAAAATATTATTGAGAAGCCCACAAAGAAGAAATGTTATAATACATTTTCTTGATATGATGAATGTAATAAATTATCTGTCTGTCTGTCTGCCTGCCTGCCTGTCTATTTAGAGAAGTCTAGGACAAAAATGAGCAGAGAGAGGTGACAGTGGAAAGGCTCGTTGAGATGCATGAGGAAGACACCATAAAAGCATCCAGGCTTTAAATGAGAAAACAATTCTCCTCTGGATGACGCCAGAAAAAAGTTATTAGGAGTGTTGCCAAATACAAATGAGACTGAACAGTAATCACAGTAATACAAGGCAGTAGATGTTCAAAGAATCATGTTGGGACTAAGAGTCATGAAAGAATAAACCAGGTTTAGTTGAATAATCACTACGCAGTTCTTAGAGGGTGGAGCATTCTGGTTGTCCAGGTGAGATGCTACTGCAGCAGGTAGTGCAGGTGTCTCTAAATTAAGCAGGATAGTGTATCAAGATCTTGATCCAATTTCCAGTTAGGTGCATTCAGTGATGGGAATGAATATTGCATATATATACAGTGCCTTGCAAAAGTATTCGGCCCCCTTGAACTTTCAACCTTTTGCCACATTTCAGGCTTTAAACATAAAGATATTTGTAATTTTTTGTCAAGAATCAACAACAAGTGGGACACAATTGTGAAGTGGAACGAAATGTATTGGATATTGTAAACTTTTTTTTAGAAATAAAAACTGAAAAGTGGGGCGTGCAAAATAATTCGGCCCCTTCACTTTCAGTGCAGCAAACTCACTCCAGAAGTTCAGTGAGGATCTCTGAATGATCCAATGTTGACCTAAATGACTGATGATGATAAACAGAATCCACCTGTGTGTAATCAAGTCTCCATATAAATGCACATGCTCTGTTGATAGTCTCAAAGTTCTGTTTTAAGCGCAGAGGAGCATCATGAAGACCAAGGAACACACCAGGCAGGTAGGTCCGAGATACTGTTGTGGAGAAGTTTAAAAAAGCCGGATTGAATACAAAAAAGATTTCCCAAGCTTTTTAAACATCTCAAAGGGGCATGTGCAAAGCGATCATATTGGACATGGAAGGAGTATCCGACCACTGCAAATCTACCAAGACCCGGTCGTCCCTCTAAACCTTCAGCTCAAACAAGGAGAAGACTGATCAGAGATGCAGCCAAGAGGCCCATGAACACTCTGGATGAACTGCAGAGATCTACAGCTGAGGTGGGAGACACTGTCCATAGGACAACAATCAGTCATACACTGCACAAATCTGGCCTTTATGGAAGAGTGGCAAGAAGAAAGCCATTTCTCAAAGATATCCATAAAAAGTTTGCCACAAGCCACCTGGGAGACACACCAAACATGTGAAAGAAGGTACTCTGGTCAGACGAACTTTTTGGCCACAATGCAAAACGTTATGTTTGGCGTAAAAGCAACACAGCTCATCACCCTGAACGCACCATCCCCACTGTCAAAAATAGTGGTGGTAGCATCATGGTTTGGGCCTGCTTTTCTTCAGCAGGGACAGGGAAGATGGTTAAAATTGATGGGAAGATGGATGGAGCCAAATACAGGACCATTCTGAAAGAAAACTTGTTGGAGTCTGCAAAAGACTTGAGACTGGGACAGAAATTTATCTTCCAACAAGACAATGTTCCAAAACATAAAGCAAAATCTACAATGGAATGGTTCACAAATAAACGTATCCAGGTGTTAGAATGGCCAAATCAAAGTCCAGACCTGAATCCAATCGAGAATCTGTGGAAAGAGCTGAAAACTGCTATTCACAAACGCTCTCCATCGAACTCACTGAGCTCGAGCTGTTTTACAAGGAAGAATGGGCAAAAATTTCATTATCTCGATGTGCAAAACTGATAGAGACATACCCCAAGCGACTTGCAGCTGTAATCGCAGCAAAGGCATACATTAGGTCAGTTGGTTTCACTAAAGTATCTAAAGTGTGTGTGTGTGTGTGTGTGTGTGCGTGCGCGTGCCCAGCACTGTAGGTTAGACTTCAGCTCCTTGTGATCCTGAATTGCAAGATGGTATGAAAATTAACGAATTAATCAATGAATGAGACTGTACAGAAAATGCTAAACATTTGCACACACAATGTTTTATGTTGAATTTTTTATGTTTTAAAATATATACATTAAATTAGAAAGTCAACATTACCTATCTGTGGCCCAGTGGCTCGGGGGGTAGCACTGTCACCTCACAGTGAGAAGGTCCTGGGATCAATCCCAGGTGGAGTGGTCTGGGTCCTTTCTGTGTGGAGTCTGCATGTCCTCCCTGTGTCCATGTGGGTTCACTCCGGGTACTCCAGTTTCCTCACACAGTTCAAAGACATGTGTGTTAGGTTCATTGGTGTCTCTAAAGTGCTCCTAGTTTGTAAGAGTGTACATGAGTGTATGTGCCCTATGAACCCCTCTAGGGTTGTTCCTGCTTTGTACCATATGCCTCTGGCTAGGCATTAGCTCTCCTGTGACCCTGTCTAGGATCAAATGGATAAGAAAGTGAATGATGAACATTACCTGTGATTTAAAATGTCCAGAAGTTTGCATAACACTTTGGGTGTAAGAAAGTTATTGTAATTCACTAAAATAACAAAATAAAGCTTAGGTGTCAAGATTAGGTCGGCTTCAGAGCTGCATTATCGTGACATGTGTCCTTTCTGACCCTTTTGTTAGTTTCATCCTGTTATGTCCCTTCATGTGCTAGAGTATATAGTGCAAGAAAGAAAGTGTGTGTGTGTGCGCGCGTGCGGGCGCGAGAGAGAGAGAGTTTGGCAGTGATGTTGGATGTGTTCCTGGGGCATTCTGTCAATGTCATGGTAAGGGGGAATTTCTTGGACCAAAGTCCAGAGAAGTACTGGTTGTAGAAGGAATGTGGTCAAATATAGTTTGAGGGTGAGATGCCAAGAATAAAGACCTTCCTTAGTAGTATAAATATTTAAAAATATCTATTATCAGAGGGAGCATGTAAACTGCTTATTTGTACTTTTAAGTGGACTGGGCCAGGCTTGAACTGGGATTCTCTCACAGTATCACTAGGTGGTGTGGGTAATAGAAAGAGCATGTACACCTATACTGTATAGTGGAGTGAGGGAAACATTTTAAGCCAGTCTGCACTACACCCATCTGTTGCCCTTTGTTGGTCAGTAGAGACAGTGCAGTGCTGGCTCAGTTCAGTCACTCTCTGCTGGTGAGAGGCTGTACTGTGGGTTTGGCCCAAAGTACACCTCTACAGGTTACAGTGAGGTTTATTGGCCATTCTAAATGTTCCCAATGTGTGTGTGTGTGTGTTTGAATAGTATTGTTATAAACTTGACCCTGTTGGAAATAGCCATTGATGCTCATGTGACATTAAATCACATGGGTGTGAAATAACATCATCAGGACTTTCTAAATAAAAATAAAGCTCTGTACCAAAACAAACAAACAAATAAATAAACTATAATTAGTGTTTTGTCACATTTGTAGTTGGTTTTCAAGTTTTTAATTGGAACCCTAATACAAGTACTCCTTATCTTTGCTATTGGCACTTTCTACAGTGGTGCTTGAAAGTTTGTAAACTCTTTAAAATTTTAAATATTTTTGCATAAATATGATCTAAACCCTGATCAGACTTTCACACAAGTCCTAAAAGTAAATGAAGATAACACAGTTGCACAAATGAGACAAAAATATTATACTTTGATTTATTTACTGAAGAAAATGCTCCAATGTTATGTATATTTGTGAGTGACAAAAGTACCGTATTTTTCGGACTTAAAATCCTTTAATTTTCTCAAAAATCGACAGTGAGCCTTTAAATGCGGTGCGTCTAATGTATGAATTAATTCTGGTTGAGCCTTCTGACCTACAACCGATTGTAGATGGTACACGGCGCTCATAAATCTGTCAAAATGTTTTAGCACGGCCTTGGTAGGTTACGAAGCTCATGGCCACCGTAGTCAGGAAACATCGCTGAGTAATATAGTATGTGCTTCAGCATTAGGGTACATGCATTCATTCATGTATTTCCGAAGCGGATTTCAAACTTCAGTCACGCAGTACAACATGGACATAGAGCAGCTGCGAGAGAATTCAACATTAATGAATCAATGATACGGAAGTGGAGGAAGCAAGAAGACGCCCTGCGCCAGGTAAAGACCAAACTGAGCTTCCGACGGAACTTAAGAGTTTTGTTTCATTTCATGCGTCTTATAACCCGGTGCGCTTTATGTATGAAAATATACCCATTAGCAGCCGATCGTTGATATTGCGTCTTATAATCCGGTGCGCTTTATGGTCCGGAAAATACGGTATGTGATCTTTTCCTTTCAGTATCTGGTGTGACCTCCTTGTGCACCAGTAAAAGTGCATCCAAATGTTTCGGGGTATTAATAATCAATCCTGCACAAAGGATATGAACCTTTAGGATTAAAGGTTGGTGTGAAGTTGAAATTAGAGTCAGAACAGGGATTTAACAAATCCGCTCTTCTCTACAAATGCTTGTGAAACTTTATCGTGACACGAATAAAGGAAACCTCAGAAAAAAGCACTCATTAGACTAGAAAAGATTAGAAAACCATCTGTTAGAGTTTGTACTCCACCAATCTACAGTCAGACAGGAGGAAATTCATGACCAGGGTTCCCCTCCCCAGGTGTGGTTGACCAACAAAGATCACTCCACATACAAAGGTGTGTAATAGTCTGCGAGGTCACAAAGGAACCCAGGATAACTTCCAAGAAACTATAAGCCTCTCTCACATTGGTTACTTTTAATTTACATGTATCCTACATCAGGAGAACAGTGAACAAAACTGGGATGCATGCGGAATACCATTGCTGTCCAAAAACATTTATGCCCATCATGTGCCATCTGGAGAAGCTAGAGGGCTGCTGGGGGAAAAAGTTTTTTTTTTTTTATGGATGGATGAGACCAAAATAGAGTTTTTGGTGTAAATGAGATGTTATAACTGGAGAATGAAAACCACTGGCTTATCCTGGTTTAGGCCTGTTTTACTGCATCTGGGCAAGGCCAGCTATTCTTCAATGACTGAACAATTAATTGTGAAACATACCAGCAAATTTTAAAGGAAAATGTCAGGTCATGTATTTGTGGACTGAATCTCACGTGAATGTGGGTCATGCAGCAGGAAAGTGACCCTAAATACACAAATAGTTTTACCCAAATGTAGTTAGATGACAATGAACTGAATGTTTTGGAAAGGCCAAAACATGATGCATCAAATAGAAATGTTGTGAAGGCATTTCATGTAAGGGTACCCACCAATATCCTAAGTTGTACCTGTTCTGTATGGAGAAAATGGAGTGCTAAAATTCCTCTAAGCCAATGTTCAGGATTCAACAATTACAATAATTACAGAAACATTTAGTTGCAGTTACTGGTGCACAAGAGGGTCACACCAGATACAGTGGTGCTTGCAAGTTTGTGAACCCTTTAGAATTTTGTATATTTTTGCATAAATATGACCTAAAACATCATCAGATTTTCACACAAGTCCTAAAAGTAGATAAAGAGAACCCAATTAAACTAATGAGACAAAAATATTATACTTGGTCATTTATTTATTGAGGAAAATGATCCAATATTACATATTAGTGAGTGGCAAAAGTATGTGAACGATTAGAAAGATGTTTACGATTAGCAGTTAATTTGAAGGTGATATTAGTCAGGTGTTTTCAGTCAACGGCATGACAATCAGGTGTGAGTGGGCACCCTGTTGTATTTAAAGAACAGGGATGTATCAAAGTCTGCTCTTCACAACACATGTTTCTGGAAGTGTATCATGGCATGAACAAAAGAGATTTCTGAGAACCTCAGTGAAAGAGTTGTTGATGCTCATCAGGCTGGAAAAGGTTTTAAAACCGTCTCTAAAGAGTTTGGACTCCATCAATCCACAGTCAGACAGATTGTGTACAAATGGAGGAAATTCTAGACCATCGTTACAATCCCCAGGAGTGGTCGACCAACAAAGATCAGTCCAAGAGCAAGGCGTGTAATAGTTGGCGAGGTCACAAAGGACCCCAGTGTAACTTCTAAGCAACTGAAGGCCTCTCTCACATTGGCTAATGTTCATGAGTCCATCATCAGAAGAACACTGAACAACAATGGTGTGCATGGCAGGATTGCAAGGAGAAAGCCACTGCTCTGCAAAAAGAACATTGCTGCGCTCATTACGGTTTGCCATAAAAACAACTGACGAACCGTGTAAAACAAAATATAAGGGTTGAGGACCCAAATGCAGTTAGCTCAAGATGGAATTGGTGAACCAAAACAAAATAAAGAAATAAAACAGTGGTTCACACAAAGGGATAAATAAATAAAGCAACCTCAGTGGCTTGGAGTAGAACCCTGGTCGGCTACTGTGGTGATCAACGGATTAACCAAACGCGCCACCAGACCACTGTGGAAGCTTCAAACAAAAAGAGAATGAAGACTGAGTCTCCGTGCTGGAGAGAGAGCGAATGGCGTGGGTTAATCCCCCGCGGTTGCCAGCCCAGAGAAGGGGGGGTGCATTGCCGGGCACGTGCACAGCGCTACTCGAGCCTGCGTTGCGATACGCAGGCACAGCACGGCACGTAGCGTCAGGCGGTGAGGGGGAGAGAAGCATGGAGCCATCACAAAACAAAAAACACAAGAAAACGCGAAAGCTTACCCTACACTAAATTTACTCCCTAAACAAGGTTACCTCACACCTCCTGGCGCTACGGGAACTGAGCCCCTAAACAGACCCAGTTCATCTGCTCTCCCTAACAAAATAAAGGAAATGAAAGAAAAGCGCGGTGACGAGCAGGAGACGGGTGAGGTCTCAGGTACAAGCGGTGAAAAGCAATTGCAATGAGAAGCCGTAGCAGCGATCAAGGGATGCGAGCTGCATGCAAGGTTGTATGGTGCAACATTTGCCAAGCTTGGTGAGGCTCTTAAACACCCCAAAGGCGTTCCGGAGCGCCTCTGGCTTGCCGGACATGCTCGGGATTGGGTGTCTGAACCACTGGGAGGCCCTGGTAAGCGCAAGGCTTGGTTTGGGCTCCGAGGGCAACCTGACCAGCTCAAGGGCGGAACTTGGCGCTGGCAACTCAGGGGCGGAGCTTGGTCCAGCGAGACTCACGAAAAAGTTTGGTGCGAGGCGTCTGGCCGGGAGGAAGAGGGAACACAGCCGCGGCAACAACGGTGGCGGCACAGGGATTGCCACGGCGTGCTCAGTTGCAGCTCTGGGTGGCGCTAAAGGGCCAAATGCGGGGGCAACGGGCGCGGCGAGCTCGGGAACGGAGTTTAATAGCTCAGGTTCGGAGATGGCGCTAAGTGCTCAATTATGGAGCTCACGAGCGCGGCGTGCTCTTGTACGGGGCCAGGCAGCACTAAATGCTCAGGCATGGAGCTTAGTTGCTCAGGTGCGGAGCTTGCAAGCGTGGTGAGCCCAGGTATGGAGCTAGGTGGCACTAAATGCCCAGGCATGGAGCTTAATTGCTCAGATGCAGGGCTTACAGGCACGGTGAACTCTTGTACGGGGCTAGGCGGCGTTACATGCTCAGGCATGAAGATTAGTTGCTCAGCTGAGGAGCTTACGGATGCGGCGAGGTGGAGCTAAATGCCCAGGCATGGAGCTTAATTGCTCAGATGCAGGGCTGGAGGGCGCGTCGAGCTCTTGTATGGGGCTAGGTGGAGCTAAATGCCCAGGCATGGAGCTTAATTGCTCAGATGCGGGGCTTGTGGGCGCGGCGAGCCCAGGCATGGAGCTAGGCGGTGCTAAACGCTCAGGCTTGGGGCCAAACTGCCTAGGTGCGAAGTCTACGAGTGCGGCAGGCCCAAATATAGAGCTAGGCGGCGTTAAACACTCAGGCACGGGGCTAAACTGCCCAGGTGCAGAGCTTACAAGCTCGGCGAGCTCTCGTTCAGAGCTAGGTGGCTCTAAGTGCTCAATTACAGAGCTTTCGTGCACGGCATGTTCTTGTATGGGGCTAAGCAGTGCTAAATGCTCAGGCACGGGGCTAAACTGCCCAGGTGCGGAGCTTACGAGCGCGGCGAGCCCAGGTTCAGAGCTGGGGCGGGGGGGGCGGGGGGTGCTAAATGCCCAAGCATGGAGCTTAGTTGCTCAGATGCAGGGCTTACGGGCGCGGCGAGTTCTTGTACAGGGCTAGGTGGCGCTAAGCGCTCAAGCATGGAGCTTACAAGCTCAGATGCGACGCTAATAGGCGTGGCAAACTCAGGCATGGAACTGAGCATCGATAGCTTCTTGCGTACAGAGCCAATGTGCAGCACTAATGAGTGTGATGTGCTCAAATGCGGCTCACACCTGCTTTATTCCTGCAGCAATGGTCATGATATGCTCGAGAATTGCAGGAAGACTCGAGGCGGGCTGGACCTCAATAACCTCAGAGGCCGGGGTTAAGACCCCACGTGCGCGCCAGCCCAAAGAAGGGGGGTGCGTTGCCGTTGTGACGCGCAGGCACAGAACGGCGTGTAGCGTCAGGCAGTGAGGGGGGAGAGAAGCAGGGAGCGATTGCAAAACAAAAAACAAAAAAAAGCTTACCCTACACTAAATCTACTCCCTAAACAAGGTTACCTCATGCCTCTTGGTGCTACGGGAACTGAACCCCTTAACGGACCCAGTTCGTCTGCTTTCCCTAACAAAATAGAGGAAACGAAAGAAAAGCGCGGAAGGCTCGATGACGAGCAGGAGACAGGTGAGGTCTCAGGCACAAGCAGCGAAAAGCGATCACAATGAGAAGCCATAGCAGCGATCGAGGGACGCGAGCCACATGCAAGGTTGTACAGTGCAACACCTGCCAAGCTTGGTGAGGCTCTTAAATAGACATAATAGCAGGTGTCAGAGATCCTACGGTAGAAAAATGGGCTGACGCTGCCCTCTAGCGTCAGTGTGAAGGTAGGACTTCTAACAACTCGTCTGCAGTTAGATCTCAGGATGAGACCAAAATTAAATTTTTTGGTTTAAAAGAAAAGCTTTATGTTTGGAGAAAGGAAAACACTGCATTCCAGCATAAGAACCTTATCCCATCTGTGAAACGTGGTGGTGGTAGTGTCCTGGTTTGAGGCTGTTTTGCTGTATCTGGGACAGGACAGTTTGCCATCATTGATGGAACAATGAATTCTGAATTATATCAGAGAATTCTAAAGAAAAATGTCAGGACATCTGTCCATGCAGTCATGCAGCAAGAGAATGACCCTAAGCACACAACTCATTCCACCAACGAATGGTTAAAGAAGATTCCAATGTTGTGGAAGGACCTGAAGTGAGCAGCTAATGTGAGGAAACCAATATTAACTAATTTTGTAATATTTGTGGTTTACATAAATGCATTACCCTGTTATACAAATGTATCTTCTTCCAGAAAACGAGGTTTCTTGTTCTGGATAACAAAAAATAGTTTCTATTCTTCTGGATAACGACAGCCAATTTCCATTTTTTCCTATGGGGAAATAAGTAACTGGTTCGTGTATACTGAAAACCCCTCCTCCTTTCAATTGTGTCAGCATAAGGCTGTGACACAGAGGACTTTCTGATCGATCTTCCTGCCTGCTTGTCATCTCTGAATTGGGCAGGGCTCCATCTGTGTTAAAAGCAGGATCTCCTTCATGTGTTCCACCATATGCTGCGATGCATGCTACATGCTATTGCTACAGTTTTAATAAACAATAAGAACCTCAAATAAACACTTATAGGGCCTCATTCATGAAACGTGAGCAGAACAAATTCGCACGTAAATTGTTCATAAAACACCTTTTCCGTAAATGAAATTATTCATAGTTCCAAAATTTTAGTATGTACGACTAAAATCTACTCACAACACACTCACAAGTAAACTGGTCGTAACGTCCAAAAGACGCCAAAAGTGTCATTAGACACGAAGGTGGAAACCTCGGACGCACTCAGCTCGGCTGGTAGACCTTTGAAGGGTGGTGTTAAGACATCGTAGCCTCATCGGTAAGAAAACATAAATGCTAGAAGCAGTGCTTACTTTGTAATACATGAGGTAAGGGAACACCGAGCATGCCGTGATCCGGTGAGTGAAAAGGTCCCGGAGCGATTAAACACATCTGTGTTTAAAGTTCAACACCTAATACAGTAGCCTTCAAAACAGAATATCTATATCAATGAAGAAGACATACATTGTCTTAACTTTCAGTTGTCTTTTTTTGCAATTTCCAAACCTCGCTGTCCACGAGCTGTCCTGAAGCATGAGCGTTCATTTGACTGATGATCAAAGAAAATGACTCGTTTGGATTTTGGAAAGGAGTTTCACACACAAGTACCATTTTATTAAAATTCATTTATTAATGTTACCAATTTTCATTTTATGTTAGATATAAGTAAGCAGAGGTGCTTAATCCAGATAAATAACAACACCGGAACGCATGTGCTCCGAATCTGAGAGATACCGGATCTTGGTCCGGAAGGAACTGGCTCAAATTAAGCACAGATGAGAAGATTGAATTTGGTGTCAAGTTGCTTTTTTATTACCTGAAACACCACTATGTACTCTCAAAAATAAAAAAAATCTTGAATGCGCTTTGTTCAATAAAACATTGATTTCCAAATCATAATCGTTTTTGTCTTTGGTTTTTCTGAGACATCTTGGAGGAATTTTGCTGTGTTCCTCAGTCCAAAGCCTTTATTATATAGTGGTCAGTTATTATTCATGGGTGTGGATTATGGTAAATGTATGCTAATTACAAGTAATGTGCATGCGCGACCCATTTACGAATGATTTTTATTCATTAACATACGCACTCTCTACTGATGAATCTCGTGTTTACACAGCATTCATGAATCCGGCGCACAATTGGAAGGCAGGCGCCTCGCTCGTGCTGTAATTATTTGGAACGTTGTGTCGCTTTTCAGCCCAGGGGGGCTTTTCCGCGTCCATGTTATGCTGCGCATGCGCGGTACTGAAGCCAGCATTGTGCACGCTGAAGCCTGTACCTCGCGCACGCATGTGTAGAACCGTGGCCGTTTCTCAATATGCGTACTTTTCTGTGCTTGTGTTCTTGTGTACTTGTGAAACGTCATCAGTCGCAGCTCAAGCACTGTTCTATTTCTAAGTTCACATCCAGATCCCCGGATGTGGTCTTGATCCACCCATGTTATCGAGGATACATCGAAGCAGACTTGTATGGACTTGAACAGCGAAAATTCCCACAATGCATTGCCAGCTCGGTAATGGCGGATGACAGGACTCCCAACTGGATGTATAGTTTCTAAAGTAATACTGTTATTATGTCACGGAATTAAGTCATCAGATTTTTTTAGGCGAGAATGTAGTTAAAATTCAACTATGCGGTCAGTTTATCAAGATAAAGCTTACGTAAAAAAATGCTCAGACAATTTCGGAGATGTGAGGTAAAGTTATTAACATATTTATTATGCATTATATTTATTATTTGTTCAGCCTGTATTGTAAATATGAATTGTCTGATATAAATGGAAGTTCAGAATTAAATTCCCTTCTAAAATCAGACTTGTTTGGTGCCCGCTTATGTTTGGGAAGGTTTTTATTTATGCTTAAATCGTTCCATTGTTACACGTAGATTAAACTATTCAATGGAATGTAAGAGATCTGAGCACCTTTTCCACCACTGACAGGCTTTATACAAAATGTTTTAGCTTTTTATCTAGGTGTAAAAAGTAAACTGTGTTGTCTCCATAGATAAATACGCTGCTGTTCCAATTGTAGAATAACTGAACTGCGTATTCTCTTCATCGGGAGAATGTACTCGCAAGTCCAACTTCCTAGCCCAGACATAGGAAGTACACAAGTCCAAACTTTGTGTACTTGGTATTGAGAAACGGCCCGTGAGCCCTACATCACAGTGCGTCATCGCTTTCTCTTTCTTCCGAGCTGCCGGTTGGGCGCATGCAAAGCCTCTGTGAAAGAGAAAGCGAGCGATCGCTCTTTTTCTTATCTGAGCGATTTTTTTTCACGTTCGCTACTCATTCCCTTATTTAAGCACAGTTAGTGGAGATCGTTCTTTATCTGTTCATGCACCATTTATCCTGTTTTTTGAGCTCGCTCTACGCAGAGCTTTTCAGTTAGGGGTAAACTTCCGTTTTGTGTACATGTCATGTATAGTCCCACTGTGGTCTCACGGTTAAAGTCACGGACTCTGACGCTGCAGTTCACCGTTCGATTCCACATGGTGCCATCGTTGGCACAATGTTTGTTATTAGCACACTCTTTTTGAGTATTCTTAATCATGATTTTGGTTCACTAATTCCATCTGGAGCTAATGGCATTTTGGGTCCTAAAACCCCCTTTTTTTTAAGGGTTCGCTTTATTCCATCTCTGCAAACCCGTAACAAAATGGTGCGACCATTGATTGGACCCAGTGTTAGCTCCTGGACCTCCAGTTTGGAGGCCCTCGGTTGCGGCGGGCTTTTTGGGGGGCCCTCCATTGACTGTGGCCTAGTCATGGACCATGTATGGCATCCCACCCTCCTAAACATCCCACCCTTGCTGCTGCACCCATTAGCTCTGTTGTTGAGCAGCTAGCGCCACCTAGCTCTGTACTTGAGCACCTTGACTCTGTACTGGAACGTGTTGGCTTCGTGCTTTGGTTGTTAGTATCAACTCCTGCACTACGATCACCTTTGATCGTATCATCGTCGTGATCATCCCTCAGGGTTCAGGGTTTGATGGCACAGCGTTGGCACAGCGTTCATTATTTAGCACACTCTTTTTGAGTATCCTTAATCATGATTTTGGTTCACTAATCCGATCTTGAGCATTTTGGGTCCTAAAACCCCCTTTTTTTAAGGGTTTGCTTTATCCCATCTTGGTGACCCCGTAACAGTTTGCTCGTCTTTTTTATGAAGGTTTCATGAATGAAGCCCATATAGTGTAATTGGAGCTAGGAAGCTAGGAATTCTGAATGCATTCTTCATCTGTGATTTTTCTCAGGGTCTAAGGGTACACCTCTCACCATCGTACAATGTGCTGATCTCAGCGATTCCCCAATCTTGTGTGAATGGCACGTGGCCATTGTAATTAATGGCCATGGCAATCTGCATATTAAACTGATCAGTATATTAGTCCCATTGTTATGCAGTGGTGATGGTATCGGACATTATGCAAGTGTTCTGTATATCAGTTTGGGGAAGTTTTCCAACAAGCTGAGACCGAACAAGTCACTTTGATGAGTGATGAAACGTTTCTCCAATAAAAACCTTGTGTCCAGATGAACTGATTTCACTTTCTGGGATTCACTTATCTGGATTATTGAGCATGCATGAAGACACGTTCATGGTGTTGTTTCATGTCTTGTTCTGTTTTGAGTCTTGTATGTTACGTATTTGCCTAGCCTCTTAAACTTGCTTCTCATTTAGTGTTAGCATCTTTGTTTGTCTACTACTCTTGTTAGCACACTAGCACATTGCCTGTCTGTATAGCACATTATCTTATTGTGTAGTTTGTTAACTGTGGCCTGTTAGCACTAGAGTTGTCTTTGTATATTAGCACCAGGTATTGTATTACTGTATTAGCACTGTCTGTTTGATATTACCTTGTGTCTGTTAGGATTATCTTGTTAGCCTTGTCCTTGTTTGTTTGTAGGTTCTGTGTTCATCTCCTGTCCTATTTTAAGCATTGCAGCTAGCCTGTTTATCACGGTGTTTGCACTATATCCACTGTAAATAATCCATGTACAGTTGCACTTACATCTGTCTGCCTCGTCCCTCCTTGCCTCAAACTTGACAAACATTTTATCCAGACCTTCCGTGCATTCTTATATAATGCCTCCTTTGTCTTGTCCTTCACTGGTATGGCCAGAGAATGCAGTCAAACTCTCTTTCAGGGTGGACATATTATCTCTTGAGGTTCTCCCTTCATTCCTGTAAACCTCTCATGAAAAATGTAAGATTAGTTTGTCCTGAGCAAGGTCAACGCTGTCAAAATATCTTTGCATCACTCAGGTCTGAGCTACACTCGAAATTCATGTTTCCTTAAACTAATTTCAAATAACACATTTTTCATGTTATATGATATGTATATTATAGGAAATCACATATTGATGATGTTCTTTCTGATCCTAAGTCATATTTCAACACTATCATTATCAAAAACTTTCAGAATTTCTGAACAGACACTAAAAAACTACTGGTTCTGTCAGCTACCAATACATGAAATATATGAAAATCTTGTAGATGATGAAACATGACTACAGGAAAAACAATACAAGAAGCAGTGTCGTCCATCTTACCTTTTGAAAAGCCAAAAACCTCGCCTCCCACCCTTGCCAAGCTTAAAATGTGAAAAATTATTTCCAGCATTGAAATTCTACCCCACTTAGCCGCCATTAGCTGCCACTTTATTCCTACTTTAATCTTGCAATACCGGATGATGTAAAGCCCCTGTGTGTTATCAGAGACATTATATAAGGAGGAGACTGGTCACTGGTTGAAATATGAATGGGACTGTAGTACAGAAGCCCTGCCCCGTCATTAGCAAGAACCAATTGTTATATTACTAAATGTGTCAGAGAGGAGGGTGGCAAGTCTTGGACCCTTTGAAAATTATATTATTCTGAGTTATTTGAACCAAACAACGCAAGTAAGTTATATAATTTTTGTCACATTCCACCAGCGATTGTAAATATGAATTTTAAACGCTAATTTCTCTTTCACTTTTGGATATATAGGTATCCCCATTGAGAGAGATAGGAGTCTGGTCTTATATGGCTGGAAATAACTGCCCGTTGCTGTTGCCAGTTGAACGGAGTTATCTTATAATGATTTTGCTATTATTCATTGCAGTTCATGAGCTTCACGTCACAGAAGCAATCATCAATCACAGACTATTTTGCATCAATGAATAGAAACTGTACCTGTTTATGTACATTGTAAATGCGATTGTACGATCACGCAGGCTGCTCAGTAAAACACATTGTCAGAATCAGGTAAGAATGTCACTTTGTCTATTTTTTTTTGTAAGTCGCCAAAAAAAAATAGCCACCAAACAGATGTGGGCGAGATAACGAGTTTAGACTGTATGTCACTACTGTTTTTCACAAGTAAACACTGCTGAGTGCACACTGTGTACGATGTCATAATTACTCTTATGACTTTACTCAGCTTATCATACAGTAAATGAATGGTACACATTGGAGGTTTGCATAAATGCAGGACACCCACAAGATATGACAGCAGTTTGCACAGTGCTTGTTAAATGTGACTTTTAAATTGAAACAATTAAATATATATTTGAATCGTTGTTCCTGAATTGTGGTAAGGAGCCTGTTGAGGTGCTCAGGCTTCTGATAAGGATGCCTCCTGGACACCTCCTGCTGGAGGTATACCTGGCACAGCCAACTGGGAGTAGATCCTGGGACAGGCCCAGAACCAGCTGGAGGGATTATCATCTCCCGCCTGGCCTCGGAGTGGCTGGAATTGTTGGAAGAAGTGGTAGAAGCCACCGCAACCCTGAAATACACAAGTAGAAAAGATGAGATAAAATATTTATTTTCCTCTTTGATCTGTGTGATCTGTGTAATACCTATAGTCAATTGGAGTGTGCATCAATGAATTCACACAATAAAAAAAATGGTTTGATTTTTAATGAAGATATTCACATTGCAAAGATTATAGTATGTGTGTTAGTATGTTACTGAATAAGGTGGAATTGTTGCAAGCACTGGAAATAAATTGTTGACTTACAGGAATCAGTCACACCACCTATTTTTGTTTGAATAGCTGGATGTTTCATGGTTGGGACAAAGCTTTGTAGCTTTATTCCCTCATGATGAAATTCGTAGTGAGTGAATGGTATGTGTACATTCCAGTGTTGCCCTGGTTGTTAACTCGGTGCTGGAAATGCACTTGTAACACTTTCTCTTTGTTCTCTTTGAAGTACAACCCCGAATCAGAAAAAGTTGGGACAGTAATGGAAAATGCATATAAAAAAGACACCGTGTTTTTTACATTAACTTTGACTTTTATTTCATTGCAAACAGTATGAACCTGAGATATTTCATGTTTATTTGGATCAACTTCCTATCATTTGTTAGCAAACATCCATTTCTGCATTTCAGGCATGAAACACAGTCCAAAAAAAGTTGGGATGGGGGCAATTTAGATCTAGTAATGAATTTAAAAAACTAAATAATTATGTGATTTCAGGTGATGTCAACAGGTGATTGTAATCATGATTTGGCACAAAAGCAGCATCCAGGAAAGGCTGAGTCTTTGATGAGCAAAGATGGCCAAAGGATCTTCAGTTTGTCAAGAAATGTGTGAGAAAACTATTGAAATGTTTAAAAACAATGTTCCTCAAAGAAAGATTGGAAGGGATTTACATAGTACTCCCTATACAGTGTATAATATCATTAAATGATTCAAGGAGTCAGGAGAAATTTCAGTGCGTAAAAGCTTATCTTCAATCCCGTAGATGCCACTGCATCAAGAACCACCATTCAACAATAGCTGATATAACCACATAGGCAAGGAATTAGTTTGGCAAACTTTTATCACACATTACAATACAGAGTTACATTCACATATTCAACTTAAAACTTTACTGTTCAAAAAACAAGCCTCATGTTAAACATGGCCAGAAGCGGGCTCAACTTATTTGGGTTCGGATGCACCTAGGATGGACCATAACACAGAGGAAATGTTTATTGTGTGTTAGGAGCCACACTGCTGATGCTAGAGTGATCTCAAGCACTCATACGCCGACCATAATCGACACTAATTGCATCATTGCAACACCTGCGGGCTCATGTATTTAGGAGCGTCTCTGAGCACCGTTGGTTGTTGCACCCTCGAGTTTTTTGAGACCTTGCCCGTCTGATGCGTGCTGTTGCGTTCGCTTTGCGCTTTGGTCAGGGAAAGAGGTAGACCGGCCTCACTTAGGAGGTTGGCCAAGGTACGGTTTAGAAACCGGAGGTGACCGGAGGCAAGATCCAGCTGCTCAGTCCCCTCGTCAGCCTTTGCAGTCTCCCCGTTCCCCTCAGCAGCTTCAGCACACTCGCCACAGCAACCTGAGCCCCCTGCTGCAATGTTTTTAGCCTTGTCCTCCAGTTCCACGTCCACGTCGGGTTCCGAACCTCTGGGTTTCCTCGATGGCCCTGCAAACCTGCCAGGTGAGGTTTGCAACGATGCAGGTATGGTTTCATCTGTGTTGGGGTGGGTCGGGACCGAGAACTGACAGGAGAGGGCATCTGGCATGACATTGTGAGAACTGAGCTGGCAAGTTAGTTCAAAATTGAAGTGGTTGAAAAATAGGGTCAGTGTGCCCTGTCTGGGGGTCAGCTTTTTGGCTGTCTGGATGTTAGGGGGCATGAGAAGAAGGTGCAAGGGTGCAGTTGACCTCTGGGTCCGGATCTCTATGAGATAATGGCACCCACTCCGGATTCGGAAGCATCCACCTCTACAATGAATTGCCAGGCAGGGTCGGGCTGTATCAGGATAGGAGCCAAGGAGAACATATTCTTCAGGCGTTGGAAGACGGCTTCTGTGGACCATGTAAAGGGATATTGGGAGAGCTGAGACGGATGAGAGGCATGACGATTCTGCTGTAGTTGGAGATGAACCTCTTGTAGAAGTTGACGAAAATCAGGGACCTTTGCAGGTCCTTACAACTGGAGGGAGTTGGTCACTCCACCACTGCTCGCACCTTAGTGGGGTCTGCCAGAATCCTGCCTGGCTCAACAATGTAGCCCAGAAAGGTAACCGTGTGTTGGTGGAACTCGTATTTCTGGCTCTTCGTGAAGAGACGATTCTTAAGGAGGCATGCGAGCACCTGCCGCACATGGACCGCATGTGGACAACACGTGCTCCGAGAGTGACCTGGAAAAAATCAGGATATTGTCAAGATAAATGAAAATGAACCTGTTGGTGAAGTCCCGGAGCACGTTGTTCACCAGGGTCTGGAAGACAGTGAGGGCATTGGTTAGTCCAAAGGGCATTACCAGGTATTCTAACTGCCCCAAAGGCATGTATAATACCATCTTCCACTCATCGCCCTCCTTGATGAGCACCAGGTGGCAGGCAGTATAGAGGTCCAGCTTAGTGAAAATGTTGGAGCCCTGTAAAAGTTCAAAAACTGAGTGAAGAGAGGTAGCAGGTATTCATTCTTGACTGTAATGAGGTTAGGTCCTCGGTAGTATATACAGGTAGTATATATAGTATATAGTGACTTTTCTCCATGAAAAAATAATCCTGCACCATGCCCGGATGATGCCGACTCTGAGAGACTTGCCGAGATAACTGTTCATAGGTTCCCATTCCGAGTGTGACGGGCTGTATAAGCTGCGCACCCGGGAGCAGGTTGATAGCGCAGTCATAAAGGCGATGAGGAGGCAGCGACAGGGCTTGATCTTTGCTGAAAACCTCCTTTAGATGGTGGCACTCCTTGGGGATGCTGGAGAGGTCCAATGGGTTCGGTGAAGGGCTTACCTTGTTCCATGGGAAGGTGGCTGTGCGTAGGCAGTGGGCGTGGCAGGCCTCGCTACACTTGAGCAACCGTCTGTTGGACCAGTCGAACCGGGGGTTATGCTTCTTCAGCGTAACAATTTCAGCTACTTCTACCTGCGACCTTTTCTTTTGGTCACTACCCAAACCTCATGACCATAGATGAGGACAGGAACGTAGACTAACCAAAAAACAGAGAGCTTTGTCCAAGGATTGAACTCCTGAACCTCGCCATCGCAGACTGGTACAAGGACTGCAAAACTGCTGCTGGCCCAATCTGTTTGTAGACTGGATTAGCATTCACCCATGAACCTTCACAAAGCTGTGCAAGACGAAAGAGTTGGTCTGTTGTTCCATGGTCTGGGATGCTGTCTCTAAGAGGCACAAAGCAAATTGTGTTTATATGCTCATAGTAGTTTTGTATTGTCCATACTCTTACATATGAAAACTTTTCTGAGATAACAAGACAGAAAGTAGATTGCAGCTTGTTTACTCAGCCTGTTATGTTCTTCTTGAAAGGGTTGGCTCCATGGGACAGATGGAAACGTAATGAGGACTGTGATGAGTATGTCTACTATCTTTTAAAATAGTGAACATCTTGTACTAACTACATGTTATCTTGTTTATACTACGTTGCATATTTCCTTATATAGACAAAATCCAGGACACTGGACATCAATTTGACTATTTCTTGTAATGGAGTTTCTTATCTTATAAGGATAGCTTGGTGCAGAGGTAATGTTGGTGCCTTGCTCTAAGGTTCCAAGTTTGATCCTGGGTTCTGTTTACAGATCTCTAGGTTTGGATGATCAATGTGACAACCTAGTCACAGTGTATCCCTTTCTTGTGCAGTTACACATAAAAATGTGTCGTTTTTAATTAATTAAAGACAATAAATTAGCCTCAGGAAGTGCTCAGAAGCATCGATATCCAAGCATACATAAAGTAATATCTCTCAGTGCATGTGGTTGAGTTTGGGTGCATTTTGGGAGTATGTGTGTGTTAGGTCCACCACAAGACAATTTAAAGCTTTCAGCTTTCAAGGGTGACAACAGCTACACATCATCCCTGACAATCTGACTTCTTTTGAACAGAATGACGCCTTCTCATTCGGTGAACAGCAGGGACAAGAAAGAACAATGAGACATGGAATTCATAAATATAATAATTAATGTCTAATTAATTCTTTAGAGAAATATGAGATTTGATGAGGCACACTGAAACCTAAGGTTAATTTTATGTTTTTTACTTTGGTGGGGTAATTTACTGGAAGTAAATGGTATGAAAAGCAAGAAGCAGATCTTTGATATTTCCCTTAAATAATCAAAAGCTAGCTTGGTATCATTACACTAAGCATGCAGTGGAGTGCAAATAATGGGTACCCCCTCTGCTACCCCAACGGAACTCACACACATGATGTTAATACACAGGAAAATTACCACATAGACGTATAGGCTTGACTTTCAATTATTGTATGGATTTCAAAATACAGATAAACAGCCCACAAATGCAACTACAAATGACAAAAGACGCATGTATGAAAGATTGTTTTCAGATTTTTCATAGCTTAATTTTCAGTGTAACATGTTAGAAAATAATGCTGTTCAAGAAATAACTGTTCAAATTTTGTATAGTAAGTACATAGTAATACCTGGTACAGTATGCCAGGGCAGCAAAAGAACTCCAACACCAAACTCACCTGTCCGTTAAAATGATTATAAAGTCAGTACTCTGCTGCTTTGCCAGAAAATGGCCTGTTCCTTTTAGGTAAACTTGGCTGACCTTACTGAATTATTGAAAGTTCCCTTGCAGGTCACCATTTGACGTTTTATAGCCAAATTAGCATATGCATAGACAGTGAATTTGTTTATGAATAACGAATTCTTCAGTATGCTGAGAAGGGGTTAGACAGATATGGGCCAGCCCCTGTAATGAAAATCATATAGTGGGGCAAAAAAGTATTTAGTAGAAAGATGAGAGAGGTTTGTAATTTTCATCATAAGTACACTTCAACTATGAAAGACAAAATGAGAAAACAAATCCAGGAAATCAGATATTTAGGATTTTTAAAGAATTCAATTGTAAATCATGGTGTAAAATAAGTATTTGGTCACCCACAAACAATCAAGATTTCTGGCACAAACCTGTAACTTCTTTAAGAAGCTATTTTGTCCTCCACTCGTTACCTGTATGTATGGCACCTGTTTGACCTCATAATCTGTATAAAAGACACCTGTCCACAGCCTCAAACAGTCAGACTCCAAACTCAACCATGGTTAAGACCATAGAGCTGTCGAAGGACACCAGGATGAAAATTATAGACCTTCACCAGGCTGAGAAGAGTGAATCTACAATAGGCAAGCAGGTTGGTGTGAATAAATCAACTGTGAGAGCAATTGTAAGAAAATGGATGGAGAATGGTGAGCAAAAATCCCAGAACTACACGGAGGGACCTGATGAATGACCTGCAGAGAGCTGGTACCAAAGTAACAAAGGCTACCATCAGTAACACTACGCCGAGGGGGACTCAAATCCTGCAGTGCCAGGCGTGTCCCCCTGCTTAAGCCAGTACATGTCCAGGCCTGTCTGAAGTTTGCCAGAGAGCATATGGATGATCCAGAAGAGGATTGGGAGAATATCATGTGGTATAATATCAGAAAGTTTTGGTAAAAACTCAAATCGTTGCATTTGGAGGAAGAAGAATGCTAAGTAGTATCCTAAGAACACCATACCTACTGTGAAGCATGGGGGTGGAAACATCATGCTTTGGGGCTGTTTTTCTGAAAAGGGGACAGGACTGATCCATGTTAAGGGAAGAATGAACAGGGCATTGTATTGTGAGAATTTAAGCCAAAACCTCCTTCCATCAGTGAGAGCATTGAAGATGGAATGTGGCTGGGTCTTCCAGCATGACAATAATCCCAAACACACCGCTCGGGCAACAAAGGAGTGACTCAGGAGTAAAAAGCATTTCAAGGTCCAGGAGTGGCCTATCCAGTCTCCAGACCTCAACCCTATAGAAGATTTATAGAGGGAGTTGAAAGTCCATGTTGCCCCAAAAGATCACTGCTGTAGAGGAGATCTGCATGGAGGAATGGGCCAAAATACCAGCTACAGTGTGTGCAAACCTTGTGAAGACTTACAGGAAACGTTTGAAATTTGTCATTGCCAACAAAGGTTATGTTACAAAGTATTAAGTTTAACTTTTGTTATTGACAAAATACTTATTTTCCACCATAATTTACAATTAAATTCTTTAAAAATCCTACAGTGTGATTTCCTGGATTTATTTTTTTTTCATTTTGTCTCTCATAGTTGAAGTGTAACTATGATGAAAATTACAAACCTCTCTTATCTTTCGAGGTAGGAGAACTTGCACAATCAGTGGCTGACTACATACTTTTTTGCCCTACTATAAATCTAATTTGTCAGATATCTTGTCTGTTTGTTAATAGACTTACATTACAGAACCCTTCAAAATATCATCAGAAGGTGCTATACAGTTTTGAGTAATTTTGATTGATTACTAGCACTCTCAGTCAGATATGCATCCTATAGCAACCAAGAAAATGCAGAGTAGCATTTTTAATTCGTTGAAAGTCTTGATTTTACTTTATTCATAAAGTAAACATTTACATAATGTTTTACATACACCTGTTTGTTACCCCTTCTCTGAAAGGTTAGAAGGGCTTGCCTGCCTACCACTGCTAGGATGCGTTATTATAAAAATCTTCTTTCAGCTCAGATGTCTGTTCTTTGATGTAACAGGTGCCCATCGATGATGACTACAAACTGTTAACATGCTACACCAAACATCTTATAATTTTTTACAGCTTTGATCAGTTTCTGTTATCTTTGCCTATATAATGACTCTTTTAAGAAATTACTCTTGCTATCTGATATCACAAGATTGGTTCCTTGTTTGAACCCATGTCCATTCAGTCTTTCATTTATACCTCATTTAAGTTCTAGACTAGGTTTTGTCATTTAAGGTTGAGAATAAACTTTTTGTGAACATGTTTTGAGACAATGTCTATTGTTGAAAGAGCTAGAAAAATAAAGATCAGTATGATCCATGATCCTGGATTAATGTGCAGAGCTGTTTTTATGAACATATAATTAGGCTATAGTATATCTCTGGTGACCTAGTTAAAAATACAATTTAATGGTGTACTGCTTGGACTGGTGCTGGGACCTCAACTCTGTTTACTGTCTTTGTGGAGTGTGCCCTGTTCTGCCTGTGTAGGATTTCTCTGTTTACTTTGGTTTCCTGCCAACCACATGCCAGTAGTTGGATTGGCTACTCTAAATTCCCCCTAGGTGGGAATGAGTGAGTGTGTGATGGTGCAAGAGTGTGTGATCCAAAAGATCACAGACATGTTTGAAAAAGCATGTTTGCTTATATGCAGGAAACATGAATTTACAGTATAGGTCTGTTACGGGTTCGCCAGGATGGCAAAAGGCGAACCCTAAAAGAAAAGGGTTTTAGGACCCAAATGCAGTTAGCTCCAGATGGTAGTAATGAACTGAAATAATAATAAATAAACGCAAAAGACTAAGTGCCAAAATAAAGAACACTGTGCCAGCGATGGCACAGCGTGGAATCGAACTCTGATCGCAGGCGTCAGAGTCTGTTACTTTAACCACGGGTCTACCGAGAGACTCACGTGACCAGCATGAAAAAGCGGGGGTTTAACCCGAACGGAAAAGCTCCGCCTAGCGCGAGCTTTAAAATAAAGAAAGTGATGAATGGGTGATTTAAACACGATCGCCAGTAACGGTGCTTATTACAAAAAGGAAGAGTGAGGCGAACGTGTTTGAAATCGCTCCGAGGGGGAAAACAGGAGCGATCGCTTTCTCTCCCTCTCTCTCACGAGGAGTGGCCGGACGAACACACAGGACGGAAAAGTCAAAGAACGATCAGACTAATATACTAGCCCTCTTCTCTCACAGAGAAAGAGACTGCGTGTAGTTAAACAGGCAGCTTGAAAGAGAGAGAGGAGAAAAGCGATGTGACGCGCGTGTGACGCAAAAGCTCCGGGCACCCGCAGAGGCGTCGTGTCGTGTGTCACGGTACTGCGCATGCGAGCGCCGGGCCAGAGACAACGGGCCGTGAGCGGCGCGGCCAACTATGTACCGGCCCTGCGCAGCAGACCTAGACGCGAAAACATGGAACGGGGCTGAGGAGCAGCGAAAGACAGTCGTCCCTTTTAAATACAAAACATGGAACGGGGCTGAGGAGCAGCGAGGCGTTCCCTTTAAATACAGCGCGGGCGGTGGCAACGGCCTCCCGCACAAAGCTCAAAGAAAAGAACTTTAAATAAAGAAGCGGGCTCGGCAAGGGGATAAGAGGGAGTGCTCCAGCTGCCGCAGCAGCGAGTCTAAAGCCCCGGAGGGCACCGGCGAGCCGTGATGCAGCAAGGGGGACGTGAAGAGCGGTTCCTGACCCTACCCTACCGTCTACTTCCCTAGCGATTACCATCCGGCTTCCTAGCCGCACTATTACTGATCCTCTTCGAAGAATCAGTTACCATTATCCCTAACAATACCGATTGCCGGCGAGCGGCCGCTGCAGCACGTCTGAGCCGTGTGAAGGCTGCGATGGGCGATGGAACCCCCATCATGGTGGGATGGTGCGAAACCGACTGAACACAGGACGGACCTTAAGTACCTGAGTCAGTGGGTGTCGCCCATAAAGCAAACGAGCAGCTCAACGAGATCCGCACGCGATAATACCAATGCAATCGCACAGCCTTCATCAAGCCTGTGCGACTGTGCTGACCGTCAGGGTCTCAACCCGAGGCAAAGGAAGCCAACGCTGCCCCCAGTGTCGGAAAGCCAGGCGAGTCCCCGCTACAAGGTCTAAACAAGATATGAGTAGAAATCACTTGACCAGTTGATCCCAGACCCTCTGGAATGCCACAAATAGCAAACAATACGATGTCTGTGTATGTAAAGCAAACACGTGGCATTCTATTTTACCACCGCGTATTCTGGCCAGTGTTGCAGAGCAGGGTTTGGATTCTAACCTGGAATTCCCTGAGTGGAGAGAGGTACACCCTGGACAGGGCATTTGTTCATCCCAGGGTTCCGTAACGCATCACCTGCCTTCATGTTGTACGCCCAGCCTAAGCCCTCAGGAATTTCCATCAGCTGGCTCTTATCATCGAGCCACAAGCTCAGAGCTGCAAGCTGCATGAATCTCACCTCTATCTTCACAATATAATTTGCATCTCAAAATTATATTTGCCTTCTGTCAATCACTGTCCTTAGTAACTTCAGTCACAGTAATTAATTTCTACATTGGACAAAGACTTTTTGTATGCTTACTAGAAATGTATTTGGTCTAGTTTGACAAGTAATGTAATTTTCCACTTGAAATCCTTGCTTTCTGCTCCAGTGCTTAAATGTTCTGATCCTGAATTGTCTCTGTCTTCACGGCTGTTGCATCTAAATCAAGAATGGTGATCATTTCATAACATGGTTTCTTAACAGGCCATTGCATTTGTGTTTTTTTTTTTTCTAAAACAATTTCAATATTAAGTCTTTGCTATACAACTGCACAATTAAGTCATAGTCTTAATGGGATATTTAGACAATAAGGACCCTTACCTAAGATTACCTAATCAGCCGAGATATTAATTTGAACCAGACACATTTTTAATATACTTTAACTTTTGTTTACAGACTAAATTCAAAGTTTGATGATGCATGATAAAGCCATCAATATCATTTGTAAGTATGATGCATAATGAGGTTTCATCTGATATGTCAGAACTGTGACCACACTGCTCATTATTCTCATGAACAAAATGTGCCTAAACATCACTGTCCTTCAACCTCATATAGTGGATTCATAATTAGGCATACAGTGCCTGTAGAAAATCATCATAGCCAATTGAAATAGTCATTTTTTAACTTAAAGTCTGTAATGGAAGCTTCCTAAAAGCTATCTTTTTCCAGATTTTTCCACATTTTGCCTTACAGATGTCCAAGTAATGAGGGCAGAGGAAACAGTTAATTTTATTAGAATAGAATTTAAATCAGTTAGAATACAAAAATCAGTCCCCTGACTTAATGCTCTATTCCTAATTTTAATACTTTATTTACAGTCATCAGTCTGCTTGCATACATCTCCCAGCTTTGCACACTTCGACTGGAGAATATTCTTCCATTCTTCCTTGCAGAATTGTTCAACATTAGTCAAACTTCTTGCTGAGCAGCAATAGACTGCTGTCTTCAAGAAGCCTGGATTTAGGTCAGGGCTTTTACTTGGCCCCACTTGGAGGATTTGGAGAATATCATGTGGTCAGATGAAACCAAAATAGAACTTTTTGGTAAAAACTCAACTGGAGGAAGAAGAATGCTGAGTTGCACCATACCTACTGTGAAGCATGGGGGTGGAAACACAATGCTTTGGGGCTGTTTTTCTCCAAAGGGGACAGGACGACTGATCCGTGTTAAGGGAAGAATGAACGGGGCCATGTATCGTGAGATTTTAAGGCAAAACCTCCTTCCATCAGTGAGAGCATTGAAGATGGAACGTGGCTGGGTCTTCCAGCATGACAGTGATCCCAAACACATTGCTCGGCCAACGAAGGAGTGGCTCTGTAAAAAGGATTTCAAGGTCCAGGAGTGGCCTAGCCAGACTGCAGACCTCAACCCCATAGAAGATATGTGAAGGTAGTTGAAAGTCCATGTTGCCCAGTGACATCAGTCCCCAAAACATCACTGCTCTAGATTAGATCTGCATGGAGGAATGGGCCAAAATACCAGCTACAGTGTGTGCAAACCTTGTGAAGACGTACAGGAAATGTTTGACCTCTGACATTGCCAACAAAAGTTGTTACAAATTATTGATTTGAACTTTTGTTATTGACCAAATACTTATTTTCCACCGTAATTTACAGTTAAATTCTTTAAAAATCCTAAAGCCTCTGAAAGCTTTTCCACAACTTTATCTCAGTCCTTTTCAAAAAGTTCAGAAAGCACTACTAGTACTGAAATCTGCTTGACCATCAGAGGGCAGTAGAGGAGCACAATTTGAGCCAATGATCAAAAAGGCGTTATTCCAGAGTACATATTGAAATCATGAGTGAGTGACAGCTATGCAGCAGGCTATTTAAGCAAAAGTGTCAAAATGCTAGAGCAGGTTGCTATGTCATTTAGAAGGCATGTATGTGTATGGTATTTAGGTTTGTCTTATATACAGCATATTTGCATAATAACCAATACCAGCACTACTGCATAACAATGGAACCGGTTATCAGTTTAATATGCATATTGCCATGACCATTAATTATATTGGCCACGTGTGATATTCACATAGGACTGGGGAATAGCTGCAATTAGGGAATTGTAAGATGGTGAGAGGTGTATTCTCATCGATTCAGGGATGGGCATTCACAATTCACATAGATGTACTCTTTAACTCCATGTTCAAACCAGCACTCCTCCCTGTCAAGAATGTGCACATCTTTATCTTTGAAAGAATGATTGCTGGCCTGGACTAGGTTTGAAAGCTACAGAGATGAGATGTTTGAAAAATTTGCATCTCAACTGTTCTGATATTCCTGCCAGTGATTCGATGTGAATCACTACTGGTTTATGCTTAGACAGCTGTTGTTTTTATTCTTCTCTGCGATCTGCCGGAGCACTGTTTGGGTGTTGTACTGGCTTTGATGAAAGCCCAGTTAGGATAACCGCATTTACTCAGGGCATGTTTAATGTGAGACTTCTCTCCTTCGCTGAGCGCTGTGTCAGTGGGGAGACTCTGTGCTCGGTGGTACAGCATCCTGGTGACTCCTAGTTTGTGCTCCAATGGATGATGAAAGTCAAATCTTAAATTCTGATCTGTATGTGTTGGTTTACAATACACATCACCTTTCATTGTCCCCCATCTCCAATCACAATTTCACAATGTAATAAATTCAGTTTTTCACATCCTCCCTGGTGAACTTGATGTGTTTGCACACCGAGATAATGTGGTCAGTGGCACATCCTGAGATATCAAGAGACGTCAAGATATTTAGGTTTGTGTAAGGCCTGCTTACAAACATGCCTACACACCACACCACCCACCCAACTCCACCCCACATCACAGTTTCAGTACTTATATCCTGATGCAATTACGTCTCTTTAAAATACATCTCGGCTCTTATAAGTTGATATGCAGTAGTACCTCGGTTCTCATTGTTAATTCGTTCCAGAAGGATTGTCAAGAACTCAAAACAACGATTACCAAGCAAATTTTTTCCATAAGGAATAATATAAATTGAATTAATCTGTTCCAGAAGCCCAGAAAATCCACACTGTATTTTCTTAAGACATTAATTGAGTTGTATTGTACAGGTGATTCCTGATTTATGATGGGATACATTCCGACAAATCCATCATAAGTTTAAATGTACGCGTAAATGTATTATTAACCGAGGAGTTTAGAGCAGTGTATACTGTATAGTAAGTAATGATAAGCAAGTTAATGTTTAAAACACTTACATTAACCTACAGTTGGACAAAGTCATTAACACAAAGTTTATTTTACTATAAAGTGTTTAAATATCTCAAGTAATTTAGTGAGTAAAGATTGAAAGTGAAAAGTGAAAGCTTACTTACTCTACTGATAACCTCTGGGCACTAGCATAGCTGATAATGCTAACTGCAGCCTGTGTTAATTGCAGCCATTAAGTTCCAGTTTCACTCTTGTTTGGCAGTCAAGACAACTATTTTTAGGACCCATGGAGACTTATTTTCACTAAGAATACAGTAGTCTACCACTGTAGTTTTGTAAATTATTCAGCAGTCTTGACCACGGATCAGTGTTGCATTTTTTTGGGTAATTATGAACCTTGACAATATCGTCAATTAGTCGTCATAATCTGAAATATTGCTACATGAGTTCCTTAAATTTTAGGATTCAGAAAACACTTTATGTATTATATTGTTAGAGTGAATACATATGTTTTTAACAAATTCAGTAGAACTACACTAATAACTTGAGCATCACACTGAGAGAAAAGACATTTTATATTTTGTAACATCAGTAGCTTAAATCCTGTCTTTCTTTGTACTTTGTTGCCTGGACACTTGCAAACCCATGTTCATGCTTTGAATGGCAGATTTCTTCTGTTAAGCTTGATTTAACGGATGCATCTTCCAACAAAGACAGATGACATAATACATTTTCATTGCTCCAGGCTGGAGTATTATGTCACGTTCACAAATGTTTATGTTATTGTTACTGTCTTTGTCGCAAATTTCTGACATCAATAAGCCAAAGTACAGAATGACATAAGAACCTTTATCTGATCGGTCAGACCAAGTCATATGTCTAGAAATCTGATTGGATTTGAAACCACATACAAATGTGGCTTAAATCAGATTTGTGAAAAATTTGATTCCATGTGATTTTTAGCTGCATAGACTGCACAAAATCTGTCCAGCTCAAGTCACATTTGAGTTCAAATCCGATTTGAGCTGCCAGTCTGAAAATAACCTTAGGAACAAAATCCTATAGTCAACAGTTTAAGAGGTCTGGCAATAAGTATATGTGCATAAATGAGAGAAGTATGACATTCTTCACAGAATCAAATTTTAACAACACACTTTAGAGATTGCATAAAGTGCAATATCTGTAAGCTATCATAATGTTAACAAGCTTACTGTCAAACAGCACATCAATTTCTGTATGAAAATATGCTCACTATTTTCACAGCTGCATTCAAGATGTGCACCTTTTGCTCCACAACTCACCAGAACAATAAAATATAAGAACAATTTTTAATACAGGCCAGACAAAGGGTCACTTCTACAGGAAAAAAGGTTCAAGGACTCAAGGACCCTGGGGTCTATCTGTGCATGTGTCTGATGTTTGGAGAAAAAAAAGAAAATAAAAAAAATGACAGAAAAAGAGAAGCTTGAGAGAGTGAAAATCTAAAGAAGTGATACTATCAGGGGGCGCATTCCCGCCCCTAGAGGCCGCCGCGGGGCCGCTAAACGTCGCGGTCGGCCCCCTATAAAATGAGCGTCCGAATGCCAGCCTTCGGCGCACTGTCTGGTCATACACGCTGCTTTTCTGAGTGCTTTGCTTGGCGTTACCCCTTTGGCTCGGCCGTTTAAGGAGAGTGGTGGCCCCGTGTTGCGAAGGAGGCGGGATCCCGTAGAGGCAAAAGCCTTGAGGTAATCGCTAGGGCCGTAGATGGTTAGGTGAGGGAAAGTTGGGTAATGCCACTACTTTCTTTCCGCTGCCCGAGGCGCCCGCGGTCATCGTCCGCTTTGCTTCGCTCCGTTTGGATGCCGATAAGCTCCGTTCCCGGGTCCCATAGCCTCCGGCTTTGTCCTGTGCTTACCGCACCCCGGGACGAGTATTTCCTCTCTTTCCCCGGGCTTTGTCATGCTTGCTTCGCGTCCGAGAGATGCGCTGATTGCGCTTGGCCCGAGAAACCCCCCGGCACATGCGCAGTCGAGCGCTGCAGCTACACACACAGAGCGCTTTCCCACACACACACACAGCGCTTCTGCCACACACAGAGCGCTTTCCCACGCACACACATAATGTTCACTCGCTCTCAGAGTGCCGTGCGTGCCTCATTTTCTATCGCTCTGTTTAGAGCTTTAACGGGTTATATCCCGTCCTTTTCTTTTGCTTTTCGTGTTCCTTTTCATGCTGACGTTTATTAAAAGCCCTGTTTTTGTCTGAGTTCGCCAGGAAGCGACTCCTTCGTTTGCCCGTTGGCTTATTGCCATTTCCTTTCTTTCAGTTCACAGGATCCGTGGTGCAGCGGTATGGTTCCCGCCCCCGGAGACTGTGACTCTGGTTTCGAATCCCGTGACGGGCTGTCTTCAGCAGCTCCCACGTTCATCGTACGGGATCTCTTTTGCATTCCTTCCCCTTTTTTCCGCCATTTGGTGTAGGCCCCTGCACTTGGGTCCGTTATTTCCCTTTTTTCGGTGTGCCACCCCCAGGCCCCCCGTAACAGTACAGTGCACCCAGTATAGACTCAGCAGGGGCGCACGGTATGGACCCAGAGGGGTCTCCACCCCCAGCTGCTGCCGTTCTTCGCCACCACGGTATTACCCTGGGGCGTCACGAGCAGCAACTAACCCTCCTCACCCAACAGGTGGCGGCTCTTACTGAGGCGGTCAAGGAGCTGTCCGCCAACCTCTCCGGGCTCCAGGCGGTCGCCCCCCCGCCTGCTCCCATGCCGCCTCCGGCGGCTCATCCTCCTCCACCTCGCCCCGCGGGGGATTCCTCCGTTGCCGCCCCCGAACGTTTTGGGGGCGATCCTGAGCGCTGCAGGGGTTTTCTGATGCAGTGCTCACTCGTTTTTGAGCTGCGCTCATCTCAATTCCCCACACCTTGGTCCCGCGTTGCTTATATTATCTCCCTCTTCTCAGGCCGGGCCCTGGCTTGGGCCACAGCACAGTGGGAGGCCGGGTCCCCCGCCTGTGAGGATGAGGCGGCCTTCGCTGAGGCCCTCAAAGGGACCTTTTTTTCACCCGCTGGGGGTCTCACTTAGCACGTCTCACACAAGGCGCCAGGCCGGTGGCTGAGTACACCGTTGAGTTTCAGACCTTGGCGGCGGAGAGTGGCTGGAACGAGGCAGCTCTCATCTCCAGCTACGAACGGGGACTCAGTGAGTCTATGAAGGACGAGCTGGCCGTTCGAGATTCCCCCGCCACGCTCGACGACCTCTATAACCTCGCCACCACCATCGACTCTCGTCTGCGGCAATGGGCCCGTGAGAGGGCGAGGCCTCGTAGTCGCTCCACTGGTCCGTGGCCTGGCCGCGATCCCGCGGTCCCTCGCATTGCCCGTTCCGATGCCCCCGAACCCATGGAGCTCGGGAGGGCTGGATGGGACCCTTCCGGTGGGGCCGATTCCCCATCCCCAGACAGGTCGGGAAACGCGAGGGCCAAGGCCGGTCGGGGGGGCCGGTCCTAGGCCTATCCACTCGCCCCGTCAGGCTTCACCCTCCCGGTCGTCTTTCGTCAGGGGGAGGGTAGTCGGGTCCGCCTCTCCGCCTACGTCGATTCCGGGGCCGAGGGCAACTTTATTGACGACGCACTCGCGCGGCATTTACGCCTTCACGTCGAGGCCCTCTCCAGCCCCCAGCCGCTCAGGGCTTTCGATGGCTGGATCCTGGGCAGGGGGCCTGTCACGCATAGGACCCTGCCGGTCACTATGGAGATGGGACTTCACTCTGAAAGGGTCGCTTTTCTTGTCACCCGCACGCCCAATCTCCAACTGGTTCTGGGTTACCCGTGGTTGCAACTCCACAACCCACGGATCGACTGGCAGACCCGATCCATTTACGCTTGGTCCCCCCGGTGCCGGGAGTCCTGCCTGCTCCCGCTATCCACCCCCCATCGCCAGCCTCGTGTTCGGCAGACGGTTCCCGACCTGTCCACCGTCCCCGAACCCTACAGGGATCTGGGGGCGGTGTTCAGCAAGGGCGCGGCCCAAATCCTGCCGCCGCACAGAGAATATGACTGCACCCGTAACCTCCTGCCGGGCACCGTTCCTCACCGGGGGCGGCTCTTTTCTCTGAGACACACTGAACAGGAGGCCATGTGGCAGTACATTGCCGTGGCGCTCCAGCAGGGCTTCATACGGCCATCCTCCTCTCCGGCAGGGGCGGGCTTCTTCTTCGTCGCTAAGAAGGAGGGCACCCTACGCCCGTGTATTGATTACCGGGGCCTCAATGCGATCACTGTCAAGGACCGCTACCCCCTGCCCCTCATGGCGACGGCATTCGAGGCGCTCCAGGGGGCCAGCATCTTCACTAAGCTGGACCTCCGGAGCGCTTACAACCTCGTCCGCGTCCGGCAGGGGGACGAATGGAAGACCGCCTTTTTGACGCCCACGGGGCATTATGAGTACAGGGTGATGCCCTTTGGGCTGATGAACGCCCCGGCTGTCTTCCAACGGTTCATTAATGACGTGCTCCGAGAGGCTCTGGCTCGATACGCGTTCGTCTACCTCGACGATATCCTGATCTTCAGCCGGACGCTCGAGGAACACATCGGTCACATCCGCCGGGTCTTGCAGCTACTCCTGGAAAACCGACTGTACGTGAAACTGGAGAAGTCAGTTTTCCACACCCCTTCGGTGGCCTTCTTGGGCTTCATCGTGTCCCAGGGGTCGCTGCACATGGACCCGGTCAAGATCCAGGCCGTGGCCCACTGGCCCCAGCGCACCTCCCTCCGGCTTGTCTAGCGGTTCTTAGGCTTCGCTAACTTCTTCCGGCGCTTCGTACGGAACTTTGGGACTCTTGCTGCCTCGCTGACCGCTCTCACGCGCAAGACCCCGGGCCCTTTTCGCTGGACTCCGGAGGCCGACCGAGCATTCCAAACCATCAAGGATCGGCTCACTAACCCCCCGGTTCTCAGGTTTCCCGATCCTGAAGAACCGTTCGTCGTCGAGGTAGACGCGTCCGATATCGGCGTGGGGGCCATCCTGTCTCAGCGCACGGGGTTGGATCACAAACTCCACCTGTGCGCCTACTTCTCGCGACGCCTATCTCCCGCCGAGCATAATTTGGGGATCGGGAGCTTTTGGCCATGAAGCTGGCGCTGGAGGAGTGGCGTCACTGGCTGGAAGGTGCCAAAACCCCGTTCCTAGTGTGGACAGACCATAAGAACCTGGCGTACATCCAACAGGCCAAAAGGCTTAACGCCCGCCAGGCTCGTTGGTCGCTGTTCTTCGCCAGGTTCAACTTTACTGTCACCTTTCGGCCGGGCTCCAAAAACGCCAAGCCCGACGCTTTATCCAGGCAGTGGGATCGTACGGACTCCCCCTTTGTCCAGGACCCTATCCTCCCGGCCCCTTGGGTGGTAGCGGCCCTCACCTGGGCCATTGACGACGTGGTCACTAAGGCCCTTCGTCGCAAACCCGATCCCGGTAACGGTCCCCCGGGTCGCAGGTTCGTTCCGACCTCCGCTCACTCCCGAGTGATGCGCTGGGGGCACGAGGCGTCGTTCACAGCACACCCTGGCCGCACGGCCACCTACAAGCTCCTCCGACAGAGCTTCTGGTGGCCACGCATGGAGGATGACGTCAGGCAGTTCGTGGCCTCCTGCGAGATTTGTGCTTGCAAAAAAAAACCCCGCAGGAGGCCCCTCGGCCTTCTTCACCCTCTCCCCATCCCCGCTCGCCCTTGGTCCCACATCTCCCTGGACTTTGTCACGGGCCTGCCCCCATCCAAGGGGAACACGGTCGTCCTCGTGGCGGTAGACCGGTTCTCCAAGGGGTGCAAGCTCGTGCCACTGCCCAAATTGCCCTCTGCCAAGGAGACGGCGGACCTTATCCTCTGGCACGTGGTCCGAGTGCACGGGTTTTCCCGGGACCTACTGTCAGATCGGGGTCCCCAATTCGTCAGCCGCTTTTGGGTAGCTTTCTGCCGCTTGGTAGGGGCCACAGCCAGCCTCTCCTCGGCGTTTCACCCAGAGTCTAACGGCCAGACCGAACGGGTGAACCAGGACCTGGCGCGCATGCTCCGATGTCTGACGGCGGGTAACCCCTCCACGTGGGCGGAGCATCTGCCGTGGGCCGAATGCCACAGGGTGTTATGGGCAAATTCGGCCCACGGCAGATGCTTCGCCCACGTGGAGGGGTTACCCGCCGTCAGACATCGGAGCATGCGCGCCAGGTCCTGGTTCACCCGTTCGGTCTGGCCGTTCGGCATGTCCCCGTTTGAGTGCCAGTTCGGCTTCCAGCCTACCCTCTTCCCTCGCCAGGAGGCAGACGTGGGGGTCTCTTCGGCCAGGCAGTTCGTCCGCCGGTGCAGACAGTCCTGGCTCAAGGCTCGGGCAGCGCTCACGGGTAGCGCGGAGTCCATGCGTCGTCAGGCTGACCGCAAGCGCAGGCCCGCGCCCTCCTATCGCCTGGGGCAGCGCGTCTGGCTGTCCGCTCGGGACCTTCCGTTGAAGGGGTCCTCGGGTAAGCTGGCTCCCAAATACGTGGGGCCCTTCAAGATACTTCACAGGGTCAATCCGGTGAGTTATCGGCTGGACCTGCCCCCTCCATGAAGATACACCCCACGTTCCACATTTCCCAGCTTAAGCCCTACCTTTGCCAGACCCGGGGCCCGTCCAGGCCTCCCCCTTCTCCCCGTTTGGTCCAGGGGTCCCCGGCCTATGCGGTCCGTCGGTTGCTGGACTCCTGGCGGGTCCAGGGTAGCACCCAGTACATGGTGGACTGGGAGGGGCTCGGGCCCGAAGAACGATCCTGGGTCCCGGAAGGCCACATCCTGGACCGCACCCTCATCCGTGACTTCCGGAGGCGCCGTTCGTCCGACTTGGGGCCGTCGGGGGCTGCCCCTAGGGGGAGGGTACTATCAGGGGGCGCATTCCCGCCCCTAGGGGCCGCTGCGGGGCCGCTAAACGTCGCGGTCGGCCCCCTATAAAATGAGCGTCTGAATGCCGGACTTCGGCGCACTGTCTGGTCATACACGCTGATTTTCTGAGTGCTTTGCTTGGCATTACCCCTTTGGCTCGGCCGTTTAAGGAGAGTGGTGGCCCCGTGTCGCGAAGGAGGCGGGATCCCGTAGAGGCAAAAGCCTTGAGGTAATCGCTAGGGCCATAGATGGTTAGGTGAGGGAAAGTTGGGTAACGCCACTAACCTCTTTCTTTCCGCTGCCCGAGCCGCCCGCGGTCATCGTCCGCTTTGCTTCGCTCCGTTTGGACGCCGATAAGCTCCGTTCCCGGGTCCCATAGCCTCCGGCTTTGTCCTGTGCTTACCGCACCTCGGGAGAAGTATTTCCTCTCTTTCCCCGGGCTTTGTCACGCTTGCTTCGCGTCCGAGAGATGCGCCGATTGCGCTTGGCCCGAGAAACCCCCCGGCACATGCGCAGTCGAGCGCTGCAGCTACACACACAGAGCGCTTCTGCCACACACAGAGCGCTTTCCCACACACACACAGCGCTTCTGCCACACACAGAGCGCTTTCCCATGCACACACATAGCGCTCACTCGCTCTCAGAGCGCCATGCGTGCCTCATTTTCTATCGCTCTGTTTAGAGCTTTAACGGGTTATATCCCATCCTTTTCTTTTGCTTTTCGTGTTCCTTTTCATGCTGACGTTTATTAAAAGCCCTGTTTTTGTCTGAGTTCACCAGGAAGCGACTCCTTCGTTTGCCCGTTGGCTTATTGCCATTTCCTTTCTTTCAGTTCACAGGATCTGTGGTGCAGCGGTAACGTTCCCGCCCCCGGAGACTGTGACTCTGGTTTCGAATCCTGTGACGGGCTGTCTTCAGCAGCTCCCACGTTCATCTCTTTTGCATTCCTTCCCCTTTTTTCCGCCGTTTGGTGTAGGCCCCTGCACTTGGGTCCGTTATTTCCCTTTTTTCGGTGTGCCCCCCCAGGCCCCCCGTAACAGATACTCTAAAAGAAAGTGAAATGAAATGAAAGAAGGTTGAGGTAATATTGGTTGAAGTAATATAAAAATAAAGTTTATAAAGGAGAGGAAGTGTGAAATGAATTAATGACAAGAAATCTAATTTAAAAGTTAAGATGAGAAAGTAGTTAAAATCAAGTTGAGACATGATGAAAACTACAAGTTTGGAAACAAAGAGAGCTATATTTGATTTGGGAATTGAAGAAAGAAAGAGTAAGATTTATATTTAAGTTTTTATAGGTCTAACCTCAGCCTCATTCATTAGTTTATAAATTTGATTTCCTATTTTGAGGCATGGATGCCTTTTCAATCATCTTCAGTCATTGTTTTAGGTACTGTATCTCATAGATGTGTTACCTCAGGCTGTCGCTATAGTTGCAGTGGTTAAGTACATGCCTTGTATGCATGGGATCATCCAACTCTGGGTGATTCAGTTTTAAGCACACACTCCCTATATATGGTATATTTAATAATTTTTACTACAAAGGGAGTAACTCCCCTCTGGAACCTTCTCAACAGACTAGATTTGATCCGTAGTGCTCCCTGGTTGTTGAATCCAGCATTGTTTGGTCCAAAACCCTCTGCACTATTACAAAACCACTACAACTGATGCCAGATGGGGACCGGATATCCTGGTGCATGAGCTGGATAGTGAATGATTCCACCTAAGCAAGTCTATAATAGTTATTCTAGCCATTACGCATCTGACCACTTACTCAAACCAAGTATTTTATTAACTTATAGTGGTGTTACAATACAAAATGACCTAATGTGGACGTGCATTGTCAAGTTGAATGATGCTTTGTTGAGTTGGATGAAGTGTTCTTGTTCATAATGCCATCTAATGCAGTTGCATTATTAGAACACCAGAGGGGTCAATCATACGTCATGTTCACAGATGCATATCTGCTGTTCTCATTGAGACTCCTAATTCATTTCTGCAGGGGACTAAAGACTCTTTGTGTTTATTTTGTCATTCTTCAGAAATGAGAAATTTATGTTTTCACTTGGTTATTTTAGATATGGTGAAGCTACAATAGAACATTTTTAAACAACCTTTTCTATTATTTTCTTTTACACTTTCACTTCTTTTGCATTGTTTACACTTCAGAAATAAAAATGACTGTCTTTTATTGAATGTAAAATCGATAAACATGAGAAAATCTAATCTGTGCCGGTCCAGATAGACCTCGTAGACCTTCATACAATGTGTACTGGTCACAGAGGCAGGATTTGGGTTAGCATTTCTTCCACTGAAACTGGTCTCTTTATGTTTTGAAAATAGTCTTTTTGTAGAATATCAATCATCATTTTATTTACAGATTGAATGCTTTGCAGAACTTCCCAAGTTTCCCAAGATACAGATACAGGGGTTCATCACAGAGTCTCCCAGCACAGTTGGGTGTTTTCCCTTCTCTTTCACACCTGCTAAATCTCGTAATTAATTGATGAGTTGAGCTTGAGAAGGAAAGTCACTGACTCTTGGACTCCACTGGTCTGCATCCTTGGTCTAGAGAATCTTAGAATGATATGGTTAACAACTGCATACATTTGGATCTCTTTTACTGACTAATTTCACTAGTTCCTTTTCAGATTCTCCAGTTCCCATGGTAAACCCTGTCAATTGATTGTTTTGGCTTTGTGTGTGCTTTTGGATGGGAACTCTGTCATGCTTGGCTAAGAGCAAAATACCCTACATTTCCAGCCTATAGCTGAAACAGGTTATCCATTACTACTCAATCATTTATTCATTCACCTTCTTATCCGCTTAATCCTGGACAGGGTCATGGGTGAGCAGGTGCCTAGCTTATGGCATAGGGTACCAGGCAGGAACAACCCTAGACAGGGTGCCAATCCATCATAGGTCACATACACTCCCTCACTCATACTAGGGCCACTTTATCATAATCAATTAACCTAACACATGTCTTTGGACTGTGGGAGAAAACCGGATCACCCAGAGTAAACCCACACGGACACGGGGATGACATGCAGACTCCACACAGAAAGGACCCAGATTGCTCCACCTGGGATTGAACCCAGGTCTTTTTTTAATATGAGGCAAAAGTGCTACTCACTGAGCCACCGTGCTGTCCCATTAGTACTTAATTAACTTTTTATATATTTGTATTCTTTTGTATTCTTATAGTAGAATTATTTCTAACACTGTCATCTTAAAGAGATATAGATATATTGTTTTGTATATATAACTTTATTATTTAGTATATTTTTATTTGTAAATTTGTAAATTATTTGCAGTTTTACAGGTATCTACTGAACTGGTTTAGTGTCATGCAAAAGTTTGGGTAACCTTGGTCAAAGGACGATTTGTTTTTTTCTGATTAAAAAGAAGTTTTGTATTAAAATGAACAAAAATGTTATCTGATCAGTGTTGCTTAAACTTTTGCATACGACTGTACGGAAGACAGTATGTGAGTGCCTTGTTTCTCTGTGTTTGTGTCAGTGGGTCATTTATAGTTAGTGCCAGTGTGTCACAAATGACTTCTTAATGATGTGCATCATAGGCAGGGATACAAGCATGACATTAATTGTTCCACCTCATCTGCACATGTTCCTCCTTCTGCTGAGTAATTTGCTGTTGTGCACGTAGGAGGGTTTTTTTGGTACTATTATGTGAACAATGATTTTTCTTGTTGGATTCCATTCATAAAGTATTTATTATCTGACTTTTATAAATTTACATCTAATTTTGTGACGCTCTTGGCACAGAAGGAAAAGGGAGGCAGAGGTAAATGCAAGTAACTATCAACCAAACAAACTAACACCAGCAAAAAGGCAAATAATAAAGCAAAGCTAAAGATAGAACAAATAGTAGAAGACAACGGGAGACAAGGAGGCTGAGACAAGACAAAAATCAGGTAAAGACACAAACCAGCAGGGAAGGAGGATCACATGGAGTCAAGGCAAATCAGAGAGTGAAGAAGCCAGACAAAGGAAGTGCACAGGAAGAGGGGTACATAGGAAAAACCAGCAGGTGGCTACAGCTCCACCTGCTGGGTAGGAAGGAGAAGACAGGGGGAGCTAAATAAAATGGATACAGGTTGGAGGGCCTGTATCATCATTACATAACCCCCCTCAAAAGGCGCACCTTTGAAGCGCAAAGAACAGGAAACAGATGAAGCAAGGAAACAAGACAGACCCAGATTACCCAAAGGAAGCAGAACAAAACACGGACGTGAACAAGGCAGGGGGCCAGAAAAGAGGAAGCATGGACAAGAGACTAAAGGAGTACAAGAGACAACACTGGGAAGGAGACAGGCCTAACAGGCCACACAGGCACAGATCTGGTCCACGAGGTTAAGCTCTCCACAGGTGTCCTAAGGGGTCCTGTATGCCCATGATTAATGGACCCATTAGTCCCGGGCCAGAAAGGTGAGGTGACGGATGCAACTGCGGGGACAGAGGCAGCTGTGTTCGCCACCAGGGGGGTGCGGTCCATCACCTGGAGTCTCTGGAAGCCCCTGGGACAGCGTTGACCTGGGCAGGGGTTGCCGCCGGGTTACTGGCGTGCGGGGTCGCCATTGTGCTGCTGTCAATCGGGGTCGTCGTCGGGCTGCTGGCGATCGGGGTCGCCGTCGGACTGCTGGCGATCGAGGTCGCAGTCGTGCTGCTGGCGATTGGGGTAGTCGTCGTGCTGCTGGCGTTCAGGGTTGCTATTGGGTTGCTGCCAATCGGGGTCGCCGTTATGATTTGGCTGAGCAAGTCGCCGGCGCGTTGCTGGCGAATGAGGTCCTCATCATGAACCCAGGTGGGTGGTGGGAGGCCGGAAGGAAGGCACGAGTCAAGCTCAGAAAAGGGTGACACGCTCTGGACTTCCTCCGAAGTGAGCGATGCACTCTGGAGGTCCTCCAAGTCGAGCGATGTGCTCTGTAGGTCCTCCAAGGCGGGCGCTCTTTGGAGGTCCTCCGAGGCGGGCGCTTTCTGGAGGTCCTCCGAGGCGGGCGCTTTCTGGAGGTCATCCAGGGCGGGCGCTCTCTGGACGTCCTCCGGGGCGGGCGCACTCTGGACGTCCTCCGGGGCGGGCGCACTCTGGACGTCCTCCGAGGCGGTCTCTGCGGCAGTCTCTGGAGGTGCAAGTGGTGAGACAGGCCACGATCCAGCGATCGTGAGTCCTTGCCTCACTGCTGAGTCGACAGCTCCCAGTACAGCCCATAAGTCCACAATCAGTCCCTCCTGCCCAAGCATCTCCGCAATTTGCACAGCAAACCCCACCGCTTCTCTGGCAGTTCGCACTGATCCCAAGACCCCCTGAAGTACCTGCTGGATTTGTGCCATGGCCAGGTGAGCTGGGGTCAGGAGCAAACATGGGGGTGTGGGCGTCCAGTTTGGGCTGATGAGTGCTGAATCCAGCTTGGCCCGGGGGATTCCCGAACAACTGGCGAGAGGGGGATCCAGCACATGACTCACCAGTTGTGACCCAGGCTGGCAGCTAGTGTACGGAAATGCGGGCGTAGTGCTAGTGAGCGTGGACTCAGGATTCGAGCTAGCAAGCGTGGGCTTCGGCGTTGAGCTAGCGAGTGTGGTCCTCCACTTCCTGCGGCACTTTTTGGCTGAGCGGGAGAGACCACAGTTCGGGTTCTGGAGGGTGATGGCTGGACTGGAGGTCTCCACCTCAGAGTCCTGGCCACACAAGTTTAAGGGAGGAATGTACTCCCACTTGAGGTAGTCCTCCGGGTACTCGTCATCTGTTGAGTCAGACCACATGCTACATAGGACTGGGGACACACTTGCTAAATCTTTTTTTCGGTCTGGCTTAATGTCACGCTCTTGGCATGGAAGGAAAAGGGAGGCAGACATAAATGCAAGTGATGGGGATTTATTTACAGGGAACATAGTAAATAATACAAACAAACCACACAGACATAAACTAAGAACAATCACTAACACAACAAACATCTAATACATAAGACAGGTTAACAATGCTAATGCAAACAAACAAAGGGTGAACAAAACAATAAGCTAACATGCTAACAAACAAACTAACTAACTAACACCAGCAAAAAGGCAAATAATAAAGCAAAGCTAAACATAGAACAAATAGCAGAAGGCAACGGGAGACAAGAAGCCTGAGACCAGACACAGATCAGGTAAATACACAAACCAGCAGGGAACGAGGAGTACATTGAGCCAAGGCAAACCAGGGAGTGAAGAAGCCAGACGAAGAAAGTGCACAGGAAGAAGGGTATATATAGGACAGACCAGCAGGTGACTACAGCTCCACCTGCTGGGTCAGAAGTAGAATACAGGGGGAGCTAAATAAGATGGATACAGGCTGGAGGGCTTGTATCATCGTTACAAATTTCCTGTGCACTTGAGATATATGCTATTAATACAGAAAGACACAAAATCAGGGTAAAAACACTAATGCCTCTACCAGTAGTAGAAAAGTGGTTACGTTTCTTGACTATGGTTCAGGAGAGTTTTACTTAAATTTCTGCAAAACTCTGAAAAGCTGCTACTAGTGTGTCCTTTGGCAAAGCCTTCAACTACTCTGGAAGGATGTCTACTATGTAATTTCTGTAAATGCAATCCAGAACTTAACTGCACAAAACACAAAGAACTACCCCGCAGTACAACAGTAGACCAAGAGTTAACAGAATACAAAAGTTAACACATGCTAGATGGTCCCAATATACTTAATGCTAATATAGGATAGGGCCCAGATCAAGGCCAGAGGCAGAGTATGAGCACAAGGATGGTACAATGCTGTAACTGTAGAAGTGGGCTATAAATATTCTCCTTGATGAGTTGGGAATGAGTAGCAGGTGTTAATACTCAGGCAAAACAGAGCTTTGGGGTGTGTTGCAGAGGACTGAGTGGAGCTGGGTCTTGGTGAGAGTCATTCTGGTAAATGCTTCTTGAAATGAGTTCCTTACAGATGCATGCAGATGCAAAAAATGTTTACTAATGATATAGTACAATTAGCTTGTCTTCCTTCTTGTGCTCACAAATCCCAAATATTATCACTTATCCATGGCTAGAAAAAGACTTGCAGGGCAACAGTGTGTGAAGTATGGAGTATTCTGTGCCTCAGTTCATAATTACAAGTCAGTAAGCACAAAGTGCCATATACACAGTGCAGATGTATGTGTTACAAATCTAAAAGATTGAGCCAAAGAAGATTGCCAACAATATGCTTAATCAAATTATTTATATACAGGAACTCTAAGTCATTCTTTAACTAGAGAAAAGGATCGACAATTGATAAATGCTTTATTCAAATTATAGTTATAAAGCTTTTGAACATGTTTAGGACAGAACCTTTAAATGAGATAAGAGAACAGGGGGACACCTTGTTTTTTTATTATGAGGCATCAACTCACATCATATAATGTGTTGTTTAGACCTCGAGATTTACAGTGGAACAGTGGAATTTGAACGCCTCTTTACTTTAACATTTGGACATTGAACTTTCTGAATTTGTCTTTGGCCCAAATTTAGCACATCAGCATGTCTACAGTGTGTCGCATGCTTTAGGTCAACTAACAGACTGATGATGAGATCAACACATCAATGGAGCAATAACAGTTAGCATCGAAGCATCAGCAGAGTGAGCAGGGTCAGAATCCAACGGCAAGGTGAGCTGCCAGCTGAGGACACAGCAGGGAAGTAGGATTAAAGTGATTAAAGTGATCTACTGGTCTAAAAACTTGGTAACTCAATGTGGTAGAATTTAATTGCTGGAAAGACATTTGTCATATTTCAAGAATGGCGAGGGGGAGAGCTGAGTTTGGCAGCTTTTCGAGGTAAAGTGCATGGAGGGAAATCCATCCTGGCATTACAGGTGGCGAGAGATGAGTTTGGCGAGTTAACGGGGGGAGATAATGACGTTAGACTGTAAATGTATATTATATAAGTCTATGGGTGCAATTTCAGACACACCATCAGTGTCGCCGCCGCTGTCCCAATGATAAGACGTGGCAAGAACACGTTCACCTCAGTGGCTATAAAGTCTAACTTTATTTTCACTTATTTCATGTTTTTATATTTCAGTTATTTTATGTATTCAGCAGGGATTGTTGCCAGATCTCTATCCTAAGACTCCACTTAATTGGTAACCACATTCCATCATGTATTCCACCGCTTTCAATCAACAGATTAACAAACATTAGTTTACAGTACATCAAGGGTGTGGCTGGCTTTCATTGAGCTACTGGGGGTTTAACATCAACCTGACATTCAGCCACCAACCTCAGGCCATTGGCTAGGTGGAATGGCTCAATCAACGAGTGGGGCTGAGGACTTACTGCTCAAGCATCAATCATAGTGGTCTTGGTTCCTCCCAGAAACTCCCTTCTGAAATTCTTGTTGAGTTTCACTTAAGTCACTCAAACATTGATTTCAGACTCGACTTGAGAATCAAATGATTTGATACTCGACTTGGACTCGAGATTCGGGACATGTCATTTTTATTATTTTATCTTTTGTTTCATTTGTTTCCATTTGGTGAGCTGCATTCAGTTTGCTCCCTTCCTTTTCCTCAACGCACAATGTAACACATGTACGCACCCACATATAACAAAACAGCATTGACCATGGCGGCGACGAGTTCACATGCTGTAGCTGTACCTTTTGTAGTTACTTTTGGTCAGTCTCTTGGTATGTGAAAGAAGTTGAACTTAGTACATAGAACAAAGCTTTCATTGTGTGTTTCTGCACATTGCATTGCAATAGCCCTTCAAAAGTGAGCATACACTAGGTGTAATAGGTGACAATACAGTATATGCTTTTAAAATCATAAGAAATAGCAAACAGTGTTATGGGCAGACCAGATGGCACTCATGTATTGAGACTCCACTTGGACTTGTGATGAAAGATTTGAGACCTGGCTTTCACTCGAGCTCAGAGACTTGAATCTTGATTTGCAAAAAAATGACTTGTGAACATGTTTCTGTTTTCTCGCCTGAGCTGAATATGCCAAAACATCCTTACCCACTCCTCAGAGAAAACCCCTTTCCAGTGTTCTGTTGGTTGCAGCAATCCCTCTTTCCATGAGCCCCCTGGGGTTTAAATCCTGCTGACTTTCGTTATGCCACATTGTACACAACGTTCCCCTGAGTTAAGCGTGTTTTCTGTTGTATTCTTGTTGAATAATAAATCAACTATTTGCACCAGAGTTTACACCTACATTGTGTTTCCCCTTCATTACACAGATAACATGGATCATCAGATTCGTGGGGCTCATATCAGCTCCAGTGCATGCTGTTATTACAGCAAAAGGGAGACATACCAAATACTAATAATTTTTTAATTCACCTTTTTAATTAAATTATTATTTGGATTATATGGTTTGTAATTAAAAAACATTGTATTAATTTGGGGAAAATAGAAACAATTTTATTAGCAGTCTCTGCCTTTTCCCACCACTGTATTTGACTTATTGTATTTGATAAATAATACTTGAAATGACCCACACATTTTGGTTATGCTTTCTTATGCTGTCAGTACCATAATCACATTCCTACTAAAGCACTACACCAGCAACGGCCTAAAAATCCAGCGTTTATGAATGGTATTTTTGATGGAAACAAGCTTATTTTGACTAAAAGTTGCCAAGCAGGAAAAATGTGATTCAGAGATATGAATAACAGGATGTTATCTTAATTTTCATAATCTTAAAAGGCTGCCCAGAGAATGGGCTTAAACAGGTGCACACCCCAACGTTGAATGTGAACTTTCTCAAAACAATACAAAAAAATACAATAACATCAACAAAAACAACAACAAAAAAATCATCAACATCTTTATCCATACACTGGTCCCTCCTTCCACATATTCAGAAGCACTTTCAATACACACAGTTGATGAAGGACCTCTCTCTGAAATGTCTTACTCTGGAAATTTTGTGTACTTCTCTACAATTTTTCATCATCATCTCTCTCCCTCTCTCCCTATATAAAATTATATATATATAATTTTTATGGTCTTTTTACTGACTACTAATAATAGTTCAGGTACCTATCATTTTTCCCTACAAAATGAGGTACTTTTCCTAAATAAATATTCACCCATGAAAACTCAATCATTGGGCACCCCAAAATATATGAAAATATATTTCATCTCATTTCTTCTCACAACACTTTGCAAGCAAAGAGTTGTGAGAAGGAATGGCAACATTACAAAATGATAATTGTCAACTTTTTTTGTAATGAGCTGCCTAAAATGCAGGAATGGATGTTTATTAAAAAATAAAATGAAGATGTTCAGATAAAACATGAAATATCTTTTATGTATTTCTTTTTTTGCATTTTCCATACTGTCCCAAACATTTTCTATTTTTTCATTACTTCACTTACACTGGGACACTTTAGAGACACCGAATGGAAATGGCATTATGCATATGCATTGTATATTATCCGAATGATTTTACTGGCAACATTATTTTTCCCTATCTGCTGTCTGATTTTATTCATGTAAAATCCATGTGAAATAGGGGGAAAATGCCAAACTCAACAAAGACAGTGATTGAGGCTGTGGTAAAACCTGAGCTGCTGGAGATAAATATTAGAGAAATTACTTGTGGGCAGGGGTTTTTTTCAACAGCTGCCACTATCTACTCATTTCAGTATTTATGCAAAATGTAAGATGGCCAAACCACTTAAACACTTTGTGGATGCAGTATTCATTTCAGGTTATTATCAACCAACATACACTATAGAGCCAAAGGCTTGTGGAAAACAAAATGAGTTTTTGCATGTAGTTTGTTCCCCCTTTTGCTGCTATAAAAGCAGGAATGTGAGGTTGGATACATATATTGGATAGTAAACCCTAGTTCACAGTTGTCATTCCATTTCATCTCATATTTTTCACCATGATGATGGCACTGCACTGACTTGTATTTTTTTTTTTATTGGTACTCAGGTTTCTTCCCAAAGTTAAAAAAAATACATTAGATGAATCGTTCTCTATAAATTGTCCCAATATGTGTCCTTGGCCACTGTATTCAGTGCCAATCCCAAGCCAGATGAAGTGGGAGGGCTTGTCGTTGCGTCGTTTGACATTTATTTCATTGTAGACAGTATGAACCTGAGATATTTAATATTTTGTCTGATCAACTTAATTTAATTTGTTAATAAACATCCATTCCTGTATTTCAGGCCTGCAAAACATTCCAAAAAAAGTTGGGATGGTAGAGCAGGCCAGTCCAGTACCCTCTTCTTCCACAACCATGCCTTTGTAATGTGTGCAGCATGTGGCTTTGCATTATTTTGTTGAAAAATACATGGATGTCCCTGGAGAAGATGACGTATTGAAGGCAGCTAATGTTGCTCTAAGATCTCAATGTACTTTTCTGCATTAATGCTGATATTACAGAAGTGTAAATGACCTTTACCAACCCCATACCATGATGGACTCTGGCTTTTGGACTTGTTGCTGACAGCCTGGATGGTCCTTTTCATCTTTGGTCAGGACCACACGATGTTCATTTTTTCTGAAAAAGACCTGGAATACTGATTCGTCTAACCACAATACACATTCCCACTGTGTGATGCTCCATCCTAGATGCTGCCAAGACCAGAGAAGTCGACACTGCCTCTGGACATGGTTAACATGAGGCTTCTTTTTTGCACAGCAAAGTTTTAATTGGCATTTGTGAATGTAACTCGGTACTCTAGTGCTTGACAAAGGTTTGCAAAACTAATCATTTGCCCATGTTGTTATATCAGCTATTGATGAATGACGGGTCTTGATGCAGTGCCGTCTCAGGGATTGAAGATCACGCTTACACTCTTGGCCTTTGTAATGTTTTCTGATCATAAATCAGGGAGCACTTGTATAGCTGTATAGCAACTGTGTTACCTGTTAGCCTGTTTCTGTTTATATTAGCCTCTGTGTATCTGTTATCTTCTCTGTTTACACCCTGCACCTCATTGTGTCTGCATGCTGTATGTATGTTAATAATAAAGCACTTGCAATTGCATATGTCTCCGTCTTCCTTCCCTGTGGAAGTGTGTTTGCCTGCCCCACTTATATTTTTGGTATGCTACTGTATTCAACTACAGTAATTAAAATTAGTAAAAAAAAACAACAAAAACAACAGCTACAACAACAAAAACAACCCACACAAAAAAGTAATATGCATCTGTTTGTGTTTGCTCGTGTAAGTAAGGTAGCTGTTTAGAGACCATGCTTATGAGTCAGGGCAGCAGTGATGCGTTAAATGAACTGAAAATGTGCAGCATTGAGGCAGAGTCTCACTGGGATAAAGATTCCCTCATTCATTAATCACTGGACCATCCGTGTGTGTAAATGCATAAAGAAAATAAAGAGTCACTAAGACTATTGGAGTCTACAGGATGTTTTGCGCATATTTTCCATTTTGCATTATTTTTGAAGGAAATTTATACTTAAATGTTGGTGCATGTGTCCCAATTTTCCCTGTTTTGGATAATGGTCTCATTAGATGAAGAATTTCAGCTCTGCTTTCCAATATCTCAGTGATGCACCGTGGAACAGCAGCTTATTAAGGGCATTCCAGCACTCTCCGATTTTCTGACATATATTCCACAAATCACAGACAAACAAGCATAACACCTCATACTCCTTTGAGTCTGTGTTTGGGCCAGGGGCTTCATCTGACCCTGCTGCAGTGGATTTGCAAGGCTTTGGGGATAATTTGCGGGTTAAGGGGAGGCACAAACACAAGGGAAGTGGAAAAGGATTTGGTTTTGGCTTCAGATTAGAGCTCTTCATGAAGCTCCCTTTCATCCCCAAACCGACTACATTTTGTTCTCTTCCTTCTCACTTCCTAGCCTGCTCTCCCTATCTTCACTGAACATATGGTGACAGGCAAACATCAAAGTACCCATCTTCAACATGCTCTGTTCAAGTCCTTTAACTACCATGTTTTGATTCAAGTAAGGGTTTAATTAAGGCCTTAATTGTTCCCTAGATGTAGTGATGAACAGCTTTGTGTTCATGGGTAAATGCCTTAATTGAATTTCAACCTGGGAAGGATGGCTGTCAAGGTCTTTGCTCCATTTATTTTAGTGCAGCCGGTATGTGTGTGTGCTTCTGCGTGCATGCATGCACTGAAATCATAACAGGACAAACTTGGTTCTAAAGAAACAATGACTGCTGTTCCCTAGAACTGTTTATGCTGTTGTCTTTGACTAGACTTCGCCTTCATTTCAATTATCTCCAGTCTTAGCAGTGGCCCCAAAGAATTTTTGTGCTAACAGAAATGCTTATCCCACTTGCTAATTATTGACTGCAGAGCCCTCTATTAATCACCCTGATTGACTAAGGGGCATTGGTAGTGTTGCTCTAATTCGCTATGCCTTCATCAGTCAGTCACTGCGATTGGACACAGAGATTGGCAAGAGAAGCCCTTGAAGCTTTTTTCCTCTTCAAACTTCTGGGTGGTTCTGAAAGGTTGCAGAGGGAAAAAGAGAGAATTGTAGATTAGGTTAAATGGTAGAGAGTAAAAGGAGATTAGAAGGAGCAAGAAAATGTGGTTTAGAGGAATGTGGATCAGAACATGAAAATGAAAGCGAAGTTTAAGAGGGTCACACTTCCCTTTTATTGTATTTCTTTTTTTTCATTGTGATGAATTTTATTGTTTTAGAAATGACTGCAAATGTCATATCAGCACCTCCATTCTTCGTTCCGGGTCACGGACATCTTGCTTTTAACTTTCACTCATTTTTATCTCACTAAACCACTCTATGCTCTCCCCATTCTCTTTCTGCGTTTGCTTCTGTATTTTGGGCAGGCAGGGGACTGTCGTGTTCAACAGAGCAGGGAAGTCTTCTGTAATTATCCTCATTAAATGAAACAATACTTATTGGGAGGGAACAATAAGAATACTGATTTATCTCTTTGCATATGAATCTGCTAATTGTACTGTTCAAAAAATTGATTTTTACTTCTCAAAAAAATAACCGACCCTATACACGTAAAATGATTATGAACTGGTCGAAACATTGTTGAGTTTAGAAAATTTTACCTATATTGTTTTAAATGCGGGCGGCACGGTGGCTCAGTGGCTAGCAATTTGCCTCACAACAAGAATGTCCTGGCTTCAATTCCCAGACTGAATGGCCTGGGTCCTTTCAGTGTTGAGTTTGCATGTTCTCCCTCAACATGGCCCCATAGGTTTACTCCGGGTCCTCCTGTTTCCTCCCACGGTCCAAAGACATATGTGTTAGTTTAATTAGTGTCTTTAAAGTGCCCCTAGTATGTGAGTGAGTGCATGAGTGTGTGAGTGAGTGTGCCCTATGATGGATTGGTGCCCCGTCTAGGGTTGTTCCTGCCATGCGCCCTATGCCGCTAGCTAGGGCCCAGACTCTTGACCCTGTCCAGGATTAAGCGGATAAGAAAATGAATGAATGTTTTGGATGTTACTCTCTGCACAGTCCTCTCCAAGTTACTGTCCATCCGGCCCACATGGCAAAGAAACTTGGTTTGATTTTAGACCTCAGTAATTCTCACCACATCCCATCAACCACCAGATCTTCCAGATGTGTTCTGAACAATATCAGAATACATCCTTTTCAGACCAGAGAAACTGCAGAGATCCTCATACAGGCTCTTGACATTTCCAGTCTTGATTACTCCAATGTTTTGCTTGCTGTTCTGCCTTCATCTTCCCTTGCTCCACCACAGAGTATTCAGACTGCTGCTTCCTGTCTGTTTCACAACCTACCTATGTTTTTTTCATTTCACACTTTACTGGGATCACTCTACTGGCTATCTGTTGCAGGAAGAATCAATCCTTTTCTAGCTTTTTAGGCCTCAAAAGGTTCTGCTCCACGTTATTTACATCCTTTGATTCTTTGATGCACACACCTGCATGCCAGCTCAGGTTTTCAGCTTCAGGGTTCCTACTATATGCATAATTGAGATCAGACCACGTCTGCAAAGGCAGATCTCAATGTTTCAATATATTGACTCCTCAATGGTGGAACGAGCTTCAAACACCAGTCAAAATGTTTTTGTACTTATCCTCAAGCTCTTAGTATTTCTAACACAAGATTTATTTTTCTTGAATAATTTCTTAGAATAATTTCTTAAATCTCAGTTTATCATTATGCCAGAGAAATCTACTTTTAGGATTATTACAGCTGCAAAACTTTTTTTAGTTAAACGCTGGAATCCCACATGTTCACTTGGTAGGCATGTTTGGGCACTAATCTTACTGGATACCATTTCTATTGAGCTAGGACAGTAGAGGGGTGGAATACTGCCTTTGCAATAGTAAAGTTGCTTATTTTTTCCCGCTGAACTTTTTAAATCACATTTTCCAGCATGAATACCATCTTTAGTATGATATATTTTATTTAAGTGTCAGAGAAGTCTAATAGGGACTGGCTGGATTTGGGGTCAGGAATGGAGGGTGAGAGTGGGATAGAAGTTTTATGGGGGCATATATTTTCATTGTATTTAACTTCTATGTCAAATAACAAAAAGTAATTGTTCACAAAGAAGCTCTTATTATATGTGCCCTTTGCATTACTTGAGAACTTGCTTGTTAGTCTCTAAACAGCCTTATTTTCTAGTCTGTCTAATGAATACTTCAAGTGCTTGCATCATGGCACCTTCATTTGTTTGCATGTTTTGTGTGTCGCTCTGGATAGCAGTGTCTGCCAAAAGACTAAATGTAAATGAATTAGCGTTTGATACTTTTACCATTTAATATATAAAGGGTAAGCTTATTGTAAAAAATTGTTTACTCTTAGCAGGGATGCAAAATGAATCTCATTGCTACACTTTTTAGAATAAAGGAATTGAGGTTACTTAAAACTTGTTGATGAGTATTTTTTCTTGTTGATGTTTCACTGATTTATGTTATGTTCTTTTATGTCTGTTTTCCAGAAATACAAAGAATTTGAGCATTCAGTACGGGTTGAGGAAATTGATGGCCTCAAACTGGTAAAGAAATTGGCTGAAAGCATGGAGGAGATGTTTCGTAAAAAAGCAGATGCAATGAAGGTGGGTGTGTATTTACATCCATGCATCTTAGAGGACAATTTCAGACATGCAATGTATTTTGTTATTTTATTTTATTTTATTTTATTTTTTTGCTTTGCTTGCCTATTCTGTTTTGTTCAATACGTGAAATTGGGTTGTGCGAGTTGTGATCCGAGTTAATCTTTAACCACACTCATTATGTGCATACCAATTATATGCTCTGAGGGTGCGCCGACCTAAACTTTAGCGAATAATGTGTTACTTAACAAGATGCAGTGTGCATTCTCTTCTACAGTTCTGTGTGCAGAGATTAAATTATAATAATTTTCCTCATCAATTCCATAATGGAGCCATAAGTTAGCAACTGAATTGGCATTACCTGTTCAGTGATACAGCATCGTAAGTATGGAGAGCACAAAGGCAGAGCTTGAGGGTCATCTTGTATCCTATTTTGGTTTCTAGTGAATTACAATAACAAAGGCAGTGTGCCAGCATTGTTCAACTGAAATCAGGTATTTTGCTGGCAGTACATTAAACATGGTTATTTGTAGGTTGTAGCGATATTAACTGACATTTTTAAATACAACCCCAAATCAGAAAAATTGGGACAATATGGAAAATGAAAAAGAAAAAAGAAAAATACCCAATGCGTCTTACAATTATTTTCACAATTATTTCATTGTACACAGTATGAACCCAATATATTTCATGTTTTTTCAACTGGTCAACATTTCATTTGTTAAGAAAAAACATCAATTCCTGCATTTCAGGCCTGCAACACATTCCAAAAAATGAAATGGTAAAGAAGCGTTTGCCACTTTGTAATGTTACCATTCCTTCTCACAACACTTTTTGGCACAGAGGATACCAAGAGCTGACGTATTTCAGGTGTTATTTTGTCCCATTCTTCCTGCATACACTGTCTTAATGTGTTAAACAGTACAGGGTCAGCATTGTCACATTTTTCAATTCAAAATTCTCCATAACTTCTCTACTGGGGACAGGTCAGGACTGCAGGCAGGTCAGTCCAGTACCCATACCAAGATATCGGCTTGAAGGCAGCATATATCTCAGTGTACTTTTCTGCATTAACGCTGCCATCACAGAAGTGTAAATTACCTTTGCCAAGGGCACTGACATAGCCCCATACCATGACAGACCCTGGCTTTTGGACTGGTTGTTGACAACAGTCTGGATGGTCCTTTCCATCTGTTGTTCAAAGCATACGGATACAGATGTCCATTTCTTAAATACAAATATCTGGAATACTGATTCGTCTGACCACAATACGCATTTCCACTGTGTGATGGTCCATCGTAGATGTCTCAGAGCCCAGAGAAGTTGGTGCCACTTCTGGACCCAGTTTTGCACAGTAAAGTTTTAAGTGCCATTTGTGAATGTAACTCTGTATTGTAATGCTTTGCAAAGGTTTGCCAAAGAAATCCTTTGCCTATGTGCCTTTATGTACTTTATACACTGAAACTTCTTGAATTTCAGATTTCTTGAATCGTTTACTGATATTATGAACGGTAGAGAGAGAAATATGCAAATCGCTTTATTTCCTTCAGCAACATTGTTTTAAAACATTTCAATAACTCGGTGATCCTCTGCACATCTTTGCTTCTCAAAGACTCAGCCTTTCGTGAATACTGCTTTTATAGCAAATAATGATTACAATCACACGGAAATTTGAAATCACATCATTATTTAGTGTTATTCGTTTAGGAATGGCTTTTAAATAAAAATGAAATTAAGTTGAAAGTCTGCCACTCTTTATGTGTTTGTTTTTTATGTTTTTTTAATTGTATACAAGTTAAATTCATAATAAATGAAAAGTGATTTCATGTGTGCCTCCCTTTTCTCACTGGACCAAAAACATACAGAACTGTGACTTCTAAACCATAATTTTGGCTGGTGAATGAACAACTTAATAGGCACTTTCTTTAACAAGTTTGTTAGTACTAAATGATGCATTAGGGCCCAAATATCAATAAAAGAATTACAATCAAGCAAGTCTGATTCTCTACTATTTAAACAAATTACAAGTTACATCTGCCTTATAAAGTTTATTACTTATATACAGTAAAGCCTAGTCTTTCATTCACTGAGTGTACATTTTGTTTACATGTGGAAAGATTGACTAACTTACTTAGATTTTATAGCATTTTAAATAACAGTGAATATAATCAAATATAGTTAATAGCCTTCACAGGCAAAGTTTATTCTCCTGAGTGCATTTCTTAGCTGCGTTTACCCTCTTTGTATAGCCACTTGTGCAAAGACAGTGTTTGATATTGCTGTCTGTGTAATCCAATAACTGTGTGTAAGTGTATAAATAACTGCAGATAGTGTTGCTTATCAACTGTTAAATACTTGTGGTAGAATAATTAGATTGTGTGTGTGTGTACTTGTACCTTAAGAGATATTGGCTTATTAATCACTGCCAGAAATGGATAATGGAGTAACAGTCTACCATGCATACACATACGTACATACACAGAAAATGTAAATGCACGTGAAAATACGTGTGCATACACACAAAAAGCATGAGATGACACAGTGGTCCTTCAGAGTCCACTAGAGCCTGAGGCCATTAATGTGACCACTTCCAAATGTATTTCTTAGAATGATTCATAATGGCCTAAACACTGCAACATAAAAGCATGTCAAATTAATAGCCATAGAAAAACAGAGTAAGAAGCTCTGAACTACTTGAGTGTTACTATGTGTGGCACAAATACACACAAAAAACAGTAGCTTACTATATATTGCACACAAATAAAGGCTTTCTGCATTTTCATGATCAGGGCTTTTGATTTTGTGGTTAAGTGGACATTATACTATTATAGATGAGAGATAGACATCAGTAGCAACCAAACTTCATGCTATATATTTACCATTAAAATATACCATGAAATATATTTGATAAACCCTGCTAAAACAGCATAGGTTGTGTTTTGGATGATGGCATGCTGGTAAAAATCAAGACCATGCAACTTCAGTGCTTCTTGTTGGTCCAAGGCAGTTTATACTGGTAAGTGCTGGTTTAAATGGTAAACTCACATGGTCTTGCTGTTAAAGTTGAATCACAACATTTACTGTTCATTGCCTCAAATCTGAAATAAATTTTGTGTTCATTTTGACTTTTTCTATCATAATCTGACAAATTTTATTTTTCAGGAAGCAAAAAAAAAATTGTGGGTTGAATAACTTGCCAGTTGGGCAAGTTTATGTGGGAGTGGGCAGTGCACAATGTAATGACAGAACAATGTAACTGAGGCCAAAGTCACGTACTGCAACAAAATCTGTATTACCTGCACTTGAATATTTCACCATTCTTCATGCAACAAATGGTCATATTCACTCGCGTTTAGACAGTTGAAAACAGGGCAAGGGTTGTGAACTACATGTTTAATGCACTTACATAGAAAGTTGGACTTGTACTTGAACTACAAAGATAGATTGCTAAGATAGAATCAGCTATAAAAACATCTGGCATTGTCAAAGCTTATTCATGTCTAGTCATTGAAACCACAATTAATTGTTTGCATATTATTTCCAATATGTTTAGTCCAAACATCTTTAGAGAGATGGCAGCCAGCTAAGCAGAACACCCATAAGTACCTTCTCTTCATTTATATCCTAGAAGTAAGAAGTAAATGTTAACACTAAAGTATGTTCAACTGAAAAAAACAAAAAAACAGAAGGTTTACCAAACTGTTGACCTTCCCTGCATGTGTGTCCCTGGTATGAGGTTGTTTGTCATATTGAAAAGCAGTCAATTTCAACACACCCACTTCCACACACACACACTGCTCTGATCAGCAGGTGGCAACGGCCGATAAAGGCCAGTGATCAGTGGAGAAAACTGAAGATAACCACAGAGATGGACAGACAAGGAATGTGAGTGTGAATTGTGTGCATGCAGACAGCGATGTCAGAAAAGTGCACATGTGGCAAACGTTAGACATGGCTGTCAACACGCAAATCCAGAATTGTATTCATTAGTATGTCTCGGTTCAATGTACTAGTTTTTAACTATATTTACATGTAAAATACCGTATTTTTCTGACCATAAGGCGCACCGGATTATAAGATGCAATATCAACGATCGGCTGCTAACGGGTATATTTTCATACATAAAGCGCACTAACTCGCCTGGCACTGCCTCCCTGTTGTCCTGTTTTGGTGAATGTGTGTTCGCCTTCTGTCATCCAATGCTCCCACGCAGCTCGCAATTTAACTTTAAACGACCTGTTGACACAAATATCTAGCGGCTGGAGTTCTTTGGTTAATCCACCCGGAATGATGGCAATTAGTGTTCTGCACTTGGGCTTTGACAGTATCGGTCAGATGGGCGCGCATGGAGTCACAGATCAATAGGGACGGAGATTTGAGGAAAAAGCCATCCGGTCTCTTGACATATACCTCTCTCAGGCACTCATTCATCTTCTCCTCGTCCATCCAGCCCTTTGGGTTAGCCTTGATGATGACGCCAACCGGAAACTTTTCTTTTGGCAAAGTCTTTCTCTTGAAAATGACCATGGGTGGTAGTTTCTGGATATTAGCCTGGCAAGCGAGAACTACAGTGAAGGATGACTTCTCGTTTCCTGTGGTGCGTATAGATACCGCACTGGTCCCAGTTTTCTCGACAGTACAGTTTACAGGTGGATATCAAAGGTGAGGGGGACCTCGTCCATGTTGGTGATGTGTTCTGGCCGGATCTTCTTTTCATTGATCTTGTTTGTGCAGTAGGTGCGGAAAATGGCCTTGTTTCTTCGTAATCCTTTGGCAGTTGCTGCGAGATAGTAGTTCTTGTGCGGATGGAGAGATTACGCCTTTTCATAAAACGGAAGCACCAAGAAGGACCTACTCGAAAGTTGTTGATCTCCATGTCGCGTGCTACCGCTGTTGCTTTGAGTCGAATAGAGACAGTAGGGACGCTTCTACCTGCGGTTCTCTGTTCAATAACCCACTGTTCAATGTTGTCCTCCAACTGTGGCCATCTCGCGTTGTTCCCTCGGAAACTCAATTTGGTCTTTTTTACCTGACGCAGGGCGTCTTCTTGCTTCCTCCACTTCCGTACTATTGATTCATTAATGTTGTATTCTCTCCCAGCTGCTCTGTTTCCATATTGTGCTGCGTGACTGATACCGTTGAGTATGAAATCCACGTCATAAGCATGTCTCTTAACAGGTGAGATTTTTGAAGCAGCGGGTATAGAAAAATGAATGAATGAATGCACACACTTTAATGTTGAAGCATAGATCATATTACTTCGCGAGGCTCCTGACTACGGTGGCCATAAGCTTGAAATCGGTTCTAGGTCAGAAAGCACAACCAGAATGAATTCATACATTAGGCGCACCGCATTTTAAGGCGCACTGTCGATTTTTGAGAAAATTAAAGGATTTTAAGTGCGCCTTATGGTCCGAAAAATACGGTAGGATTGATATATTCTATTGCAAGATAGAACAACCAACCGTAGGGGCTTCTGCTAAATGTTGTAAATGTAAATCTATTTTTAGCTAAGGGTGAGGCTTGCTTTCACAAAACAGAATAATGTTAAAGTTTGAGAGAAGGATGACACGTACCAACCCATGGTCATATCCTCGTTCTTCAGTGGCTACTTAACTTCTGGTTTAACGCAAAAGAAAGAGACCCAGTCTAAAGATCTCAGAGTCCTTTCAAGCAGCACTTGAAGGCAAGGTCTGCACTAGACATTACCTTTACATAACTGAGATTATGTGGTACTGTACTTTGTAGAAAAGTCAACCCTGTCTTATTATCTAAGATATGATAAAGTAAGCAGGCTTGACCTTTGAATTAGAGCAAAATTGGCAAATTGTGTTAATATTCTCTTTGAAGCTGGTTCATTATCTTTCAAATTAAAAATAATATCCTATTACAATTTTCCAGCTATATCAGATAACTGCAGAGCAGCTTAGCTCTTGGACAATGTTGCATTGTTGTGATAAAATGCGTGTGTGAGTATGCATTTTCCTGCTGTTTTATTCATTGTTAGGCAGATCAAAGATGAAGACAAATCATTTTTTGACAGATAGTGTTTGAATAATCAAATTTCAGATGCAGTCAATGTTCATGAATACTTAATTGCACTGTCTCCTGTCCCTTATTCCTGTGCATTTATGCACACACTTGTCCAATTCAAGATTGTCTAAGAGAGGTTACTCAGGATCTTGGGCCCTTTAGAACTAAGGGCCCTTTAGGACTAAGACTTAATTACAGAAATTTATAGACATTTTATAATTATCTGTTATTGTTATGAGTGCTTGTCTCATGAGTAACAAATATTTATTATCTGACATTCCCATGGTATTATGGTGGTATCGTAAAAACACACAGGTTGTGACAAAGGAAAATGTTTTTTATGAAATGAAACTCCCACTTACAGTGGGGCAAAAAAGTGTTTAGTCAGCCACCGATTGTGCAAGTTCTCCTAGTTAGAAAGATGAGAGAGGTCTGTCATTTTCATCATGGGTACATTTCAACTATGAGAGACAAAATGAGAAAAAAAATCCAGGAAATCACATTGTAGGATTTTTAAAGAATTTAATTGTAAATCATGGTGGAAAATAAGTATTTGGTCACCCACAAACAAGCAAGATTTCTGGCTCTCACAGACCTATAAAAAGAAGCTCTTCTGTCTTCCACTTGTTATCTGTATTAATGGCACCTGTTTGACCTCATTATCTGTATAAAAGACACCTGTCCACAGCCTCAAACAGTCAGACTCCAAACTCAACCATGGCCAAAGACAGCTGTCGAAGGACACCAGGAAGAAAACTGTAGACCTGCACCAGGCTGGGAAGAGTGAATTTACAATAGGCAAGCAGGTTGGTGTGAATAAATCAACCGTGGGAGCAATTGTAAGAAAATGGAAAGACATGCAAGACCATGATAATCTCCCTGATCTGGGGCCCCACGCGAGGATCTCATCCGTGGGGTTAAAAGGTCATGATAAAGGTCAAAACCAAGTCCCAGAACTACATGGAGGGACCTGATGGAATGACCACAGAGAGCTGGGACCAAAGTAACAAAGGCTACCATCAGTAACACACTATGCCCAGAGGGACTCAGATCCTGCAGTGCCAGGCGTGTCCCCCTGCTTAAGCCAGTACATGTCCAGGCCCGTCTGAAGGTTGACAGATAGCATATGGATGATCCAGAAGAGGATTGGGAGAATATCATGTGGTCACATGAAACCAAAATAGAACTTTTTGGTAAAAACTAAACTTGCCTTGTTTGGAAGAAGAAGAATGCTAAGTTGCATCCCAAGAACATGCCTACTATGAAGCATGGGGGTGGAAACATCATACTTTGGGGCTGTTTTTCTGCAAAGGGGACAGGACGACTGATCCGTGTTAAGGGAAGAATAAATGGGGCCATGTACAGTGACATTTTAAGCCAAAACCTCCTTCCATCAGTGAGAGCATTGAAGATGGAACGTGGATGGGTCTTCCAGCTTGAAAATGATCCCAAACACACCACTCTTGCAAACGAAGGAGTGCCTCCGTAAAAAGCATTTCAAGGTCCTGGGGTGGCCTAGCCAGTCTCCAGACCTCAACCCCATAGAAAATGAGCAACTACTCAACCCCATGAGCAACTACTTGGATTTTACCATATGTCTACAAAAGAAAATACAAAGTACCAGATAAAAGTATCTATTGATTCTGTAAATGGGTACTCATTATCGGGGCAGCGTGGTGATGTAAGCAGTTATCAGGGTTGCTGCACAGCTCCAGAGATCCCAGGTTCAATCCTGATCTTGTACTCCTCCTGTGTAGAGCTTCCATGTCTTCCCTGTGTCCACATGGGTTTACTGCAGGTACCCTGGCTTCCACCCACATTCCAAAGGCATGTGTTAGGTTGCTTGGTGACTTTAAATTGCCCCAGCGTAAGTTTGTTTGACTAGTGTCATTATAACCTTGTTCATGTCATGAATAGTCCTTGATGCTGATGTGACATTAAATAATAATAAAAAACTAATTATTGTGGCTGAAAATTACATAAAATACCAGTTCATGGGATTTCAAATTTGATCAGATCCAGTGATGTATTGATAACATTTACAAGTGTCATGTTAACTAACATTGGGTTTATGTTTATGTATCATAGGGAACAAATTGTTCTAAGGCATGTCACTGTTATATCAGTAGCAATTTGAATGCCAGTCAGATCAGTATTGGGTATCAGCCTATACTCAGAGCTTTGATATCATGAATTGGTATATCAGGCCTCAGCTTCTTCTTGTGCCGTTTTGTGGTTAGCACACAGAAATCAAGAGAAGATCCAAAAACACATTTGACTCGATACTGAGGAAGTTCTGGGGTGGAACACTTTTATACACTGCCTGTCAAAAGTTTGTTGAGACCTTTTCTCATTATTTTTTGATTAATGCCTTATTTTCAATGACCCCAAACACATTTCAGAGCTGTACAAGAGATATGTATTGGGGAAGGAGGCAGTGTGCTGTGTAATGGAATAGCTCACCCAGTCACTGGACCTGAACTCAATTGAGTTGCATTGGGAGGAGTTAGATAAAAGGGTTAGCGAGAGGCATCCAACCAGCTCCATTAATCTTTAAGAAAGAGTGATAGCAGAGCATCTCTGAGGGAAGTCGGAAGAAATTTACTTGTTATTTTTAAAGGTATGAGTCACACTTTGGACAATTAAGGGAGCCGGAGTGCATGTGAAAGTGTGAATGGTTTATTGTCAGGAGACATGGTGCGAACAAGGTGAGGCACAGAGTGAACACTAAGCTAACAGTGACGCAGCAGCTGACAGACTATTCTAGCACAAACCTAGACGCAAACACACAATGATTTTACTTACAGACAATAGGCTAAGGCTAATACACACTGACCTTATGGCAAAACCCTAGGACAACCTAACAAACTAAAGCTAACAGACAATACGCTAACTGTTGCTAACCTACAGGGACCAGGTGCTAACAACACTACTGCATTTTGACTTGAAAAATTTGTCTATGTTCTCATCATTTTTAATCTGTGCTCGATACTAAACTTGTATGAATCGAGCCGTGTGACACTTTTCAGCCGAAACTTGATTCACGATTCAGTACACAGTGATTCAGTGATTCAGATTCACAATAGCCATTGCTCAGTGAAGATCTCTGCTGTGTTTATCGTGCTTTTCTTTATTTTTACATCTACAATACTGCATTTTTAGTGCAAATAAGTCTCGATGGGTCCTAAAAAGGTTAGTTATAAGAGCCAACCGAAAGGAAACACAGGCTGCAGTTAGCATAGCAGCTATGCTAGCACCCTTAGTTCACTAATAGTGTAAGCATTTTGCTTTAACTTTCCATTACTCACTACATTACATAACATTTTTCAATATTTCAAGCTTTGTGTTAATTTTTGGCCAACTGTAGGTTAATATAAGTGTTTTAAACATTAATTTACTTATCATTACTTATAATAAAATGCGCTGTGAAACAGTATAGACCACTCTATTTAGTATAGATCACTCTATACTGAACACTGAAAACTCCTCAGTTCATGATATATTTAACTTATGATGGATTTGTTTGAACAAATTCCTAACGTAAATCAGGGAGCACCTGTTCAGTACAGCTTCATTAATGCATATAATGCCTTATAAAGTGTGGATTTTCTGGGGGTCTGGAAAACATGAATTGAATTTACATTGTTTATGGGGAAAATTTGCTCTGTACTTGTCGTTTTTGATTCTCAACATGTCTTCTGGAATGAATTAACAACGAGAACCAAGGTACCAAATAAAGAATTACATAAAAAATGGAACACAATAGACATAAAGAATCTCAAGAAACAAGAACGTACAGAAAAAAGAGTCAGAAAGAAATCCAAAAAACCGAGAAACTGGACCCAGGAGAAATTATTTGGAAATGCCAAACAAAGAGGTGCGCAGGAGTAAACAGGAGTTATACAGGCAGAGCGCAGACTGTGGAAGAAGATAAGGGTCAAGAGAAGGCCATGCAGGATGCTCTGGCTCTCCAGCACACACCATGATATTATTTATCTTCAGTAGATATCTTCTAAATGAGACTTTGTCTAAACTATAACTTTAACTTTTAAATAGGATTGTCTATGAATGTTTAGGATTTCTGTTAAATATTTATATTATTAATATATTATTTTTGAGAAATTAACTTGGATAGTTTTTAATATGTTAAATGATGAAACACTAAATACAACCCATTCCAAAATTATTTGGACTGGCAAGAAACTAAAAATATGTCATCACTGGATCTTCCATCAGGAAAATGATCTAAGATGACTGTCCAGATCAACACAAACATAGATTACTGAACACATGGTAGTTTCTACCATGGACTTTACAGAATAGTCTCAAATTCCCTGCTCTGTATTCTCCAACAATAAAATATCTTATAGGATAAGGATTCCCTCTATAAGAGGATAAGTGCTGTTTTAATGGCAAAGGGAGGTTGTACAAATTTAAATGCAGGGGTGCCGATAATTGTGGCACATGAGGTTTTATTAAAAATAATTATTTCATGATGAGGGATTTGTTTTTCTCAGACTAAATTTACCTCAAATAAAGGTTGGATTTTCTCTTTTTTTCAGGTTCACCACAAAGCGAATTTCTTAGAACTCTTTTTACTCATCTTTACCAGAGTTGCCTGTTTTGAAATCATTTAATGAAATACTTGATAATAGTTGTTAGTTGAATCCACTGTGCTGAACATTGATTATTTTTGGTTTGCTGTGGCAGTAATGATATGTGTAGATTGTAAAGTCAACTATTTTGACATTTGAAACATGCTGGTTAAATATTTCTTCATAACTCCCATACCTACATACTACAATTTGAGATTGATCTCAGTTATCACAAACCTTGGTATTCCAACCTTTGTTTCTCAAACAATGGACTGATATACATTTGTCCAGTTGTGAATCTGGGTGTTTTGCTTCTTTTTCTATCCTGATTATATTTAGTTTGTCCTCTTCTCCCAAATAGTAGTGCCCACCATCTGGAAGTGCGTGAAATGGTCTTTTTTTTTCTAAACAACAATAGACTGATTTTCTTTCTTCTGAATAGACCATTTAACAGTAGGAATGCCAGTGCACCACACAGATTGCAACCTAAAGCATGATTTTATACTTTCTTGATTGAAGATAATAACAGGCTTTAGGTTTAACTAATAATTTGCATCTATTGCCATGAGGACTGTGTAATCACATCTGCTAAAAATGAGGCTTTGATGTGAATAATAAATTATTAACCAGCCATTTCAAGCAGTAATGTTTGCTTGCAACATTAGTCTTGTCTTAGCTATGTTTTACGTCAATATATTTGGCATTAAGTCTGTTAGAAAATAAAGATTAGGAGTGCACCTGTCACAGAAAAGAACTGTCCTTATCAGGCACTTCATAGCTCCCACTTTTTTAGAGGTGGTATAGAACTAGACTGACTTACCTTGTGATGGGTCACTTCTAGGCTGCATCATGTGCCGCAGAATCTGACCCCATCTCCAAGTGGACGATGTAACTCTGGAACATTCTGCAAGGTAGAACCACACCCTAGTTGTTCACATGGCAGGTCCTCTGTCTTTAATGTGCCAGACTTGCTCTTATTCATGTGCTATCAAGCACTGGGTTCTTTTGGTCCTTCCTGGTCCTTATGCTTGCATCAGACCCTTCTCAGTCTCTTACGCACCTGATCCTCCTAGGGCAGTATATGAAGAGAGTGCTCAGTTGGTAGAGCACTGGTTCTTGATGCTTAGCCTGTCTGGGTGATATACTTCCTCTAGTGAGGCAGGATTGATAAATAGGATTGAGTGGTGAAAGACCACGGACTACAGGTTACATGGTTCCTTCTTGTGGGTAGCCAGGTCCAGGGTCAAATCAGGAATGGGGAAACAGAGAGATGAAAAATTAATGTTTTGCTACTTAGAGTGATACCATATTTGATATATGATAATATTGTGGATTGTGATCCAGGAAAAAATCATGATGTGATATTTTTCAAGATCACTCATCCCTAGCTGCAGGTGTTTTTTTGCAAAAATGAGACATTTTTGCAGGCACTAACCTTCACTTGTTTGTCTCTTTCTACTTTCAGTGCTTGTCTTACTGTATAGACAAAGTACTGTGAACCCAAATGCAACATGAACTACAATATGTTTCCATAAATATGTTTAAATATATAGTGGTGGCCCAAAGTCTAAAGCTACTAGTGAAAATGCTTGTTTGGACTCTTATGGTGAAGACTGCTGCAGGATAATGACTCAAAAAAAGTAGATTTTTGCTACTTCAATACCACAGATGATCGAGGAACTTTTGCTGTCATGGAACATCGATCATTTATGGGGGCATCTGAAGACAGAGAAAGCCAAGCATCCAAGATGCTCTTGGGAATATTGTGAAATCATGCTGGGAAAAAAATAGGTCATCAGATCTTGCAATTGCGGAGTCCATGGCAGCATACTTCTATTACAGCAAACAGGGAAACCAAATGCTAATACATTATGAAATGTGTTATTTATTTTTTTCCAAAGGTTCAACCTTTCATTCAAATAATTGTATTATATTATTATATTATATGCTGAGTATACCAAATCAACCAAAACATCCAAATGGGCTGTGTTGATGTTTAGGTGTGTCAATTTTACATCCACATGAATACCAGAACCAGTGCTGTCCAGCAGAACATTATCAACAGTATCCTGGATCATGGGTAAACTATGCGAACCAACTGTTCATTTACTGTCTAACATATCCCACAACCTAACATGTGCTGCTGTAATGAAATCAGTATATGATTTGTAATGAAAAAATTTTTTTTTCATGCCTGTTTTCTTACTTGCACATTACTTGCACAGAGAATACTTGTGATTCAAATGTTCCATACATATAAACACACAAGCAAGAATCATTGCTCATCGGTAGTAGGCTAGCCTGTCTTGCGAATTTTGGAGTTTGCCTAGTGAATAAACCTAACAAACTAATTATATGAACTGTATTTATGAAATATGTTTTATAACATTATAGGATAAAATAAATAATACAAAAAGTTGTCAATCAGCATCAATGGCTAGTTGCAAGGTTATAACAATCACTACTGGTCTAACACACTCGTACTAGGGCAATTTAGAGTGAACAGTTAACACTTGCCTTTTGAATGTGGGAGGAAACTGGAGTACCCGGAGTAAACCCACAAGGATACGGGGAGGACATACAAACTCACATAGAGTCCTGGGTCAGCATACCCCAGTTACTTGGTTATCTTATAATTTGGGATGACTGATATTATCTCCACATTCATCAATTAAAATACTAATTATCCTAATTAGTACTGCAAGTACAAAATAATACATATTAATGGATATTCATACTTGACTCAATTAGCTGATAATGTACACACTTCCAAATTTTGAGATGTATATATTTTTTAGTACAGGAGCTTTTCGGCTTTTCCTTTTAGATATTTCTGATTACTTCTAATTAAGGTGAACTCACTGAAATCAGTTAAGATTAACTCTTCCTTGCTTAAATTTAAATTGGCAATCCCATCTGTCAGTGATTAGATGATGGACGCATGTTATCAGGCGATGAAATTCAGGAGGTCATGCACCGTGTGTCAAAGGTCAGGAAAATATACACAGTCACAGACTTAGATTGAAAGATCGTGCAAACAAGCTCATACCGGGAACACAACATCTATATGACAACTTTTTCTGGTTGGATTTTGGTTGGGATGTCAAAAAACTTCAGTGCATACAGTTTTCAACATTAAAAATACAATATATTTTAACATGAAAATGTGTTCTCTGTAATCCATATGACTTGACTTGTAGATGAGCTCAATTTAGACTGAACTGGCCAACATGTATTTAAAAAATATAAACTTAAAATACATATTAAATTCAAATTTAGTATGTCTTAAAATATAGATTGCCAACTGCTGGGAGCAGATTTTTAAATGTTATGACCCCCAAAACTATGGAAAACATTACCACATTGTCTTCATGACTGTTCCTCACTTTTCTTCTTCAAATCTTAGATTTTGAAGAGCCTACCTTTTTTACTGTATTTTTTCTTCTTCTGCTTCCTGATTAATGGTTTCCGGCGTGTTCATGTGTTCTCTCTGTGATTCAGTACAGTGTGTTGGTATGTCTGTTTAGCCTTTAGGGTCTGCCCTAGCCTTCCTTGTGTGTATTACCCATTAATCTTTGTGGTGTGCATATATATTACTGTATGTACAGTTACATAACTATACATAGTATAGTATTACCGTGAATGTATTTATGATAAAATAGAGAACTTCAATTATTAGGTTTACCATCTTACAACTGACAGAAAAATAAGTGAAACTCTTTTGAGTACACTGTGAGAATGTACATGTATTTTGCTAATATATTAGCTAATGTGTGCTTATTATATGTGAATAAAACTTTTTACTGAGACAGTAGAAATTTGGTTCGGGGTAGTGAACTTTCTGGTCACTTGCCCAAATGGGCAAGCTGGGAAAAAAGTTAATGTTGAACTCTATTTGTTATATTCACTAAGAAGGTGCAGTTTTGTATGAGTTACAGTGTTAATTCTAGTGGAGTTTGGACGTCAAAGAGGGTATGGCAGAAAAAGTTTGTGTGAACTGGTGTAAATTATTGTAAGTGGTAGGGCCATATCTCATCTGTGTTCACATTACCTTGTGCCCACTCATGCATTAGCTCTGCTAGCTCTAGCTCAGACCAGAGTAGAAACAATTTTTGCATTTTACTCCTACTTCACCCCTATCGTTCACACTGGCATTCTTAACATTGCACCAAAACATGTAAACAAATGTCATATGAATAAGGTCATGTACTGATTGGACAGCTTTTATGATGTCTATTTTGTAACCAAAATAGACACATAGACATCATAAAACTAGGATTGACAAATGAAGCTGAGAAGAAAAGAAACATGAAAATACATGACATTATGGTTGTGTGCTTCATGTGAATCAAACCATCAGACGTAAAAATACCCTGCATAGCAAATACCATGCTGAGCTTATTAGTTAATTAGCGAATACTTCATAATTTTCCCACCGAACTGTCAGGATGATGTTGCTCTCCAGACCACATCTTTCTGACAGTTTGGTGAGAAACCTATGAATAGCTCCTGGCTGACACTTTTTGACTTCCACAGCAGGCTGTACAGGTACTCCCTGTTTTACGATGGTCTGACTAATGAGTTTTCGACTTTACGATGGGAGTACAATAACAATCAAATACACGTTCAGCAGAAACCGTACTCAGTTTAATTTTGATTTTTAATTTTCCGAGAGATATGCAGGACAATACTCTGCTGCACTCTCCAGTTGTAATGAGTAAATTGGCAGTGCGTGACGTAGGGAGTTACATGGTGGGAGTGATGAGAACTGGGAAATGTAGTGAGGAAAAGCCATGGTCGTGGCAATAATCATTTTTGTTTTTCACTTTCAATATATTGTTCAATAAATTACAATTAGACATTCAATAAATTATTTGTTAGGGTTCACTGTGTGAACTGGGGGTATATGCATACATATATATGGATGAAATATATATGTATGTACATAAATATATGTACGGGTGCGAAGTGCGAGTGGATGTGAAAAATAAAAAGATGTGCCCAGAAAAGGAATTACACGCCTGCTTTGAATAGGAAGCAAGAAATAAAGAAGATCCATGGTATGAATAGAACCCAGATCACTCTGGTGCATGATGTACATATTACTACTGAGCCACTTGAGCTGTGTGAAAAAATAAGTAAATGTGTGGCTTTTAAACAGCAAATGAAAGAACCGTTCGCAGATAGACTCAGACAAAAGATATTTGCTAAACAGCAGAAGAATCGAGACGCTGAAAACATGTTAGGTTTATCGGCGAACTTAAATGTTAATAAAGCCAACCTGGCAGCATAAGGAACGCGAAGGAAAAAATGAGTCGTTCAGATGGTAGAAGCTTGCGTCATGGTGACGAGCAGGGCTGACATGACTCAGCGGAAAAAAACAAAAGCAACACCCGATCGCTAGTACAAATTCACAAATACTGAGTAGATAATCAATGAATGCTTTTTAAATCAAAGCACCAGGCAGGGAAAAACACTCAAAGCTTGGCAAAAGTAAAAAGCCAGTCGCACCGGAATCTGAACCTAACACCTGGTTACCTCACAGCAGAGCCTCTACCTTTTCTCCCTTTACAAAGGAAGAAAAGTTACGATCTTTCCCTAATACCTCACACCAAAAGTGCTACAAAATACCAAAGCTGTCGGTGCGAATGCCAATTCAAGTTGAGGGTGCAACAAGAGACACTGCTCTCAAATGGCCTTAAATACCTGAAGAAGCAGGTGTCTCTAGTCAGGTGTAATCAGCACTAATTGTAGTCGCCGCATGCGTGCTGGGGACTGCCATCCTAATCCCAGCCCATTTACCACCTCTAGTGTCGGGCCATGGAACTGCATTGTTCCTAATATTGTTATTCAATAAGCTTTATGTGAAATATTTTGCTGACACTGTATCCATCTGTTGTATTTTATCTTTTATTACTATGTATGCACCTTGTTCCCACATTGGACATCTGTCCATGAAACTGAATCTCAAGAGAAGGTGGGTAATGCAGCAAGACAATGACCCTAAGCCACAAACAAGTTCTTCTACCAAACAGTGGTTAAAGAAGAATAGGAATAAAGTCATGAATAAAAATAACAGAATAAAAATCATGTTTTGGAATGGCCAATTCAAAGTCCGGACCTTATCCAGCCAAAATGTTGTGGAAGGGACCTGAAGTGAGCAGTTAATATGAGGGAAAACCCACCAACCATTCCAGAGTTGAAGCTGTTTCTATATGGAGGGAATGGGTTTTTTTAAAAATTCCTCCAAGCCGGTGTGCAGGATGATCAAACAGTTACAGGAAAAACGTTTAGTTTGCAGTTATTGCTGCACAGGGGGGTCATACCAGATACTGAAAGCAAAGGTTCACATACTTTTGCCACTCATTAATATGTAATATTGGATCATTTTCCTCAATAAATAATAGGACTTGTGTGAAAAGCTGATGATGTTTTAGGTCATATTTATGCAGAAATGTAGAAAATTCTAAAGGGTTCACAAACTTTCAAGCACCACTGTAAATGGCAAGCTCTTCCTATACAAATTACTGGCAAATTTCTGGCAGTAAGTAATTTCTAGAGGACATTTCTTTCAGCTGCACAGTAATGTTCAATATGTGATGCACAGTTTACCTGTATAGCAGGTGTTTTTCCTTTGTCTTGGCATCTGGGAACCAGGAATTGCTGTTATTGCCTCAGGATGTTGTGTTCTCATAGACATAGACACACACATACTGTTGCTATGGGGAACAACTCCTTTTTGAGAATTCTTATTTTTTTGTTTCTATTGGCTCTTGCTATGAACGATATAGATATGGAAAATATGCTGTATGGACAGTCAACTACAATGAGGAAGTATGTAGTTTAAAAGCTATTTTAAATACTCAAAAATAATAACAATAGTCATTATAAATCCACTTTTAATGCCATTTTCTTTGTTTGTTAATGTAACAATAGTCGAAAAGCACAAGAAAGCCAGGAAGAAATAGGATTGAGAAATGAAGCAGAGAAAAAAATGAAACCGTATGTCTTCTGTTTGAGACCTAACCTGAATCAAGCCATCAGACAGAAAAATACCCTACACACCACATACCAGGCTGAGAGTATCAGCTAATTAACACAACTTCAAACTTTTCTCGCTAAACTCAAAACTCAGAGTTTTGAAAAGTATGAGAATAGTTTAAGACAAAAACACCATTCGGAACAATGTCCATATATTTTGTGTGACTCCAAGATCTTGCTTGAAAAGAGAAAAGAGGTTCTCCACTTGACAACTGATTCAGTAGATAGCTAATACCAAGTTAGCAAAGTCATTAGCATTCAGTATGTGAGACTTACACTTTTAACTTTTTTGTAAATTATTGACTCCATTCTTGTGAGCAGTGTTACTATTTCTAGTCTGGTTCCAAACTATTCAGAATGAGTTTAATTATTTATGATGAACATTAATAATCTGTAACTTCAGGGAATCTACCTTTTTGTGATCTATCCCTTTTTCTCTCTCTGTGTTTTTGTGTACATTTATACAGTACAGTACGTATGTAGTAATATTGTATTTATGTATGTCTGTTTAGCCATTTAGCAAACATACTTGTGCAGAGAGACTTACAACTGATACAGTCTTACAGTCCAAGCATTTGTGAGTTAAGGGCCTTGCTCAAGGACCCTTGACAAAGGTGGGATTTGAAGCCTTGGACCTTCTGATTCACAATCTGTTACCTTAACCGCTGAGCCAGTATCATGAATGCTTGTGTGTATGAATGCATCGTGCTCACATCTGATGATGTTTTTCAGCGAAATGGGATACTGAAACTTTAGAAAATGACTAAACTCTTTGACAAAATAATTGAGCCATTTTCAGAAACACTACTTTTTTCTAAGTTTTTGAATAATCTGCTTCACATGATGGCACTCATTTATTCTCACTCAGACACAACTGTAATATGTACTGTGTTATAATAAAAAGTAAGACGGGTTTATGGTTAAAAATATAAACATGTACTGTGTATGCATTTTCAAACCAAAATTATACTTTACATGCTTCATACTTTGTGTACCCTCTCTGATGCATAACCATGATTTGGTGCAATCATACCATTTATGTAAGGGACTAAGTTTCTGCTTCAAGCACACTGAGGTCTTTGGACCTGGCACTACGTAATAATGGTCCAGTAAATCATAAGTCCCTTGTACAATATGTGCACAGAGAATCACACAACCTTGTGCACTAGATGAGTGATTTATCATGCTTTTTCTCCCTCTCTCTAGCGCTTAGTCGAGGCAGCAGAAGAGGCCCATCTGCAGCATGAAGAAGACCCTAACCTGCAGGTGAGAAAAAGCCCTTGAGTATGGTGACAGTGCAACTTTACCACCATAGTCACTGATTCATAGGCATGTTCAAATGAATAAGTATTTGTGTAAAAGGTAGATATGCATCACAAAGACATGAACAATCTGCATAAAGACAGATATTTACCAAAGGACTGGACTTGAGAGTGAGTGTATTGCTTCACATACTATGGAGATTGCATTTTAGTGGAAAGGAATTGTGATACAGATTTAATTGGAAGTGTGACTTCATGGTTGAATTCTAGATATACAGTAGATCACATTAAATTAAAGTTACATTTTAAGTAGATTGTCCAGATTGATGTGTCCTGGTGAGCCATATCATCCTACATGACCCTCCATTGACCCTTTTCTCCTTCCACTGCAGACTGTTCCATTATAGCCTGCTGTGCCTTGCCTATTTATATCCCCACTCCCATTCACTCCCTTGTCTGGCATTTTCACACACTTCATTTTTCCTGCCTCCAGTCTCTTGGTTTGCTGGTTTCTTTCTGCTCATAGTCTCTGTGTGTCCTTGTTTCACATGCCTCTTTATGTCTAGTGTGCTCCATGTTTGATGTAATTCTGTCCTGTGGTCCATTTTGGTCCATACTGTGTTTCACTGTATGCTCATTTGCTCATTGTCTGTTACCATGAGCATTGTCTGTTTATATTAGCTTTTTGTTATTCAGCAGTAATACTACTGGTACATGTTTCTGTACATATTGTCTGTACTAAATTCATTGGACTTTTACATCATTCCAACTCATCATTCACCAAAAATGCACACTGTGGAGAAGGGAAAATGACAGCAGTGAGGGAGGTTTTCAGTGGTGGGATAGCAAAGTAACAGATCTCTGAAATATTTGGGGTGACTTCTCTGTACAAACAAAAATTAGAAGACACATATCACACGCACTCAGTGTTTGAGAAGTTTCAAAGCCTAAAGCAATGGCCGAATGCGACTCACAGGAGGACATGGCTGCAGTGTCAAAGGAAAATAAAAAGCTTGAAAGCGAAGTTTATAAAAAAACAAAAACAAAAAAAAAAAACACAAGTACGCAAACCAAAGAAGTAGCCATGGCCAAATAACGTGTAACGTGCCCTTTTAAACATAGCCATTCAAAAGTGCCTGTTACTGTTATTTCCATTTTGGTTGTTTACTTCTGGATGAGGCAGTTACGTGAAGCGAAACGTCAGTTTCGGAGCGTAAACCCTTCAAATGTCTGATATAGGTCATATTAAACACATTATGTCAGCATGAGGTATGAATTTCACTTTGTCTAGTTTTTGTAACCTTGTTACGTCACCAATCTTGCCTCTCAATAAAAAACAGATGTCAGTGAGATAACGAGTTTAGACTGTAATCCCATAGGGATTATTATTCCATGACACAGCACATATCAAAATCTAAAATAAAGCTGGAGGTATACTAAAGCAACTAATTATGTGAAAACCAATTCACTTTCTTGAAATTATCAATTTGTACAGGGCTTGTACAGAGACAGCAACTAGTTACCCATCTGCATTTAGGCGCTTTTGCCCTGGAGGGGCTTTTTCATAGTTCTAAGAACTGTGCTCCCTTTGTCACTTGTTTGCGCCACACGAACTGGGGACAATTGTAATTCTTAAATTACCATGTATAGGGACTTTTTAGCTCCTACATCAAGGTAGCAGTGACCGAGTGACTTAAGAATGCAGTGATTGGTCCAGACGTATGTGATGCAAGTGTATAGTGATTGGTCCAGATGCAAGTGCCTGTGTTGAGCTCAACCTACATGTTTAAATATAGTTGTACACCAGTAGCCATATAAACAACAGTTATTTGCACTTAAAATGGAAAAAAACCCACAAACAAATAGACAGACAGTGAAGTCCAGGTTTTTCTAACTTTATATGTAACGGAATAGGTACAAGACGATTTTGAGTCATCTAAGCAAAATTTGTACGACTTGCATCACTTCAGCATCACACAGCGTTCCTACTGGTGGTATGAATGCAAGCCAAAAAAGGTCCTGGAATGAATATAGCTTTTCATGTGGAGTAGTCCTTTCCAAATTAATGCCTCGAACTGTTTGGTGTGAAAGCGCCTTTTTTACTCCTACTGCAGCTGAACAGCTCATGACTCTCAGTTTCAGCACTAAGGACAGTTCCCACATTGGTGTGGTAATGGCAACAGCACACCCATCACATCACTATGTCGTTTATAATTTAGACATCATGCTTTGGGGTTTACTATTTAACTACTGTTACAAAAATGGCTGACATATAATTTAAATGGAAAGTCTGGTGGTGACATATCTTTAAGCAGACATATCTTTAAGCTATGTCTGCTAACTCTACTATAATAAACTAAAAGTTGTGTTCTAAACTAGAAATCTATATTCCACACTGTGTCAGAATAGTAATGACACCACTGATAGTATACCAGTGTAATAGTACCAATATTTCTGAATAAATATTTTATGACCTTAAACATCATCAGATTTTCAGATTTTTTAGTCCTAAAAAGGATCAAATTAAACAAGTAAGAGAAAAACATTATACTTGGTCATTTATTCATTGAGGTAAATAATCCAGCATTACATATCTGCGAGTGGCAAAAGTATGTGAACCTTGAGACCTCATTAGGCTGGAAAAGATTACAAAGCCATCACTAAGGAGTATGGACTCCACCAATCTACAATGAGACAGACTCATATGGAAGAAATTCAAGATCATTGTTACCCTCCACAACATATAGCAAATAAAAGGCTCTCTCACAATGCATAATGTTAATCCAGTTCACCATTCAGAGAACACTGGTGTGTGTGGCAAGTTTGGAGAAAGTACTTTTTGGAGAGCAGTGGTTTTGGCCCATCTGCTATTGGAAAATGTTTTGTGGACATGGGTCTATTTGTGCCAAAATATAACTTTTTGGTTTATATGACACCAAATTCCAGAATAAGAACGCTATCCTATCTGTGAATCGTGGTGGTGGTAGCATCATAGTCTAGGTCTGTTTTGCTGCTGTCACGCTATTAGCTCGAAAGGAACAGGGAGCCGGACCTAAGTGCAAGTGGTGCAGGTTTATTTATAGTGAACATTGTGAAACATACTAACAAGCCACACAGAACTAAACTAAGAATGCTAACTAACACAGCAAACATCTAACACAGGGGACAAGCTAACAAGGCTAAAGCTAATACGAAAAAATGCTAACACACAGTAACAATGCTGAACACAAAACACAGCTTAAATCTAAGACAACTATTAAATACAAAGGACACAGTGGAAACGAGATTAAAAACACAAAGACAAAGCTCAAGGGACAAACCAGGAGCAGAGGAGAGCCAAGGCAACCATGGAGTGAAGAAGCCAAACAAAGGAAGTGCACAGGAAGAGGGGTATATATTGAGGACAGACCAGCAGGTGGCTACATCCCCACCTGCTGGGTAGGAAGGAGAAAGCAGGGGGAGCTAAACAAGATGGATGCAAGCTGAAGGCTTGCATCATCGTTACAGCTGCATCCTGGCCAGGATGGCTTGCCATTGTTGATTGCATAATGAATCTAGAAAATATAATTATAATGAAAAATATCATGACATCTGTCCGTGAACTAAATCTCAAGAGACAGTGGATCATGCAGCAAGATAACGACCCTAAGCAGACAAGTCATTCTACCACTAATGATTAAAGAATGTTTTGTCAAAGTCACAGTCCAAACCCTAATCCAGTACAAATGTTGTCGAAGAACCTGAGGCAAGCAATCCATGTGAGTTCTCACTCCAACTCCCTTTAGCTGAAGCTGTTCTGTATGGATTAATGGGCTAAAATTCCTCCAAGCCGATGTGCAGGACTGATCAACCTTTGCTAGGAATGTTTAGCTGCATTTATTGTAGTGCAATTGGGTCACACCATATACTGAAACCAAAGGTTTGGATACTTTTTTCACTGACATATATGTAATATTGGATTATTTCCCCCAATAAATATAATACCAATTATAATATGTTTGTCTCATATGTATACTTGAGTTCTCTTAACCTAACTTTAGGACGTGTGCAAATCTGATGATGCCTTGTGTCATATTTATGCTGAAATATAGGTAATTCTGAAGGCTTAATTAGTTCTAGATACTAGTATTAGTACAAAGTTCAAGCGCCACTATAACAGTAAGGTATACCCCTAGCATGTATGAGATAGTAGATGACAGTAGATAAACATGTTTTCAATTTCCATATTATTCCTGTCAAATGATTTTAATATATATTATTATTGAGTAAATATATATTTTTTGCAGTAATCGTGATTAATAGCTTTTTTGCTTAATTCTATTTGTCATTAAATAAATATGTTTTCCATGTCAAAGCACTACACAGTCATACCCCTTCCTGATTTCCTATTTTTTTACATCTTTGTCACACTTAAGTGTTTCGGAACATCAAACCAAGTTAAATATTAGTCAAAGACAACACAAGTAAACACAAAATGCAGTTTTTAAATGGTGTTTATTATTAAGGGAGAAAAAAATCCAAACCTACATAGCACTCTGTGAAAAAGTGATTGCCTCCTAAACCTAATAACTGGCTGGGCCACACTTAGCAGCAACAACTGCAAGCGTTTGCGATAACTTGCAATGACGTGGTGCTTGAAAGTTTGTGAACCTTTTAAAATGTTCTGTATTTCTGCATAAATATGACCTAAAACATCACCAGACTTTCACACAAGTCCTAAAAGTAGATAAAGAGAACCCAGTTAAACAAATGAGACAAAAATATTATACTTGGTGATTTATTTATTGAGGAAAATGATCAAATATTACATATAAGTGAGTGGCAAAAGTATGTGAACCTTTGCTTTCAGTATCTGGTGTGACCCCCCCTGTGCAGCAATAACTGCAACTAAACGTTTCCTGTATCTGTTGATCAGTCCTGCACACCGGCTTGGAAGAACGACTTGTGTGCTTAGGGTCATTGTCTTGCTGCATGACCCACCTTCTCCTGAGATTCAGTTCATGGACAGATGTCCTGACATTTTTCTTTAGAATTCTCTGACATAATTCAGAATTCATTGTTCCATCAATAATGGCAAGCCGTCCTGGCCCAGATACAGCAAACCAGGCACAAACCATGATACTACCACCACCATGTTTCACAGATGGGATAAGGTTTTGCCACGTGATCTTTAACAAACTGCAGATGAGCAGCAATGTTCTTTTTGGAAAGCAGTGGCTTTCTCCTTGCAACCCTGCCATGCACACCATTGTTATGCAGTGTCCTTCTGATGGTGGACTCATGAACATTAACATTAGCCAATGTGAGAGATGCCTTCAGTTGCTTAGAAGTTACCTTGGGGTAATTTGTGAACTCGCCAACTATTTCACGCCTTGCTCTTGGAGTGATCTTTGTTGGTCGACCACTCCTGTGGAGGGTAACAATTGTCTTGGATTTCCTCCATTTGTACACAATCTGTCTGACTGTGGATTGGTGGAGTCCAAACTCTTTAGAGATGATTTTGTAACCTTTACCAGCCTGATGAGCATCAACAACTCTTTTTCTGAGGTCCTCAGAAATCTCCTTTGTACGTATAATGATACACCTCCTCAAACATGTGTTGTGAAGAGCAGATTTTGATAGATCCCTGTTCTTTAAATAAAACAGGGTGCCCACTCACACCTGTTTGTCATCCCATTGATTGAAAACACCTGACTCTAATTTCACCTTCAAATTAACTGCTAATCCTAGAGGTTCACATACTTTTGCCTCTCACTAATATGTAATATTGGATAATTTTCCTCAATAAATAAATGACCAAGTATAATATTTTTGTCTCTTTTCTTTAACTGGGTTCTCTTTAACTACGTTTAGGACTTGTGAAAATCTGATTATGATTTAGGTCATATTTATGCAGAAATCTAGAAATTTCTAAAGGGTTCACAAACTTTCAAGCACCACTGTACATGGCTTTGTGTGAAAAAGTGATTGCCCCCCTGGTTAAAACATAATGATGGATTATCTCACCTGAGTTCACTGTCTATAGCCACACCCAGGCCTGATTATTGCCACACCTGTTCATAATCAGGACATCACTTAAATAGGACCTGCCTGACAAAGTGAAGTACAGCAAAAGATCCTTAAAAGCTACACATCATGCCGAATTTTTCCAAATGCAGGAACAATTGAGAAAGAAAGTAACTGAAATCTATAAGTCTGGAAAGGGTTATAAAGCCATTTCTAAAGCTTTGGGACTCGAGTGAACCACAGTGAGAGCCATTATCCCCAAATGCCGAAGACATGGAACAGTGGTGAACCTTCCCAGGAGTGGCCGGCCAACCAGAATTACCCCAAGAGCGCAGCAACGACTCATCCAAGAGGTCACAAAAGACCCCGCAACAACATCCAAAGCACTGCAGACCTCACTTGCCTCAGTTAAGGTCAGTGTTCACGCCTCCACCATAAGAAAGAGACTGGGCAAAAATGACCTGCATGGCAGAGTTCCAAGACGAAATCCACTGCTGAGTAAAAATAACATTAAATCTCATCTCAATTTTTCCAGAACACATCTTGATGATCTCCAAGACTTTTGGGAAAACATTCTGTGGACTGACGAGACAAAAGTTGAACTCTTTGGAAGGTGTGTGTCTCTTTACATCTTTGGTAAAAGTAACACAGCATTTCAGAAAAAGCAAACATGGGTTCTGCAGTAGGACAATGATCAAAAACACAGCAGCAAGTCCACCTCTGATTGGCTGAAGAAAAACAAAATGAAGACTTGAGTGGCCTAGTCAATGTCTTGACCTGCAACCTATTGAGATGCTGTGGCATGACCTTAAAAAGGCCGCTCATATGCTTGAAAACCCTCCAATGTGGCCTAATTACAACAATTTTGCAAGGATGAGTGGGCCAAAATTCTTCCAAAACACTGTCATTGCAAGTTATCGCAAACGCTTGCAGTTGTTGCTACTAAGTGTGGCCCAGCCAGTTATTAGGTTTAGGAGGCAATCACTTTTTCACAGAGTGCTATGTAGGTTTGGATTTTTTTCTCCCTTAATAATAAACACCTTCATTTAAAAACTGCATTTTGTGTTTACATGTGTTGTCTTTGACTAATATTTAAATTGGTTTGATGTTCCGAAACACTTAAGTGTGACAAACATGCAAAAAAATAGGAAATCAGGAAGGGACCAAACACTTTTTCACACTACTGTAAGCTTAATCTTTGAAGCACCAACACATTAATTTTGTCCCATTACCATATTTTCCGGACCATAAGGCGCACTTAAAATCCTTTAACTTTCTCAAAAATCGACAGTGCGCCTAAAAATGCGGTGCGTCTAATGTTGGAATTAATTCTGGTTGTGCTTTCTGACCTAGAACCGATTGTAGATGGTACACGGCGCTCATAAATCTGTCAAAATGTTTTAGCACGGCCTTGGTAAGTTACGAAGCTTATGGCAACCATAGTGCGCAGCATCGCAGAGTAATAAGGTATGTGCTTCAGCATTAGGGTATGTGCATTCATTCATTCATTTTCGAAGCGGATTTCAAACTCAACGCTATCGGTCATGCAGTACAACACGGACATAGAGCAGCTGCGAGAGAATTCAGCATTAACGAATCAGTGATACGGAAGTGGAGGAAGCAAGAAGACGCCCTGCGCCAGGTAAAGAAGACCAAACTGAGCTTCCGACGGAACTTAAGAGTTTTGTTTCATTTTATGCGTCTTATAACCCTGTGCGTTTTATGTATGAAAATAGATCTGTTAGCAGCCGATCGTTGATATTGCGTCTTATAATCCGGTGCGCTTTATGGTCCGAAAAATACGGTATATATCCTTATGCCAGGAAACCATCAAACTACAAACTACAAGGGATTGTCGTGGCTTAATAAGTCTCTAGCCTATCAATCAGAATGCTGTGAGTAGAAATCCTGGTTCTCTTAATTGTGAGTTACTCAAGATAAGGAAATCCTGTAAGCGTACAACACCTTTTGAGACCATTCATACATTGATAAATAACTTTCAGAGCACGAGACAGCTGCTTTGATCAAAACATGATTTACTCTGCATCATTACCTTTAGTCATCCATAAATGTTTTTAGCAGCATTATCTCATTTATGACAACACATGGTTCTCGCCCACAGCCTAGTCACTTCAATCAGTCAAGCCTGTGCAGTTGGCGCAGACCTGTCAACCTTTAAATGGCACAGAACTACATCATCATAGTTTAGAAATATTTTGCACTCCTGTTTTTAGAGTTGTTTTCATGTTTGAAGCATGTGACCTCGATTCTGTGTATTAGATCTGACATTTTGATATGAAAATGAATGGGTAGCTCTGTCAACCAGCAATAACATAGATTGTCTTTCATAAATGGAGAGAAACAGCTTCTTTTATCAGACCTTTAGCTCTTTCAGTTGGTTGGCTGTCAGCTGTCTCTTTTCATGTAAGCAATTTGTTTATTGAATACTTCCTCATTTGCCAAAAACAAGAGATTTTCAATGCCTATATTTTCAAACTGCCTATGGAAACAGGGTAATTTCAATGTCGTAGAAACATACTGCTGTATGTGTGCTTGTACACACATGCACACTTTCACAGGCTATACTGTTGTAGTAAATGGAGATAATTTGGAAAATAAATGGTGTATCTTTTTTTATCCCTGCTAAGAATATGGCTCCTCCTAACATTTAAGTAAATATCTATCTCTTAAACTCCCACATCCCTGTATCTGTGAACCTGCACACATTTCAACATTTGAAATGGGGAATTGTACAGTGGTGCTTGAAAGTTTGTGAACCCTTCAGAACTTTCTATATTTCTGTGTAAATATGACCTCAGATTTTCAAAATAGAGTTGTTGATGCTCATCAGGCTGGAAAAAGTTACAAAACCATCTCGAAAGTGTTTGGACTCCACCAATCCACAGTCAGACTGATTGTGTACAAATGGAGGAAAATTCAAGACCATTGTTACCCTCCCCAGAAGTGGTCAACCAACAAAGATCACTCAAAGAGAAAGGCGTGTAATAGTTGGCGAGGTCACAAAGGAGCCCTTGGTAATTTGTAAGCAACTGAAGGACTCTCTCACATTGGCCAATGTTAATGTTCATGAGTCCACCATCAGAAGAACACTGAACAACAATGGTGTGCATGGCAGGGTTGCAAGGAGAAAGCCACTGCACTCCATAAAGAACATTGCTCTTCGTCTGCAGTTTGCTAAAGATCACATGGACAAGTCAGATGGCTATTGGAAGAATGTTTTGTGGATGGATGAGACCAAAATAGAACTTTTTGGTTTAAAAGAAAAGCGTTATGTTTGGAGAACGGAAAACACTGCATTCCAGCATAAGAAGCTTATTCCATCTGTGGTGGTAGTGTCATGGTTCGAGCCTGTTTTGCTGCATCTGGGCCAGGACGGCTTGCCATCATTGATGGAACAATGAATTCAGAGAATTCTAAAGGAAAATGTTAGGACATCTGTCGATGAACTGAATCTCAAGAGAAAGTGGGTCGTGCAGCAAGACAATGACTCTAAGCACACAAGTTGTTCTACCAAAGAACAGTTACAGAAGAATAAAGTTAATGTTTTGGAATGGCCAAGTCAAAGTCCTGAGCTTAATCCAATCAAAATGTTGTGGAAGGACCTGAAACGAGCAGTTAGTGTGAGGAAACCCACCAACATCCCAGAGCTGAAGCTATTCTGTACGGAGGAATGGGCTAAAATTCTTACAAGCCAGTGTGCAGGACTGATCAACAGTTACAGGAAACGTTTAGTTGCGGTTATTGCTGCACAGGGGGGGTCACACCAGATACTGAAAGTAAAGGTTCACATACTTTTGCCACTCACTAATATGTAATATTGAATCACTTTCCTCAATAAATAAATAAATGACCAAGTATTATATGTTGTCTCATTTGTTTAACTGGGTTCTCTTTATCTACTTTTAGGACTTGTGTGAAAATCTGATGATGTTTTAGGTTATATTTATTCATAAATATAGAAAATTCTAAAGGGTTCACAAACTTTCAAGCACCACTATACATTATGCTTACAATATATTTCTGCCTCTCTCAAATTAGTTAATGTTTACGAGTCCACCTTTAGGAGAACACTGAAAAATAATAGTGTACTGGCAACAAGGAAAACATCGTTGGTCTCCAAAAACTATTGTTGCCTTTCATGCTATGGTTGATGGACCAGCATACAAGATTTAGTTCCGGCCTCACAATCTGATTGGTTAAGAAGCGTTCTCACCGAGATGATATTTGTGATAACAGCATGACTTTTTCACACACACACAAAAAACAGCTCTCAGCTGACGCGTTGCCAAGCATCCACAAATGTGTAACATAAATAACCAAAGTGTATCATTTAATTCTTAATTATTTTTATTTTAGTTGTAGTCCCTTTTTCTTTTAATCTTTGCGTATTTGCACTTTGTATTTAGAACTAACTTTACTTAGTATTTACTTAGTAGTGTTATGTAAAGATTTTGTATCATATTGTAGCATACTTCTTCAGTACCACTCAGGGCACTCTCCGATTTATAAGTAATGTGTGCCTTTGGAAACATTTTTGTCACAAATAAATAAATAAATACATAAATAAATAAGAACATTGTGTGACAACATGTGTTCCATAACCAATGACCAAACAATTAATTTGCTTAGGTGCAAGAGTCCCCATCTAGAGACCATTTTGTATAAAAAAATAACAGCAGTTTTTTTTTTTGCTGAACACTCAGCGGTCTTTGGGGCATTTTAAGTTGCATAGCCAGCGTTACTAGTAGGACGTCACAACGTTCAAATGACCAGCGCTCCACATTTCTAGGTATATTCAGGTCAAACTGGCCCGGTGCTTCTAGTTCTAACACATTTGTTGTGTACCTACTTTTTGGTGGAAGGTATTTGTCAGCATGAAGGCATATGCAGTATTAAATTCAGGGCTTACTTATTTATCTAGTTTATTTATTTTTTTGTTAAAACAAAACAACAACAACTGCTGTATAAAAGCTATAGAACAATTGAGGATGTGTGTTATCATGAATAATATCATGGCTGGCTTCAACTACCAAATCACAGCCGTGACGTTATTCGCGATAACACACTCCCTCTGGTGTTCTATTGCTTAAATTAATTATGAATTACTATACAATACATAGTATTCACAATATATTTCTGCACAATGTGTTAGGGTATAAAAAATACACACGGTTTGCAGTTGTATCCCATCCTTGATGGAATATGTTCTTGAGTCTCTATACTAAAATCTCATTTGTGGCAGTGAAACCTTCACAGCTGTAATAACCTGGCCTAAATTGAGCCAGTAATTGGAATAGCATCAGAGAGCACAGGCATGATTTAATTTAGGGTTCAGGTGCTCCCAGTGTATTCAGCACTATTCCACAACAGGATGAAAACGTACTACACAGTGATGATCATGGTGGTGATAAGTGTGGCATTGTGGGTAAACGTGCTACTCTCTAACTGAAATGTATGTATTTAGTAAATGAAAATGCAGTAACTGGAACATTTGCAAACAAAACACATGTTGAAAATATACTTCCCGGACAAAAAAATTAGTCACCTTGCATGTTTAAGTAGGAAGTAAATTCAGGCTCCTGCATATGACGTTGCACGAGGATGATCATCTGTAAATACCCGTTGGGTGTGTGATGGGATTTATAGACTTAGAAAAGATGGTACAACATAGTGAATGTCTTGTTTGATGTGTGGAAAATGGGTCACAAAGCGGATGTTCATGAGTGGTAAAAAAGAAGCGATTGCATTTGGATGTGCCAAAGGGCAAAGTGTGCAGAAAGTAGGTGTATTGAAGTGTATGGTCATAACAGCAGTGGTAAAAGTCCCAGTCTACAGGAAATCCTCGTCAGAATTTGTGGAGGTATTACACGCTATTAAGTATGTTTGAGCTAAAATTGTCACTACCAAACCAGTTTTGAGATGGAAAAAACAAATTCAAAGCAATATAAAAATTCAAAATGAAACCTTACTGTACTAAGTATGTGTACCTTATGTTGTACAATATATGTTTAGACAAAGATTTTGGGAAAACATCCATACAGATTTCAAAATGTTTATAGCTGTGTAATTCAGCAGAATGGTCCATATAAACTTTGTGGTCAAAATTCTGAGATCACTAGTGAAAATGTACCTATTTAGCATATCCCCGATTTATTACTGTATAAGGTGTTCTTTGGAATATTTTGAAATCATGCTGAGATAACATTGGAACATCAGGTGTTGTGCAGTAAACTGGTACAGTTACCTTCTACAGCAAAAGAGGGAACATACCAAATACTAGTACATTTAGAAATATATGGCGGTTTTTCTCTCAAATGATTTTGCTGATCACTGATGGTTTAGAACTTTCTATATTTCTGCATAAATATGATGTAAAACATTAGATTTTCACACAAATCTTAAAAGTAGATAAAGAGAACCCAGTTAAACAAATGAGACAAAAATATTATACTTGGTCATTTATTTATTGAGGAAAATGATCCAATATTACATATTGGTGAGTGGCAAAAGTATGTGAACCTTTGCTTTCAGTATTTGGTGTGACCCACCTGTGCAGCAATAACTGCAACTAAACATTTCCTGTAACTGTTGATCAGTCCTGCACACCGGCTTGGAGGAATTTTAGCCCATTCCTCCATACAGAACAGCTTCAGATCTGGGATGTTGGTGGGTTTCCTCATATTAACTGCTCACTTCAGATCCTTCCAAAACAGTTCGATTGGATTAAGGTCAGGACCTTGACTTGGTCATTCTAAAAGATTAACTTTATTCTTCTTTAACCATTCTTTGATAGAACGACTTGTGTGCTTAGGGTTGTTGTGTTGCTGCATGACCCACCTTCTCCTGAGATTCAGTTCATGGACAGATGTCTGACAGTTAAAATTGGATGCCCTGACATCCTTTAGAATCCTCTGATATAATTCAGAATTCATTGTTCCTGTTAGAGGCCATGCTGGCCAAAGCTAGATGGGGGCATTGGCCTGTTAGACATGCCGGGCACCAGGGTAGCGCAGCAGCATGCTTGCGCCTACTCTAATGTGCGCTTATTAGATAAATCACGACTCACGCTCAGGTTTATAAGCACACTCCTGAGCACCGCTGGTTGTTGCATCTTTGGCTTTCAGAGACCTCACCCGTCTCATCTGCATTTTTTATTTCTCATACTTTGTTAGGGAAAGGTGGTAACTGGTGGTTCGTAGACTGGCTGTACATGTATGGTCAGGAGGTTGGAGGTAAAGTCAGGGTCTAGAAGCCAGGGTAGGGAAAGAACCCACTGCTTACTCCCCTTTGCAGTTCTCCGCGGCCCCACCGTTGCCTCGGCGGCTTTGACTTGCTCGCTGTGGCGGCTTGAGCCCCCTGCCTTCTCTCTCATTCACCAGTGGCCCCTTTTGTGCTTTTGTAAGTCACCCATCCTCTCGCAGCTTTTGTGGGACATCACGCTGCTTGTCAGCGGCATGTACTGACTGCTCTGCACAAGCGCTGACTCGCTTATGCTGTTTGCTTACGAGAGTGCAGCTCAGCTTGGGTGCGCTGAGCACATTCGGCTCTTCCTTTTATTTGGGTTTTCCTTTCCTTCCCTTAGCAGCTGAGTGGCGCATTCGGTTATTACTGTTGCCGGTGCCCAGGGTTTGATGCCCAGCCACTGCGTTCATTTTGTGTGTGTGTGTGTGTGTGTGTGTGTGTGTGTGTATATGCGCGCATGTGTATCCCCCCCACACACACACACCACACTTGCTCTTTTTTATTCATTTCTTTGTTTACTTACTTTATTTTTGGTTTATTCTTTTCATCTGGAACTCCTGCAACTGGGTCCTAAAATTCCTCTTATATATGGTTTGGTATGCCAAACTGTAACAGTTCAATCAATGATGGCAAGCCATCCTGGTGTTTTCATTTCTCCAAACATAACGCTTTTCTTTTAAAACAAAAAGTTCCATTTTTTTCTCATCCGTCCAGAAAACATTCTTCCAATAGCCATCTGGCTTGTCCACGTGATCTTTAGCAAACTGCAGATGAGCAGCAATGTTCTTTATGGAGAGCAGTGGCTTTCTCCTTGCAACCCTGCCATGCACACTATTGTTGTTCAGTGTTCTTCTGATGGTGGACTTAATAAATAAATGACCAAGTATAATAGTTTTGTCTCATTTGTTTAACTGGGTTCTCTTTCTCTACTTTTAGGACTTGTGTGAAAATCTGATGATGTTTTAGGTCATATTTATGCAGAAATATAGAAAATTCTAAAGGGTTCACAAACCTTCAAGCAACACTGTACTGAGTGCTCATATTCAAGTATATGTACATTTTTCAAAGATTTTATAGTTTTCACTGAAATTGTTATGCTGATTATATTGTTTGTAATGGAAAACATCATCTTAAATTAGAGAAAAATGCAAAATAGAAGCATTTTCACTAGTAATCTCCCACTGTAGGAAGATGCGTACAATATGTTACATATGTCCCCATGCGTGTGTGTGTGTGTTTGTGTCTGTAGCTGTTGGATTCATATTTGGCTGGCAGCAAAGAGAGATAGAGCACATCCTTATCTACTCACACCAGAGCTCCTTCTCAGCTCAGTGGAACTGGCTTCATTATCTATTCTCTCTCTCTCTCTCTCTCTCTCTCTCTCTCTCTCTCTCTCTCTCTCTCTCTCTCTCTCCCTCTCTCCCTCTCTCCACAATCTGCATGCAAATAGCCATGCATAAAAATGTGCACGGACTAGCCCACCACCCTGTGTGGTTTAGTATATGTCCTTTCACAACTGACTATGAGGTTTTATGGGGGAACACCCTTCCCCTTGATGTTTCTCTCTTTTTGTTTTCTACCACTACTTCATTTAAAGTATCATTATAATGAAAATATTCTCCCTTCTTACATGTGTTTAGTTTTTCCCTGTAACTTGTCCCGCTTTGTCTCTGCTCTATAAATATTTGGGAGATTTAGAGAAAATCATTCCTTCTCATATTGAATTTTTTTTCTCGCTTCCTTGCAGGGCAGCACTTACATCCACACCTCTAAAATGCACAATTACAGGCAATTTCAGGAGAATCCAAATAGGATTTTCATGGGCTCCCATATTTTCAGGCACCATGCTAGGGAGCAAGAGAGAAGCTCCATGGAGATTTCTAAATCCTTGTTTAGTCCTAAAGTTGATACACAGTCTGGCCTCTGTATCTGCAGGGATTGGTTCCAGGAGGTACCCCATAGACACCAAAATCAGTGTATGCTAAAGTCCCGTACATAAAATCTGAATGTAACCTACACACATCCTTCCATATACATCCTGCCATGTATTTTAAATCATCCCTACACTACCTATAATAACCAATACAATGGAAATGCTATGCAAATTATAGAATGGGTTCACATTAAGTGAGACACAACATTAAAAGCAGTCCATCAAAAAGAGCAAGATGAAACTTAATTCGTATTGGGTTTGGTTAAACCGGCTCATCTGCATTTCTTTGTTGAAATATATTGATATATGTTTTCAAAGTGGCGGCTGCATCTACACAAAGAGGATTTCACTCCCCTTGGGAATTTTCATTCAGTTGAGTGTCTAGTTTGCAAATTATCTAGTCAACTGCTGATCCATATAATTCAGAAATGTGTTTTTGAAACTTTACGTTTCAACAAGAGCAATTCAATGAATGTACATTGTGAAAGTGTGTCAGTTTAATCCTATATCATTATTATTTCTAACTTACTCTTTGAGATCTGGGCACTTCACAGCAAGAAGATCCTGGGTTTGATCCTAGATGGAGAGGTCTGGGTCCTTTCTGTGTGAAGTCTTCATGTCCACCCCTTGTCCACATGGGTTTACTCCACTTTCCTCCAACAGTTCAAAGACATGCATTATGTTTATTGATTACACTAAACTGGCCCAGTTTGAGTGTATATATGACTAGTGTCGATGTAACCTTGTGTGTCGATGTAACCTTGAGTCTGTCGTTAAAATAGCCATTGATGCTGACAGTGACGTTAAATAAACCAACCATCCAACCAAAGAAACAAATAAACTCTTTAAAATCTAGAATAAAATGTAGGTCTCATGTCACTTCAAATATATTACACAGCATTATAAGATCCATTATCAGACCATTCATTTCTGGCATTCCATTTCCAAAAAAATAAACAGATTTAAAAATGAATTAAAAATTGAGTTTTGCAGTTATAATGCTTCTTATAAGTTAGTCATTTTGTCAAAAAATCCTTTCAGAAAACCTTTGCAACAATGCTTCAGACTATTATTTGAGCTTTACTGTCAGGAATACATGTATTGTACATTTTGTAGGTCTGCTGTAATAGATAAGTTTAGTTTAGTTTATTGGTGCTGAGTGGCTGATATTGCACACATAATGATGTAATATTTGCTTCTGTGGTTGCAGAAAGCACTTAATAATGTGGTGTGTGTGTGTTTGTGTGTATAGCTTCTGTGGTCTGTTTATGGCATTGGTGTCCTGTTTAAGTCAAGATTTTCTTTCACATACCATATTTTCATATTAAATGGACATGCTACTGAGATTAGCTGCTAAAGTGCTGGCTAAAGAAAGAAATGTAATTTTTAGGAACCATGCAGTTTTGGGATTGGGAATGCAATCGCTAGCACTCATGCACCGCTTAGAATAGGTGCTGATTACACCTAACTCGAGATACCTGCTCTTTCAGGTATTTAAGGTCGTTTGTGAGCAGTGTCTCTTGTCGCACCTTTGCACTCAACTTCGCACTGGTGGCTTCGGGTAGGGAAATACGGTAATCACTACTTCTTTGCAGAGAAGTGATGTATGGTCGCAAGTCCTGTTAGGGTCAGATTTCGGTGCAACTGGCTCTTTACTTTCGCCACGCTCTGAGCCTTTATACCTGTCTGGTGATGTCAGCTCCGTTCACCACGGTGATGTGGTCTTCTGATTGAATCTACGAAGCATTCGTAGATGACCTACTTAGTGTTTGTGAGTTTGTACTAGCAATTGGGTATTGCTTTTGTCTCCCGTTCGCCCCGTCAGGAGTGCTGTATTTTAGCAGTGCCTTCCTTTGCTTCCCTGAGCGTTTTTTCCGCTGTGTGACGTCAACTCCGCTCGGTACCGTGACGCGAACTTCTGCTCTTTACTATCGACTGTTCATTGCTTATATCTACTCGGTTTTTGTGAGTTTCCACTAGCAATCGAGTGTTGCATTTGTTTCCCGTTTGCTGTGTAACAAGAGATGTATTTTTTTTTATCAGCGCATTCCTGTTGTTTCCGCAAGCCGGGTGCCATTGTGCATGCCCATGCTTTTGATTTGCGAACTGTTCATGGAAACCGACTCGTTGTTTTCGATGTCTTGCATTTCCCGGTGTAGAGGATGTTATTTTTTTGAGCCTGTCCAAGAACGGCTCTTGAGTTTGGAGTTAAAGCCATTTTTTTCCTCACTTTTCTACACAGCTGCAGTAGCTCGGTTGGTAGAGCATTGGGCTCATACATGAGCAATCTGGATTCAATCCCTGCAGCCTGCTCCATAGAGGGAAGTCATTATTTCCTGTTTTTCATTTTTATTATTCATCTGCACTTCACTCTCATGTATTTATGTACACACACATATACATATATACTGGTCCTTCTCAAAAAATTAGCATATTGTGATAAAGTTAATTCTTTTCCGTAATGTAATAATAAAAATTAAACTTTCATATATTTTACATTCATTGCACACCAACTGAAATATTTCAAGTCTTTTATTGTTTTAATACTGATGATTTTGGCATACAGCTCATGAAAACCCAAAATCTCACAAAATTAACATATCATGAAAAGGTTCTCTAAACGAGCTATTAACCTAATCATCTGAATCAACGAATTAACTCTAAACCACTTGGCCAAAAGATTCCTGAGGCTTTTGAAAACTCCCAGCCTGGTTCATTACTCAACTCAACCGCAATCATGGGTAAGACTGCCCGACCTGACTTGCTGTCCAGAAGGCCCACCATTGACACCCTCAAGCAAGAGGGTAAGACACAGAAAGAAATTTCTGAACGAAATATAGGCTGTTCCCAGAGAGTGCTGTATCAAGGCACCTCAGTTGGGAAGTCTGTGGGAAGGAAAAAGTGTGGCAGAAAACGCTGCACAACGAGAAGAGGTGGACCGGGACCCTGAGGAGGATTGTGGAGAAGGGCCGATTCCAGAGCCACCGTGCACACAGGCGTTTGTGCAGGAAATGGGCTACAGGTGTCGCATTCCCCCAGGTCAAGCCACTTTTGAAACCAGAGACGGCGCAGAAGCGCCTGACCTGGGCTACAGAGAAGCAGCACTGGACTGTAGCTCAGTGGTCCAAAGTACTTACTTTTTTTTTCGGATGAAGCAAATTTGCATTTTGCATGAATTCGGAAATCAAGGTGCCAGAGACTGGAGGAAGACTGGGGAGAAGGAAATGCCAAAATGGTCTGAAGTCCAGTGTCAAGTACCCACAGTCAGTGATGGTCTGGGGTGCCATGTCAGCTGCTGGTGTTTGGTCCACTGTGTTTTATCAAGGGCAGGGTCAATGCATCTAGCTATCAGGAGATTTTGGAGCACTTTCATGCTTCCATCTGCTGAAGAGCTTTAATGGAGATGAAGAGTTCATTTTTCAGCACGACCTGGCACCTGCTCACAGTGTCAAAACCACTGGTAAATGGTTTACTGACCATGGTATTACTGTGCTCAATTGGCCTGCCAACTCTCATGACCTGAACCCGATAGAGAATCTGTGGGATATTGTGAAGAGAAAGTTGAGAGACGCAAGACCCAACACTCTGGATGAGCTTAAGGCCGCTATCGAAGCATCCTGGGCCTCCATAAACCCCTCAGCAGTGCCACAGGCTGATTGCCTCCATGCCACGCCGCATTGAAGCAGTCATTTCTGCAAAAGGATTCCCGACCAAGTATTGAGTGCATAAAATGAACATAATCTGAAGGTTGATTTTTTTTTGTATTAAAAAACACTTTTCTTTTATTGGTCGATGAAAATATGCTAATTTTGTGATTTTTGGTGGGATTTTGTGGGTTTTTTCATGAGCTGTATGCCAAAATCATCAGTATTAAAACAATAAAAGACTTGAAATATTTCAGTTGGTGTGCAATGAATGTAAAATATATGAAAGTTTAAAGTTTTTTATCATTACATTACGGAAAAATATTAACTTTATCACAATATGCCAATTTTTTTTGAGAAGGACCAGTATATATATATATATATATATATATATATATATATATATATATATATATATATTCTCATTGTCATTCTCATAAATGTATATACGTGGTTCCTTTTTGTGAAGTGCCAACAGTAACAAAAGCATGTCTAGTTTTCTCCTCAGCCCCATAGCAGGGTTTATTTACCCCTCAGGTTCACAGGTAAACCTTGACAGGAATGTAAGTTCAATCCCTTAGAAAAATTTGCCAATAAGTTTTCAGCAATATATTGTGCTGTAATAATAATTAGCTTTACTGAGAGGAGCCATATGTTTCTGTAGGTCATAATGCAAGAATACATATAACTCAGTAACAAATAATCAGCAGTTGCACTGTGATTTCCTTGACAGATAAAATAAAATAATTAGACAAAATGTCTGAATTAGTGGACTGGCTATTGAAGTAAATACTCAGTCTTATTTCAGGGTATCACACATTCAGTCATACCTAGGGGCAATTTAGAGTTGCCAATATACCTACTGACCCTATATTGCCAAAAGGCAATGGGCACTTTATAATTACTATGAAATATAACAATGGCCATGTCAACGTAGAAGGCACAGAGTCATACTGGCTTCACCCTTTGGGAGTGCTAGAAGCACAACTAGGATTTATGAAAGCCCCAGAAAGGAGGAGCTTTCACTGAAATTATTTAAATAATTTATATACGATAGACAAAAGTAAGCATGCAGGTGTGTACCTATAAGAAGGGGCTGTGAAAAGGCAGGAAAATCAAACAAAGGTTGGAGTACAAATTGGCAACCATAAACAAAGTGGTACTCTGAGTTAGGTGTCCCCCTGTCTGCCAAACTGAAAAAAGCTTTCTTTTTTCTGATTTAACTCTCTTCAGAACATGATTTAACTAATTATTTAACTGTAATGTTTTTGGGTCTGACTTTAAGCACCATTCTGTCCCTCTCTGTTTATAATCTCTTCAGGTTTTACTACATAACCATTGTAACCTTACTTTATCTTGTTCGTTTCAGACTGCTCTCCTATTTTGGTCCATTGAAATCTGTCTCTTCTCATGACTTCCTTAGATCAATAGATCAACATATTGTCTTTATATTTACGTTATATTCTTTTCTTTTGGTGCTTTTATTTTTTCTTTCTCTTTTACAGACATTCAAACAATCAAACTATTTACAGAGAGCAACTCATATAAAAAAAACTGCACTGACACTGGAAACATTTTTTCAGAAACAATAAACAGTTACCGTTTAAATAATATTATTTCACAATTGTCTCATTCACAATTAACACAAAAAATCTGTTTTTTTTTTCTTTTTTTTCTACAGCTACTCATTGATTCTTTATTTTCAGCTAGGCATGAATACTTAAGAACTTTATATAATTATCTGGTCTCTCCCAAAGTCTCAAAGTACAAGTGGTTCTGTTTTAGTCTGGTTGCTCTCAAGTTGTCTTCCTTACATGCCTGACTGAGTTTTTCCTTTCTGCTCTCACTGCTGGCTGTGTGTTCTGGCTGCTCACCTACAGTGGTGCTTGAAAGTTTGTGAACCCTTTAAAATTTTCTATTTTTGCATAAATATGACCTAAAACAACATCAGATTTTCACACAAGTCCGGAAAGTAGAGAAAGAGAACCCAGTTAAACAAATTAAACAATGATCCAATATTACATATTAGTGATTGGAAAAAGTATGTGAACCTCTAGGATTAGCAGTTAATTTGAAGCTGAAATTAGAGTTATGCATTTTCAATCAATAGATATAACAATCAAATGTGAGTGGGCCTGTTTTGCTGCATCTGGGCCAGGACGACTTGTCATCATTGATGGAACAATGAATTCTGAATTATATCAGAAAATTCTAAAGTAAAATGTCAGGACATCTGTCCATGAACTGAATCTGAAGAGAAGGTGGGTCATGCAGCAAGGCAACGACCCTAAGCACACAAGTCGTTATACCAAACAATGGTTAAAGAAGAATAAAGTTAATGTTTTGGAATGGCCAAGTCAAAGTCCTGACCTTAATCCAATCGAAATGTTGTGGAAGGACCTGAAGTGAGCAGTTAATGTGAGGAAACCCACAAACATCCCAGAGTTGAAGCTGTTCTGTACGGATTAATAGGATAACATTTCTCCAAGCCGGTGTGCAGGACTGATCCACAGTTACAGGAAATGTTTAGTTGCAGTTATTGCTGCACGGGGGATCACACCAGATACTGAAAACAAAGGTTCACATACTTTTGCCACTCACCAATATGTAATATTGGATCATTTTCCTCAATAAATAAATGACCAAGTATACTATTTTTGTCTCATTTGTTTAAAAAAGAATAAATCAGTTAGAAGTAAATGTGTAATTCAGATAGCATGTATTGCAGTCTTTGTAGGTAATTAACTTAATCAATAAGGGAAACCATTAAGAGAAGTGTACTTATACTAGTATTGTACTGAGTTGGGGGATTTGAGTTACATGCATTGACTTGAGTCAGACTTCATTCACAAATTTAAGAACTTTTGACCCAACCTTACTGGACTTGCAATGCACTGAGCCTCAGCACAAGTGTGCTTCTAGAGACGGGCCATGTTGCATCTACGGAGGGAAATGTGGGGAGGCCTGGTGGACCAGAGTATTTAGCTCCACTGCTAGCACACTTAAGTTATTGGCCTGTTCATGCCAACATTCATTACGTTGCTGCCAGTGGATAACAGTGAGTGCAATGATTTCTCTGAAATAGAACTTGGAGCACTTTTCCATCAAGTGCCACGCTGAGTTGTCTGGCAGTGGTCGCTGCTGTCCAGCCATAATGTTGAGCCAGTAACTATAGCTGAGCTTTGTAGCTCTCCCATGGGCTGCTGCCATCATGTGTACAGATCCAAGTTGGCAGCCAAGCACCACTGGGCCGACGGTCAATGTCTCTGGAGCATTGCTGTATTGGCCTGCTGTTGAGTCAATGCTGCATGCTGCCATCCATGCTGTGCCACTGATGGGTTCTGCCAGCTGATAGCTGCTGTACGCTACTGTCAAGCCACTGTCATGCCCCGCCATCATCTCACGCAGACCGTCTTCCAGCCCCAGTTGGTGACAGGATTGGCAAGCTCCTTTTTTTCTAAGTTAGAGCTAGTAATGAATTAAAAAATTAATTAATGATGTGATTTCAAACAGGTGATATCAACAGGTGATTGTAATCATGATTTGGTACAACAGCAGCATCCTTTGATTCTTTGATGAGCAAAGATGGGCAGAGGATCTCCAGTTTGTCAAAAAATGAATGAGAAATGTATTGAAATCTTTAAAAACAATGTACCTCAAAGAAAGATTGGAATGGTTTGCATATTTCTCCACAGTGCATTACATCATTAAATGATTCAAGGAATCTGGAGGAATATCGGTGCATAAAGGCCAAGGGTGCAAGCTTAAGCTGAACGCCTGTGATCTTCGCTCCCTCAGATGGTACTACATCAAGAACTGTCATTCATCCCTAGCTGATAGAACTATATGGGCAAGAGATTACTTTGGCAAAGCTTTATAAAGCACTTCAATAAGGAGTTACATTTACAAATGCCACTTATATCTTTATTGTGGAAAAAAGAAGGGTTATGTTAACCATGTCCAGAAGTGGTCTGGACTCTGAGGCATCTAGGATGGACCATCACATAATGGAAACAGATGAATCACTGTTCCAAATTTTTTTTGTTTTGGGAAAAAAAAACAAAAACGTGTGCTCTGCACCAAAGACAAAAAGGACCATCCAGACTGCTTTCAGCTAAAAGTCCAAATGCTAGGGTCTGTCATGGTATGGGGCTGTGCCCTTGGCAAATGTAATTCAAACTTCTGTGATGGCAGCATTAAAGTACATTGCAACATAAGCTGCCTTCAAGACATCATCTTTTCCAGGGATTCCATTTTTCAACTACACAATGCAAAACCACATGCTGTACACATTACAAATGCATGGCTACAGAAGAATGTATGGGTACGGGTACTAGACTGGCCTGCCAACAGTCCTGACCTGTAGCCATTAGAGAAGGTGTGGTGAATTTTGAAATGAAAAATTGGCAAAGGCGTTCCCGTTCTGTTGCACACCTTAAGAATGGCAGCATTACAAAGTGGTAGATGCTTTATCGTCCTAACTTTTTTTGGAATGTGTTGCAGGCCTGAAATTCAGAAATGGATAATTATTAACAAATTAAATGAAGATGACCAGACAAAGCATGAAATATATCTGGTTCATACTGTCTGCAATGAAATAAAATTCAAAGTAAATTTAAAAAACACTGTATTTTTCATATGCATTTTCCATACTGTCGCAACTTATTGTTGTATATGGTTGTCTATTAGGACTTAAACTTAGTGTAGTCATATTAGAAAAAGGCATACATAAAATAAGACCTGCTTTATTTGTCAAATGAAAATGCAAAAGGCAAAATAATTCCTACTCGAAACAAGTGAAAGACACAATATATTGCAAGTTTTACTATTAAATGCTCTTGATTGTAGGCTTTTTGCTAACTAGAAAAAAATTACAGGGTACACCATGTTGACTGGCAAGACATGAACGTGAATACATGCCAACCCACTGCAATTTCTCCACAATTCTGACATAAAAATCACACACAGCTGTATGTTATTTAAATGTGCCAGACCACTCTCTTCACTGTTACATACAGATAGCTAGACTAATCTTTGTATAATTATAATAATTTCTAGATTGTCAGCTCAGTCGTGTAATTCATCAGATCATAAATAGACTGATAGAGCTCTGCATGAGCGTGAGAGTCTGCGAGTATAGCTACACTAGGCTGTAGGACAGCTGGAAGACTAAAGTCTGTCTGTTTTGTTTAAACCTTTGGGTGGCAATATAGTAGAAATAGAGTGAAAGGCAGAGTAATGTAAAACAGACAGACAGAACGAATAGAAAGAGGGAAAGTGTGACGGAGGCTAAAAGTGTATGGGGACAGGGAAACAGTTTAAAGCTTTGATTTATAAAGTAAGATGAGAAAAATGCTTTTGGAGCAAGTCTTTTATACAAATTGTGGGATATATTTTATATTTGTTTGTGTCTAAATGCATTGTTGTACTTAACAACCTATTATTGTAATACCAATTCTGTTTCATAATGAATTATCATTTAATCTATTCTTTACAGTTTGTAACATGCAAAACAGTTGATAGAGCATACATAATGCACAGGACAAAATTACCCTTCTGTCATCTGCCATAGGCATAATATGACAGGAATAGGAGGTGGAGCTTGAATACGTAATAAGAACAACAACACTACTTTTCTTTATTATATGTACAACCCCAAATCTGAAGAAGATTGGAGGATCTGGAAAAGGCAAGCAAAAAAATAAACACAGTGTTTCTTAAATTTTTTTATTTAATCACAAACAATTTGAACCTAATATTTTTATCTGGTCAACTTTACTTAATTTGTTAATAAACATACATTTCACAGTCAAGTACTCAAACCTCTTCGTCTGTAGTTTGCAATGTGTGCAGCATGTGGTTTTGCATTATGTTGTTGTACAATGCATGGGCATCCCTGGAAAAGATGTCATTTTAACGGCAGCATATGTTGCTGTAAATTCTCAGTGTACTTTTCTAGATTTATGCTGCCATCACAGAAGTATAAATTACCTTTTCCAAGGACACTGACACAACCTCATACCATAACAAGCCCTGGCTTTTGGACTTGTTGTTCTGAAAATTTGGTCCTTTTTGTTTTTGATCCTGAGCACATGATGCATATTTCTTCCAAAAAAGATCTGGAATAGTGATTGATCTGACCACAATACACTTTTCCAATGTGTGATGGTCCATGCCATACGCCTGAGAGTCCTGAGAAGTTGATGACCTTTCTAGACATGGTTGCGAGAAGGCTTCTTTTTTGTAAGGTAAGGCTTTAAGTGGCATTTGTGAATGCAAGTGTATTGTAGTATTGACAAAGGTTTGTCAAAGTATTCTGGGCGTTCACTACTCGTGTTTTCAAGTTCGCGCGTCACGTTTTCATCTGCCGTTTCCTCGCTCCGGCGACTAGGGAAAACAGTAAGGACCTCTTTTCCACCTTAGGGGAGAGGTTACCCTAAGGATCAGAAGATTCGGGCTTTAAGTCCCCCCTCCTCTGCGTGATTGCGGGAAGTAGCGATCCCCATGCAATCGTGCTTAAAAAGGATGCCGCACTGTCTCTTAATCAGCCCCGTCCTTTTGCTTCTCGTTCTTCTCACGCTCTCGGAAACCACAGGAGTACCGTGAGTCGTTTCGCGAATGCTCCACCCCGCTTACATTGTTGGCACAGTGGAGCTAACATTCTTAACTTCCTTAACGCCGCTTCCTTAACTTAGGTTTTGGTTTCCGTTTCTTCAGTGGCTGAGTGACATGTTGGGTTAAAACAACGTCAACTCATGCATCCGCCCAGGGTTCGATCCTCAGCCTTTGTTGTTTTATTTACTTACTTTTTATTGTATATTTTGTTACTTTTATTTGCTTATATAAATAAAACGTTTCACAATTTACATCTGGAGATAACTGCATATTGGGTCCTGAAACCCTTAATACCCGATCCTCAGCCAATGAAGCCATTTCTTTGTTTTTTAATTTACTTACTTTTTATTGTTTATTTATTTTATTTTATTTATTTATATTTTGGTTCACAATTTCCATCTGGAGCTAACTGCATATTGGGTCCTAAAACCCTTAATACTTTTGTTTTCACGGTTTGCCAGCCTTTTAATATGGCGAACCATAACACATCTGTTAACATTACCTGTTGGAAATCACATCATTATTTATTTAATAATTTATTTATTCATTCTATTATTATTATTTTATTATTTTACTATTATTTTATTATTACTAGCCCTCAATTGCCCTGTCACAACTTTTTTGGAATGTGTTGCAGGTCTCTGTCACACTTAACATTTACATTTACAGCATTTAGCAGATGCCCTTATGCAGAGCGACTTACAATTGATACAGTCTTACAATCTAAGCAATTGTGGGTTAAGGGCCTTGCTCAAGGACCCAACAGTGGCAGCTTGGCAGAGGTAGGGATTTGAACCCTGCACCTTTTGGTCCATAGTCCAGTACCTTAACCGCTAGGCAACCACGTCAAACCAATTTAAATATTAGTCAAAGACAAATATGGCCTACATGACCATGTGTGAAAAAGTGACCGCCCCCACATTAAAACATAACACCTAAGTTCACTGTCTCTAACCACACTCAGGCCTGATTATTGTCACACCTGTTCTCAGTCCAAAGAAATTCAGGAACAATTCAGAAAAAAGTAATTAAGATCTATCAGTCTGGAAAGGGTTATAAAGCCATTTCTAAAGCCTTGTGACTCCAGTGAACCACAGTGAGAGCCGTTATCCACAAATGGCGAAGACATGGAACAGTGGTGAACCTTCCCAGAAGTGGCCGGCAAACCAAAATTACCCCCAAGAGCGCAGCGACGACTCATCCAAGAGGACACAAAAGACCCCACAACAACATCCAAAGAACTGCAGGCCTCACTTGCCTCTACCATAAGAAAGAGACTGAGCAAAAATGGCCTGCATGGCAGAGTTCCAAGACAAAAACACTGCTGAGCAAAAATAACATGATCCCCAAGACTTTTGGAAAAACATTCTGTGGACTGATGAGACAAAAGTTGAACTTTTTGAAATGTGTGTGTCCCATTACATTTTTGGTAAAAGTAACACAGCATTTCAGAAAAAGAACATTATATGAGTAAAATATGGTGGTGGTAGTGTGATGGTCTGGAGCTGTTTTGCTGCTTCAGGACCTGGAAGACTTGCTGTGATAAATGGAACTATGAATTCTGCTGTCTACCAAAAAATCCTGAAGGAGAATGTCCGGCCATCTGTTCGTGACCTCAAGCTGAAACGAACTTGGGTTCTGCAGCAGGACAATGATCCAAAACACACCTGCAAGTCCACCTCTGAATGGCTGAAGAAAAACAAATGAAGACTTTGGAGTGGCCTAGTCAAAGTCCTGACCTGAATCCTATTGAGATGGTGTAGCATGACCTTAAAAAGACCGTTCATGCTCGAAAACCCTCTAATGTGGCTGAATTACAACAATTCTGCAAAGATGGGTGGCCAAAATTCCTCCACAATGCTGTAAAAGACTCATTGCAAGTTGTTGCAAATGCTTGGTTGCAGTTGTTGATGCTAAGGGTGGCCCAACCATTTATTAGGTTTGGTGGGCAATCACTTTTTCACACAGGGCCATGGACACATTTGGACTTCTTTCTCTCTTAATAATAAACACTTTCATTTAATAACTGCATTTTGTGTTTCCTTATCTTTGACTAATATTTAAATTGGTTTGATGTTCCGAAACACTTAAGTGTGACAAACACGCAAAAAAGTAGGAAATCAGGAAAGGGGCAAACACTTTTTCACACCACTGTATTTATCAAATGAAATGAAGCGGACCAAACAAAACATGAAATATCTTGGTTTCATACTGTCAGCAATGAAATAGCAGTAAATGCAGCAGTAAATGCAAGACAAGACATGCTGTTTTTTTGTTTTTTTTACATTTTCCACACTGTCCCATCTTTTCCATATTTGAGGTTGTAGTTGCAGTGCTCTCTTGTTACTGGGTCAGTTTATATTTACTTCCAAGTATTTAATGGGACTAGTGCTGCTTCATGCAAATGTGAAAATAAATCATTTATATAAATCAGAACATTGAAGCAACAAAGTTTCACCTCAACGACTAGTTATGAGTATATGCCCCAAAGTAAATTCCCCAAAGCTGAAGCCATGAATTGGCAGGCAGGTATGTAGTTTTGGTTCAAATAATGTATATAATATGCAACAGAGTCTACTGAGTTCTGGAAATCAAGTGCCAGAAGTATTACTTTGTATGTATAAGTGCAATTGTCATTAGAGTTCTCTCAATAGGATGTATGTGTGTGTTGGGGGGTGAGGTGCCATGCATATGAGCAAACGTTTGTGTGATGTGAACCAGGTGAGCAAGCCACAGCACTCAGAATACTCTATATATGAGAAAAGAAAAATGAAGTAAGACCAGCTTGCAGTTCAGTTGTTGGAAAAGACTGTATTCTTCTGATGTTATGAAACATAAATCTGTAGGATTTAAGAGTGCTGCAATGTGGTCATTTGCTTTGCATTCAAAGCATTTACATTTACAGCATTTAGCAGATATAATTGATCTTTGATACAATCTGACAAGGCAGAATTCAAGCAGTTGATGGTTAAGGACCTAGCTCAACGACCCAACAGTGGCAACGTAGCACTGCTGGGACTTGATCCCTCCACCATTTTCTCAGTAGGCCAGTACCTTAATTGCTGATCCACCACTGGAATAACAACAGCAGTATTCTTTGCGGGCAACAAGGACTGTGAGGGAGTCTATTGTGATGGAAAGGTATAGTGTAGGTGAGTTCTTCACCAGAAAGGTAAATTCTGTTTTGTATTTCCGTTTCATATGATGTGTTACCATCTAGGAACAGATTTCAGAATGGCAACCTCATGGCAACCTTCTGTGGGACGTGAAGTTTTGTGTGATTTCCATGTAGCAGTGATAACTCTGTGGTCATACACTGTACCAATTGACTTTGTGCACAAAGAGAATAAAGACAAAAAGTACAAAGTACAGAGCCTTGGCAAACACATGTTTACTGCTCCAGGCTATCTGGTAGGATCCGTCTAAAAATAGAAAGTAAATTAGATCAAAACTGCCCCCACTGTCTAAGTCAGCAAGAGTGGGGATACGAATCTGGGGACCCACAGTGTCAGAGGCACAATAAAGGTCTAGAAGAACAAGAACTGATGACATGGAGTCAACTCTCGCTATGAAGGACTTATATTACAGCAGGAAGGGCAGTTTCTGTAGATGACTGGTATCTGGGAGGTCCCAAGATAGCATGATAGATGTGTAAAAATATTGTGCTTCAGGGATTTAGACAGGAATAAAGGGAAGGGAACAGGTCTGACTTGATAACCTCCGTAGCCTTCATAGGAAGCTTCTTTGGCAGAGATGTATTATCCAAATTTTACAGGGGTTCAGCATGCACTGAAAGCTTTGGATCCAAGATGGTGGAGGACATGACACCATTGGGGATTGAAGTCACCAATTAATACAAGACATTGTATCTGTTTTTGATTCACAAGTTGGTTCACAAGTGAAATAAATAATATGTGTAATAAATGCCTAACTGTACATGCTTGCATTCTAAAGTTTGAAGTCATGCCACACAGGAAAATGGCATATTTAACACGGCATTGTTGTATATAAGGATCTCAATTTTAAAAAATTCTTCTTGCTCTGAAATGTGAGACAAAACTTATACCACTTCCCATCCATCATTTTATCTGAATTTTGAAAATTGATATAGACTCAACTGTCGCTATGCAGGTGTGACAACGTATTTCACTTATTTGACAAGATAAATTACATTTATCATCTACACCACCCAAGGAGGATGGGTCCCATTTTGAGTCTTGGTCCTCCCTGTAATGATGATATAAGCCCTCTAGCTTGTATCCATCTAGTTTAGCTTCCCTTGTCCTCCTTCCTACTTTGATTAGTGATCATCCAAGTCAATGACTTTGCTTTCTTGCTGGACAAATGTAGGTTGACTGAATGTTTGCAACCTCCTGGACAAAGTGCTTCATTAAGTCAGAGGATGTAAACATGCTAGGAAGGGGTTTTGGGTAAGGCTAGGTTTCAGGTTAGACTGTCTCCATCTTCCATCAAAGTTCCCTTAAGGGTAGTCGTTTGATAATGGAGAATCTCAGACAGCCAGGAGCTGAAAGTTGCTGCTCTAGCTCACTTGAAGTGGAAGATGACAGAGCAAGTTCAGAGACACGGAGTTAGTGTGCACTGTGCAAGGAGTAGCAGCAGCCAGGTCAGCAGGTAATTTTGAAAAAGGATCAATATGTGGTGAAGATGAGTTCACAGCTGAGGGAAATGACAGCATTTTGACAAGTTGAATATAACTGAAGAGTAAAGAGCAGTGTTGAGGACCAACATAACCAATGTAAATTAGAATGATATAAAGTAATGGATAGACATGTGAAGAAAAAACTTAGAAAGCCAACGCTGAGGATGTAGTCTGATCTGTGGATTGATGGTAAATGTGTGTTAATTAGGATTAAATATCCTAGATGGTGATATCCTAGATTGTGAACGACACTGGAGATTGAAGTCACCAGCTAATACAAGATATAGTATGTGTTTTTGATTCACAAGTCCATATTCTGCTTTAAAATAATGTAATAAATACTTAACCTTACATGCTTGCTGTCACAGAAATCAAGCAAAACAGACGCTTGCAGAGATAAATGGCATTCAGCTGGTTTATTGCATAACCCGGGAGGTAGGCGGGTGAACGGCAAAAGGTTCTATAGCAGGTGGAAAGATTGAGCAATCGGAGCGTCGGTAAACAGTCCAAGGTCGTACCAAAAAGACAGTCCCACAGGCACACAAATCCATCGGTAAATTTAGGAGGGTCAGGTCCGTAAATCCATCCGATGATGACTGACAGGGCAGATTCAACTGGTTAGTAACGGGATTTACCATTTTCAGGATACTGAACGGACCTATATACTTAGGCATAAGTTTTTTACCTCCCTGCGTTGAACGGAAGTCCCTGGTGGAGAGCCATTCGCGGTCTCCGGGTGCATATAAGGGAGTCTCACCACGCTTTCTGAAGAAGTCGACAGCGATATGTGACCATGGGCGATTGAGCACCGGCAGGGGCATGAGTTTACTGACGGGCAGAGTCTTGGGCATCTTGCATTGAGCACACGTGGTGCAGGATGTGATGAACCGATGGATGTCCTGGTGCATCTCCTCCCACCAATACCGACTGGCGAGGAGTTTGAGCGTGTGGGTCTGCCCTGGACGTCCTGAGGTGAGTTAGGAGTGAGCCCACGTGATGAGGCGATCTCGGAAGGGTCTGGGGCCGTACTTGCGGTTATTGGGACACCCAGAGGGAATCGGGAGGTTGGTTAGGGCCCTGTCGATGTCCTCGGCGAATGGAGTTCTGGAGGCAGTATGGGTTTAGTAGAATCCTCCCTTTCCATGCCTTCATCGCAGTGTACACGCGATAGGGTGTCAGCCTTAGTATTGCGTGTTCCTGGACGATAGGTGAGAGTAAAGTTAAATCGAATGAAGAACAGGGACCAGCGGGCCTGACGGGGATTCAGCCGTTTGGCCTCCCAAAGGTACTCCAGGTTTTTGTGATCTGTAAGCACCTGGAATGGGTGTCGAGCCCCCTCTAGCCAGTGGCGCCACTCTTCAAACGGCAATTTGATGGCGAGGAGTTCCCGGTTCCCGATGCCATAATTCCACTCTACCGGGGTGAGCTTGTGTGAATAGAAGGCAATGGGGTGGAGTTTCTTCGAGTTGCCCATGCGCTGCGACAGTACAGCTCCTATGCCAACTGCAGACGCATCAACCTCTACAGTGAAAGGTTCCGAAGGGTCGGGATGTGCCAGCACGGGTGCAATTGTGAAGGCGGACTTCAGGGTCTGGAATGTCTCCTCGGCTCGTGGGGTCCAGGTGAGTGTCCATGCATTGCCCTTGAGGAGAGAGGTAAGCGGGGCCGCCAGACTGCTACAGTCACATATAAACCTCCTATAAAAAGTTGGCAAAGCCTTGATGGTCATGGGTCTTGGCTAACTGAGGACTGCCTCTACCTTGATCTCATCCATAGCGACCCCTCCGGAACTAATAATGTACCCCAAAAAGGTGGTTGAAGACCGGTGGAATTCGCATTTCTCCCCCTTGAGGTAGAGGTTGTTGGCCATTAGACGGGAGAGTATGGCTCTGACTTGAACGTGGGTTATGGGATCTGGGGAGTAGATGAGGATGTCATCTATGTAAGCCACGACAAACTGTCCCAGCATGTCTCTGAGCACATAATTGATCAGAGATTGGAATACAGAAGGAGCATTAGAAAGTCCGAAGGGCATAACCAGATATTTGTAATGTCCCTTTGTGGTGATAAAAGCTGTCTTCCACTCATCCCCGGCTGAATCCTGACTAGGTTGTAGGCGCTGCACAAATCTAGTTTCGTAAAAACTGTGGCACTCCTTAGTTGTTCCAAGGCCACGGGAACCAGAGGTAGGGGATACGGAAACTTTCGGGTTACCTGGTTGAGGCCCCTATAGTCGATACAGGGTCTCAGGGACCCATCCTTCTTTTTGACAAAGAAGAACCCCGAGGCCGCGGGCGACGTGGACGGGCGAATGAATCCCTGAGCCAGTGCCTCCTGCACATAGTCCTCCATGGCCCTCTCCTCCTCCTGAGTGAGTGGATAAACCCTGGATCTGGGAAGGGTGGCCCCCTCCTTGAGCACAATGGTGCAATCATAGCTGCAATGCGGGGGCAAGGTGGAGGCCTTCCTCTGACTGAAGGCCTCCTTGAGGTCGGCATACTCGACTGGGAGTGGAACAGATCCTTCAGAGGTGGGGACTTCAATACTTGTGGATGCAATAGCCAGGTCGGGGTAGGAAAGGCAGTGATTCTGGCAGTGAGGAGACCAGCGGGTAATTTCTTTGGTCGTCCAGGAAATGGTAGGGTTGTGCTTTCATAAGCATGGTAGTCCGAGGATTAGAGGATTTGCCGGCGATTTGATGACAAAGAACTGGACATTCTCCTTGTGCAGGGCTCTGGTCGACATACCAAGAGGGTCCGTAATGGTTGAGACTACGCCTACTCCTACCGGGTCTCCATCAACTGCCGAAAGCCGGAGTTCCTTGGTTTCCATCAACTGCCGAAGGCCGGAGTTCCTTGGAGGGGCGTGTAACCGGAATATTCAGCTTCTGTACCAGCTCTATGTCCATGAAGTTTACATTTACATTTACATTTACAGCATTTAGCAGACACACTTATCCAGAGCGACTAACAATTGGTACAATCTTACAATCCAAGCAATTGGGTCTTGCTCAAGGACCCAACAGTGGCAGCTTGGCAGAGGTGGGATTTGAACCCTGGACCTTCTGGTCCAGAGTCCAGTACCTTACCCACTAGGACTACCACAGTCCCACAAGTTCCCCTCGGTCCCCGCGACGATCAGTGCTAGGAACACATAGTCACCATTAATACAGTGGTTGGAAAATGTAGGCGAAAAGCCTTGGCCACCAACCCCACAATAGATGTACTCACCCGGACCTGCTTGGGTTTGTAGGGACGAGGTGGACGCACACTGCACTCCCTTATACGGTAATCTGGAGCTCCACAGTACGGGCAGAGGCCCTCCTATAGTCTGTGTTGTCGCTGCTCGGGGGATAGCTGGGTAGAGTCGCACTGCATGGGTTCCAGGGTATCCTGTGACAGACTTGGAGGAAGGCAAGGATTGCGTGCAGAGAATTGTGACGGAGTAGAGCGTAAGACTCGAGTCTGTCTGGAGGGTCCGGCATGCAAGGGACGGTTAAACCGGAGTTGATCTACTTTTATGGCCATGTTGATGCATCCCTCAAAAGACAAGCTGCCCTCCCAACAGGCGAGTTCGGTGAGAACCTCCGTGTGAAGCCCATTGCGGAAAGCTACGAGCAAGAGTGCGAAATGCTGCTACTGACCGGTTGCCCTGGCGGAGCTTCATTAATAATTCACCCTGCGAACGGCCTTCATTGGGGTGATTTAAAACGGATTTAAACTCCTCCTGAAAATGTGTGTAAGAGCCCAGCTGGGCCTTAGACCAAGTGGCCGTGGCCCATTCCAGTGCCTTGCCGGTGAGACGAGAGATAACAAATGACATTTTCGCCAAATCGGTACTAGGAGGTGAATTATTGAAATATATGGAGCACTGGAAGAGAAAGCCTTGACAATGATTTGGGGAACAATCAAATTTGTTGGGCTTACTCACCGGAAAGGTGTTGGAAACCTCCGGCAGTGGTGCAGGTAGAGGTGGGGGTGTGGCTGTGGGTGTGGCTACGGGACAAGAAGGGAGCTGGGCGGCGATCTCCTTCATGCCCTCTGTAATTTGGCTGAGCTGTGTCTGTAGACCCTCCTGTTGTACCTTTAGTGCCTCCACACACTGAGCAAACGAGTCAAAAAGATGCTGGTGTTGACTGAGAGTGGAGGCTTGGCTACTCACAGCGGCAAGCAGATCCTTTACCTCTGCTGTCTCCATGTGGCAAAGTATTCTGTCACAGAAATCAAGCAAAACAGACGCTTGCAGAGGTAAATGGCGTTCAGCTGGTTTATTGCAAATAACCCGGGAGGTAGGCGGTTGAACGGCAAAAGGTTCTATAGCAGGTGGAAGGATTGAGCAATCGGAGCGTCGGTAAACAGTCCAAGGTCGTACCAAAAAGACAGTCCCACAGGCACACAAATCCATCGGTAAATTTAGGAGGGTCAGGTCCGTAAATCCATCCGATGATGACTAAACGCTCGGTACGCATGTAAGGATACAGAGGCAATACTTCGCGTTTGCGCAGCCAAGACGCTGAGTATAAATGGAAGTGAGGACAGGTGAGAGTCATCAGTACTCGGGTGACGCCGATCTGGAGGTGAGGCTTAGCTGGGCTTGGGGAGTCATGTGTTCCCCAAGTGCATTGCGAGAGTTGATGTGTGCCCCGTTCTCGGAGGTGGACTGAGTAGATGTAGGACTGAAGTCCAGCAGCGTGACACTTGCATTCTAAAGTTTGAAGTCATGGCACACTGGAAAATGAGGTATTTTATCAGGGCAGTGTTGTACATAAGGATTTGGATTTTTAAAAATTCTTCTTCTTGCTCAGAAATGTTAGACAAATAGCATACTTCGTTAAGTGCATACAATAATAAACATGTTGTAAAGATCTTTATACACTTGCTGAAGTTTTGCCTATTTATCATTATGAAAATATAAATGTAATTTCAGAAAAGGTGTTGCTTGTAGTTTGTCTAGTACAATTGCAATAGCTAATGCAAAAACATAATTCATGGGGAAAACTAAATGTCTTGCAGGGTGCATTAGACTTTACTTCCAGCCATCGTTCTGAACAAAATATGGCATAATACAGTCAGTTACTAGGCCAATTTTACTTTGATCTGTTATTACAGATCTCATAGCGCAATCAGTAACCAATTTTCTACTTATATTGGTGCTTGAAAGTTTGTTTGGCTTTAGAATATGTTTCTGCATAGATATAACCTTCACATCTGCTTGGAGGGATTTTGTGCCCATTCTTCTATACAGAACAGCTTCAACTCTGGGATGTTGATAGGTTTCCTCACATGAACGTCTTACATGACATTTCCATTGATTAAGGTCTCGACTTTGAATTGGTTACTCCAAATAACCTTGGTCTTCTTTAACCATTTGTTGCTGTTGTTGTGTGCTTAAAATAATTGTCTTGGTGCCTGACCCACTTTCTCTTGAGATTCAGTTCATGGACAGATATCCTGAAATTGTTCTTTGGATTTGCTGGTATAATTCAAAATTTATTGTTCCATTAATGATGGCAAGTTTCCTGGCTCAGATGCCATAAAACAGGCCCAAACTATGAAACTACTAAAACCATGGTTCTTGTGCTGGAATTTAATGTTTTTATTTCTCCAAACATTACCTAACACTTCTCATTTAAAGCAAAAGCTCTCTTTTGGTCCTATATGTCCAACAATGTTTTGTGAATAGTGATCTGGATTGTCTATTTTCCAGATGATGGGCAGGAATGTTCGTTTTGGATAGCATTTGCTGGGACTTATGGACCACTCATATCTGATTGTCGTCCCATTAACTGACAACACCTGAGTCTAATTTCATCTTCAAAATTGATTGTTAATCCTAGAGTTTCACATACCTCTGCCACTCAGATCTGCCACACAGATATGCAATACTAGCTTATTTGCTCAATAAATAATAATGTATAACATTTGTTTTGATTTGTGATTTCTCTTATTAATATACGTTTCGACTTGTTTAAAATCCTTATGATATTAATCTCATACATACGCAGAAATAACTTTGTCCCATTTTTCTGCCACTCTTGTGCAGTACAGTTACTTAAAATAGGTAATCCAAGGTTTACATAATAAAAACAATGCTACCAGTACAATATTTCCTGCATTTTGTTAATATAAATGAACAGCCAGCATAGTGGTTAGCGCAGACACCAACAGGTACAGTGTCCCCAGTTTGGTCCCGACCTCGAACTCCGGTTTTCTCATGCGGTCCAAAGATATGTATTAGGATAATTGATTTCAGTAAAGTTTTGGGCAGGATGTAAAGCATATAAATGATCAGTGTTGCAAAAGGTTAGCAAATATACAGTAGTTAGAAGATTCATGCACTCATGCACATTTAATTTAAAGGTTTTAACTAGATTGCGAAGATCTACAATAACAGAAGCTACTTAAGCAAAAATGATATCCCATATAATATTTGGAGTTTTTTAATTATGTAAGTATACATACTGGCTCCACTGCCCATAATCAGTTCTGTTACATCACAGTTTGCTGCAGGGGCACCACCAGACCCATTTTACTAGAGCATGTGCCCTAGTAAAAGGTTGCTGTACCCCACTAAGTTCACTGCAGTACAAAGTGAATTTTATAATATAATGTAAATTGAATTAATCTGTTCCAGACACCCAGAAAATCCATGCTGTATAAGGTATTAACTGCACTAATGGAGTTTTATTGCACAGGTGCTCCCTGATTTACGATGGGTATATGTTCCAACAAATCCATCTTAAGTTAAATGTAACATGAACTGATGAGTTTAATATATTCAATACTAGATCACACAACAGCCTATTACACATTAACACTTACAGTAAATTACAATTGGTCGAAATTGTTAACACAAATCTTACTTTATAATAAACTGCTTAAAAATCTCATGTAATTTAGTGAGTAATGGATTAAAAGTAAAATCAAAACCCTTACTCTATTGGTTAACTCAGGGCGCTAGCTGCTAATGCTAACTGCTCAGCCTGAAAGCCAAGAGGATTCAATTCTGTTTTCCTTTTGGTTGGCTGTAATTATTAAGACTTATTACTTACTTACTATCAATATAGTGCTGTAGATGTAAAAATAAAGAAGAACACGATAAACACAGAGGAAATCTTCACTGAGCAAGAGCAATTGTGAATCTGAATCATTGTGTACTAAATTGTGAATTGAGTTTGGCTGAAACAAGTTGTGTGGCTTGCCCCCTACAAATTCAAGCAAGTGCGCTGAGTCAAAATGCATCAAGAACCTAATTTGACAAATTCCGAGGTGGTCAAGAACTGAGGTACCACTGAATTAGACTACTAAAGCAAAGGCATCAGTTACGCTAACATAAACAAAATTAAAGCAATTAATAAAATCTTTAGTGTTAATTTGTTCTTCATTTCTCATCCACGGTAGAGTAGCTGTGCCCGTTTGAATTCCGTGTGTGCCCCAGCAATACAAGTAGTCTAGAGAAACACCCCTGGTTTGATGATCAGTTTCTCACTCAGAGTTAGCAGCCATGGCTTAACCAATTAATTATGAAAAAAATATCACATTTGCTTAATAAAAAAATTATTTAAAAAGTATTAATTCAGTGATGATCAAGTCCTGGTCACCTCATAGCAATGTCTCAAGTGTTGGAATCTAGAAATGCTGCAGTTAGAATTTCTATAAATGTATTTCCTTATTTTTTTGTTTCTTACTTGGATTGGATTTTTGTTACCTCAAAATAAAGTTGTATAGAGAAATGTGCCTGTGTAAGTGCCCTCCTTTACTGACCCCTGTTTCCTGATCTTTCCTAGTATGAGTATTTCAATGCTGTGCTCATCAATGAGGTGGATGAGGAAGGGAATAGCGTGGAATTAGGAGGAGAGTTCATCCTGCAGCCCAATGACCATTTCAACAACCTGTCTGTTAATCTCAGCCTCAGCGTGGTCCAGGTACCAACCAACATGTACAACAAAGGTACGTTATTAATACTAGTATGCTGACTACTCAGTTGTTGGTGTTCCACATCTCAGTAATGTGTCTGAAGCAAATTATAAGTGTGTAGTCACAACACCCCGATTAGGAGCATTCCAGTTAATATGAGGCATGGAGAAAGCTGAAAAAATATGGCTTAAAAACTGAACAAAACACAACATGCTGACTACTGGGGAAGAAAAACTAGCCTTTTGCAATGTTGCAGGGCTGTAAAGAAACAAAACTTTGCCATTACTAAAAGAGAAGGAAACATGAGGAATAGGAAACAAAAAAGTGGATACCAAAAAAAAACAGAGAGTAAGTGCATATCATAGTAAAGTGGCCAAAATCAGAGTGGACCAGGAATAAGGATGTGACAAGATACATGGACCCTACTTTTTAAATACTATATACTATATAGAATTGGCCTGGAGCAGAGGGATGGAATGAGACTTGGCGGGAAAGAAAGCTGGAGAAGAAACAGTGTGAGTTGCCCAGGAAAACTGTATTCACATGGGCTGACAAAGTGACAGACAACCATTCATTTCCCATGTCAAAGTGTAACTCAAAACTGTGATTCAGTTGACAGCTGAAGGCAAATCAAGAAGTGACACTAAAACTGAGAAAGTCTTAATGGTATGTCATTAAGTGACAAATCCCAGTGATTTGTTTTTTATTTTGTGGACCAATCATATGATGCAAGTGTATGACATCATCTATGAGCTCTACCCTCTTGATTTTAGTTTCTTCAGCAGTGTTTATGCTGTAAAGATGGTCACTACTAGGCACAGCCCACCCATAAGAGATAAACATTGCTCTCTATTGTGAACATTGTAAGAGAAACACAAAAACTCTGACCGTTAGTGGATCTGGAGAATGACATACAGACTAAGGAAAAATGACAAGAACAGGTCAGAGTGTTTGGTGGACAGGTTGCATCTACTAGTGAGGCTAGACGGATGGCAAGTTCTCATCAAGTAGTTTGCATGTTCTCTCACGCTTGGTTGGATTTGTATTCCAGTTGTTCCGGTTTCCTCAAACATTCCAAAGACATGCTTTAAGTAACCTAGTCACTCTAAATTGCCCCAGTAGGAATGTATCTGACTAGTATTGATGCAACCTTGCTTTAGTGCGTAAAGTCTAAGGGAAAGGGAAAAAAGGTAAAATGTAGGTAAAAACTTATATATATCACATTACATTATGCCTACAGTTGTGATATACAGTGGTCCTTGAAAGGGTTTGAATCCTTTAGAACTTTTGATATTTCTGCGTAAATATGACCTAAAACATCATCAGATTTTCACACAAGTCCTAAAAGTAGATAAAGAGAACCCAGTTATACAAGTGAGGAAAAAATCATTTGGTCATTTATTTATTGAGGAAAATGATCCAATATTTCAAAGGTTTGTGAACCTCTAGGATTAGCAGTTAATTTAAAGGTCAAATTAGAGGCAGGTGTTTTCAATCAATGGGATGACAATCAGGTGTGAGTGGGCACCCTGTTTTATTTAAAGAACAGGGATCTATCAAAGTCTGCTCTTCACAACACGTTTGTGGAAGTGTATCATGGAGATTTCTGAGGACCTCAGAAAAAGAGTTGTTGATGCTCATCAGGCTGGAAAAGGTTACAAAACCATCTCTAAAGAGTTTGGACTCCATCAATAAACAGTCAGACAGATTGTGTACAAATGGAGGAAATTCAGTACCATTGTTACCCTCGACAGGAGTGGTCAACCAACACAGATCACTCCAAGAGCAACCAGATACTGAAAGGAAAGGTTCACAGACTTTTTTTGCTACTCACTAATATGTAACATTGGATCATTTTCCTCAATAAATAAATGACCAAGTATATTTATTTGTCTCATTTGTTTAACCGGGTTCTCTTTATCTACTTTTATGACTTGTGTGAAAATCTGATGATGTTTTAGGTCATAATTATGCCGAAATATAGAAAATTCTAAAGGGTTCACAAACTTTAAAGCACCACTGTATGATGCAATAAAGAATAATGAATTTTCTGAAGGAAAATAACTTTGATGTATAGTATTTCTGTTTTTGATGGAGTGTCTTAATTAGCTGCTTAATTAACAGTGATTATGCTGATTATATGCTTCAAATAGATTGCACAAGTGAAGTCGTATCCTTGATCTGAACAGAATGTATGCTATTTCTGGCAGACACAGACAGCGATTCAGATGGTATGTGAAATAAGGCTAGGTTTAGTATTATTGGCAATTTTTCTTTAGAAAGAAAACAAAAATAAGAAAACATAGGAGAAAATCCTTCCTGTTAGAAAGCTAAGACACTATGATGGCTGTTTTTATTTATTTTAATATTTTTGCCTGAGTATGTTAAGCCATCCATAACATTGACTCTCTGTGTTACGGTTTACTATGTAAACCAGGGGGTTTTAGAACCCACTGCCAGGTAGCAGGTGTAAGCAAGCTCTGCTGTTGGGGCTGAGGAGAGGCCTAACATGTATTTGGGACTGTTAACACTTCACAAAAACAAAACCACGTATACACATAACGATTTGCACCTCCAGAGCAGGCATCGGAGATTGGAGCACGCAAGTAGGGGCTAAGTGGTTCTACCCACCAAGCTGTTGGAGTCGAGTGGCGAAAGTGCGGAATTGTGTGGTGTTATCACCAAACACAGGAGCCGTTCCAGCACAGACTCGATGAATGTTGTTAATAATAAGAATAAGCAGTTAGACTCTGCGAGCACATGGCACTTAAAGTATGACAGAAATGCCACTAACAATGTTGAGCGGCGATGTGGGGAGTATTAGACGATAACGAAAGTCACTTGTTTGAGTACACCAGTTCGGGGGTCAGAGTCAACTCCGAAAACAGTTCATGAGTCAAACAAGGCCTGGATATCTGCAATGGCGGCAACAACACCACAGGTGGCATGCGCTGGTAAAAAATACAGCGCTTGCAAGGTAGCGAACGGGAAGTAAAAGCGAGAACCCGATCACTGGAGTAACCTCACCAATACTAAATACTAAATCTAATTTAGAGCCTTCCTACTCTACCACACTTTTTCTCTACAAAGAAAGCATGTTTACCATCTATACCTAGCCTAAGCCAGCAGTGCAAAGTAGAAAGCAAGGGTGCGAAAAGAGACACTGCTCACGAATGGCCTTAAATACCTGAACAAGCAGGTGTCCCTTGTTAGTTGTAATCAGCACCTATACTAATTGACACGTGTGCTAGGGATTGCCTTGCCAATTCCAGCACATTTACCTCACTTCTAGTGTTGAGCTGAATTGCGTGATTCCTAATACTCTGCCCATCTTCATATACTAACTTAAGACACACCCCTAGAAAAAGGCCTGCTCTGTCTTGCATAAATGTCCGGGAGTTATTTTTATCTCACTTATCTCACTTATTTTAATTACTGGTATGCTTCATTTTATTAGATTTTTATTCTGTGCTATTTAAAAAAATTTTTATACTTTATATTTATTGTATGTAATGTGATGTGATTAATATTATGTAATTTTTACTGTAAGGTGCTATTTTAAGGTGAAAGGCACAAATAAATAAAAAACATTATTATTATTATTATTATTATTATTATTATTATTATTATTAGTATTAAACTTTTCAAATTAAACTTTGACACATTATATAAAATACAAATACAAAAAGTTATATATATTTTAAATTTATTGGAATCTATTCTACTTTAAAAATAATTTTAGGACGTAAAGTAATATGTAATAATAATAATAACAAGAAGAAGAATAAAATGAGATATAAATAATTTGAAGGATAATTTATAGTAGATAAAGTATTCCTGTTTAAAGAGGTGTGTATTAAGGTGGGATATGAAGGTAGGCAGAGTGTCAATGTTATGTGTGGCTTGTGGAAGAGTTTTCCCATCAGTGAGGAGCAGCACGACTAAAGGCTCTAAATCCCATGATTATTAGAAGAGGATGATCTGAGAGTACGAGAAGGTGTGCAAATGTGGAGTAGATCAGAGAGATACTGATGTACTAGGTTATGAAGCATCTTGAAGGTGAGAACCAGAATATTGAAATCAATACGGTATTTAATAAGTAGCCAGTAGAGTTGCCGGAGGACAAGAGTGATATGTTCTATTGAAGAAGTTCTGGTAATGATGCAGGCAGCTGTATTTTGAACGAATTTAACTTTATAGAGTAGTTTGTGAGGGAGGCCAGATAGACTGGAGATGAAGTATTCAATGTGTGAAGTGACTAAAGCATGCACAAGACATTAGTGCTATGAGTTATAACAGACTGATGTACGCGATTCATATTACGTAGATGAAAATATGCAGGCTGAGTGATATTATTGTGCACTTCAAAGAGTAGACAACTGTCAACAAACAAACTATTAGGCCAAGGAGGCCACTGGCTTGAGCTGTGAAACATGGAATGGCGGTTGATTCAGATAGAAGGGGTATTGACAATCTTTTCAATGGGAAACGGACCTATATAATATGGTGCCAGCTTCTTGGACTCTAACATGAGGGGAATGTTCTGAGGCAGAGAGCCAGACAGACTTCCCCGGAGTGTACATGGGTCCAGGTCTCTGGTGGCGGTCGGCTGAGTGCCGGGCGGCACCACTGGCCTTAAGAAGGGCCGACCTGGTGGACTTCCAAATCCTCTGGCACCTCCGTAGGTTGTGTTTAACCAAGGGGACAGCCACCCCAGACTCCAGGTCGGCAAACAACTTTGGCTGATACCCTAAGAATGCCTCGAAAGGCGAAAGGCCTGTGGTGGAATCTGAGAGAGTATTGTGGGCGTACTCCACCCAGGCCAGATAGCGACTCCACTTTGCTGGATTTTGAGCGGAGAGGCAGCGCAGAGTGGCTTAAATTTCCTGTTTGGCCCACTTGGCCTGTGTGCTAGATTGGGGATGAAAACCAGACATAAGTCTCATCGTGGCTTCGATGGCCTTACAAAAGGCCTTCCAGACGTGTGACGTGAACTGGGGCCCCGATCCGATACAATGTCCGTGAGAATTCCATGAGTCTTGAACACTTGGTCAAACAGTATGTTTGCCATTTCCAAGGCTGTGGGAAGTTTAGTCAAAACTATGAGGCAGATGGGCTTGGAGAAGCAGTCAATGACCGTAAGGATGATGGTCTTACCGTTGAATTTGGGGGGCCCCATGATGAAATCCCCCACAATGTGTGACAGAATGGGGAGGGGTTGAAGGAGTCCAGCAGGGGGCTGGTACGAGGTCTTGTTACGAGCAAAAATGGCGCACGCAGCCACAAAACTCCTTAACATCAGCATCCATGGCTGGCCACCAGAAGTACCTCTTCAGGAGGGCCAAGGTGCGGTGATTTCCAGGGTGCCAGGCAAATTTAGAGCTATGGCCCCATTGGGGCACGGTGGTCCTGGCCGCTTTGGGTACATAAAGATGGTCAAGCAGTCAACCCCTGGGCTTCGGCTTGATCCCCTGCTCCTATTTGACAGTTTGCTGGACCTCCCAGAACAGTCGGCCCGCAAGACGGTGGGCAATGAGGATGGTGTCCGTGAAATCATTATTGTTTTCAACAGAGAACTCGTGAGACATAGCATCCGGCTTGGCATTCTTGGAGCCAGGTCGGTAGGTCAAGGCCAAATCGAAACGAGAAAAGGGCCCATCTGGGTTGGCGAAAGTTGAGTCTCTTTGCCGTTTCGATGTGGGCCAATTTTTTGTGATCAGTCCACACAACAAAAGGCAATTCTGAGCCCTCCAACCAGTGCTTCCATTCTTCACAGGCCAACTTAACAGCGAGCAGTTCTCGATTCCCGACGTCATAGTTGGCCTCAGCAGGGGTGAGGAGTTGAGAATAAAAGGCACAGGGGTGGAACTTATTGTCCAGGCCCACTTGTTGTGAACGGACGGTACCCACGTCAGAGTCCGATGCGTCGACCTCCACGATGAACTGTTTACTTGGGTCTGGCTGAATCAAGCCAGGTTCTGAGATGAGCAGGACCTTAACCCTTTAAATGGAGTCTTAGTGGAGGTCAACTGGGTGAGGGGCATCGCCACTTTGCTATAGTCTCTAATAAAATGTTGGTAGAATTAGCAAAGCCCAGGAAGCGTTGAAGCTCCTTTTGACTCGAGGGAACGGGCTACTCTGTGACTGCCCGGATCTTGGCTGGGTCCACTTTGATGCACCCACTCTGGATTATAAAGCTGAGGAAGACAACGGTACTGGCATGGAACTTGCACTTCTTGGCCATGTTGTAGAGCTTGTTTTCTAGGACACAGGACAAAACTAGCCAAACATGCCTGATATGTTTCCCTTCGGACTGGGAAAAGATAAGGATGTTGTAGAGGTAAATGAATACAAAACGGTTGAGGTAATCTCTGAGGACATCATTAACTAGGGCCTGGAAAACTGCAGGGGCATTAGTGAGGCCAAAGAGCATAACCCTATACTAGAAGTGGCTCAGTGGGGTGTTAAATTCAGTCTTCCACTTGTTTCCTTGTCTTGTCTTATGCACACAAGGTGGTAGGCATTGCGCAACTCTAACTCGGGGATGATGGCGGCCCCTTACAGAAGGTCAAAGGCAGACAAATCGAGAGGAAGTGGGTATTTGTTGTGCTTGGTTATCACATTCAGGCCTCTGTAGTCGATACATGGTCTAAGAGTTCCATCTTTTTCACTCTGGGACAGGTTATATAGATGGCCAGTAGGCAAAAGTAATTCAATTGCACAATCATAGGGATGATGAGGATGATAGGAGTGGAAGGCCCTTGGCATGGTCCTTGTTAAACCCCTCTTGGTGGTCGTGGTACTGACGATGCACCTTGGAGAGGTCCATGGGTTCCTTGGGCCAAGAAGTGCGAGACATGGTCTTGGAGGGAGGCACCGCCGATAGGAGGCAGCTTTGGTGGCAGAAATCTCTCCACCACATGATCTTTCCTTGATTCCAGTCAATGGTGGGGTTGTGGCAAGCCAACCACGAGTGACTGAGGACTAGAGGTGACTTGGGAGCATGAGTAACAACAAAGGTAATAACAGTGGTGGGTCACAGACAGGACCAGAGGAATTTGGAGAGTCTGGTGGGTAATGTGGGCTAGCAGGCTGACATCCAGAGAACAGGCGCATCTCGGGGTTTCCAAAGCTTCCAGCTGAGTGCCGTGCTGAGACGCAAGGGCTTGGTCCATGAAGTTGTCCTCTGCTCTTGATTCAATCAAGACCTCCACGGGGCATGTGACTCACAGGTGTGACTGACAACAGGTGTGACTGAGGAGGACTTTCCTTTATACTCGTGAGTGTCCCCAGGTTTACTGACGAGCTCCCCCTTTTGGGTGAACCGGGCAGGAGGAGATAACGTGGTTAGAATCCCCACAGTAGAAACATAGTTCCTGCTTTCTCCGTCTACAGCATTCTAGGGGGCAAGTTTAGTGCGGCCCAACTGCATGGGTTTAGGTTCTCCAAGTGGGGCAGGATTGGGAGCCACCAGGAGCGGGGCCTCAGAGGCAGTGAGTCTTGAGCGGGGAGACAGCGTCACCTGGACCGGACGCTGGGCCCTTTCCAACCGCTGTTCGGGGAAGTGGCAGTCCAGTCAAACGTCGAGTGCCACTAAAGATTCTAGGTCTGGAGGCTTGTCACGGGCCGCTAACTTGTCTTTGAGGCGTTCGGACAACCCTTTGCGGAATGCCTCGAACAGGGTGAGGTCATTCTACTGGGTGTCTGCAGCCAACAACCAGAACTCCACAGCATGGTCAGAAACAGACCGAGAGCCCCAACGCAGACTGATGATTTGTCTCTACGCCGCTTCCCCATGGCTAGGGTGGTCGAACATTGCCCTAAACTGGTAGAGGAAGTCACCGTATGAGACGTCCTCAAAACCCCTTTTGGCGAGCGTGGCCTCAGCCCACATTAAGGCCCTATCCCACGGGAGGCCAATAACGTAGTAGACCTTACGGGCATCTGTGGCAAAGGCCGAGGAGCGCAACCTGAACACTGCATGAGGAACACCCGACTTACTAACTTACTGAGATCACCTGAGAAGGGTTCAGGGTAAGTAATGGGGGCTTTCAAACTTGTCGAACAAGGCATGAGATCCCGTGTGGCAGGAGTGGAGGACTGTGGTCCAGAGGGGGCATCCAGAGATGGTGTAGAGTCCTGTATGCCACCGGAGACTGGTGTGGTCTGGCTCGTGGTGCTGGGTTGGCAGCCTGGGAAGAACATGAAAGAAAATGATTAACTTGACTATAAAGTTTAATTACTTGGGTATTAAGAAGACGTTTAGATTCGTGTAAGATATTTAGAAGCTTGTCATGCTGCATCAAACAGGCTTCCTGGTGGTTGATCAGCATGCTAATAGGTACTGGGTTGACTGCCTGAGGATCTGCGGGTTCCATAGTGCCCAGATCATACTGTTAAGGAGGGGGATTGGGGAGTGGGGATCCCCCAGGCAATTTTAATAGGAACCCTAGATACAGATCAACAGGCGGACAAAGGACTAGGTATAAATAAAAGAAGGTTTTATTATACAATAAACAGACAAGGTAGAAAATGAAAACGTAACGATACTTAAATGGCGTGGCAAAGCAAACATAACGAAAGTCCAGAATGCCGACTCGAGAGAATAAGAAGCCTGCACAAAAAAAAAACCAAAAGCGAGGATAACCAGGAAGTACGGCAGCGGCGTGTGGCTTCCTTCCACGGGTGAAGAGCGCTCCCGCAGGTGGGGATTAATCCAGGGAATGTGTGGCAAATAGACAGGTGGCAGGTTCGTTAGCGGACGTTCTGGCGAAGTCAGGCTGTGAAGAATGAAGCTTTATGACATGCGGCTGATGAGTGATGATGACAAACAGGTGAGCAGTAAAGGTGGAGACGAGGCGTGGTGACAACCAATATCTGCGAAGGAAGCAAAACACACAACACACGCACGCCATACTTGAAAACATAAACAAAATGAGCGTACAAATAAGGGATCGTGGCAAAAGGGCAAAACGAGGCAAAAAAACGAAGCGGGAACACAGCGAACCCAGACAGTAACTTGGGTATTGAGTAGCCTAGCATGTTGTAGTAGTAATAGTAGTAGTAGTATTGTGCTATTATTTGTTTACTATTAATAAGTTATTTCAACATAATTTCGCATGGTGAAACAGAATATTGTCTTAAATACATACCACGATTTGCAATCACACCCAGCAGCTTCATTCAGCAACTTAAGCAACATACAGCAGTCATGTATGGCAATATTTACTGCATCCATTTGAACAGTGGAATGGACAGCCTAAATTACTTATTGAACCACTAAGGTAAAAATACAGGTGAGCATGGACCATGGCATGTATGAGTTTCAGGTTCTGGGAAATTGAGTCTGGGAGCTTGGTGGAAGATTAGTGTGCAACATTGGAAATGCTGTGATTGTCACATACAATTTAAATGAGATAAGTAACTTATATAATTAGTAATTTAGTAATTTTTACACTACAGTATCTGAATGTCCCTCATTCCAAAAAAATTGAATGGACATTGACTATTCATCTAGCAGGAGCCTTATCTTCATTATTTCCTACCTCGTTACTTTTTAGTAAAACCCATCTACTTTCAATGATATCAGCATCATATAGTGGTGCAGAGGACCCTTTTGTTTGCCTATTATCTGTAAATTAAGTGGGGTTGCACTGCTACAGTGTGAAAATAGTCTTATTCTTTGTGTTATACCAAGTGTGCAAGTGTGTTTTGTCCTGTCTCGCGGTGCATTATCCTTTTAGGGATAAATGTTAAAATATAAAATAACAAGCCACTGAATAAAATGAAAGTTTGAAAGTTCCCAGATAAGAGGGAATTAGGGGGTCATGAAATAGGCAATGAGAACATTTGGAACACAATAATTTTCCACTATACAACAGCAGATTAGGGGATTACAACAGCGTATAACAAGAAGCTGGATAGCAGACATTTATATAGTGAGGGAGTACAATATATTTAAAATATTAAGGTAGAGTAATACTAATATAATAAGATACTTCGTTCATCAATGTCTGATAAATGTATCTTAATTAGAACACTTTCTCTGCTAATTAAGGTGTGTGTGTGTGTGTGTGTGTGTGTGTGTGTGTGTGTGTGTATACTTAGTCTTGGTAAACATAAGTATTGGAGACGTCCCATTGACATAATGATTATTGTGCCTTATTAGTGTTATAGCTTCACCTAACCTTAACCTCAGTAACCCAGAGAAAATCTTTTGTCTCTTTTGGTTTTTCAATAATCAATTCCACGTGTCTCGTCTTGGCCAAGGACAGCACACACACATACAGAAACACGCTATTGTACCATATTAGTGTTACACCTAACCCTAACCTTAAGATCATTAACGGAGAGGAAAACTTTGGTCTCTTTTGGTTTTTCAATAAGTTACATTTATTTATTTAAAAAAGCAGGTTTCCAGATAGGGACCAGCAAAATGTCACAATGATATATAAACTTGGCCCCCACACACACATATACACAGGGATGTAATCTGCTCTTACAGGGAAGTGTATCTCATAAGTGAAATGACAGTGCAAGTGATTAATGATAGAGTAAATCCATAATAGCACAAAGATTGCTGCCAAGGAAGATAAATTGTAGCTACAATCTGAGTCAGAAAGAGATCAGTCTCAATGCCTGCTGTGTGTGTAGTCTGATTACATACACACTAGTGTTCATTTTAGCACCAATTAAATTTTATTCAACATTGTTAGTAGAGTTAGTCAAGTTTCAATCATTTGGTTGCTGGATTTAGTGTAGGTTTAGTTAATGAAAAAGTACAAAAGTTTATACAAACCATAATCATAGTCGAACACTGTTATCCACAAGTACCGTGTTTGGAAAAGCTTCCAGATAGTAATAAATACTGTGGGAAAATTTCCATTTCTCCATTACAGTTACTTTCACTGACATCAGAATCATATCACTCTCCTTGTTTAGCCCTTCTGCCACTTGTCTGTGGCTGCAGTTGCCTGTTTGTAGCAGACAGGAGCAGCATCCGGTGTGATCTTCTGCTGCTGTAGCCCATCTGCTTCAAGGTTTCACATATTATGCACATCTAAGTGATTATTGAGTGGTCAACAAAGCATTTTCACCCAGAGAACTGCTGCTCAATTGCTCTTTTTCTGACCGTTCTCAGCAAACTATACAGATGGATGTGTGTGAAAATTCCAGTAGATCAGCAATTTCTGAAACACTCAGACCAGCCTGTTTAGCACCAGCAACCAGGCCACATTCAAAGTCACTTAAATCACCTTTGGTCCCCATTCTGATGCTTTAGCAGGTTGTCTTGACCATGTCTATATGCCTAAATGCATTGAGCCATGTGACTGGCTGATTAAATTTTTACGTTAAAGGGCAGTTGAACAGGTGTATCTTCTGTAGTGGCGGTGTATGAAAGGCATTTTTAACTATTACACTAGTGAAAGAAACGTTTGGAGTTAGACTTGGAAGTTTTATCCAGTGATGTGCATGCATAACTTGCAGAATCACTGTAAAGTCCATATACATATATAAGACCCATTTAGATAAAAAGAGTGTTAGAGATAAACATAATGCAGTGTAATGAGAAGAAAATTGCATTTTCCATAGTAGAAACACATCAGAATATGGTCTTGTGTTGGTAAATTGCATAGTACTACATTTAGTAGTGTAAAAGGTTTCTGTCATAATTTCTTTTTCATTATATTGAGCTCTTCATTGCTATTTTGATTGTAAAATATGTAAAGTCATGAATGAGATTAACAATCTTACTGTCACATCAAACTGATTGATATGAAATTGTGACAAAGGCAATTCTGAGCCAGGAGTACTTTGGGTAGAATAGTAATCCTGACACAATATGATTGTGTTAGTAGTCACTGTTAGTGCATTCATTGTTAGTTTTCTTGGGTATTTTGAAATTATTATTACATTCCCCAGGCCATATTTCCAATTTACATTTGGTGAAAATATGTGTCAGTAATAGAAAAAGGGGGAAAAAAAAACAGTCGGATTGATTGGTAGGTTGAGTTTGCCTAATTCTTACTTCTTATCTGCGAGTTTACTTACTGCAATGTTTGCTGTTTCATTCAGTGTAGCAGCACAGACAGGAACCACATTACTATGTCAGCATCTATAAAGAAGGCTAAAAAAAAACCCAAATATGGTCATTTAGCTCATACTGAACAACGAGCATTCTTAATTACACAGTCATATCAGAATTATGATCACCCCTTGTTTCTACACTCACTATTTACACTCTGTTTACCATATAGTTTGTAGTTCTGTAGTTCTCTGCATACATTGTTAGCCCTCTTTCACCCTGTTCTACAATAGTCAGGACCCCCAGAGGAATACCACAGAACAGGTACTGTCTGGGCATTGGATCATACTTAGCATGGCAGTGACATTGAAGTGATGGTGGTGGTGTGCTAGTGTGTATTGTGCTGGTATGAGTAGATTAGACAAAGCAGTGCTGCTTTTTTAAACACCTCACTGTTACTGCTGTACTGAAAATGGCTCACCAGAAATATCCTGCCAGCAGGGTACTGTGGGCAGTGTCTTGTGACCACTGAAGAAGGACTAGAGGATGATTAACACAAACTCTGCATCAACAGACGAGTTTTGGGTCTGACTTTACATCTACATGGCAGACCAACTAGGTAGCTGTGTCCAATAGAGTGCACAGTGAGTGAAAGACAGTGTTTAAAAACTCCAGCAGCACTTTTGTGTCTCATCCACTAATACCAGCAGAACACACACATAACACACTACCAGTGCTGAGATCCACCAACCATATAGTACCTGATCTGTGGCGATCCTGTGGGAGCTCTGACAACTGAATAACAGGGTGAAAGGGAACTAACAAGGTATGCAGAGAAACAGACGGACTGCAGACTGTAATTACAGAACTACAAAGTGCATCTATATGGTAAACAGAGCTGATATATTGGACAGTGAGTGTAGGAACAAAGGGTGGTCATAATATTCCAATATGATTGCGTATTGTACAGTACTTTCTTCAAACATACAGATGAAATATTTTTTCTAGAAGTCAATTAGATCTTTGTTTATTAATAGATTCTGCTTCAGAATATGAAGGCATAAAATCCCTGTCTGTTGTTATGCAAGCTTTAAATTGGCAGGGTGCATACCTCATAACTCAAGCCCTTCAAAGGATAGGCAGTATGTTCCAAATAGAAAGCTAGTCTTCAATGGTTTTGTCACTGAGCTGGATTCAAGTCCACTCAAAGCAATTACGTGCTTATCTCCTCAATAAGACATCTTTATGGTAATGACAACACACATAATTAGTATAAAGCATCTAATATTTTGCATGCACAGCTTTTACATGAAGGCTGTTTTTTATAATTATGTTATGTTATAAACTTTTAGAAGTCGAACAGCTGAACAATTATCAGTAATTAAACATTTTTAATGCCCTACAGTGCGAAAATAAGCTTAATTGTAGTCAGTGAAAGGCAGATTCAGACTTAATAAAGGAAATGCTGATGCATTTTACTCTGCCCAGAATATTGAATTTTGTAAATCAGAAGTTTATACCTTTATTTAAAGTTGTCTTTCATGTTTTGTCATTGAAATGAATTGCATTGCTTTGTAATTACATTGCTTTGAAACACATTTCAGGTTCAGCTCTTAAATAAGAAGCTTTTTATTTCAAATTCTGGTCATACAATTCAATATCAAGTTTCACACACAACATCCCAGGGACCTATGATCTTGTATGAACTTGTATTAGTACCGTAAATTGCATAGTATTACATTTAGTAGTGTTTTCTGTCATCAATCTTTTTTTCAGTATACTGAACTGTTCATTACCATTTTTATTGTCAAGTTTGTGAATTCAAATAAGAAAAAAATAGTAAAAATGAGATTAACACATTTATGGTTGCATGAAGTGAAATAATTTCTGGAGATACTATGAAGTAGTAAAATGTACTTTTTTGTTTACTGTTCTTCATCAGGTTTTATCAGTGAACGTAATTCCTCCAATCAAACCATTATCAACACAGAGCAGAACGATATAAAGAACTTGAATGCTACTTTGCATGATGTAGTGACAGAAACAATGTTAGCAGTGCCTAGTAAATTCATAGTTTATGTATTTATACAATCTATAACTTAGAGAAACACTTGAATTTAAAATGGAAAAATAAAAGATATAGGAATGATCAAGTAGATGGGTAAGTTGTGATGTCATGGTGTATGAGGTAGCGTAGTACTCGTTTATGGTCTTGAAGTGAGTGGCCTCAGTTTCGCCTGTCTGGACTCCCACTCCAATGTGTCTGCCTGAGGTAATTAATTATAAACTGCCCTTTTTTATATATTGTTATTAAATAGTAACAAACCATTCAAACAGAATATATCAGTCCTTTCTCTACATACCTAAATAAAATCTATAAAATGCTATAATAATAATAATCATAATAATAATAGTTTTATATACAGTGCTTAGTGGACACTATGAACTTTGCACATAATATAATCACAGTTATATTAATATTAATAAAAACAAATAAAAGTTAAAGGTTATTCAAAACTAAAGCAAACTGACGATACTGCAGATACCATTAACATTCATATACAGTATTTACCAGGTATATGGGTGCATGTTCCTACATTAGCCACCTCAGAGTTGAGAGACTTTTTTATTAGTAGATATAATTAGTAAAACCACACATTTATAATAATAATAATAATCATCATCATCATCATCATCATCATAATAATAATAATAGCACTCTTTATTGACATACCCACACAGCACAACACAGAAAAGACAATTTACCAGCCCTTAATCTGTCAGGTCTAGGCTCAGCCTTGAGACACAGCGCAGCCTGTTCTCGACCACCTTGGAACTCATTTAATTCGGTTGTCGGTGCATTTTGACTATAGACATTTGTCTCCGTTCTTGTCGTTTGCTCGGTACTCGGCGAACGTGCTAAAACTTGTATGAGTGGAATCATTCGACTAGTTTCAGCCGAAACTTGATTCACGATTCAATACACAGTGATTTAGTGATTCAGATTCACAGGAGCGACGGTCTTGCTGTGTTTATTGCGTTTTTCTTCATTTTTACATCTACAGTATTATATTCTTAATACAAATAATTCCCAATGGGTCCTAAAATGGCTATTAATAACCGAAAGCCAAGGAAAACTTTCTGGAAAGGAAAAGACAGCAAACCGAAAGGAAAGCAGCCCTGAGTAAGTGTATGCTTTCACTTTTCACTTTCAGTTCATTACTCACTAAATTACATGACTTTATTATAAAATAAGCTTTGTGCTGATTAACTGTAGGTTAATGTAAGTGTTAATAATAGGATTAGCTGTGATACAGTATAGAATATATTAAACTAATTGGTTCATGATACATTTAACTTAGGATAGAACATATTCCCATCATAAATCAGGGAGCACCTGTACAATACAACTCCATTAATGCATAATAATGCCTTATATAGTGTGGATTTTCTGGGGGTCTGGAACTGACAACTGACATTATTCCTTATGGGAAGAAATTACTTGTTGTTTTTGGTACTCGACAAGCCTTCTGGAAGCTAACTGAGGTACCACTGTAATATACTCTCATAGTTGTATTAATATTAATAAAAACAAATAAAAGTCATTTAAATTAATTATTTTAATTCAGTAGTAGGGCAGAAGTCTAATATGCTTCCCCACCACTGTTTGAACCTGGGTTAGAGTCACTGTCGCCCTAGGCTTGCTCAATTTGGGATTGGACGTAGTTATTAGGAGATAATCTAAACTTGTAAAGCTGCTTTGAGACAATGCTCCATTGTAAAAAGCGCTATATAAATAGATCTGACTTGACTTGACTTGACTAGAGTCCCAGTGGTGCACTCCTGGCAGTCACTCGCAGGCACAACTGACTGTGGAGAAGAGAGAGGAGGCAGGTAGGGGATAATCTCTGGTGCTTCAACAGCGACCCTTACCCAGCCCTGAGATGGACTGGTGTCCTGTCCATGGCATGTTTATGCCTATGGTCTGTGTTCTCCAAGGATAGGCTCTGGACTCTCCAGTTAAATAACTTATAGTAGTAGTAATTTTGTTGTCTTGTTGTACTTTTAAATCATCTCATTTAGTCAGTGTACTACATTTCAGCAAATGTATAAGCCAGTATTTAATATGGGACATTTAGGGAAGCAATTTTGCCTTGAAAGAAATTAATTTCTCATTTGATTGTTTTCAAGAATAAAAACAATCTAGAGGTCTGCCTGCTACTTTTCTTTCTGTCCGTCTTCTCCTTTGTCTGTATATCACTGTCATTCTCGGTGACTCATTATTATGGCTGTAAATTATTTAGAAACCAGGTTGACAGAATGCAGAACGTAGCTCTCTAGGAATATAATTCTGGTGTAAGCAGGAACCAACCAAAGCTGTGAGGTGACAGCACTTAACGTTTGAACCACTGTGCCATCTGCTTCCCATATATTTTGTTCCAACTTCAGTTAACTAAAATAATAATTAATCAATACATTCTAAAATCAAAATGTTGAGTGATTGGTAGTGATCTGGTAGTCTTCTCTGTCATATTGATTCCTTTTTTATTCTTTCACTTTCCTTCTCATCTTTAAATATATCACTGTTCACTGCCTGCTGATTTGGCCCTGACTCAGCCAATGATATTCATAGCATTTCCTTTAGCTTTGTGATTGAACTCAAAGCTCATCACGTCTAATGTGTTCTGTTTTATTTTATATTCATATCCTCAGACTTACTCATTCCTTCACTCCTTTCCCCTTCTTCAATTTCTTCAGGCAAATTCTATATAATCAGATAATCAGAGATCAGCCATGGGGATACAGTCCATAAAGTAGTTGAATCTTTGCTGGGAAGGAGGATTAGGTTCAAAGTGACTTTGGTGAAGTGTCAATGTGATTGGATACTCAGCTGAAACTATCTTCTGAACTTGTGAATTTTATTTGCAACAGTTAGTTGACTACTAAAAGTAGTTACGTGCATGTTTCTTAGATTATTTGATTTAAAATGCATTTCTTCCCACCCCAGAGGTGTAGTACATACCTTACATAAGGGTGGCACAAGCAGTTAGTGTGGCCGCCTCACAGTCGCCCAAGGGTTGGGTCCCTTTTTGAGTCTTGGTCCTCTCAAGGTTTCTTCCTAGAACTAGGGAGTTTTTCCTTGCCACTGTCGCCCTAGGCTTGCTCAATTTGGGATTGGACGTAGTTATTAGGAGATAATCTAAACTTGTAAAGTTGCTTTGAGACAATGCTCCATTGTAAAAAGCGCTATATAAATAAATCTGACTTGACTTGACAGTCCACAGATCCTTGGTCTGATCCCAACCTCAAACTCTGCTTGTATGGAGTTTGCATGTACTCCCTGTGTTTGCATGGGTTTGCTCTTGATACTCCCATTTTATCCCACATTCCAAAGACATGTGTTAGGTTAATTGCCTGCTCTAAATTGACCTGGCGTGAATGTACACCTGTTTTTTGCCTGGGCACTATATATGACTAGTATTGACGTAACATTGCTACTGTCGTGAATTGTCATTGAAGATGGTGTGACGTTTAACAAACAAATAAACAAACAAACAAAGACCATACATGTGTACAAAAAGTGGATCTGAATTCAACCATGGACTTTTGTTTTGACTAGCCCATCACAATCACTGCATCCCTGATAGTGGTGTTGCCAGGACATGTAGAAATCAACAGAACTGAAACTATATCAACATTGATAAGCAGCATGAAAAATGAAAAAGGCTGAAAAAATAACAGTCAGTTAGCTTTTATTTTACTATGGCACCTTAAAATTATGTTTCAGAATGATATCATTGTGCAAATTTTGCAAAAGCAGTAGTGTGACAACAATGTATTATTACATCCTGTTTGCTGTTATGTGTGGTTATGCTTTCTTTCTTCTAGTTAATTCAGTGCTCTAATTCATTCAATGCTCTATTGAGGCACCCACGGTGGGGATGTAGCTCAGTGTGCTTTGCATGTATGAGGTCCTGGGTTCAATCCCCAGTATCTCCATAATTGTTTTCTATTGTTCAGAAAACAAGCATTGAAAGTTTCATTGGAGCGGTCATACTCCTTGTGCTGAAAGTGTCTTAGCTGTTTTATGAGAACCAGTTGCTAGGATGATGTTGTCTTCATTTCAAATCAGCCTGAGTCTTCTGTGTCTTTGCTTCTTTACCATGATGAAGTGTTTGCCATACCATATGTTGTACCATATATCGTCAAGCATTTACTTCTGATACGTTGTCATACTGCAACTTCTTCACTGCATGTGCTCTGTGTGTTGGATCCATGGCATTTCTTACTTCATGGAACAGCAACAAAGATGGTTATTGGTCTATTTGTCGGAGTTATTGGTCTAGTCTATAGATGTTTTCTTTCATTTCAGCTGTTCTTGATGACTATTTCTCAGAACGGGGATGTCGTTCAGTGGTAGAGCACATGCTTTGCATGTATGAAGTTTGGGGTTCAATCCCCTGCATCTCCACTTAACTGATCTTGTTAGGCTCAATCAGTACAACAACTGCCATTTCTTAGCCTGTGACTGACTTATGGTTAGACCTCATCTTCCATTTAGAGAGTGTTCAAAAGTATGCCTTAGACTATTCCACATACATCATGCATCAACAGTACAATGGAGTAGCTGAATATCGTGAAATCATATCACCTTCAGTCATAAGAAAGCTGTATATACAGTATGCCTTTCTGGGTTTGTTGAGATGCTTTTTTCTGACAGTGGCAAACACTGGTGCTTAAGTTTGTGAACCCTTTAGAATTGTCTATAAATCTGCATAAATATGGCATACCTAAAACATCAGCAGATTTTCAGTTGTAAATTATACATACAAGTAAAAAGTTTACTAGGTCATTTATTTATTGAGGAAAATTATCCAATATTAATTGTTTGTGAGTGTCAAATATATGTGAACTTTGCTTTCAGTGGTGTGTCTGGGGTGACCTTTTTGTGTAGCAATAACTTCAACAAAATGTTTTCAGTAAACTATTGATCAGTGCTGCACATTGGCTTGGAGGAATTTTAACTCATTCCTCCGTACAGAACAGCTGCAAGTCTGGGATGCTGACTGCTTTGCTCACATGAACTGCTTCCACAACATTTCAATTGGATTAATGACTGGTGTTTGACTTGCCGATTCCAAAACATTAGTTAAACATCTTAGTCTTCTGTAAGCACTTTTTTCATGGAACAACCTGTGTGCTTAGAATCACTGTCTTCCTGCATGACCCACATTTTCTTGATATTCAGACAGATGTCCTAAAATTTTCATTTAGAATTTGCTGATATAATATTTAATTCATTGGTCCTGTGACAAAGGCAAACTACCTATCTGCAAATGCAGATTTGCAGTATCATTGTTTTAACAGACCTAAACCATGATACTCACACCACCATGTTTCACAGATGGTATAATGTTGGAATGCATTGTTGTTGTTGTTGTTTTTCTCTAGAAATATCGCTTCTCATATAAAGAAAAGTTATATTTTGGTTTCATCGGTCCATAAAACAATTTCTAAACAGCAGTCCAGCTTGTCTATGTGCTAGATCATGGGCAGCAGTGTGTTTGTATAGCAATGGCTTTCATCTTTCAACCCTGCCATGCATTGTTTTTCAGTGTTCTTCTGGGCACATGAACATTAATATAAACCAAAGTGATCATTGTTTAGAATTTACCCTGGTCCACTGGTGACCATGTGGATTGGATCATTGATCTTTGTAAAACTGGATAATTTTCCTCAATAAATAACTGATCAAGTATTATTTGTCTCATTTTTTTAATGGGATCTCTTTATCTAATTGTATTTATGTGAAAATCTGATTATGTTTTAGGTTGTTCAAGCACCACTGTAGACAATGTGTAAAAGTATATACAGCCCTTCTAATAAGTGATCTCTTATTTCACTTCTAGCAGGTTCATAGTATGAAACATACAGGCGTGGAATCGCCAAATATAAATTGTGACAGTAGAATGGGTTGTACTCAATACTTTAGTGGCTTTCAGTATGACACTTTCATTGATGTTTTTTTTTCTGCCTGCCCTTCTTACAAAAGTTCATAAGGAAATGGTTAGCTCTGTCTGTAACTAAATGACATGGATTCTATGGATACTTCTATGCACAAGTGTTCTTCATCAGTCTGTGGAGAAACTGTGTCTAAAACATCATACTGCTCTGCTAAATGGTATGACAACAGTAAAAACACAGTTGGATGTGTTCTACTTTGACATATTATGAAGAATGGTAGTATGTGGTTTTAGAAGCAGCCATCTGATTTAATGTGTTCACCTTGCTGTTAAGATATTACATAAATTTTATAATTAAAATCAAGATAACCTGGTTTGTATCAAAACAAACAACAAAAATATTTCATCTCTTTCATGGGGTGCTTGTTTTACCAATGTTCTGTGTACTGTAACCAATAGTACAGTGGTGCTTAAGTTTGTGAACCCTTTAGAATTTTCTATATTTTTGCATAAATATTACCTGAAACATCATCAGATTTTAGTAGAAAAAGTAGATAAGAAGAACCTAGTTAAACAAATGAGACAAAAATATTATACTTTTATTGATTGAGGAAAATGATCCAATATTACATATTAGTGAGTGGCAAAAATATGTGAACCTTTGCTTTCAGTATCTGGTGTGACCCCCCTGGGCAGCAATAACTGCAACTAAACATTTCCTGTAACTGTTGATCAGTCCTGCACACGGGATGAATTTTAGCCCATTCCTCCGTACAGAACAGCTTCAAATTCAACTTTGGGATGTTGGAGGGTTTCCTCACATTAACTGCTCGCTTCAGGTCTTTCCACAACATTTCGATTGGATTAAGCTCAGAACTTTGACTTGGCCATTCCAAAATATTAACTTTATTCTTGTTTAACCATTCTTTGGTAGTACGAATTGTGTGCTTAGTCTCGTCTTGCTGCATAACCCACCTTCTCTTGAGATTCAGTTCGTGGACAGATGTCCTGATATTTTCCTTTAGAATCCTCTGATATAATTCAGAATTCATTGTTCCATCAATGATGGCAAGGTGTTCTGGCCCAGATGCAGCAAAACGGGTCCAAACCATGATACCACCATGTTTCACAGATCAGATAAGGTTTTTATGCTGGAATGCAGTGTTTTCCTTTCTCCAAACATAACGCTTTTCTTTTTAAAAAAAATCTTCTATTTTGGTCTCATCCATCCACAAAACATTCTTCCAATAGCCTTCAGGATTGCCCACGTGATCTTTAGCAAACTGCAGACGAGCAGCAAAGTTCTTTTTGGAGAGCAATGACTTTCTCCTTACAACCCTGCCATGCACACCATTGTTGTTCAGTGTTCTTCTGATGGTGGACTCATGAACATTAACATTAGCCAATGTGAGAGAGGCCTTCAGTTTCTTAGAAGTTACCTTGGGGTTCTTTGTGATCTCGCCAACTATTACACACCTTGCTCTTGGAGTGATCTTTGTTGGTCGAGCACTCCTGGGGAGAGTAACAATGGACTTGAATTTCCTCCATCTGTACACAATCTGTTTGACTGTGGATTGGTGGAGTCCAAACTGTTCAGAGATGGTTTTGTAACCTTTTCCAGCCTGATGAGCATCAACAACTATTTTTCTGAGGTCCTCAGAAATCTCCTTTGTTCGTGCCATGATACACTTCCACAAGCGTGTTGTGAAGAGCAGGCTTTAGATCCCTGTTCTTTAAATGAAACAGGGTGCCCACTTGCACCTGATTGTCATCCCATTGATTGAAAACACCTGACTCTAATTTCACCTTCAAATTATCTGCTAATCCTTGAGGTTCACATACTTTTGCGACTCACTAATATGTAATATTGTATCATTTTCCTCAAAAAATAAATGAAAAAGTATAACATTTTGTGTTATTTGTTTAACTGGGTTCTCTTTATCTACTTTTGTGCGAAAATCTGGTGATGTTTTTGGTCATATTTATGCAGAAATATAGAAAATTCTAAAGGTTTCAAACTTTCAAGCACCACTGTATTTAGCTAACACAGTCCATTTAAAGAATTGGAAGTTAACACACTTAGATTGATGAATAATTTGTCAGTAGTATCTCCTACATTCACCCCCTTTATGTTAAAACAGTGGAGTAGATGTGGACAAGTATTTGAAAACTTGCAAGTAAATACATTAAGGATACATTAACTTAAATAACAGTTATCTGCAAAATACAACTTATAAAATAATACTAATTGCATAATTTCATATAACAGTAATCATTTTGATTTGTTAGATAATGCTTGCTTTTTTTCAGACTCTGCCATAGTGAATGGGGTGTACTGGTCAGAAGCCTTAAATGAGGTCTTTGTGGATAACTTTGAGAGAGACCCGTCCCTCATATGGCAGTATTTTGGCAGTGCTAAAGGCTTCTTCAGACAGTATCCAGGTGAGTTTTATGAATGTATGATATATGTGGTACTGGATTAAGAGTACACATGGCATACACAATTTATCTAGTGATTTTGTGCTTTATGACATGTTGGCTTGTGGCTTGGCTAGTGTTTCTTAGATTTAAGATGCTTTTGCTTTGGGTAGTTATGTTCCTCCCTGTGAGTGACACTTAGTTGTGTGGGATGTAGCATGAGAATAATTACATTGGCTAGACCTGTCTTCCTCAACACATGGGGCCAGGCAAGCTGTCAAGCTTTTGTAATACTGAATTGCTTCTTTACGTGAAAAAGGGTAGTAAGCAGGTTCAGTATTTTAGTTCATTCGGCATGATGACATAATCTATAAAGCTATATACACACACAAAGGTATATACTTACCGTACAGGTATGCGACAGTACAAAGTAGTTATGATGTTTTCCTTTTGTAGGTATAAAGTGGACACCTGATGAACATGGGGTTATAGCATTTGACTGTCGAAATCGGAAATGGTAAGTGCAGTTACCAAAAATGGACTGATGTATGCAAAGACTAGTCATTTTAACCAATCAAAAGTAAACACTGTCATCTCTCTTTTCTTTTTGTGTATGTATATAGGTATATACAGGCAGCTACATCTCCTAAAGATGTGGTCATTCTAGTGGATGTGAGTGGTAGCATGAAGGGTCTCAGACTGACTATAGCCAAGCAGACAGTCTCTTCCATACTGGATACACTAGGAGATGACGACTTTTTTAATATTATTGCTGTGAGTATTGAACATATGGTGTGATTTAAAGACATGTATTCATGTAGTTTCATGGTTGTGCTCATGTTTTATGTTGGAAATCTTATTTTATGTCATTCAGAAATTTCAGGATGATGTGGGCTGGAGAGCTGCATCATTCTATAAGGCCCCTCTATGACCCTTTTCTCCTTCCACAGCAGGCTGATCAGTTACAGTCTGCTAAGCTATAAACCCCTGGGCTGTGTCTGAAATCGTACCCTATTTACTATTTAGTGTACTAGTTAGTGTGTTGGCCAGTTTGTAGAGTTGTCCAAATTCTCAGTGGACAAATCGATTCCCTATATAGTACACTACTTTGTTACCCATAATGCACTATAAATATAGTGGACAACCGATGTTCCATAACGTTCCAGAATGCATAGTGGTTTCCTTCAGCTTTACTCCGTAAATATGACGAATAAACTACCGAAACTACCGGAGTGACGAATTTTGTGTATAAATGTAAGTACAAAACATTATTTAACGACTATTAAACCACAAACAGTTGATAATAATGTGCTTACTTTTGAAAATAGTGCATTTAATATTTAGGTATTCGTCATGGTTTTAGTTTGTCGGACAAATGAGAGAAGTTTTATGCTTGACAAGCAGCATTGCGAGCTAAATTAAAATATCGCTAAACTGTGTTACTCAAGACTTGTGACAGCACCGGCAGGTTTGTTGATTTATGTGACGAGGTAATTTGGTAATTTGTATCCGGCGTTAGTAAGTGTTGTCTGAATTCCCTCGTTTGTGTCGCTCACTGCTCTGCTATTTAGTGTACTACACAGCACACACTATATTATTATATATTATTACACAGCCCACACTATATTATTAGTAGTATTAGGATTAGTGAACGAGTAAACGAGTGGACCATTTCAGACATAGCCCTGCACTCTGGTTCACTTCCTTGTCTAGACTTTTGTACGTTTAGTTAGCATTCCTATTTGTTGTAACTTTTTGTATTAGCATAGTGTATTGGTGTTAGCATTGTCTGTGTGTTTAGCAACATAGCTCTGCTTTTAGTAACATTGTATGTTTAGTGTTGGCAATGTCTGTGTGTAGCATTGCAGCTCTGTGTGTATTAGCATTGTCTGTTTGTATTTGCAATGTGTGTCAGTGTTAGCATTGTCTGTGTGTGTAGCAGCAATGTGTGTAAGGGTTAGCATTGTGTGTGTAGCATTGAAGATCTGTGTGTATTAGCATTGTGTGAGAGTGTTGGCATTGTCTGTGTGTAGCATTATAGCTCTGTGTATATTAATAGTGTGTGTCCATGTTAGAATTGTCTGTGTGCATTAGCATTGTGTGCCAGTGTTAGCAGTGTTTGTGTGTGGCATTGTAACTCTGTGTATTAGCTTTGTGTGTCAGTGTTGGCATTGTTTTTGTGTGTAGCATTGTAGCTGTGTGTGTGTTAATACTGTGTGTCGGTGTTAGCACTGTCTGTGTGTAGCATTGTAGATCTGTGTGTAGTAGCATTGTGTGTCCATGTTGGCATTTTCTGTGTGTGTATTAGTTTTGTGTGTCAGTTTTGGCATTGTCTATGTCTATTGCATTGTAGATCTGTGTGTAGTAGCATTGTGTGTCCATGTTGGCATTTTCTGTGTGTGTATTAGTTTTGTGTGTCAGTTTTGGCATTGTCTATGTCTATTGCATTGTAGATCTGTGTGTATTAGCATTGTGTCAGTGTTAGCATTGTGTGTGTTATAACCTTGTGTGTCGGTGTTAGCATTGTCTGTGTGTATTAGCATTGTGTGTCAGTGTTAACATTGTGTGTAGCGTTGTAGCTCTGTGTGTATTAGTCTAGTGTGTCAGGTTTAGAATTGTCCATGTATTGCTGCTCTATGTATTAGCATTATGTATGACTGTTAGCATTGTCTGTGTGTGTAACATTGAGATCTGTGTGTACTAGCGTTTTGTGTCAGTTTTTCCATTGTTAGTGTGTAGCGTTGTATCACTTTGTGTATTAGCATTGTGTGTAGCATTGTATGTATTAGGAATGTGTGTCAGTGTTGGCATTGTCTGTGTGTTACATTGTAGATCTGTGTGTACTGTAGTAGCATTGCCTGTGTTTGTCTCAGGGGTGTTATCATTGTCTGTGTATTGCATTATAGATCTGTGTGTATTAGGATTGTGTCAGTGTTAGCATTGTGTGTGTTATAACCTTGTGTGTCAGTGTTAACATTGTGTGTAGCGTTGTAGCTCTGTGTGTATTAGTCTAGTGTGTCAGTTTTAGAATTGTCCGTGTATTGCTACTTTATGTATTAGCATTATGTGTGACTGTTAGCATTGTCTGTGTGTGGTGTGTGTGTTAGTGTGTAGCGTTGTATCACTTTGTGTATTAGCATTGTGTGTAGCATTGTTTGTATTAGGAATGTGTGTCAGTGTTGGCATTGTCTGTGTATTACATTGTAGATCTGTGTGTACTGTAGTAGCATTGCCTGTGTTTGTGTCAGTGTTAGCATTGTCTGGGTGTAGCATTGTAGATGTGTGTGTATTAATATTGTTTAAGAATTGTCTGCGTATTGTAGCTCTGTGTTTATTAGCATTGTGTGTCAGTTTTAGCATTGTGTGTGTAGCATTGTAGCTGTGTGTGTATTAGTCCTGTGTATCAGTTTTAGCATTGTCTGTCTATTGTAGCTCTGTGTGTAGTGGCACTATGTGTTAGTGTTAGCACTGTATATGTGTGTAGCATTGTAGCCCTGTATGTATTAGCACTGTGTCCATGTTAGCATTGTGTGTTTACTATGTTTGTTTGTACTATACTTTTTATATTCTTTAGCCTAGCACTCTAGACATCCAATTTCCACTGTGTCCTCATCATATTTCATGTAAATACAGCATTTACACAACTTCCAGCATATCAACCAAAACAGCTAGGTCTTCTTGAGTAATGTGCTGCTGCATTTCACAGTAAAATTGTGGACTGATTAAAAACTAATTTACTGTAATTAGACATGTGTGATGTTTCAAATAGATATAGCCATCTAATTTGTAAATGAAGACAACTGAGAATTAACTGGAAATTTCTAAGTACAGTTACAATAAATTTACAAATCAGATAAGTACAGTGGTGCTTGAAGGTTTGTGAACAATTTACAATTTTCTATATTTCTGCATGAATATAAAAAATATTAATTGAGGAAAATGATCCAATATTACATATTAGTGAGTGGCAAAAGTATGTGAACCTCTAGGATTAGCAGTTAATTTGAAGGTGAAATTAGAGTCAGGTGTTTTCAATCAATGGGATGAAAATCAGGTGTGAGTGGGCACCCTGTTTTATTTAAAGAACAGGGATCTATCAAAGTATGGTCTTCACAACACATGTTTGTGGAAGTGTATCATGGGACGAACAAAGGAGATTTCTGAGGACCTCAGAAAAAGAGCTGATGATGCTCATCAGGCTGGAAAAGGTTACAAAACCATTTCTTGGTTTAGACTCCACCAATCCACAGTCAGATAGATTGTGTACAAAGGAGTGATTGACCAACAAAGATCACTCCAATAGCAAGGAGTGTAATAGTTGGCGAGGTCACAAAGGACCTCAGGGTAACTTCTAAGCAACTGATGGCCTCTCTCACATTGGCCAATGTTAATGTTCATGAGTTCACCATCAGAAGAACACTGAACAACAAAGGGTGTGCATGGCAGGGTTGCAAGGAGAAAGCCACTGCTCTCCAAAAAGAACATTGCTGCTCGCCTTCAGTTTGCTAAAGATCACATGGAGAAGCCAGAAGGCTAATGGAAGAATGTTTTGTGGACGGATGAGACCAAAATAGAACTTTTTGGTTTAAAAGAAAAGCGTTATGTTTGGAGAAAGGAACACACTGCATTCCAGCATAAGAACCTTATCCCATCTGTGAAACATGGTGGTGGTAGTATCATGGTTTGGGCCTGTTTTGCTGCATCTTTGCCAGGACGGCTTGTCATCATTGATGGAACAACGAATTCTGAATTACATCAGAGAATTCTGAAGGAAAATGTCAGGACATCTGTCCATGAATTGAATCTCAAGAGAAGGTGGGTCATGCAGCAAGACAATGACCCTAAGCACACAAGTCATTCTACCAAAGAATGGTTAAAGAAGAATAAAGTTAATGTTATGGAATGGCCAAGTCAAAGTTCTGTGCTTAATCCAATCGAAATTGAAGAGTAGAAGCTGTTCTGTACAGAAGAATGGACTGAAAGTTTTCCAAGCCGGTGTGCAGGACTGATCAACAGTTACAGAAAACGTTTAGTTGCAGTTATTTCTGCACAGGAGGGTCACCCCAGATACTGAAAGCAAAGGTTCACGTACTTTTGCCACTCACTAATATGTAATACTGGATCCTCACTAAATAAATGACCAAGTACAATTTTTTTGTCTCGTTTGTTTAACTGGGTTCTCTTTATCTACTTTTGGGACTTGTGTGAAAATCTGATGATGTTTTAGGTCATATTTAAGCAGAAATATAGAAAATTGTAAAGGGTTCACAAACTTTCAAGTACCGCTTTAACAGAGATAAAATATACACATTTGGCATTAATGCCATACAGCTCCCGTTACCAAGGTTAATTCCCCTTCAGTTGCTCTCTGCGCTGCATGTTTTCTTTGTCTGAGTATGAATCGTTTGAGTACAACGGTTTATCTCCACATAGCAAAAACATTTCAAGAGGTGACTTGACTTCTTAAAATTGCCCTTAGGTATGGGTGGGTGATCAACTGACAGTGTGAAACCTTCTGATAGACACATTTCCTTCCAGTGATTCTGAGGCCACCCACTGTGATGTTCACGTGGATTAAATGGGTACTGAAGATACCAAATAACAACATACCAGTATAAATGTCAAAACAACCAACAAATCCAAATGCCAGTGACATCCCTGAAAAAAATTCAATAAGAAGTAGAAGAATGAAATGTGACGCTCTTGAACCCCAAAATGTGCAGTTTTAGGTAGTAAACAACTGCTGTAGAAGCAATGGCCAAGCCACCAGGACATTTTAGAAAAAGTAAAAAAAAACCTTAATACACGTGTCATTCATTGCAGTATTCATCAAGAAAATGGCTTGATCTTCCACAAAGTTTTCATCTAAGCCCTCAGAATATTAACTTTAATTGTTATATTGATTACAAATTAAAAGTGATTACTGCTGCAGGTGTGCAAACTCTCTGGTTATTTCAAAATCTTTTTTTAGATGTAAAAAACTAACCGGCACCTGTTAAAGCATTTGGCACAGGTCTTGGTGTGTTTCAAGCAACTGGCTCTTACTATTGAGCCACTGGCCTAACATACAATACAGCAGACAAAATAACATACACAGTATATGCATACAGTGGACCCTCGGAATTCTAACTTAATTGGTTCCAGAAAGCTGTTCAAAGTCGGAAACAAATTTCCCCATAAGATGTAATGTAAATAATATTAATCAATTCCCAACCCCCAAATATTTTTTATGCCAATATTCATATGTACTTACTGATTAATGCATGAATAAAGCAGAGGAATGTTATACAATAATAATAATAAATACATGAAATAAGCAAAATATAAAGATATGAAATAAGTGAATATAAAGTGAAACTTTAGACACTGAGTCTATATAATATACATTATATTATTTTATTTTATTATTATATTATTATGTATATAATATGCCTATGATCGTGCCCTAGTTTTTCTTCTTCTTTAGGGTTTTATGGCGATTGGCATTCTGTATTAGTGCATTATTGCCACTGACTGAACTGGACTGTGGTTGGAAGATTGCACCTTCGAGTTTTTTTTTTCTAGAGTCACCATATTCAAAATCGAAATTTTGGGGCAAAAACAATAAAAAAAAATTCTTTGATGTCTGAATAATTTGCGTAAAAAGGCATTAGATTCTGAGGTTCCACTGTATTTATACATATTTAATGTTAACTAGTATTGGGACTGTGGTAGCCTGGTAGTTAAAGTGTCGCCAATTCTGCCAAGCTGCCATTGTTGGGTCCTTGAACAATGCCTTTAAACCCTCAATTGCTTGGAATGTAAGATTGTACAGTTGTAAGTCGCCCTGGATGAGGGCATCTGCTAAATGACTAGGTGCAAATGAATAAATGTAAATGATAGTGAAGACAAAAATGTGAGGCTTGTGCACTGTCCATACATTCATTGTTTGTCATGTTGTGTTGGTCTTAGCTGATCATTGTTTGAAGTTTAACAACACAGTTTAACAACTAGCCCAGGAAGCAGAGGTGAATGCAGGAAGCAGGTTACAACAACTAGCTCTATTGAGCTCTATTGAGCAATATTGGGCAAGTAGTAAAAATGTGGCTACCAGTTATCAGTCAACATGGTGTAGATTTCAGGGGCTTGGGAGAGATGAGGCCAGGAAAAGAGGCAAAGGTTGATATCCAGATAAGCCATATACTGTAGCCTGATAAGAAGTGGTCAGAAACTTGAGAGATAACCTAGTGACTTTGTGATGGCAGAAAGGCGATAAGGGACTTAAATAGCTGGATGCTAATCAAGGAAACAAGGAACAGGTAGAGAGCATCTGAATGGCAGAGAATCAGATTGATGCAACTCAGCGACTCTGCTGGAGGTGGGAGTTTGAGTAAGCTTGGGAAGTATAGTCTAGGATGTAACACACAAATGTAACAATGGTCCACATTATAATTACTATGTTGTTACACCCATGAACATTCATGTAATATTTCAGAGTTGTAGTTACTGTATGTAGAAGCATATAGTCTTATCTCATGATATTATTATTATTATTATTATTATTATTATTATTATTTTCTTTTCCAGGTCCCTAAATAGGTAGATACAATATTCTTGTGGAGCTTCCTTCTGGGCCTACAGTTTTCAAGCTTATGTGTTACAACACATGCCAACATTATCTTCTCATGTACATTGGGTTCTTAAAATGCAATGAGTACTGCAATATACATTCACCAGTCACATTATTAGATACACCTCCTTGTTTCTAAATTCTTTGTCAGTTTTATCAGTTCCAATTACCACATAGATGCACTTGTTGTACAATTACAGAATGTAGACCTTCTGTTTCTGTAGATACTTTGTTAGTCCACTTTACTCTGTGCTCTAATGGTCAGAACCCCCACAGGACCACCACAGATCGTTTACAGAATTTAGCAGATCAGTTATTATTTGGGTGGTGGATCATTCTCAGCACTGCAGTGACACTGATGTGGTGGTGGTGGTGTGTTAGTGGTGTGTTAGTGTGTGGTGTTTTGGTATGAGTGGTTCAGACACAGCAGTGCTGCTGGAGTTTTTTAAGACTGTGTTCACTCACTGACACATCTACCATATCGCTCCACCTTGTACATGTAAAGTCAGAGACAGTTACTCATCTGGTGCATACATTTTTGGCTGGTGGACAATTTTCAGGGCAGTAGTGATACTGAGTTCTCCAACAGCACTGCTGTATCTGATCCACTCATACCAGAACAATACACACTAACACACCACCACCACCACATTGGTGTAACTGCAGTGCTGAGAATGATCCACCACCTAAATAGTGCTTGATCTGTGGGGGTCATGTGGGGGTTCTGACCAAAAGGGGACTAAGTGCAGACACCACTCAAACTTGAATAAAGAATAAGCAGAATATGTTAAAATATATTAAATATATAATGCCTACGACTTTTGCACAGTACTGTACATGGTTAGTTGAATTGATAAAATGGACAATGGGTATGTAAACAAAAACCGTATCTAATAATTTAATTCAAATCATAGATGTATTCATTTTTTTACGGAAATATATAGATGACATTCAAAAACAAAGGTCTACTTTGCCTTTGCAAAACTACTTGCCTTTGTATCCTGCTCTGTGATCTCAAGCTGATAGTGCCTGTAGGTACAATACATTGGCAACACAGTGCCTATATAAATACATACTGACATACTGTAATGTTCTTGTACTATAAAAAAGCATTTTATGTTAGTCCTGTTATGTTACCACTCTCTTCCTTAATAATGCCAGAAAGTATTTTCCTGGTAAAGGAAATAGAAGCAGCTCAGTGGTTTGGAGACTGAAGAAATGGAAGCTGCTGCCAGTTTCATATGCGTCTCATGAAAAGTTATAATTGTTTGAATTCACTGGTGTCTCAAAGTTCACAGAAACTTGATTTCTAATCTATGTATGTGAAGATACAGAGGTATGATGGGGCTTTAACAAGAAAACCTTTTGTTAAATGATGCAGTCTTTGTATTCAGTGCCACCACACTAACTCGGTATCGATTGCACAACCTGTAATTTATTATGTCCTCACTGTGCGCGTGGGGGAGTACGTACACATACAATAGACTAACTACAGTATTCATTAGTTTAAAAGATAGGGTGAATGAGTTCTTAGTGGACCCTGTACAAAATGATGTTGAGCTTGTATAGATTTTGCTTTAATGTCGTCTGATGTAGACTGTGGGTGAATAGAATAAATTAAATATTGCCTCACACATAAAATATAGAAAAGGCAATTGAAGTTTTTTGGTTTGATGGAAGAACTGCACAGAAATTGGACAAAAAGTGTAAAAGAAAGTGTTGAAGACAAAGTCTTTGCTTATATCAAAACTAAGGTGGTAGTTAGAAAGTAGGTGAAGGTTTCTACTATTTTTTTCCAACAATGGATCGTCTTTGGATCACTCCATGTCCTAAACCAATTAAATAACATTTGACTGAATGTAATGGACTTGCAAAAGAGAACAGTCCTCCAAAGCCATGATGTTATCACATCCTTGGTTTCTTCCATCTCTGACAGATTAGAAATATTTCCATTTGGTCCAGGTTGATTTGCTGTGCTTCACTTCAACAAAAACCATCTTCATTACCATTCGTATAATGTGCGCAATGTCATATATCTTGTAATCAGGACTGAATGTCTTTATCCAGTAATGCCATGTCGCCTCTGAAACACAGAGGGACTTTTTTTCCACATAAACTCCTTTCATAATAACAGCATCTCCTGATTGCTTTAATTTGAACAATAGCCCTTGTTGTGTGCTGAATAGAAACAAGTGCTTTAATATTATAACCACACTAGTCTGATAGGATGCATCCTGTTTCTTTACAGCAAGATTACTGGGGTACAGCAGGCATAGTGGGAAAGGACAGCATCATTTCTCATTTGCTTTGAAGTCTAATTTCTAGTCATGCATTAAATTAACAATATTATCAGAAAAAGCCAGGTGGTTAGGTTGAGGGAGGGAGTTAAGCTGTGGGGCTATGGATGGTGTGAATAGGCAGAGAGGAAAGCTGGAAGCCATGCAGAAAATGAAGAAAGGTCTGATTACCAGGGATGGAGGGTGAAGAGAGTACTTCGCCTAACATGGGATCTATTGTGGGAATAAGCAAATATGTTGTTGGCTGCCTTTTAAAGCCTGTAGAACATATGAAATATGATGTTTTTTCACTGCATTTCCCCTCCTACATCTTTACACGCATTCTTTTTGTTGCCTCGGTCGCATTTGTATGTGTGAGTCATGTGTTACATAGCAGTGATAACTAGAATGTCACTCAATAATTAGACATAATTTACTTTTAGTGGTATGTTGCAGCAATATTTAATCTTACCCTAAGTGAGTCATCCATTCCCCTTAACTCTTAAAAGGCAAAAATTTGCAGGCTATCTTTACAGTCTAAACTCTAATGTAGAAATCTGTGAAATTTTGGAATGTTTTCACTGTAATTAATCCACACTTCCTTTCCTCGCATTTGCAGTACAACGAAGAGCTGCGTTATGTTGAGCCTTGCCTGAATGGAAGTCTGGTACAGGCTGACATCACCAACAAAGATGTAAGGTCATATTCACATCATTTATGCATCTGTGTTCATGTTTATGTGCATCTACCAGTCCTTTTTGGTGTGTTCTGGTTGGCATATGTTGTTCATTTTAACATACCACCATACCTTTCAAAAAATCTGTGGATCTATTAGATTTGAAAATCCACTTATGCAGTGTGGTGGTTCTACTTTACAAAAAAATCAACAATCCTTTATGATTATCATCAGAGGCATTAGTAGGATGTCATCTTTGGGATGGCATTTTAACTATTTGGGTGGGCAACAACAAAAATGTTGCTTTTCTTTAATAAGATTGTATATGAGCCATTCCAAATGTAAGAAACATTTTGTCATTAAACAAGGTGTGTTGCAAATGTAAAGTATATAATTTAAAACATCAAATAAAACAACTACCCAGAATACTGAAAAATAGCATTTGTTAGCTGTCCAAGGTCTCTGACAATGAAATATAATAACTAAAATCCTTCAGAAACCTTTCAGAAAAGTTTTTTATATTGTTGTGTCACTCCATTTTCCATCTATGCCTTATGCCATTTTTTTTTTTTACATAAGAATATTAGGAGTCATGCTTTGGCCGCTAGAGGCCAGTATTGACACACTCTTGTGGCATGGCGCGTGTGTCAGCCTTTCCCGGGCTTTCCTCATGTAAGTGGCGACACCTGGGGGTCAGCCTATTTAAGCACGCTTGTGGGCTTCCCCAGTGTCGCACCATTGAACTGAACTATTGAACCGCACTGCTCGCTTTAGCAGCATGATGCTATGTGCTAATGCTACACACAGCTACGGCAGCGCTAACCCGGCTTTTGGAGATTCTTTCGGCTTTATCGGTGTTTTTGTTAGGAAAAAAGGTACGACTGGTGATTCGTAGATCGGTAGTTGGGAGCAGTTTGGAGACTGCTCGGTAAGATGGGGCTTAGACGCTAGCGTAGGGTCCGTGTTTCCCCCGTTTTAACATCTCTTTTGCCGGAGCTCCTAGTCACTGCTTTGAGCCTCTCTCGCTACGGCGAGACACGCCCCCCTTTTCCCTCACTCACTCCTTCGCCCCCTCCTTTTCCTTCGCGATTGGGGAATCCTCTTTCCCTCTGTGATCACGTGCTGAAAAGGGACGCTGAGCTCTTGTTCATTTTCCCTTTAATCCCCGCGTCGTGCCACACTCCAGTGAGCGTTAGGCCGGGAGCATACATGGTACGTGTTCGCTGGGGTTCCGCTCGGTCTGCCTTGCCACCTTCACGCATGTGTGGACTCGTCGCCGCTTTCGTGCCACACTCCAGTGAGCGTTAAGCCGGGAGTATATGTGGTACGCGTTTGCGGGAGCCAGCGCCTCTCACGCATGCGCGGTCCCATACACTGCTGGCGAAGCCTCGGGCCGTTTCTCAATACCAAGTACGCGAAGTACGGACTTGCGTACTTCCTAAGTCTGGACTAGGAAGTTCGACTTGCGAGTACATTACTCCCGAGGACGGGAGAACGCAGTACGGTTATTCTACAATTGGAACAGCAGCGTACTTGGCTATGGAGACAACACGGTTTACTTTTTACACATAGATAAAATCCTAAAACATTTTGTATAAAGCCTGTCAGTGGTGGAAGAAGTGCTCAGATCTTTTACTTTCCATTGAATAATTTAATCTACGTGTAACAACGGACCGATCTCATTTAAGCATAAAATAGAAACCTTCCCAAACATAAGCGAGCACCAAACAAGTCTGATTTTAGAAGGGAATTTAATTATGAACTTCAATTTATATCAGACAATTTATATTTAGAATACAGGCTGAACAAATAACACATATAATGCATAATAAATACGTTAATAGCTTCTCGTCACATCTCCGAAATCGTTTGAGCATTTTTTTATGGTAAGCTTTATCTTGATAAACTGACCGCATAGTTGAATTTTAAAACAACTACATTCTCGCCTAAAAATCTCGTTTTTTAACTTCATTCCGTTGACAGAATAAACAGTTATTACTTTAGAAATTATACATCCAGTTGGGGAGTTCTATCATCCACCATTACCGAGCTGGCAATGCATTGTGGGATATTTCGCTGTTCAAGTCCGCACAAGTCTGCTTCGATGCATCCTCGGTAATATGGGCGTGATTCGAGAACACATCGGGGATTTGAAGCGGACTTGGTTAGATGCGAACTTGGAAAATGGAAACAGTACTTGGGCTGCGACTGATGACGTTTCACAAGTACACGAGAAACACAGTACAGAGAAGTACGCACATTGAGAAACGTGACCATCGTTTGTTTAACGGGACATGTAACTAGCGGCACGGTAGTGTACAACACGGGCTACTTGTCTTTATTTAATTTAATTAATACCTTTTTTCGGTGGAATCTTCGGTATTCCATCTTCTGTTATTTTTTTTCACCACTTCCATCTGAAAGATAACTTGCATTTGGGTCCCTCTAATTGTAAATATTAATAAATTAAATATTTAAAAATATATTTTATTTTCACGGTTCGCCGCTCGCTTGAGGCATGGTGTTGTGTGTTTTTTGTACCGTAACAACAAGAATCCATAATGATTTACTTTATCACTAAAATTCTAAAAATACTTATACTAAAATACATATTTCAGTTCATGTTACCCAAAGTATTCCCACTTCTGAAAAAGTCACATGTTTCAGTAGGAAAGCTGTATCATCTTGATCTTCTGAAGGCCCTGGAAGATATACCAGTCGTTATGAAAAAGTTTGGGCACCCTGATAATTTTCATGATTTTAGTTTATAAATCATTGGTTGTTCAGATCAGCAACTTGAGTTAAATATATCATATAGCAGATGAACACAGTGATATTTGAGAAGTGAAATGAAGTTTATAGGATTTACAGAAAGTGTGCAGTAATTATTCAAACAAAATTAGGCAGATGCATAAATTAGGGCACCCCAACAGAAAAATGACATCAATATTTAGAAGATCCTCCTTTTGTAGAAATAACAGCCGCTAAACGCTTCCTACAGCTTCCAGTCTGGATTCTGGTTGAAGGTGCTTTCGACCATTCTTCTTTAGAAACATCTCCAGTTCAGTCAGGTTTGATGGTTTCCGAGAATGGACAGCCCACATTTTCAGTAATATTCATGTCTGGGGACTGAGATGGCCATTCCAGAACGTTGTACTGGTTCCTCTGCATGAATGCTTTAGTAGATTTTGAGCAGGGTTTGGGGTCGTTGGCCTCGGTGCAACTTTGTCACTGATTCTTGAACATTGTTCTCAAGAATCTGGAGATATTAACTGGAATCCATGCGACCCTCAACTTTAACAAGATTCCTAGTACCTGCACTGGCCACACAGTCCCACAGCATGATGGAACCGCCACCAAATTTTACTGTGGGTAGCAAGTGGCAAGTGTTTGTCTTGGGATGCTGTGTTCTTTTTCCGCTCCTTGTTATGTCCAAATAAACTCAATTTTTAGTTTCATCAGTACACGGCACTTTATTCCAAAATGAAAGCTGGATTGTGCCAAATGTGCTGTAGCACACCTCAAGTGACGCTGTTTGTGGCCGTGGTCTGCAGAAAAGGCTTCTTCTTGCATTACTCTCCCATACAGCCTCTCCTTGTGCAAAGTGTGCTGTGTAGTTTGAACGATGAAACAGTGACCACCATCTGCAGCAAAGATGAGGGTTTGTAGGTCTTTGGAGGTGGGGTGGTCTGTGGCTTGACTATGGACTGTTCTCACCATCCTTCGCCTCTGCCTATCTGAGATTTTTCTTGGGTCTGCCACTTCGGGAGTAGTCCTTAACTAGAACTGTGCCTGTGTGTCTTCCATTGGCCTCACTATGTCCTCACAGTGGTGGAAACTGACAGCTGAAACTCTCTGAGAGAGCTTTTCCCTTCCCTGAACCATGATGTTGAACAGCCTTTGTTTTCAGGCCATTTGAGAGTTGTTTTGAGGCTCCCATGTTGCCACTCTTCAGAGAAGATACAAAGAGGAGAAAAACTTCCAATTGGCCACCTTAACACTTTCTCATAGTTGGATTCACTTGTGTATGTAGATCAAGGGTCAATGAGCTTACAAAACAAATTTTGTGTTCTCATAATTAGTGCTAAAGGTATTCAAATGACAAGGGTGCCCAAATTTATGCACCTGCCTAATTTAGTTTGAATAATTACTGCACACTTTCTGTACTAAACCTATAACTATTAATTTCACTTCTCAAATATCACGGTGTTCATCTGCTATATGATATATTTACCTGAAATTGCTGAGCTGAACAACCAATGATTTATAAAGAAAAATCATGAAAATTATCAGGGGTGCCCAAACTTTTGCATACGACTGTATGTTCTCTCTTATTTTGTTTGCTGTATTTGATGATATTGTACCTATGACTGAGAAGGTCAGTCTCAACTTACTGTCCTGTTACCGAAATTAGTTTTAGATTTATTTTCTTATGTAAAAATATACATTTTTGGTAAATCATTAAAATGTGCTCAGTGTCCTAATGTTATTAGTGTGTCTGGCTTGTCTACATTGTATGTATTTGCTAATTGTGCCGAAAACTCAGTCCTGTTACTCTTTATATGAGTAACAATACTGGGAGAAACAATGTAAAAATAGAATAAAGTTGCCTGAGATTGATCGATATTCATTTTGAAAAGTTTAATAAATGTGTTGTTAGATTCAGTGTTGAAAAACTATAGAAAATTTTGAAAATTAAGTATAATTTTTAAGAGTTACAACAAGCAAATGGCCTCCATTCGGCAGAATGACTGTTATAAAAAAGGGCATAGTTTAACTTTGAAAGGGGGCAAAAAGGAATACAATTACAGCATCCAATTTTCAAGGGAGTCCAGGGTATTAACCCAATGAAAAAGAAAAAAAAAACCTTTCAAAATCTCTTTCAAATTTGGATTTTGATTTTATGATGAGCATTTATGATGATTTTATGATGAGCATGATGTAGAGAGGAAAGCCTGTGAGCAAATTATAGTGTGGATCTTTATTAGGCTACAACAGAACAGAATGCCTAGGGTCAGGCAGCAGTGTCTGTATGATGAACGTTTTTATGATGAACCTGGATAATTCTGTCTAGGATAGAATGACACAGATGCAATTAAACTTTATTGTCCTTTTTCTTTCTTATTTTGTATTTTGTGTGTGCATGTACCAAAAGTTGGAAGCACACAATTGTCCAGTGTCTTGGTTTGCTGAAACATTAAGATTTCCCTTCACTGGATCTAAGGAATCTAAGTAGTGTAGGTAACCATTAATTCAAAGCGCATACAGTGCACCTATGTAGGGAGCAGGAAGTTTTTTGACATAGAGCCTTAACTCTGTAGTGTTTTAACAACTGTGTTTAATCGTGTTATGCAGATATTTCAAAGCAATGCCTTTCTGACGACCGATAAAGTTACAAAAATTATGAATGCTATGGAAAAATGGCTATCATGGTGATTAAAAAAATATAATTTTTTTTATTTATTTGTCCAGTTTTCATTGGTTGGGCAGATTTTTTTTGTCTGGGCCTCTGTGACAATTCCCAGCCCATAAACATGCCCCTAAGTATCATGCAGTTTAGCCTCATTTGGTAAATATCTATGTAACTATTATTTTTCCTCTGTTCTGGTTAGATTCATGATGGACAGTACAAAAGAGAAGGGTGATGAATTTTATATAATACAATTTTAGCAAACATTAAATAAAAGCATGCATTTTCTTTAACCATAAATAACATGCTCTTGTTATTGACTTTGTAATAATTAAATGTCTCTGTATATGTGCTCACTATATATTTTAAATATGTTCTTCACTAGAAAGATTTAATATCTTGTCTTGACTCTCAATCCTGTCTGGTATATGCATTGTATCTCCTGATTTTTGCAGTGATGCCTTTCCAGCAGGTCTGGTTTTCACAATAAGGTCTAATAGTAGCTATCAGTCTTGTCTTTCTCCCTGTCTACATCTGTCTCTTTCGCTGTCCTCCTTGACAGACACAGATAATAGAATCAATGGAGCTGATGCAGAAAGTGGAAGTTATTACTCTGATTACTCTTGACAACGCACATCAGAAGGGTGAGGAGGGTGGGTTCATGAAAGGACAGATTGACTCAGAGGTGGGAAGAAGGAGGGGAAAAATGCTTAAAATATATATCTTCTTGCTCGTAGTTTGTTACTTTAGGTCAAATTAATTGATTCCACTATGAAATTATGAGGTGAATTGTCTATTAGGAACCATGCATTTCCGCGGCCCAACACTAGAGGGCGGTGATGGCATGGTAAACGTGCCGGGATTGGGACAGAAATCCCTAGCACGCATGCGCCGCTTAGAATCGTTGCTGATTACACCTGAATTAAGACACCTGGTTTGTGAAGTATTTAAGGCTGCTTGTGAGCAGCGTCTCTTATCACACCCTTTCACTCAACTTCGCACCGTTGGCTTCGGCTAAGGAAAGATGGTATACTACTTCTTTGTATAGAAGAAAGTAATGGTATGGTTGCGAGGCCAGAGGTATGGTAGGCTTACAGTTTAATATAGTTAAGGTCAGATTTGTTTATATCTACTCAGTTTTTTGGGAGTTTCTGCTAGCGATTGGGGTGTTTTTTTCCCATTTGGTGCATTGCTAGAACTGTGTACAAGCGCATTCCTGTTGTGTTTCCGCAAGCCGGGCTTGCCGACATTGCCCATTGTCTGCTCCAAAACATCTATTTAATGATTGTTACATTGGTACCTTGGTTCTCATTGCTAATTTGTTTCAGAAGGCTTGTCAAGTACATAGCAAAATTTTCCCGTAAGGACTAAAGTACATTGAATTAATCTATTCCAGACCCCCAGAAAATCCACACTGTATAAGGCATTTTATGCATTAATGGAGGAGTTGTATTCTACAGGTGCACCCTGATTTATGATTGGGATATGTTCTGACAAATCGATCATAAGTTAAATGTAACATGAACTGGGGAGTTTAACGAGTGTTTGGTGTATCATAGCGGAGATGAGGCTGAAGTTGGCTTCTTATTCATCAGCTTCTTATTTACAATTTCCTGTCCACCTTAAATGACTGCAGTTACATCCTGGCACCTGTAGATGGAGATTCAGGTAATGTTTAAAACACTTACATTAACCTACAAATGGCCTGAATCATTAACATTAAGGCTTAATAATGAAGTGTTAAAATCTCAGGTAATTTAGTGACTAGTTGATTGAAAGTGAAAAGTAAAAGCAAAACACTTACTATATTGGTGAACTCAGGGCCCCAGCATAGCTACTAAGCTAGCTGTAGCCTGTGTTCTGTAGCATTCAGTTTCTGTTTTGCTTTTGGTTGTCTCTTATAGACTAACCTTACAGTAATGTAGATGAAAAAATAAAGAAAAAAACGATAAACACAGGGGAAATCTTCCAGAGTTATTGTGAACCTGAATCACGGTGTACTGAATCATAAATCGAGTTTCGGCTGAATTGAGTCGCATGGCTTCAACTCATACAAGTTTAAGCAAGTACAGAGCAAACGATGAGAACTGAGACAATTTTGTCTGGTCGTAATGCGTCAAGAACTGTATTCAACAAGTTCCGAGGTGGTTTAAAACTGAAGTACCACTGTATATCAGCTACCTTTGAGCAAGAAGATAATCACCAAACTCTACTCTGACCACTAAATAAGTGGTATTGTGCTTGCTTTAAGCTTTTTATCATGGCATCTGTATCCATTTGGAAGGTATGTGAGCTAGTTAAAAACTTGGTATGGATTACAAAATACTACCTGCAAATAGTAAGTTCACATTTCAGAAAGCAACTTGGTGATTTGCTATAATGTAATAAAGTATTAATTTAATCAGATAAACTGAGGTAACGGTAAGAAGTCAAAATCAGTACCAGCATGCCTTGCAATATGAATCGGACTATTAGCACAGTAATAAATGGTTCAATCCAGTTCATAGTACCATTATTGGAGATAAAGTCAGTCAGTAACCAGAGGAAAGATGGTGTCACGTTCTACACCCGTAGATCCATTTGAGATAGATGTAAGAGTCAGTGTGCACCAGCAATTATAAACACTCACCTATTCTTCCAAAATAGCAAGTATACTGAAAGGTGATACATACAGTGGTACCTCGGTTCAAAATTCATAGAATTTGCTTCTCAATGCATTTTAGGTAAAAAATTTGTCTTGGTTCTCCTCAGGTTGCTTGGTACTCATTGCACTTGCTTATACTTGTTTGAGTCGAGCCGCTCGACTCGTTTCAGCTTGAACTCGATTCACGATTCGTGATTCACGATTACAGTGATTGAGTGATTCAGATTCACAACAGCTCTTGCTCAGAGAAGATCTGCACTGTGTTTATTGTGTTTTTCTTTATTTTTACATCTACAGTAATGTATTCTTAGTGCAAATAAATTTCTGGGGGTCCTAAAAAGGTTGGTTTACTATGAACCGAAAGGAAAACGAAAGCAAAACAAGAATTGAATGTGCTAGAACAAGCTAACCAAAAGAATACGCGTTTGCACTTTTTAATCCATTACTCACTAAATTACATGGGATTTTTAAACACTTTATTATAAAATAAGCTTTGGGTTAATGATTTTGGCCAACTGTATATTAATGAAACTGTTTTAAACATTAACTTACTTATCAAGGCGGAATCTCCATCTACGGGTGCCATAATGTAACTGCAGTCATTTAATGTTGCTTGAAAAATGTGAATATGAAGCCGACTTCAGCCTCATCTGAGACTATAATACACTAAATACTCTTAATAAACTTCCCAGTTCATGTTACATGATGGACTCATCTTGTGGTGGATTTGTCAGAACATATCCCCTTCTTAAAGGTACGGATTAATTCAATTTACATTGTTCCTTTTGGGAAAAATTTGCTCGGTACTCATTGTTTTTGGTTCTCTATAAGCCTTCTGGAACTAACTAATGACATACTCAAACAGATGAAATGAATAACGGATACTCAAAGATGAGAAGCAACATGTAAGACCTTTACACCAGAAATGTACAATACAACAATACACATACAAGAACTGTCAACCACAGAAAGATGACACTCATAACAATACACACAATACAAAGGTAACACAGCAACCGTAGAGAGGAGTAGAAACCACGCAACACCATACGTGTGACAAGACCAGACAACCAGGTGAACAGGAAGAGAGGTATTTATAGAACTGTATATCAGGTGGCTACAGCTCCACCTGTTGTCGAAGCAGAATACAACAACAGAGGAGGGCCATGCAGGATGATACTGCTCTCTGTAGCACCTCCCTTTCTGACAGATGGGATGCAAATGCAGTAGGTTTAATTACAACACTCGTATATGTTTCAAACAGTCCAAGGTCTGAAAAGTGTAAAAAGGGCTATATAGACACATGGCTAAAGAGGCAAACAGTTCCAAAACTCAAATAGCCAGCAAACAAGTACATGCAGGGAGTCCAAAAGGCCCAACCGTGGAACCAGGGTGGAAAATCCAAATAACAGAGATCCAAAAACATTAATGCGGAGAATAGTACTTTAACTCGAAGTAGCAACATCAAAGAATCAGTGAGCAAGTTTAGAGCCCTTATATACTGTGGGAGGAATTGAGTAGCACGTGATAGACATGGCTAGGAACTAGTTACACTAGAAGGCTGATCAACTTGAACATGGGAGAGGAGCCAGAGGCAGAGACCTAGGACTGACGAATCTACACAAAATGAGAACCCAAAAAAAAGAAAATTCAATACTTTTATTATTTATATTACCATCTAAGTTACACTAAAACACATCCATGCTGGCAACTAAATCTCAACATGAGATTCAGTGTTCCATGCCTATCTCTAGAGAACAATGTGCACAGGTGTAAGCGCCCACTGGCTAGTTCATTGCAAGCTGGGCAGGGGTTACTGTTAAAGCACCTGGGTATCGTCCGCCAACCAGCCTCACTTCCCTTAGACACACCCATTTGTGCATGAATATGAAGGTTGACCTGGCCAGATGACAGTGATAGAATTGGAACCGGGTCACCTTGGTGGTGGACAAACATGTTACCATATCGTACAATAAAAATAATTACCTCAGCTCAAACCAGTTTATGTTCTCTGCTGTCCTTTCTCATCAGCAAGGTATTTCCAGGTAATGCAATATCACCTTTTAAGCACTTTAAACCTTTAAGTAGATAAATCTAAAGCAGCGATACTAGTAGGAAGTCAAAGCAGTCAAATGACAAGCGCTTGGCTCTTCTAGGTGTACAGTATGTAGGTCAGGTTGGCGCAGTGCTTGTAGGGTTAAAAATCGTACAAACTTTTCTATTTCACTTCTCTGGTTGTGTCTGTGTCCTTAAAGTGTCTGAATGCAACAGAGACCGTAACATAGTTCCTGCTTATGCACATATTTAATGTAAAAAGTAATGTATATGAGTATTCATGAATATAAATTAAATGTAAAAAAAGTAAACAAAACATCAGACTGTGTTAAGACCTCTGTCGTTAAAAGACCTGTACTAGCACCAGCAATCATGTCACAGCCAAAATCAACCCCCCACCCCACACACACACTCAGACATTCTGATGTAAACATCATCTGAAGCTGTTTGCCCATATCTGCATGAATTTTATATATTGCACTCCTGCCACACGACTGAATAGATAATTCCATGAATGAGTAGGTGTACAGACATTCCTAATAAAGTACTGTGAGTTGATTCAGATCTCTGGGAGGCTGAGAACGACGGGACAAAAGAAGACATCTACAAAAACCCCAGACCACAGGGTAGCAGAACATGATTGAAATTAGCATACATTTTGAGTTGAAGTTGTATAATTCATAGAAACAGATATTTAGAGCTTTCTGTCACTTTCTGCTACTGACAGTCTAATTATATCCCCATTCTAAATTAATACAGCTAGAACAAAATCTCCAATAGAACAGAATAGCTACAAGCCCTGTAATTCATATAGCTTTATTCTAGTAGGCTAACCTAGCATGCTACTTAAATATCAGTAGGCTCTGCTCAGTTTGGCTCCTGCACAGAATTGCAGAAATGGGAGTTTAATTGAGAGGAAAAGAATAGGCAAAGGGAAAAGGAACAGCAGGCACTCTGGATACTGAAAGAACCTACCTGCTGGCTGGAACATTGGGACCATTTTTTTTCTCTCCTTGCCTTTTGCCTCTCTTTTACTTCAAAACTATTGGAGCACAACACTTTAATTTTGCTCTCAAATTACTCTTCACATACTGTAGATTTTCCTTAAAGATTCTAATTATATTCCAGTGGGATAGCTTTACAGATTTACTTCAGAAATTTGTGCTGATTAAACTTTAACATTTAACTTTTATTCTATTTCAGTGTCATTGTTGAAGACGACTTTTAATGTGTGTAAGACATTCCAAGTCACTTGCATTTTGTTTGATTTTATGCCTTCTGGCCAAAATACTGTCTATCATTTTTCCAGTTAAAAGTTTCAGCCTGACATAAAGTGTACTTTCCCTGTCCACTGTGCTTCCATCTTCTCCCACTTATGTGTAATGTCTATTATTATCTTCTGCTTTTGTACATTTACATTTACAGCATTTTACAGATGCTCTTATCCAAAATTACTTGCAGAAATACTTTGTGTTCTTCTCAAGTAGACATTTTCCTTATGCTACATCAGAACTTGCAACATTTGTTATAGTTGAAAATAAACCAAATGCAGTACCAATAATAAAGAAACAGGTACAGGAACAGTTGTCACAAAGAAATTTATAATTTGTGAGAGAATAAATAAACATTAAAGGATCTCAGTTTTTAGATGGTGAAGTATTATTATGTTAACATTATATGTTAACAAATATTAACATGTCTAGAATACTGAGTTAGGTGCCTGCATTTTATAACATAAAGAATACAGGTGTTTCACAAAATGGTAAAGCATAGGCTACAATTTAGAGTCCCCCCAAATACTCCTTGCTTTGCAATCTGCTTGACTCTACTTAATATTACTGTCTTGCATTTTTACAGTATTGACATGGTTTCTCAAATACATTACTGCATTTTCACCTTTCCTTGAATCTGTTAGGTGCTGCGGCCGAAGCGGGATTTTGCCTCCGTGGGTAGCCCACAATCCCGCATGCAGGCAAGATGGCCGCGACCACACCTGAATCATGTTTTATTTTGATTAGAACACTATTTAAGCTGAACTCTTTCATCACTACGTTGCGGTGCATTGACTAGTGTTTCGGCTACTCGTGGAATTACTTTTGCTTTTTCATGCTCTTGATTATTCCTTATTTCTCTCGGTTCCGTTCATTGGACTCATGCCCTGCTCACTCTGGAGATTGTCCAGAGCGCCCCCTTGCTCTTGGGGGATGCCCAGCGTGTCACCTCGCTCGCTAAGGCAATCCTATGCACCACTTCGCTCAGCGAGGACACCGTGCACGTCACCTCACCTGTCGCTATGGACGTCGTGAGTGTCACTTCGCCCACCGGTGATGTCCTGGGAGCTGTCCCATTCACCAAAGATGTCCAGAGCGCTCCCCCCCCCTTGCTGAGGACGTTCAGAGTGCCACTTCGCTCGTCAAGGATGCCCAGAGCGCTTCTTTTCCCGTTGAAGACGTCCAAGGCGCTACTTCACTTGCCGGGGATGTCCGGAGCACTTCTTCGCTCACCGGGGGTATCCTGAGCCTCTCTTTGGCCCCTAAAGGCACCCTGAACTCTAACTCTGGTTAGCCTCGTATCGGAGCAGGCCGCATGACTTGTCGCCTTAGTTATGCACGGTAGCTTTGTATCTGAGCGTGCCGCACCGGCTAGCTCCTCTCTCGAGTGCATGACACTCCATAGCCTTTGTCTCAGAGCATATCTAACTCGTTCTTGAGCATGTTAGCCTCGGTTCCGAGCTCCCTGTGCCGCTTAGCCCCGCAAACGAGCCGTTAGCATCCCATAATGCAGTAACCCGCGTATGCTAAAGCCATTTTTGAGCTCCCCACACAGTTTAGCCCTGTAGCTGAGCCACTAGCGCCAGGTAGTATGGTATCTGAGCTAGCTAGCTCCATTGAGAGACCGTCAGCACTCCACAACATGGTACCCAAATCGCTAGAGTCCGACAGCCCTGCATTGAGGCAGGTTAATCCCACTTTTGAGCTCATTAACCCCTTAACTGAACATGCCAGTCCTAATGAACCCAGTGACTCCATCCCTGGGCACGTTAACTCTGGGCCATTTCCGCATGGGCCGTGCCTTCTAATCTTGGTTCCAAGCTCACCGCGCTACCTAGCTCCGCAGACGAGGCATTCGCGCCCCGCAGCCTTACACCTGAGCACATCGGCTCCGCACCTGTGCACGCTAGACACATGTCTGCTGGCCAGTTTTGCGGACAAACCGCTAGTGCCCCGTGGCTTTGCCACCGTGCACGCTAACCCCGTTCCTGAGTCGGCCGTGCCATCTAGTCCCATAGATGTATCGCTAGCACCTTATAGCCCTGTAGCCATGCACGATGTCATGGTCACCTAGCCTCGCTTCCGAGCCCGCCGCACCTATCAGTACGACACTTGAGCCATTCACGGCGCCTGACTCTGTATCTGAGCTGGGTGCCACTCACGGGTCCGTGTCAGAACCCTCTAACAGGATCTAGAGGCTCCTGTACGCTCAGTAACCCGGCTGTCAGTTCCCTGTTGCTCGCCATTTCCGCCCCTTGGTCTCGACTCCGAAACACGTGCGCCACTGAACCTTGCCTCCGAGCACGCCACGCCTGTACCTGACCTTGTCATGCAAACCAGCCCCATACATGCTTTGCAGACGATTATTAGGAACCTTCCGGACCTTGTTGCGTGTAGTCTGAGAGAAGCCCTCCTGGAGGCCATCAGCTCCAGAGAGGCCCTCCCGGAGGCCGTCACCTCCAGAGAGGCCCTCCCCGCAGGCTGTCAGCTTCAGAGAGACCCTCCCAGCAGGCCGTCACCTCCAGAGAGGCCCTCCTCGCAGGCCGTGAGCTACAGAGACACCCCCCCCCCCCAGAGGTCCTCTGTCCCAGGACCAGTGACAAAGTCATCCATGTCGCCACCGAGGTCAACCAGAGGGATACATCGCGGATGGAGGACGACTGCCTTTGCGTCCGCCCCCAGCCGGGGGAACCAACCTCGCCATCGGCCCTAGCAGGTCCTCCCTTTCTTCCCTGTTCTTAGTTAGCTCTGTTTCCCTAGGTTGTGGTCTTTATTATTATTTGCTGGTATTTTTTTGTTCAGGATAATTCTGCTCTATTGCTTGGGTTTATTGTTGTTATTGCGTATTATTATTACTATTATTATTATTATTATTATTATTATTATCAGCATTATTATCATTATTATTATTATTGTTGTTGGTTGTTGCCGCTATCATCTTTACCGTGGCAGAATTATTAATTGTTGTTATTGCTATTGTTATCTCCTCTGGTGGTTATCATTATTGTCCTTTACGGTGGTTTTGAGTTGCATTCGCTTCGGTCACTAGAGCGTTATTGATTTTGTGTTGGACTTCTCCTTTTGAACTGGGTACCTGCATATCGTCTGCTCTCTCTGAGACCCCCACATAACAGAATCATGATTAATTGTACTTCCTAACACACATTATCCATTCTTACAGTGACATTTACAGCATTAAGCAGAAGTCTTTATCTAGAGTGGCTTACAGAAGTGCTTCGTTTTCTTCTTAGTAGACATTACCTCATGCTACCATAAAGAAGCAGTAGCTCAAGAACACAATTTAACTAAAGCCCTAATAGGATTTCATATAGGTAAAGCCACAAACAACAATAAAGAGTAAAAGTGTTTTGTTTTGGGGGGGTTTTTTCCCAAGAAACACTTTCCTGAAAATATGTTTGTTTGCTTATCAAACGAGGGGTAAGTGAATTTATATACCTTTCACCCTTAGGCAGAAGGCTCCAAAATACTTACACTGAATCCACTTGTTAAAGGCACGGTCATCTATAGAGCCTATTTCCTATTTTTTCTACTGCACATGTTTACAGTGGTGCTTGAAAGTTTGTGAAACTTTCAGAATGTTCTATATTTCTGCATAAATATGACCTAAAACATCATCAGATTTTCACACAAGTCCTAAAAGTAGATGAAGAGAACCCAGTTAAACAAATGAGACAAAAATATTATACTTGGTCAGTTATTTCTTGAGGAAAATGTCCCAATATTACATATTAGTGAGTGGCAAAAGTATGTGAACCTTTGCATTCAGTATCTGCAGTGATCTCGATGTGCAGCAGTAACTGCAACTAAATGTTTCCTGTAACTGTTGATCAGTCCTGCACACCGGCTTGGAGGAATTTTAGCTCATTCCTCCGTACAGAACAGCTTCAACTCTTCTTCCACAACATTTTGATTGGAAGGTCAGGACTTTGACTTGGCCATTCCAAAACATTAACTTTATTCTTCTTTAACCATTCTTTGGTAGAACGACTTGTGCTTGGTCATTATATAACATTTTTCCAATAGCCTTCTGGTTTCTCCATGTGATCTTTACCAAACTGCAGTCGAGCAGCAATGTTCTTTTTGGAGAGCAGTGGCTTTCTCCTTGCAACCCTGCCCTGCACACCATTGTTGTTCAGTGTTCTTCTGATGGTGGGCTCATGAACATGAACATTAGCCAATGTGAGAGAGGCTTTCAGTTGCTTAGACGTTACCCTGGGCTCCTTTGTGACCTTGCCAACTATTACACTCCTTGCTCTTGGAGTGATCTTTGTTGGTCGACCACTCCTGGGGAGGGTAACAGTGGTCTTGAATTTCCTCCATTCGTACACAATCTGTCTGACTGTGGATTGGTAGAGTCCAAACTCTTTAGAGATGGTTTTGTAACCTTTTCCAGTCTGATGAGCATCAACAACTATTTTTCTGAGGTCCTCAGAAATCTCATTTGTTCATGCCATTATACACTTCCACAAACATGTTGTGAAGAGCAGACTTTGATCCCTGTTCTTTATCTTACCATTGAATGAAAACACCTGACTCTAGTTCAAAGTAACTGCTAATCCTAGAGGTTCGCATATTATTGCCATGTACTAATATGTAATATTGGATCACTTTCCTCAATAAATAAATGACCAGGTATAATAGTTTTGTTTCATTTGTTTAACTGGGTTCTCTGTATCTACGTTTAGGATTTGTGTGAAAATCTGATGATGTTTTAGGTCATATTTATGCAGAAATATAGAAAATTCTAAAGGGTTCACAAACTTTCAAGCACCACTGTACACTTGCAAAACCTTACTAATTAGGAGATCAGCAGAATTGATGAAACAAAGTCCAATATTAAATTAAGTTCATTCTTGTAATGTCCAAAAACACATTAATTGAAACTAATCACAGTTGTTAAAACAATAAAAAAAATAAATGAATAAATAAATAAATCCTACAAAGACACTTATGTGAACAATGACCAGTATTATATTTAAAAACTTAAGTCAAGTTTATGATGTAACATTGTCTGCTGTAATTTTAATTGACAGTTATCAGTATTTCAGCTAGTATACAGTATTTAAATACCTAAGGGGTTACATTGTGGTGTAACAATGGCCGATAGAAAACATCAGTGAGCCTTGTATGTCAACTAGAGTGGGGCTGGAAAATTTGTGAACCCTTTAGTGTTTTCTACAGTTCTGCGTAAATATGTCATAAAACATTGAGATTTTCACGTCTTAAAACTCGATAAACATAACCCAATTAAATTTGCTGAGACAAAAAGTAATATTTCATGATTTATTTATTGAGGAAAGGTGAAATTAGTCTCAGGTGTTTTCAGTCAATCAGTGGGATAACAGTCAAGTGGAAGTGGATGTTGCAGACACTAATATTTATGTAAAAATAAGTATAAATATAGAAATGTAATTATAATTTTTATAATATTCTTTTCTTTGATGTTGGAATTGTCTCTAACAGAAATAGTCCAGGATGCAGCAGGACCTCTAGCTGTTTAAATGACTTGTCTGTCATTCCCAGTGGGTACGATCAAACAAACGAAAAAGAAGAACGAAGACACACTCTTTCTCTCTCACACACAGTCCAAATAGAAAACATTTCTCCACAGGTTAATAACAGGATAGAGCGGAGATGTAATGGAAGTTGCCTGGAGACATTTTAATTATAAAGTGTGTGGTTTTGAAAAACCAAGTCTCATGGATGTCTGCATAAAGGGTGATGGCCTATGTGTGTGGCTTATTTCGATTTAAAGTGCTGCATTGCTAATTTCACTGAATTCCTGGAGGCTGTCTTTAATAATGAGATTACACAGATGAGATCCATTGTGTCATTACCCCATTATACATACACACAAGGCACAACAGTCTAGGAATGAATGGACTCTGCTGGAAGTTTTGTTCATCTTCTCTGAACATCAGTAACATTTTAGTTCCTATCTTTTAATTCGCTGCTTCATTCCATGCAGCAATATCGTCCAAAAAATGCTTCTGTGTATAGTAAATGTGAACAATGGTTTCTTGAAGCTGTAATGCTTTGCATAAACTAACTTGCTGTTTTGTCATTTTTGTGCAGCATTTCCGTGAGCACCTAGATAAGCTGTATGCAAAGGGTATAGGGATGCTGGACGTGGCTCTTACTGAGGCTTTTGAACTACTGAATAATGTGAGTACAAAAAGATGTGTCTGTTGTGTACGAATACTTGGGGAGTGATATTGTATCATTGTGGTAAATATACACATATACACACTGAAAATATAGTAGCTTTGACATTTTTTCATTCAAAATATGTCCATCATTTCACATACATACACTATTGTGCTAACACATTTGTGCCTTTCAGGTCACATACTTAATCAAGTATGGTCAACTCACATTTATTTGTATAATACATCCCCAAATCAGAAAGGTTGGGATGGAAAATGCAAATAAAAAAATATATTCAGTGTTTCTTACATTTCCTTTGGCTTTTATTTCATTGCAGACAGTATGAACCCAAGATATTTAATGTTTTTTTCTGGTCAACTGGTCAACAATTTGTTAGTAAACATTCCTGCATTTCAGACCTGCAACACATTCCAAATAAAGTTGGGACAAGGACAATTTAGGGCAAGTAATAAAGTAAAAAAAAATAAATAATGATGTAATTTCAAACAGCAGAGGATCTCCCTTTTACTCCTCGAAGACTCAGACTTTTGTGGATAATGGTTTTCTACCAAATCATGATTGGAATCACCTGTTGACATCACCTGTTTGAAATTGCATCATTATTTAAGTAATTTTTTACCTCATTACTAGCCCCACCTTTCCTTGTCCCAACTTTTTTGAAATATGTTGAATGGATTGATAGAATGGATTTTTATTAACAAAATAAATAAAGTTGATTAGAATAAACCTGAAATATTGTGGGTTCATACTGTCTGCAATGAAATAAAAGTAAAAAACAAAAAAATGTAAAGAACACTGCATATATTTTTTATTGGCATTTTCCATACCATGCCAACTTTTTTCTGATATGGGGTTGTACTTTTAAAACAACCATAGTTGGCCACTATTTATATATAAATCAAAAACACCTGACATTAAATATCAAATATTAAATGAAAAACAGATACATAAGGTAAATCCAGTTAAATCAAAAGCAGGGAAGGAAAAAGCAAATCTACTAAAATTCTAAATTCAGTCCAACATTTCGCTCAAACTATTAACATGCTGAATGGGACACTAAACCAGCATGAAAATATAAGTTTATTATTATTATTTTTTTACCCAAGACTGAAGAGTAGCAACAGTAGGAGAGGATCTAATGAACAGAGGCAAAATGTTCCACAGTCTGGAAGCAGCCACAGAGAATTCAACGTCACGCATTTGCTCAATAGATGTAAGGCTATGTTCACACGGCATACAAAGTGGCTCAAATCCGATTTTTTCACCAAATTTATTTTTTAGGCTGTTTGTAGCCTAAAATCTTTTTTATATGACCTATATTCATCATTAATCTTTCATCTGTTCACACTCCTAAACCGACACACATGCACAAAAGAACAATGTGGCAATGGGGTAAACAGTAAAAATGAAATCAACAGTAACAGACACATATTTAATGGTCATGTTAAAAATGGTAAGCTAATCAGTCACAGACACTTCTTTGGTTTGCATCCTTGGTGTCTTTAAACTTGGTTTTAAAGTTTATTTATTCCTTTGACACTGCAGCCATGTCCTACTGTGGGTGCGTTCTGCCATTTCTTAAGAAATTTCCTCAAACAAGAAGCGGTTGTGATATGTGCCTTCTAATATTTTTATTTGTTTATTTATCTTACACAGAGACATCACCTCAAATATTTATGAGGTTTGTTAATTCACTATCCTGCCACTGAAAACCTCCCTTACTGCTGTCGTCCATTTTCCCTTCACCTCAGCATGCATTTATGATGAATGTCAAATTGGAATGAAGTTAAAATCCTGAATCCTGATCTGGTTGTTCAGAATGAGATGCACTGCATTGAGCCACATTTTTTTTTTATTCACACTGCCCCACAGACACATCTGTGTCACATATGCAAAAAAGATTACCGGTAGATTTGGGACACTTTTTACCTAGACTTGAGACTTGACTGTTGTGTGCTGAAGCAGATCTGAGATATAGTGTGGTGCTAACCCATGAAGAGCTTTAAAAACAAGCAAACGAACCTTGAAATCAATTCTAAATTTTACAGGTAACCAGGGAAGTAAAGTACATATGGGAGAAATATGATCTCTCTTCCTAGATCCAGTGAGGAACCTGGCTACAGCATTTTGTACCCTTGGTAGATGTAGGTGTGAGACTGTAACCCCCTTATATAGTGAAATAGACTAGTCAAGGTGGGAGGAAATTAATGCATAAATAATGGTTTCAAGGACAGAAAGGATTGTCATTTATCCATTGTCCATAGTTGGATTCTCAATTGTGCTAATTTGATTTTGCAATTAAACTATCAGAAATAAAACTTGAGTTTGAATATTTGTAGAGAAAGGTCCTAGCTTTCCTTTCATACTAGAGGCAGGAAATCCAAACAAAATAAACTCAGGTTTCTTCATTTCGCCAAAGGAAAACTATCCACTATTTTACATCTATGAGAATGTTAAAAATAGCACTTAAGGAGCTGTCATTGTTAGGTTTTAGTTGTGGATTCATCTGTGTACAGTGTCATCTGCATAGATGAACTGGAGAGTGTGTGTGGAACCCATGGGAAGGATATAACAGGTAAGTTAAAGAGGGCCCAAGATGGATCCCTGAGGAACTCCTCAAGTGATTAATGCTAGAGAGGAGGATAAACCACCAAGATTGACAGAAAAGTTCGTAGAGACAGAAGGCAAAAGTGCTCAGTACCTTTGTCCCTACTCCATGTTCAAGATGATTTAAAAGAATTCTGTATCAAGTGCTAAAGGCAGATTCAGAAGACTTATGATGGCACAGAATCTACAGACAGGAATAAGTCACAAGTCATTTGTTTTGGCAGTGCTGCACCACCTAAATATGCATCCTTCTAAGGGTAAGGGTTAACCAGAGACATTAAAATAACGCTAAACAGCACAAGACTCATTAATAAATGCATACTCTGCATCACTGAGCACATGGAATTAACTACTACACTTGTAAGAGAGAATAATGATGAAAATAAAACTCGGATTGCCAGACCTGCATTTCATTTTGGGTGCCACCGAGAATGCCACGCGCCCCCCTCACACAATGGAGACTCTACCACTGCTATAAATTAATCCACACAAAGTGATAAGTGACAGCAAATACTTTTAAATATGTCATTATATTTTTATGTTCATTCATTTTCCTAATGAGTTTTTCAGAAGACCATAGTGGTAAAAAAAACACTCACTGTGACAATAATGTTACATGAGGCAGAAAATTGAAAACTTCATTCCACCATTTTCAATGATGATTAAATGATGATAAGGCAGCTATTTAGTAAGTTTATTTGCTCTAAGAAATTAATTACACATGCTATTGTCTCACTGGTTGATTTTAAAAATTTTAGAGTTGTTTTGTGAATCTTCTGTAAGTTTTGCATTTACTTTTCTAATAACAAGATGCAAGTGTAATTGTATTGACGTTCATAAAATATATTTATCCTCAGAATTAATTAAAAAACACATTGGTTTCTAGGCCATTATAGCAGTTTTCAAATCATGCTGTTTTGTTTAATATCTACTGGGCTCATGCAGTGTTTTTCAATCCTGGTCCTGGCGCCCCATCGTGCTGCATGTTTTAGTGTTTTCCTGCTCCCAACACACCTGAACCAACTTACTCAGCCCATTAACAAGCCTGTTACTGAGTTAAAGTGGGTGTGTTTAAACAAGAGAAGAGCTACACTGCAGAGCTGTGGGACGCCAGGACCAGGACTGAGAAACACTGGGCTAATGGTTAGATGTCATCAGTGAAATCATTTTAAAATAGCTAGGTCTTACTAGAATACACTGACATCATGCTTCTACTCCTGATTTATTTTAGTTGTGACTGATGTACGGCACAGCAGCCAAATGGTCATCACATAGCAATCATGTTTTTAGAGGCTTAATGGGATTTTCCTGCCAACTGTGTGTGCTTTTGGATTTTGTAGCAGCACTCATACCTTATATCCTAGGTGATCTAGAGGCTGAAGTGCGTTCAACATATTTTATATTCTGAAACACACTTAATGTCTCGTGATAACAGATATTCTACTTTATATTATCATTTTAAAGAACACAAGAAGATATCCATTAATTCCATCCATTTGTGTACAGCAGGATTTTTCAGTTAGCAGCCCGCAGGCCACATCTGACACTTGAGTACATTTTTATTTGTCCTTGGATTGGTTCTTGCGTGATAATGAAATGGGGGAAATACAGATTAATGTGTACTAATTTGGCATTTTTATCAGTCCTATTTGACTTGTACCACCTGTGTTAACATCCAGGTATAATTAGGCTATGTAAATAGACTAGAGTTACTGAGACTGATGGAAATACAGTAACTTGCTTTTTATAACATTTTAACAATTAGTAAACAGAAAGATTTATATCTCAGTTTCAAAGCCTTTGCATTTACTGTGCAATAACATATCAGTGATGGAGTTTTAGTTATGAAAGCATTTGAAAACAACGTGTCTTAACTTTGACCCAGACTTTCTAATGAGGTAATATATAATGTCAGAAACTTCAGTACTTAGACTAAAGAGATTTCAGTCTTTGCTCTCTCTGTTGCTATTGCTATTGCAATAGTGGCTATTGCTTGAGATAGAAATATATACTCTGTGGCTATTAGGGCTACGCCTTTGGACACACAGTAAACATCAAATATAAACGCATAAATAAATAAATGGGTGCATGTAAGTTAAACATAGCCAGTGGTTTTGCTGTTTTCAGTTGCAAATTCACATAGATCAAAGTAAAGAATTCCAATAGTTTGAATCAAACTTTCAAATCACGCACCCACAACACAGCCCTCTGTGAAGTCTAGGAAGCAAAAATGAATGCAGGATCATATCTCAGCATTGGCTTTTATTAAACGGTTCATAAAACAACAAAACACCAGTGAATGTGAATGGTGTATTTGGGAGCTTTGTCTGGAGGTGTGAGCTGGTGATGCCTGCTGGGAACTGGTGTGCACAACACGGAACTGAGTAATCACGGGTGTGACAGTAACGCCTTGCTACAGGACCTGTAGAGGCTGGAGTCTGGCATGGATGACCCTGGGAGAGGGACTCAAGAATGAGACCTCTACGGCAGGCTGCCTGCATCCCTTTGTTCCGCTGGCAGACCTGGTAGTCCATGCTGAGCCAGTGAGAAGGATCCTGAGACATCATGAAGGACAAGCCCATGGATGTGGGGAGAGGGGGTAAATTAAGTTGTGGTCATGCTGGAGGTCAAGGAATGGCTGGAGAAACACACTGTACCCAGACGAAGGATGGGTGTATGAAGACAATGTTGTTGGCAACCAATGATCATGATCCAGCCAGGAGAAAACAGTGTTGTGTTGCCTCAGCCAGGGCAGTCTTAGAATTACAGAGTATTTAGGTGATGTGAGAGAGAAAGAGAGACAGAGAGAGAGAGAGAGAGAGAGAGAGAGATTTGAAATAGTTTTTAGTCATTATTATGTTTCTTAGGGCTTACTCCATAGTGAAGGTTCAGCATAGTAAAGCTTCCTGTTGATTATTAAAAGCACTTTCCACATCTCAATTACATACTTGTTACTTGTTTTGCTGTTTTGGGCGTGTTTAAAGTAAATTGCCTTATGAGACGTCATGTAGTAAATTACCCCGTAGGAATTAGTGATGGGATATTAAAAAACACGGCCTAGGTAACTACTGTATACCTACTGTGGTGCTTGAAAGTTTGTGAAACTCTTTAGAATTTTTAATACTTCTGTATGAACATGACTTAAATAACCATCATCAAATATTCACACAAGTAAAAGTAAAAAAATAGAACCCAATTAAACAAACAAGACAAAAATGTATATATTTGGTCATTTATTTATTGAGGAAAGTGATCCAATATTACATATCTGTAAGTGGCACAAGTATGTGAAACTTTGCTTTTCAGTACCTGGTGTGACTCCCTTGTGCAGCTACAGTGTAACAGTATATGGACTTGGAGGATTTTTACTTCTGTTAGGTTAAGGTCAGAACTTGAACAGACCATTCCAAAACATGACGTTTAGTCTCATTTTGCCATTTTTGGTAGAACTACTTGGGGTGCTTAGGGTTGTTGTCTTCCTGCATGATTCTCATTCTCTTGATATTCAATTCACGGATAGATGTCCTGATATTTTCCTTTACAATTTTTTGGCAATTCATAATTCATTATTTCATTAATAGTGGCTTGCTGTCCTGGCCCAGATGCAGCAAAACAGGCCAAAACCACGTTCCTAAAACCACCGTGTTTCATACATTGAACAAGGTTCTTATACTTGAATGCAGTGTTTTTCTTTCTCTAGGCAAGATATTTCTCATTTAAACCAAATAGCTTTCTGGTTTCCATGTGCCACATGATGAGCGGTAGAGTTCTTTTGGAGAGCTATGCCTTTCTCATTGCATCACTGCCATGCACACCATTGTTTTTGACCTGATGGTGGACTCAGGAACACATTAATAATTATTGCTCAGAGGTTACCCTGGATTCATTTGTGACCTTATGGACAATTACATGCATTACTCTTAAACAGATCTTTTTGGTTGACCACTCCTGGGGAAGTTTATAATGATAAAGTTTGTAAACAGTTAAGCTGTTTGTCTGTGGATTGGTGGAGTTGCTACTCTTTAGAGATTACCTTTCCCAGCCTGATGAGCATCAACAACTCCGTTGTTTATTTCATGCTACACTTCCTAAAATGTGTTGTTGAAGATCAGACTTTTATAGATCCCTGTTCTTTAAATACAAGTGTGTGCCCATTCACACCTGATTGTCATCCCATTTACTGAAAACACTTTACTCCGAGTTCAAGTTAAAACCTTTATATTAACTGCTAATCCTAGAGGTTCACATACTTTTGCCACTGGCAAACATGTACAGGGGGGCAAAAAAGTATTTAGTCAGCCACTGATTGTGCAAGTTGCTCCCACAGTTGATTTATTCACACCAACCTGCTTGCCTATTGTACATTCACTCTTCCCAGCCTGGTGCAGGTCTACAGTTTTCTTCCTGGTGTCCTTCAACAGCTCTTTGGTCTTGACCATGGTTGAGTTTGGAGTCTGTTGACAGGTGTCTTTTATACAGATAACGAGGTCAAATGATTTGCCATTAATACAGGTAACGAGTGGAGGACAGAAGAGCTTCTTAAAGAAGTTACAGGTCTGTGAGAGCCAGAAATCTTGCTTGTTTGTGGATGACCAAATACTTATTTTCCACCATGATTTACAATTAAAGTCTTTACAAATCCTACAATGTGATTTCCTGGATTTTTCCAATCAGTGGCTGACTAAATACTTTTTTGCCCCACTGTAAACACTGGATCATTTTCTTCAATAAATATAAGACCAAGTATAATATTTTGTCACATTTGTTTAATCAGGTTCTCTTTCTCTACTTTTAGGACTTGTGGTGAGGTTTTAGGTGACAGCTTTGCAGAAATATAGAAATTTCTAAAGAGTTCACAAGCTTTCAAGTGCCCACTGTAATAAACAGTTATATGATTAAATTATCTTATAAAATGCTTAGTGAGGATAGTTACAAATTAATGGTACCTTGTAAATTACCTCTAAAGTGTGTATTTACAGAAGTCTATGTTCTTGCCATTGTTTATGTAAATTTATACAGATAGGTAATATGATCAAAACTTTTAATAACTATAATGAAAATGTTTTCAAGCTGTGTCCTTGCAATTACGTTTAATGCTAATGCAATACCTTAAGGTAATTAACTTAGCATGTGTATGTTTCTTAATCCATTCTAGTTCCCTTAAGAGTTTGACTGCTTGTTTGGTTATAGGAAATACAGCTTTGCTGCCAAACATACATCTCTTCATTTATATGAGACAGCACCATGAAAGTGTATTTTGGGATGCATAACAATATGGTGATACAGCAGTTAACTATGATAGCCACCAGTGGCTTTGATAATATTTGTGTCATGTTGTGCTTCTACAGAGTATCATTATATATAATATATTGTTTATGTGTTTGCATGTGTGTATGTTCAGTTCAATCAGACAGGTCGAGGCAGTGTATGCAGCCAAGCCATCATGCTGGTGACAGATGGAGCAGTGGACACATATGATGCTGTCTTTGCAAAGTACAACTGGCCAGACAGAAAGGTACTATACAGTTGAATGAACAATTATTTCAGATAATATTTACCACATTATTACAATTGTGATAACTGTAACTGCACAGTCTAAAATGGCTGATGTTACAAAAAACACTGAGCTTCTTTCTTACTTCGTGCAAGATTTTGTTATACAGTTGCATCATTGGATGGCATAGGTGACATTTTAAACAGTCTACAGTCCCTAGTTTGCATTTACAGCATTTAGCAGACGCCCTTATCCAGAGCGACTTACAATTGATCTTACAATCCAAGCAATTGTGCGTTAAGGGCCTTGCTCAAGGACCCAACAGTGGCAGCTTGGCAGAAGTGGGATTTGAACCCTGGACCTTCTCATCCATAGTCCAGTACTTTACCCGCTAGGCTACCACAGTCCAAAAGTGAAAGGATCTGAAGATTTTCTGAATGCACTGTATGATCATAACTTCTTGTTTACATTCATGTCATTTAGCAGAGTTACAATTGATATAATCCAAGCAATTGTGGGTTAAGGGTCTTGCAACAGTGGCAGCTTGACAGAGGTGGGATTTGAACCCTGAGTCTTCTGGTCCATAGTCCAGCACCTTAACCACTAAGCAACCACGGTCCGTCATAGTTTCTGACAGTTCAGAGTTTAAGAAAGTCATGGTTAATACAGGCAATTCATGACCATCTACAAAAATCAGGCAAACTCAGCCCGGAGGTAAATACTTAAGAACAGTTTGAAATAATGATGAGGATAAGGTAGTTAGGGATGATTTGGAGCAGAAATTAGGGACACAGGGAGACAAAGACTACATTTCTTGTTTGAGACTCATAACCATAACTCAAAAACAGTCCAAATTTTGACACCTGGTATGTGTTTCTCCTCTATTTTATGTGAAGCCAGTGATTAGTTATTTTTACTGACCAATCAAAGCTTTCCATATCCCTTCAGAATAGCTGCTGTTAATAGCAGTTATAGCAGAGGCGGGAACATGGAAGTCTCAATTCTTGACACTCGAGTCAAGTTCCAAGTGTAGACTGAAAAGTGTCAAGTCAAGTGCCAAGTCCTAAACTTATTCAAGTCTAATTCAAGTCATCAAATGCCAAATGGGTTTGTTTTAGTGTGCTATCAGTCAAACTAAACAGGCTAGCAAAGTAAGTACAGTACTCGAAACTCATCTAATTCGGTTCTTGACGCAGTTTGACTAGAAATATTTGTCTCGGTCGTCGTCGGTTGCTCGGTACTCGGCACACTTGTGTAAACTTGCATGAGTTGAGTCGGGCGACTCGTTTCAGGTGAAGCTTGATTCACGATTCATGATTTGGTGATTCAAATTCACAACAGCCTTGCTCAGAGAAGATCTCTGCTGTGTTTATTGTGTTTTTTTTTTGTTTTGTTTTTACATGAACAGTACTGGTAAAAGGTTAGTTATAAGAGCCAACTGATTAACTCCATTAATGCATTTCATGCCTTATACAGTGTGGATTTTAATTAAATTTACATTATTCCTTATGGGAAATATTTGCTTGGCACTCGTCATTTTCGGTTCTCAACAAGCCTTCTGGAACGAATTAATTACAAAAACCGAGGTACCACTGTGTTCATAGCCAGAATTTGAGACATTTTTTGTCAAGATTTAGCTAATTATTGTGTTAACTATATAAGAGCAATAATACCATTATTTGTGTAGCCCCAAATGTCAGACAAAGTTTGATGTTGTTGCATCTTTATCGGTGATCTTCACCCCACAGGTCTTGCATATTGCAAAACCTTTTTTCTTTTTTCCATTCAATACTAGAACACCACCCCCCTCTAAGTTTCCCGTGACTGGCGGCAGAATGTCTCATGTTGCTAGGTTACGTGACTCGAGTCTGGCTAGACATTCTCAAATTACTGGTTGATAGCTGATTATAGGTTCCACCCATTTAGGAGGTCGAGCAATCATCATACAGAGAAGCTGTGCATCCAGACAGGGCAAACAAACAATGCACCGTCCAATAAATGCTGTCATATTTTCTCAGGTCCAGTGAGTGTTAATCTCTTGTCCAAACAGCAAGCACACATTTGTGCACTACACACTCAGAGATGCACGGGCTTTGGTGACTGTCTCTTAGTTTTGTGGCAGGGCTTCAAATGAAATTTGGGTAAGCAGTCTGCACTATTTATCATGAGATGTATAATGATGAGACATTTGATTATTTGATTCACTAAAATGTTGACAGCTAAATTAAAGAATAATACTGTTATGGTTCAGCTACGTGAACCAGGGGGTTTTAGGACCCAAGCACAGGTGGCAGAATAAACAAGCCTCGCTATTGGGGCCGAGAGAGGTTGCACATATTAGGGACTGTTAGCACTTCAAGCAATGTCACATGCATACATGAGCATGTACACACACACAAAGGAGGATATATGTGTATGTAAAAGTGCGTGCATATGGGAGAGAAGTGCGGGTGAAAGACTAAAAGAATGAAAAGGAAATAATAACTTCCACCTGAAGAGTAGAGATTGAACGCGGATCTCTCTAGTGAGTGGCATAAGAACTACCAGTCTCCCAACCGGGAGTTGCGGCTGAGCTAGGAAATGTGAGGCTTAAGGGCAAACGCAGGAGCCATACTGAGACGGACTCAAAACCAAAATAGTTGCTTGTAATAGGGGTTACCTGATAGGAGACCGTGGACATGCGGTGCTTAACGGGGAAGAGAGATGCCACTAACAATGCCGAGCGGCAATGTGACAGGCACGACACAAAAACAAAAGTGGCTTGTTAGAGCGTGCCGACTTGAGAGTCAAAGTCGACTCCAAAAACACTTCGGGAGTCAGAAGGCCTGGGCATTGGCAATGGTGATGCATCCACCTTGTGTAAACTCATGGACAAATGCTGGAACCTGATCGCTAGAAAAAGCTTGTTAATGCTGAGCATGGCAAGCGGAAGCTCGTGTCGCTGCAGAGAGGACGTCATCCAATAAAAATGAATGTGACGGGAAACAGAATGAACATCGCTGATCATGGTACAGCACCTGCAAAAACGGCAAAAGCAGGGCAAAGTAGAATACCTGATGGTTAATGAGAACTAACGAATGCAGAGCATAATCAGTGGCTGTAGATGGGATAGACATAGGGACTCTCGTCGCCACTTCGAACGAGCTGATGTAGGTAGGCAGCTCAGAGGATCAAAGCATGCCAAAATCCAGTTTTAAACTATTAGACATACAGTGGGGCAAAAAAGTATTTAGTCAGCCACTGATTGTGCAAGTTCTCCTACTTAGAAAGATGAGAGAGGTCTGTAATGTTCATCATAGGTACACTTCAACTATGAGAGAGAAAATGAGAAAGAAAATCCAGGAAATCACATTGTAGGATTTTTAAAGAATTTAATTGTAAATTATGGTGGAAAATAAGTATTTGGTCGATAACAAAAGTTCAACTCAATACTTTGTAACATAACCTTTGTTGGCAATGACAGAGATCAAACGTTTCCTGTAAGTCTTCAGCAGGTTTGCACACACTGTAGCTGGTATTTTGGCCCATTCCTCCATGCAGATCTCCTCTAGAGCAGTGATGTTTTGGGGCTTTTGCTGGGCAACACGGACTTTCAACTCCCTCCACAAATTTTCTATGGGGTTGGGTCTGGAGACTGGCTAGGACCTTTAAATGCTTTTTATGGAGCCACTCCTTCATTGCCCCTGCTGTGTGTTTGGGATCATTGTCATGCTGGAAGACCCAACCATGTTCCATCTTCAGTGCTGTCACTGATGGAAGGAGGTTTTAGCTTAAAATCTCACGATACATGGCCCGGTTCATTCTTCCCTTAACACGGATCAGTCGTCCTGTCCCCTTTGCAGAAAAACAGCCCCAAAGCATGATGTTTCCACCGCCATGCTTCACAATAGGTTTGGTGTTCTTGGGATGCAGCTCAGCATTCTTAATCCTCCAAACATGATGGGTTGAGATTTACCAAAAAGTTTTGATATTATACCACTTGATGTTCTCCGAATCCTCTTCTGGATCATCGATATGCTCTCTGGCAAACTTCAGACAGGCCTGGACATGTACTGGTTTAAGCAGGGGGACACGCCTGGCACTGCAGGATCTGAGTCCCTGTCGGCATAGTGTGTTACTGATGGTAGCCTTTGTTACTTTGGTCCCAGCTGTCTGCAGCTCATTCACCAGCTCCCTTCGTGTAGTTCTGGGATTTTTTCTCACTGTCCTCATGATCATTTTGTCCCCACGGGATGAGATTTTGCATGGGACCGCAGATCGAGGGAGATTATCAGTGGTCTTGTATGTCTTCCATTTTCTTACAATTGCTCCAACAGTTGATTTATTCACACCGACCTGCTTGCCTATTGTAGATTTACTCTTCCCAGTCTAGTGCAGGTCTATAATTTTCTTCCTGGCTCTGTTGTTTTTCTTCAACAGCTCTTTGAAATTGGCCATGGTTGAGTTTGGAGTCTGACTGTTTGAGGCTGTGGACAGTTGTTTTTTATACAGATAACGAGATCAAACAGGTGCCATTAATACAGGTAACAAGTGGAGGACAGAAGAGCTTCTTAAAGAAGAAGTTGCAGGTCTGTGAGAGCCAGAAATCTTGCTTGTTTGTGGATGACCAAATACTTATTTTCCACCATGACTTACAATTAAATTCTTTAAAAATCCTACAATGTGATTTCCTGGATTATTTTTTCTCATTTTGTCTCTCATAGTTGAAGTGTACCTATGATAAAAATTACAGACCTGTCTCATCTTTCTAAGTACCGTATTTTTCGGGCTATAAAGCGCACCGGGTTATAAGGCGCAATATTAATGATCGACCTCTAACGGGTCAATGTTCATACATAAAGCGCACCGGGTTATAAGGCGCATTAAATGAAACAAAACTCTTAAGTTCCCTCGGAAACTCAGTTTGGTCTTCTTTACCTGTCACAGGGCGTCTTCTTGCTTCCTCCACTTCCGTATCATTGATTCATTAATGTTGAATTCTCTTGCAGCTGCTCTATGTCCATGTTGTACTGCGTGACTGATAGCGTTGAGTTTGAAATCCGCTTCGAAAATAAATGAATGAATGCACGTACCCTAATGCGACCATGACTCCATGACTTTAGTTTCGCTCTTAGATTTATCATCATACCCCGGCCACTTAATGTCGATGTGCATACTTCACATTCTATTCAAACTTTGACTCCATGACTTTAGTTCGCTCTTAGATTTATCATCTACGCCGCCCAAGGAGGTTGGGTCCCTTTTTTGAGTCTTGGTTCCGCCCAAGGTTTTTCTTCCTACAACTAGGGAGTTTTTTCCTTGCCACTGTCGCCCTAGGCTTGCTCAATTTGAGATTGGACGTAGTTATTAGGAGATAATCTAAACCTGTAAAGTTGCTTTGAGACAATGCTCCATTGTAAAAAGCGCTATATAAATAAATCTGACTTGACTTGACTTGACTTAATGCTGAGGCACAGGTCATATTACTCCGCTATGCTCATGACTACGGTGGCCGTAAGCTTCGTAACTTACCAAGGACATGCTAAAACATTTCGTCAGGTTTATGAACGCCATGTACCATCTACAATTGGTTATAAGTCAGAAAGCACAGCCAGAATTAATTCATACATTAGACGCACCGCATTTTAAGGCGCACTGTCGATTTTTGAGAAAATTAAAGGATTTTAAGTGCGCTTTATGGTCCGAAAAATACGGTAGGAGAACTTGCACAATCAGTGGCTGACTAAATATTTTTTGCCCCACTGTACCTGTGGCCTCATGACCATACATAACTTCCTCCTGTACAAATGAGGAATATACCTTCTTTCCCTAGACAAAGAGCAAAGGTGAAGAGCAATGGCCCATGACGTAACAAATGTGCGACGAGGGGCACTGCTTTCAGATTGTCTTATATAGCCCAAGTGGCAGGTGCCTCTCATCAGGACTTATTGGCGGTACGTTTGTTGGATGCAGGAGGCATGTGTGTGCTGGGACTGTCTTGGTCCCAGTGTGTTTATTGCGCCGCTGCTGCCCTCTGGCGTCAGGCCGCGGGACAGCGTGCTTCCTAATAAATACACACTCTTTTGTAAGCATTTTGTTTAAATTTTAATGAGATTCAAATTGAAGCCAGTCTTCTGTAAACAATTAGTGATTTTACTTATGCAAATTATGGTTGTAAAATTGAGGAGGTATTAAAAATTACTAAAACTTTTTGGACACGCAAATTTGTGGGTATTAAAGGGGTGTGTCCCCTTTGCTGCTACTGGTATAGAAATAACAGAGAACAAGTTCTGGAAGATGTGTATATATGCCGTATTTTGTCTATCCAAGGATTAAATGTATTTGTTTAAATGTACATGTTTAGTGGTATTTCAACAGATGACCACCCTGCTCCCTGTCCTAACATGCATAGATGCATACAGAGAAATAGATTTCCTAGGTTTATTAGATCATCAAGCCTGATGGCAGCACTTACATGTTTATGTATGTATGTATGTATGTATGTGTGTGTGTGTGTGTGTGTGTGTGTGTGTGTGTGTGTGTGTATGTGTAGGTTGGCTTATGGCCTTCATCATGGCTAGGTCTCTGTCTACTGAGAACCAATAGGGCACTAATGTGCTCCCAATGTGCACTGCACTGATAATGCTCCCTTTGGCGTTCACTGTTAACTTTCCCACCCACCAACCCTTCATTGTTAATGTTCCCTCATTCTGCTCGACACATAATGTAGCCCCATGTGGCCTGGGTCTGCTGACAAATTGCTCCACAATTATCTGGTCATGTGTTGCAGAGTTAATGTTCCTCTTCTCTTCCTCTTATGGAGTTAATGTTCTTCACAGATATGTCATAGTTAATGCTCTTATGCCCCTCAGGTGGCATGATGAAGCTATATTCAGACTCGAGGACACGAAGATATTTTTCTTCAAAACATGTCACTACATCACCATCACCACAACACAATGCAACATCAGAGCTAGGCAGAATTGATGGATAATGGCTTTTAGTGAGTGTGGCGAGGTGTGAAATCTGCACAACCATGGATAATGATTTTACATTAAGTATCAAGTATATATTACGTCTACATTTAAATAACAATAATTATATTCATTGTAACAAATTGTTTGGTATCACCATAAGTCCACTACTCATTGTGTAATCTAGAATCATGTTCAAAATGTTATGAAGCATGCATTACACCCTACAAAGGCTGGAATATCCATGTATATTTGTATAAGTAGTTATTCAATTATTTATAGATTTCCAGTCTGATAATCCTACTGGGTTTACACAAACTGATACAGCGCCCTCAACTTTGCCCGTTCCTTTGTGCTTGTTCAAAAGATTTTGAACAGCACATCTTGCAATCCCAGTTTTCTTTGAAATCTTTGCCTGGGAGAGACTTTACTGATGCCGTATAAATACCTCGTGTGTTGTTGCTGTGCTCAGTGTTGCCATGGTGTATGACCTGTGACATGAAACTGTCTTCCACAACCTCACTCTCAGAGTTTGGCTGTTCCTCACTCAGTTTTAAGTGTTTTAAGTGTTTTAACTTACATAAAATGGTCATCATTATCACGTTTTTATCGGTTAATCATACACCTAACAATAATCCTTAAAAATCTTGGAGTTTGTGCGAGTGTACCTAGAAGACTTGATGCTATTTTGAAGGCAAAGACTGGTCATACCAAATATTGACTTGATGTAGATTTCTCTGTTGTTCATTCACCTTGCATTTTGTTAATTGACAAAAATATACTATTAACACATTTTTAGTTTTTGAAAGGATTCTTCCTTTGCAGCATTTGTGTGTGTGTGTGTGTGTGTGTGTGTGTGAGAGAGAGAGAGAGCTTTCACCAAGTGGGACTCAATCCAATGACCTCAGGGCATGCACATGCTACTGCTGTGATACTGCTGTGCTACCAGGCAGCACAAGTAACAGCTAGAACTAGTGTTTCTATATAGAAGAGCAGTGGAAAAAGGTGGGAAAAATAACAAAGAACTGATTTCAAAATAGCATCTACAAAGAATGGCACACAAATAAAAAGATGTCCCTGCTTCACAATGCACGAAATACAGAGAATGAACTCTTTAAACAAGGTCCAAGGTTTTTTTTTTTTCTCCAAGCTTTTTTCTTTCTTTCTATGATTTTATAGTTAAAGCCTTAAGGCTTGACTTAAAGAATCCGTCATTTCACCTACCCACTTCTCCCTGTTTCAGTTCAAACTCCAAAACTCATCCCTCACTTCTTCACAGGTGGACATTATTTTATGGGACACACTTTCTTTTAGACTTTTGATCTTTCTCTTGTCAGCTTTTTTTGGCTTGTTTATTTTTGTCACACCCACACAATGGCAAATGCGTCGAGTAACAGGCTACACCATAATCAAATGTGAATCAGAGAAAAATGCCACAGGTTTAAATAACTCTCCACACAGATGTGGTGCTTTAGGATTGATCAGACATGAGGACCTATCAATATTGAGTTTGTGCGTCTTGATGTGGCAGTCTGAGCGATGTATCTTTGCCACCCTCTGCTGGTTGACCTGTTGCAATATGTCACTACCAAAGTCTTGGGATGTCTCTGGAAGTGCCCAAACCCGCAACGCAGTAGAGTTGGAACTCCTGGATGAGTCCTAGATCTAAAATATGTTGTGCTGGAACCCAGGGGCGTGTCTCCAGACCACACCCCTCCCATTCAGCTAGGTATTGAGTTCTACCCCAGATCGGATGGGAATGCAGGAGCTGGTGGCCTGGGGGCATCTTCTGAAAAGTGACATTTTTAGACCAGAATGACCACATTCTCTTTAGAAGGTTATGGGTCTATGATAAAGTTCATGTACACATAGGAGCATGGATGGAAGGGAACAGATGGGGATACAGCAGGCCATATCACAGTGAAGGCTTGGAGATCCCTGTCCACACTTTACCACCAGAAGCACCAGTGTAGTAGGACCAGGGTCTTGGTTAACCCAGGTCTGCTGAAAATGGTGATGCATTGCCCCCCAATCCAGCACCTGCTGCCAGATTGAGGATGACACATACAGTCTCGCCCTCCAGAGTCTGGCTTCTACTGAAGAGCCTTTATAATGGATATCTCCAGTAGAACAGGATAGTATATGAGCTTGGATGATAGGCTCTGGTGCCATTGAGTCCAGCCCTGGAGAAGCCCAAAGTCTGGAGTGGGCATCCAGAGGGCGTAATGGTTGAAGAACAAAGGTCAATGAACCTAATGGGTATTCAGCTGCTTCACTTGGTTAATATAAGACAGGTTTTTGTAGTCAATCCAAACTGCAAACCAATGGTTGGGACCCTCCAGCCAGTGTCACCATGTACATGTAGATACCAAGTACAAGTACATGTAGATACATGTAGATACCTATAACAGTTTATGGGCTCCTTGAGAACTATTTATCAAGTGTTGGAATATGGCTGGAGTATACAGAAGCCTGAAGGGCATTGCCTGGTATTCATAATAGCCTGACGGAGTAATGAAGGCTACCTTCCACCTGTCTCCCTGTCAGATGTTGATCAGATTGTAGATGCTGTGCATGTCAAGTCAAGTCAAGTCAGATCTATTTATATAGCGCTTTTTACAATGGAGCATTGTCTCAAAGCAACTTTACAAGTTTAGATTATCTCCTAATAACTACGTCCAATCCCAAACTGAGCAAGCCTAGGGGCGACCGTGGCAAGGAAAAACTCCCTAGTGTTTTGTATAGGAAGAAACCTGGGAGGGACCAAGACTCAAAAAAAGGGACCCCAACTTCCTTGGGCGGCCGTAGCATGATAAATCTAAGAGCGAAAGTCATGGATTTATGGTTCGAATAAAATGTGAAGTATGCACATCGGAAATAGTGGCCTCTGGGTATGGTGGGGCTGGAGCTGATGACGGGAAGGCAGCTTGAGTGGAGCTACAGCGGATGAACATCATGTGTGGGGCTGGAACTGCCGGAACACACACTCGGCGAGAAAACCAGAAATGTAATTAGTTTTATTGATTAAGAGTACAGTGTCTATTAACAATCACTGATGCCATGTCAGTCAGACTGATGCGCCTTGTGTTGTAGCATGAGACCCCGTCAGCATTAAGCTATAGGGCAGAGCATAGCTAGAAAGAGGAGAACTGGAATGGAAACACAGCCAAGAGGGATAACATGAGACATTGGGCAAACCCCACGGAAGGCAGCAGAAGACAGCAACCCAACGTCTCTGATCACCAATAAGACTTCTTGACTATGAACCGCCCGCAGCTCTGCCCTTATTCTAAGGCAGGATGCACGAGTCAAGATCACGAGGACGTGGGCGAAGGCCCAGTTCAGCCAGGGACCGCCCACTCGACACTCCCGGCTTACACGGACACATGCAGGCAGGCCCCAGACATGACTCCAGACTCCTACCCCAGTGACCCAAGCCTATCATCCCGGTCTAAATCTAGTCAAAAAGCCTGTGTAAAATAGGTATTGGGCGTCTTTAGCCTAGACTTAAAACTTTGTAGAGGTGTCTGAGTCTCGCGAACTAAAGTGGAAGTTTATTCCATAGTTGGGGGGCGTTCGGGGTGTATGAGAAAGCCTTTCCCCCTGCTGTGACTGTCTTTTTTTAATTCTAGGAACAAAAGAAGTATCCGTACCCTGCGTTACGCCTCGTCAGCGAACGAAGTATGACGAGTTTGATTGTAAAAACTCTAAGAAGTTCACTCAGGTAAAGTGTGGGGCGTTGCAGGCCATGTAGAGCTTTATAAAGTTATAAGAAGTATTTTGTAAATCAATGCGGAATTGGACTGGTAACCAGTGTAGTGATGATAGAACAGGAGTGATATGATCAAATTTTCTAGTTCGAGTTAGCACTCGGGCAGCTGCATTCTGAACTAACTGAAGTTTATTTATAGATTTACTAGAGCATCCAGGAAGTAAGGCGTTACAGTAATCCAACCTTGATGTCCAGCTTTGTACAGACGGAAGCCTGCTGCAGTGACTCAAAGGCAGTGTTCATCTAAGGCAGGGGGTAGCGGACCGTGATTGTAACAGGGAAGGAGGTCTCCAACCTTTTTACCAACAAAAAGAACCCAAATCCATCCTGGGGAGGTTGACAAGGATATGAAGCCCAAGGCCTCTTGAATGTAATCCTCCATAACAGTGCACTTTGGGGTGGACAGGGTGAAAAACCTTCCCTGGGCCATGGTCAGATCAGAAAGGCTCTGCCACAATGTGCACCTCTTAAATGGCTGTAGGTCATGGAAGCAAACCTCTTCATAGCCTGGGGCTCTGTTTGACACTGACTTGGTTTACCAGTCCATATGAGAATTATGCTGCCCCAACTAGGGAGAGCCCAGGAGTACTTTTTCAACCAAGTGCCAACCTAGTGCAGTGTGGTATGTGACAGTCCAACATGGCCATTGTTTCAACTGAAAGTCCCAACTAGGCAGCTAGGAGGTTGTCACCCACATCTGAGAGAGTCACAGCAGTGAGATAACATATGCCACTTTAGTTCTGTCCATGAGTACCCAAGAGGGCTGCTACTGAAATATCAGGGAGCACTGACCCTATAAGCCCCTGTGTTTTTTGGCCTTCCCCGACTGCATCTTTTTGGGTTGAACAAGTGTGGGCTCCCGGCCTGGTCCAGGTACGACCAGCAAAGAAGGTGGTTGGAGTGGGGCAGACATTGTTTCAGACAGACCTCAGCACAACCAGGCTGCCATGATTTTGCGGGGCCATTTGCATCACGTCGTCTTCTGCTGGGCCCATGACTGCCTTTCAGTCATGGGGCGGTAGGGGTTGCAGGCTCATGCACATAATAAAAAACACTCTCCACTCATTACAAGTGCCATATTCAGGGAATGAGCAGATACTGTTTTGTGGTGGGAAGGTCCCAGAAAGGAAGATCTCTTTATAAATATTTCTATATATTATTATTTATACTGTATACAGTTGAATGGAAAATGTGGAAAACTTCAGCCTCGTCTCTGCTGTAATATACCAAACACATGTTAAACTCCCCAGTTCAGGTTAAATTTAACATACATGTACATATAGAACATATCCCCTTCGTTAATCAAGGAGCACCTGTACAAAACTCTTTTAATGCATATACATTTATACATTTTCTGGGGGTTTGGAACAGATTCATTCAATTTACATTATTCCTTATGGGAAAACTTGCTCAGTACTCGCTGATTTCGGTTCTTGACAATCCTTCTGGAACGGATTAACGACGAGATCTGAGGTACCACTGTATTTCTTTTTTTTAAATAATTATTTCTCAGTAGTATTCACAACAAGCATAATTCCTGCTTTTACTGTAAGCTTTGCATTGGATACAATGTATCAGAAGGTTATCGAGTGCTGAACTGACCATATTTATCTTGCCATTCATCTGTTTGCTAAAACCTTTGCTGCAACAAGGATAATTCTAAATCTGTATTTTGTGAATTTTTATATTAGCCATGTATAATCATCTGTAAGAGAATGCATGAAATTTTCTGTATCTTGGCAACCTCCCGCTGCTTATGCGTGTCTCTTATTTGGAGAAATTGCCATTTAGAGCGTCAAGGTTGGCACAGGTTGGCACCACCAACCCTGTTGGAGGGTATCCATTTCTCACAAAAGGCATTTATCATCAGTACCTTTGGTACTGTCACCATGGCAACGCTCATCTTGCTCAGACCTGGCAGAATTCTGTAAAATCTGTTTTAATGCGTTAAGATGATCCAGCATGGTTTATTTGATTCTCGAAGTTCACAAGATGATTCATGACTTCTCATTTGCTTATGTATGTAGGATAGAATTAAAATTGTATAATGTATTTTACCCTACCCTATGTATTTCATTTTCATCTGTTTTTAGCAATATAAACAATGAAAACCAGAAATAAACAAGAATCATAGCTTTAGATAAAGAGTTCAAAAGATCAGTCCAAGAGCAAGCCGTGTAATAGTTTTTGAGGTCATAAAGGAGCCCAGGGTAACTTCTAAGCAACTGAAGGCCTCTCTCACACTGGCTAATGTTAATGTTCATGAGTCCACCATCAGAAGAACACTGAACAACAATGGTGTGCATGGCATGGTTGCAAGGAGAATGCCACTGCTATACAAAAAGAACATTGCTGCTCGTCTGCAGTTTGCTAAAGGTCACGTGGACAAGCCAGAAGGCTATTGGAAGAAAGTTTTGTGGACGGATAAGACTAAAAGAGAACTTTTTGCTTAAAAAAACTTTACGTTTGGAGAAAGGAAAGCACTGCATTCCAGCATAAGAACTTTATCCTATCTTTGAACCATGGTGGTGGTAGTACCATGGTTTGGGTGTCACGCGCCACGGCAGCAGGCGCCAATCAGGACGTCTCACCACGGTCGCTGTAATTAGGATCAGCTGTGAGACGTCCTATAAAGACAAGACCGCGAGAGACTCACCTCGCGGATTATTGATGATTGTTCACGTCCCTACGCACGCCGCGCCTCATCTCGCGTCCCTACGCGCCTCGCCGCCTAACGCGTCCCTCCGCTCCGTATCCCTTCCAGGTATCGTGCCGTTTGACCTGTTTTCCCTGTTGTGTTTAGTTTCTACCCGTTTTGCGACCTCGGTCTCGTTTATGTTATCCACCCGTTTTCGGTCCTCGCCTCTTCCGTTTGCTGTGTCTCCCTTTGTTTGCCTTTTTGTAAATAAAACCTCCCATTACTTTGAGCCTGCGTTCGTCTCCTGCTTCCCTTCCGCCGCCCGGCGTTACAGAATAATCCGCTGTAAAACATGGAGACGGCAGGTTCCCTTACCTCTCCGTTTTCTCTCGGCCGTTTCTATGGCGACCCTGCCTCCTGCTGGCCATTCGTGGTACAGTGCAGGGCTTATTTTGAGTTTTTCATTTCGATTCTGAGCACGAAAAGGTGTCTTTTTTGTTTTTTCACCTTGACGGTGAAGCCCTGGTTTGGGCCACTCACATGTGGCCGGTGCTCCGGACGGGTACCATAGAGCTATTTCTGGAGGAGCTCCCCATGGGACCCCCCGGGCATCGACGCTGTGGGTTCCAGCCCTGCAGAACCTGTTCGCCTTGTCCGGTCTGCACTGGTTGGTAAAGTGCTGGATCCCCAGCTTACCACCAGCCGGACCGCCCTAACCAGGCATCAAAGCGATCTGCCGGCCGATAATTTGTTCTCTTAATAATTTGTCCTTTGTTCTCGACGTTCGTGCTTCTAATCGCTCTAAACACGCCTCAGAACCTCTAGTTCTTGACGCTCGTGCCTCTCGTCGCTCTAGTCTCGCTCCAGAACCTCTAGTTCACGATAGTGGTACCGCTCAGTCAACTTCCCCGACACCCACACCCACACTGCGTTCGTTTGGGACACGGACGGTCACATCACCCCCGCTCGTGCCCACTCCCGCATCTCGGATGTTGGTGCCAGTGGCTGCCCCCAGGGCGTCTGCAGTTCCAGTGGCTGCCCCCAGGGCGTCTGCAGTTCCAGTGGCTGCCCCCAGGGCGTCTGCCGTTCCAGTGGCTGCCCCCAGGGCGTCTGCCGTTCCAGTGGCTGCCCCCAGGGCGTCGGCAGTTCCAGAGGCTGCCTCCAGGACGTCTGCAGTTCCAGTGGCTGCCTCCAGAACGTCTGCAGTTCCAGTGGCTGCCTCCAGGGCACCCAAGGCCTTTCTAAAGGCCCCATCCTCGTCAGAAGCCTTCCCTGAGGCTGTAACCTCGTCAAAGGCCTTTCTAAAGGCCCCATCCTCGACAGAGGCCTTCCCTGAGGCTGCACCCTCCACAGAGACTCCGTCAGAGAAAGTCTCCACCACAGAAAGTCTTTAAGAGACTGTCTTCTCCAGAGGATACCCTCCAGAGGTCGTCTCTGCTGTCAAGCATTGCCACGTCGCCTCTGCTGTCAAGCGTCGCCACGTCGCCTCTGCTGTCAAGCGTCGCCACGTCGCCTTTGCTGTCAAGCGTCGTCGCCTCGTCTCTGCTGTCAAGCATCGTCGCCTCGTCTCTGCTGTCAAGCATCACGTCGTCGTCGACTCTGCTGTCAAGCATCACGTCGTCGTCGTCGACTCTGCTGTCAAGCATCACGTCGTCGTCGACTCTGCTGTCAAGCATCACGTCGTCCACGACTCTGCTCTCCAGCATCACGTCGTCCACGACTCTGCTCTCCAGCACCACGTCCTCCATGACTCTGCTCTGCAGCCTCACGCCGTCCACGACTCTGCTCTGCAGCCTCACGCCGTCCACGACTCTGCTCTGCAGCCTCACGCCGTCCACGACTCTGCTCTGCAGCCTCACGCCAACCACGACTCTGCTCTGCAGCCTCACGCCAACCACGACTCTGCTCTGCAGCCTCACGCCGTCCACGACTCTGCTCTGCAGCCTCACGCCG